>OY979710.1:28904708-29531708 GCA_963855925.1 Inga laurina
GTGTTATCACTGTTTTATGATGAATCTTTGATGCTTCTGCGGTTACAGCTGGTGATAGCTGTCGTTTACAGCGCAAGCTGTCGTTTACAGCGCAAGCTGTCGTTATTGTGATTATAGCGTAAGCTGTCGTGATGTTGATTACAGCAAGAGCTGTCGTATTGTGTATACAGCCGTGAGTGCTATCGTTTGTGGTGAAAACCATGTATCTGTGAATTGCTGCTGCTATTGCTGTTTGTGATTTATGTACATGCTTTGTGTTTATGCATTGTGTGAGTGGTTTGTTACTACTGGGATTCGCTAGAATCTCATTCTTTCCTATGACTAATATTTCAGACAGGGCATGTGGCTCAAAGGAGAAGCGGCCAACCCAAAGCACTTAGGATCTTTAGTGATACTAGGGATTTTTGAGATGTTGGTTATCTATTTTGAACTCGGGATTACTGTATATTTCGAATTAGGAATATTACCTTTAGTTTTGGTTGTGTAATCCCCTAGTGGATACTTATGAACCTCAGGTTATATGTATAGAACCCGAGAGTTGCCGGGGATTTGGTTATACACTCTGATATGATTGAATGTATATTAACTGCACAGGTGGTTATATTCGATAATTGAAAATTGAGACCAGGATGGGAAAAAGAAGTTTTTGAAAATTTTGTTAAGTCCCTACTATAAAGGGAGTTTTAAATGAGCTTTGAACTATTCGACGGTCTCTAAACCAATTTGATTACGTAATATCGAATTATAATTACGCTAATTAAGGCAGGGGGTTACAGTTACTCAAGTGGCTACTAGAGTATAGTGTTGTATTTCTTGGCTGAGAGCTACTGGAAGATTTTTAACCTGGTTACTCGAGTGGCTACTCCAGTAATGCCTTTTCTCATGTGTTACTCGAGTGGCTACCCGAGTAATGGTTCATATAATTTTATAGATTACTCAAGTGGCTACTCAAGTAACTTCTTCCAAATTTTGGCAATGCCTCCGAAAACATTTTCTTTCAACATTACTCGAGTGCCCACTCGAGTAATAGTGTTCCTTACTCAAGTGGTCACTCGAGTAAACATAGACTACTGCCAGTGATGGTCTTCCTTTGCTCTTCCTCTAAGATCTTCTTCATTACCCAGTGCTTGCTTTCTCTGCCATTTATTTACTTTATTCAAATTCATTTGTTATCATATCCTCTTATATCATTGGTCTAATCTTTGTTATCATCAAAACATATGGGATCTAACATTCTCCCCCCTTTTGATGATGACAAAACTTGGTGATTTTGAACAAAGTTTTTGAAATTGAGTTTTCAAACATATGCTTCTTAAATAGTTTTTATATGAAATCTTTTGTTCAATTTAAACTTAAAAACTCTTTTGAAATAGCTTACTAAAGATCTTTTCAAAGTTTTTTGTTCTTATTTACTTGTTCACCTTGCATATACAATCAAAAACTCATTAGTCCTACAATGTAATATAACTTAAATGAAATTTAACTTTAGTAGCATAAAGAAACAAAGTGCATAAAGATGAATTCATTACATAATCAAACTTAGAATTCAAAATTAAAAAGCGCCCTAAAGCCCCGTACACCCATATCCCAATACATTAACTCAACCATTCATCACAAAATCACTCAGGTTCTTCTCCCCTTTTTTGTCTTCATCACAAAGGTGGAATCAATCATGAGCAGGAGTAGGTGGCTGAGCTGCTGAGATAGGAGTGACCGGAAATGCCAATAATTCATATGAACTATCTAAACTTGAAGGATCTGAAGATGATGGTTCAAGGTCAGGAAGGCTCACTGGGGGTGTCTGAAGATCCTCTAGAGGATTCACTGGAGATGAAGGGTAAGGAACCAGAGAAGTAATTTCTACTTCCTCTGTAGAAATTGGTGAAGACACGAGCACCTCCTTAGTACGTGTAGGTGAGGCAATGGGAGTAGATATGGGCTCTGGCCAAACAGTCTGAGGTGGATCATCAGTGGTGATATAGATTGGCTCGGATGTGTCAGGGTCAGGCATAGAGAACAAGACATTACTGGGTCTAATCTCAGAGGATCTATGCTCAGTGGGTATAGATGGTCCAAGTTTAGAGACAGGTATGGGCTTAGGAGTAACAAAAGGACAAGGAATAGAGGAGCCAGATGCCATAGCATCAAATTTGGCAACAATGGATCTCAGAAGTTCACCCTAGGCACGTTGTTCAGCTAGCAACTCTTCGTACCTCTTATCCATCCTCTCCATAAGTTGTTGCATCTTCTCATTCATATGGGTTACCAACTCCGCATTGGTATTCACAATGTCAATATGAAAACTCTTTAGAATATTCTCTATGAATGTTTGCATTGCAGCACCAAAGAAAGATGGAGAAGATGTGTTGGCTGGAGTAGAAGACTGTGTGTCATCCATTCGACTAGTTGCAGTGTCAGTCTTCTTCCTCTTGGGACTTGCTTCTAGAAGAGTCTTCAGAGGAATCTCAATGTTCAACTTTCCAATTTGATTCCTCTCAACCGGTGCTATCCTCTCAATAGGCTCCTTACTCTCCAAGTACCAAATCTTATTCTTCTTGAGGAATAAGGAAATAAGTTGAGGGTAAGGCATTGGAGTAGTAGGTTTTCCTTCATACCTATACCTCTTGATCTCAACAAAGATATATTCTCCCAAGTCCTTTTGTTCTTTGAGGATCAATGAGGTGAATTTTCTGAAGTCCCTCTTAATGAAATGAGTGAAGTTATTGGATTTGTTCACCCCATAGGACTTGATGAAAATCACTCATATCACTTGGATCGAAATTGAGAAGTCCCACTATCTCACCCGGTCTTAGGATAGAAAACAACTGGTTTGAATCATAATTAGGATAATCATTATCAAGAGGGTTCTCTATTCCTAACTAGGTATTGATTCTGGAAGGTGAGATTAGAATTCTCTTTCCTCTGACCTTAAAAGTCATTTCTTCTTCCACAAACTTCCTAATGGGATTATTTATAGGTTCACAGTTACAGTAAAAATGCCTCACGACTTTGGTGCAAAATGGTAGTTTAATAGATAGCCAAGGCATATAGGAATCAAGATAGGGACTCAAGTCAAATTTCAATACCTCTTGAAGAACCTTGTAGTCAATGTAGTGCATCTTGCACACATTTCTTCTTTCAAAGTGACTCAGATACTTCTAAGATTCCTCAAGCTTGCTCACATTGAATCCTTTCGAAGGAAATGTGATTTCTTCTTCTTTCTCTTCTAGTTTTCTTGAATATTGCCTTTCTTTGCTTCCTTAGATTGAAAAGATTCTTCAAGCATGCCTACCATGACTTTGGTAAGCTTCTAATTAATCTTGGGCTTTTTCAGAGGTTTTGGAGAAAAAGTGGGTGTGTCGAATGGATCAGAAGGAGGAGGAGATGGATCTTTTGTTGCTTTGACTCTTCTAGGAGGTGAACTCTTATTGGATTGAGCTTTTGTGGCAATGGGCTCCTTAATCACAACCCTTTTCACCTTAGGCTTAGGTTGCAGTTTAGCTTTGCCTTTAGGTTTAGGAGAGATTTTTCTTTTCTTGGTAGGAGGAGAGGAAATTGAATCAGAGGGTTGATATGGTTCAGAGGACTCAGAAGGAGTGCTAAGATTAGGAGATTTAGTCCTCACCATTTTGATTTGAGAGAAACAGTGATTTTTGAAAAATAGGGACCGTGAGTCGTGAATGTAGGGCTGCAAATTTAGTGAAATCTGAGAAGTTTTTATAAGCAAAAATCAATGGGTTTTGACAGTTATGGCGAGGAAAAATGATTGTGAAAATTTTTTGTGAGAGCACTAGGAGAATCACTCGAGGCAATTTCGTGAGAAATGACCGAGTATCAACTGAAATAATCCTAAATCCCGATATCACTCGAGGGCTTACTCGAGTGATCATCAGCTTCACTTAGTAGCTACTCGAGTGATCATACCAGAAATTTTAAAATACAGTGGATTCAAGCACGAACCTGGCATGAATAATATTGTAATTACCCATGTATATTCCCTCAATCATTTGATGGCTCTTTATGACAAATTTGAGCTGAAACTCAGCAAATTTGAGATCTACACCCAGGTTAACTCGAGTCCTTACTTGAGTGACGTTGAAGTTCACTCAAGGCCTCCCTCGGGTAATTTGTCTCTTCACCTTCTGACTGTTCATTTCCAACTGTTGTGCCATTTCATTTGAAATTAATGCTTCACTAGCACATTTCCAAGTTCATTACTCGAGTGGCTACTCGAGTAATTCATCCATTACTTCAAGTTGTCACTCCAATAATACTCATTACCTGAAGTTGTCCCTCCAGTAATGTTATCCTCTGTTAACCTCTACTTTTCATACTTTAAAACAAAATATCATGATCCTGCAAAACAAATTGCTAGAAACTCCTATGCTTAAGTTAGTAATCATCAAAACATCAATGAATAACATCATCTAACATTTTGTAAACACTACAGAACTTACAATTCATTGGGATTTACCATTCCTAATTCTCTTCTAATATACAAAAATTGATCTTTTGCAAGAGGTTTTGTGAATATATCAGCTAGTTGAAGATGAGTTGGAATGAATATCACTTTGACATCTTTCTTTTGGACATGATCTCTGATGAAGTGATGTCTAACATCAATATGCTTGGTTCTAGAATATTGAATAGGATTCTTTGCCAAGCTTATCGTGCTAGTCTTGTCACAGTATAATGGTATCTCTTTCAAATAAATACCAAGATCCTGGAGTTGTTGCTTTAGCCATATTACTTGTGCACAACAACTTGTTGCTCCAACATACTCAGCTTCTGTTGACGAAAGAGACACTGTAGTTTGTTTCTTGCTAAACCATGACACAAGTGAGCCTCCAAGAAACTGGCCTTGTTTACTAGTACTCTTTCTGTCCATCTTGTATCCTCCATGATCAGAGTCTAAGTATGCAACTAGATATTCACTTCTTCCCTTGGGATATCGGAGACCCAATTCTGTTGTGTCAGCAAGATATCGGAAGATACGTTTGATGGTTTTAGCATGTGACTCTTTTGGTGCTGATTGATATCTTACACACATACCCACACTGAATTGAATATCAGGCTTGCTTGCAGTGAGATAGAGTAATGATCCAATCATTCCTCTATATTTTGTGATGTTGTAATCTTTACCCTTGACATTCGTATCAAGCAATGTGGTTAAGCTCATAGGTGTGTCCATTCCATTTGCTTCATCCAATCTATACTTCTTCAATAGCTCTTTCTGATACTTTGTTTGAGATATGAAAATTCCATTCTTTCTTTGTTTGATTTGCAAACTAAGAAAAAAATTCAATTCTCCCATCATTGACATCTCAAACTCCCCTTGCATTATCTCTGAAAATTCTTTGCACATGCTTTTGTTAGTAGCACCGAAAACTATATTATCAACATATATTTGCACAATTAAGATATCATCGCATTTTTATTTTGTAAAAAGTGTTGTATCAACTTTTCCTCATAAAAAACCTTGATCAATAAGAAATTTATTGAGCCTTACGTACCTTGCTCTAGGAGCATGTTTTAAACCGTACAAAACCTTTTTGAGTTTGAAAACATGGTCAGGTACATCTTCGAAACCTAGAGGTTGTTCAACATATACTTCTTCCATGATGTAGCCATTTAGAAATGCACTCTTTACATCCATTTGATAGAGTTTGAATCCTTTGATGCATGTAAAGGCTAAGAGTACTCGTATAGCTTCCAATCTAGCATTTGGAGCATACATTTCCTCATAATCAATTTCTTCTTCCTGATTATAGCCATTGGCCACCAATCTTGCCTTTTTTCTGACAATAATTGTGGATTCATCAAGTTTGTTCTTGAATACCCATTTAGAGAAAATGATAGGATGATCCTTAGGTCGGGGTACCAAATCCCAAACTTGATTTCTTTCAAATTGGTTTAGTTCTTCAAGCATTGCTATAACCCAATCATTGTCTAATAGGGCTTCATCAATGTTAGAAGGTTCAAACTCAGAAATGAATGCTGAAAAACTAACTTTATTGAAAATTCTATTTCTATTTTTGACTCCTTCATTCACATCTCTTATGACTTGATCTAGGGGATGACTTCTATTGTATTTCCAGGCTTTAAGTTGTCCTAGTGACTAATCTTCCTCCTTGGTTTGATCAACTTCTAGAATAAAAGATTTAGAAATAGATTGACCATTTTCTTGATTTAAAACAACTTCCTGCTCATCATCAATAGTTTTTTCAAAGGATTCAAATTCATCAAATACAACATGAATTAATTCTTCAACAACATATGTTCTTTTATTGAAAATTCTGTATGTTTTACTTCAGTTAGAATAGCCTAGGAAAATTCCTTCATCTGTTCTAGAATCAAATTTTCCTAACTTATCTTTACCATTATTATGAATGAAACACTAACAACCGAAGATGTGTAAATGAGCAAGGTTTGGCTTCCTTCCTTTGTAAGCTCGTATGGTGTCTTTCCAAGTTTTGTTCTCATGCAGGCTCTATTTGAAATATAGCATGCTATGCTCATTGCATCAGCCCAGAAAACTTGAGACACGTTCTTTTTATTCAGTATTGCTCTAGCCATTTTAGTGAGAACTCTATTCTTACGTTCCACGACTCCATTTTGTTGAGGTGTCCTTGGAGCAGAGAAATTGTGATCTATGCCATTAGTATCGCAATATTCTTCAAAGGCTTGATTTTCAAATTCTTTACCATGATCTGTCCTGATACCTGTAATGGACTTACCTTTCTCATTTTGCACTTTCTTGGCAAAAACAATAAATTCTCCAAAGGTTTCATCCTTTGATGATAGAAAAATGGTCCATGTAAATCTAGAGAAATCATCAATAATGACCAATGAATATAGGTTGCCACCAAGACTCTTAACTCTTACTGGTCCAACTAAATCCATGTGTAATAATTGAAGTGGTCTATTGGTTGATATCTCATTTTTTTAATTTGAAAGAAGATTTAGTTTTTTTACCCTTTTGACATGCATCACAAATCAAATCATTTTTGGAATTTACTTTGGGTAATCCAATCACTAAATCCTTTTTAATTAACTTGCCTAGTTGGTGCATGTTGACATGAGCTAGCCTCTTATGCCATAACCAACTTTCATCAGCATTACTCAAAAAAAAATTTCAGAATCATTTTTACTGATATCAAGAGTATTGCAGTTATCTTCCCTTTTTGCTCTAAGCTTTGCCTTGATATTTTTCTTATCAAGTTGTAAGTCTTTCTTGTTGACAATTAGACATTCCTTTGAATCAAATATTATCCAGTTGTCTTTATCTGCACTTTGACTTATGCTCAGCAAATTATGACACAAGCCTTCAACGTAACATACATCTTTAACTTGTATTCCTTTGTCATTTTTTATTTCACCAATTCCTGCTATCTTTCCGGATTGATTTCCTCCAAATTTTACCTTTCCACCTTCCTTAGGTTGCAATGTGATAAAACTTTTAAAATCACTGGTCATATGTCTAGAGCATCTACTATCTATGTAACACTTGTTGTTTTTGAATGCTTTAAGACATATCTGCGATCAAATATGATTAAGTCTTAGGTACCTACATCTTTTTGGGTCCTTTTGGGTTAGTGCAAAAATTTTTTGGAACATATGAACCTTTAGGTACCCATTTGTAGGTTCCTATATTTCCTTTCTTCCTATGAATGCATGATGAAGTATAATGACCTTTTCTATTACAGTAATTATAGTGTGCAAAAGGATTTGATATATGCACAGAATGCTAAAAATAATTCAAGTATGATTTACCTCCAGCTTTCTTTCTTCCTTTCCTTCTGTCTAATTTTGGATCATATCCAATTCTAGATCAATCATTCTCAAATCGTTGAGCTTTTAAAATTACATTTAGCATGTCACTTCCTTTAGTGAATTTTTCAAGAGATTTAGTAAGATCAGTGTTTTTCTTTTTTAAAGAAGTACAGTTTCCAGAATCCTTTTCAAAATTGTCTTTAAGTTCTACTTCAAGAGCTTTGTTTTTCTTTTTGAAAACAATTAGTTCTTTAACTACTTTGATGAATTCAGAATGTAAAGCATTATATTCGAAAATTAATTCATCATAGGTAGAATCAGAATCAGTTACCTCTTCTTCTGTTTCTTCTTGAGCAACTAGACAGATATTGGCTACTTCCTCTTCATCGCTTTCTCCGTCAAAAGAACTATCTCCCCATATGGTAGATACAAAGGCTTTCTTCTTATTGTAGAATTTTCCATTTCTCTTTTATTTATTCTTCTGAATCAATTCTTGACATTCTGATTTGAAATGTCCTGCCTTTCCATATTCATAGCAAATGATGTGTTCTTTATTGCTTGTTCATCCTTTCTGAAAGTTTTTGAATCATTGGCCTTTCTTGTAAAACTTTCTGAATCATTTTATGATTAGGCCCATTTCATCATCGTTAATCTCTTCATCTTCATCTTGTTCTTCTTCTTTTGCTTTCAGTGCTAGACCTCTTTTCTTCTTGTCACCAATATCATCTAGTTCTTGTTTGAACTTTAATTTGCTTTCATATACAAAAAGGCTTCTGAATAGAGAAGCAACTGATCGCATTGGTTCACCTTTTGTTTCCTCAATTGCAATCACTTTTGCCTCCCAGTCTTTAGAAAGAATATTTAGAATCTTTCATACTTCGATATATTGATCATAGACTTTTCCAAGTGCTGCAAGTTGATTAACAAGGTGAGTATATCTAAGTTCAAATTCAGCTATCGACTCACCTGATTTCATTCGAAGTAAATCAAACTCAGTAACCAGAGTATTGATCCAGTTTTCTTTTATTCCCAAAGTTCCTTCATGAGCTATTTCCAAGGCTTCCCACATTTCTTTAGATGTTGGAAGTGTGCAAATTCAGAAATACTCATTTTGACTTAAGGCACTTTGCATCATCAGAATTGCCTTGTTGTTAAGTGTGATGAGTTTCTTGTCATTCTCATCATATTTTGCTGGTGTCTTGGGAACTCTTTATAAATCTACAATCTTTTTAGGTTTGTAGTTTCCACTCTCGATCACATCCCATAGCCCATATCTAGCAGCCATTATGAAGACTTTAAACTTTTCTTTCCAGAATGAGAAGTGTTCACCATTGAAACCTGGAGGTCTTGTGATAGAAGCTCCGTCGGGACGAATTCCTTCACCTATGCTTGCCATTGAATCCTTCTTAGGCTGTTAAACCTTAACAACAAGACCTATGCTATGATACCAAATGTTAGTGCAAGCGATTCACCCAAGAGGGGGTGAATTGGGTTACACCAGAAAATTTCATTGTGTATAACTAAATTGATAGAATATTTAAAATAGTTAAGAGCAAAGAGAAATATCACCGAAGTATACACCGAGAGTTATACTCGTTCGGCCACAACCACTTTGACCTACGTCCAGTCCTCAGAGCGTCTCTGAGAGTTTCACTATATTCTCCAAGATTTAGTGGGTTCTTGGCACCTCAGTACACAGCAAGTTCCTTCACCCGGACACTCGCTCCCCCTTACACGTTGCAATCAAATCCCCAACTCAAGGTTCCACAACCTTAAGTTGTCTCAATAGCAAATATTGAGTTTGTAATGAAAAACTCTCTCATAGAGCAAATATATAATCACTGAAGTAAAATGAATAAGTATAAGAAAACAAAGCACTAAGAGTGTGTTTTCGTGTGTTCTCAGTTCATGTTTTCTACTCGTTGAATGCTCCATATATATAGATGATTTGTAGTGTCTGTTGGAAGCAATTCAAACATGTCCGTTAGAGTCGCACAACAACGGTTGACTATTCTTAAAATCTGAAAACTATTCATTTGCTGTAGGTAGCAGTAGGTGAACGTTCGGACTTTTATTTGACTTTTCACTTCTGACATGATCTCTTCATTGTTTCTCTCCATATGTACTTAGAATACTAGTGCAACGAAGAGTTAATCATATAGATAATAAATTAATAATCATTCGATTAAAAACATGATTTCTGAACTTCATTACTTAAGTGGCTACTTGAGTGATCATGCATGTGACTCTAGTAGTCCCTCGAGTAAAACTATCAAAAATATGGCAGTAAGTAATTCAACATTTTTCACAAGATATTACTTGGGTAAGAAATGGAGTAAGATACATTACAAACCTTGGAAATATCTGATTACTCAGTGGTTACTCAAGTGGCCATGTCTTCTCTTCACATATTACTCGGGTGCCGTGATACGAGTGCAGATGATCAATTAAATAGTGCAAGTGTATACTGTCGTAATCAAGTAATATAGAAGTAAGTAGAGTATCGTTCCCACGAGGATTGAGCACTAAGTACCAAAATGGGTAATTTTAATTATATTTAGTCGATCGATTAGTTAGTGATTAAGAGTACAAAATAAAAGAAAAACAATTAAATATGAATGCAGATGATATGAAAGAAAATATGAGAAAAAGCCCTAGGGATTAGAGTTCACTACACAAATTCCGGATTGAATCACTTATCTATTCTAGCCCAATTTATTCCACATGATTGATAGTCGAGTTTCCCTAATTTAATTACTAGCCTCTTCCAAGGTCAAACAATTCTATAATCAATTGCTAATCCAATATATTCCTATATGAATTTAAGCAATTAATTATGCATTAAGATTTATGGAACTCAGTAAGACTACACAACTCATATGAATATATTCCTATTTCATATGCAAGTCATGGTTTTAATTATAGGGTCTACACACATGTATCTCCTTCTGGTCTCAACATGCATATTGAAATCATTCAAAAGATGGCCAGTAATTAAGAATAATAATTAAAACTCAATCATGAAGGAGAAATTCAAACTAGATTTAATAAGTTAAGATTCAATCCATCATTAGTAAGTTACGTCATCACCCTAGGAAAATGAAAGTCTAGCACATGATGAAATTAAAAACAAAACCAAAATAAATTGACATTATATAAAGATAGAATGAAATCCTCAGAAATACTACATAAACTTGAATATTAAATTCTCAAACGTAAATATACAACTAAAAGATGAATAAAAGATGAAGAAATCTAGCCGTCCATTTAGGAGGTAAAACCTTCCATGTAGGCAGCATGCAAAATGTGATACAATCCTAAGCCTTCCAAGATGGAGGCATGTAAAATGTAAAACAATCTTAAGCCTTCCAAGATGGATGCATGCAATGCATGAAATCAAATCTAAAAATTAATACAATGAACTCAGAAATGTTAGAGAAAGATCTTTCCCGGTCAGAGAAGGACCTCTCCCTGTCGGAGAAGGAAACATCTGCTTCTCTTCCTCCCTTCTTCCTTTGAGCTTGGCATTGATCTCTATTTATAGGGGAAAACCATGTGCTACAGTACTGCTACAGTGATCTGGCGAGTGTTACAGTGCCCTGGCGGCTGCTACGGTGCCCGTTGACTGCTACAGTGCTCGGTGGCTGCTACAGTACTTTTTTTAAAAATTGCTGTTTATTCCAAAAATAGTATTTATTTATCAATCACACCCCAATTTATTATATTAAACGCAAATATCGTCCATAAAATCATCATATAAGGGAAAATAAATATGTAAATATTTTACTTATCATGCCGCCTCCAATAAGCATATTACTCGAGTGGTACTTGAGTGGCCATATCTTTTCTTCACATCTTACTCGAGTGACCCCTCAAGTGAATTCCAAATAACTTTTTAGATTACTCACTCGAGTAATTGCATCAAATTCTTGGCTGAGAGTACTTGTTCTTTGTTTACATGATTACTTGAGTGATCCCTTGAGTAATAGATCAAATAAGTCCACAGACTACTGGAGTGCTCCTTCGAATAATGCCTTTTCCTCACATGGTTACTCGTGTGGCTACTCGAGTAAAGTGTTGCATTTCTTGGCCGAGAGCTACTGGAAAATTTTTGACCTGGTTACTCGAGTGGCTACTCGAGTAATGCCTTTTCTCATGTGTTACTCGAGTGGCTACTCGAGTAATGGTTCATATAACTTTACAGATTACTCGAGTGGCTATTCGAGTAACTTCTTCCAAATTTTGGCAGTGCCTCTGAAAACATTTTCTTTCAATATTACTCGAGTGCCCACTCGAGTAATAGTGTTCCTTACTCGAGTGGTCACTCGAGTAAACATAGACTACTGCCAGTGATGGTCTTCTTTTGCTCTTCCTCTCAGATCTTCTTCATTACTCCAGTGCTTGCTTTCTCTGCCATTTATTTACTTTGTTCAAATTCATTTGTTATCATATTCTCTTATATCATTGGTCCAATCTTTGTTATCATCAAAACATATAGGATCTAACACTAAATTTTTATCAACATTGTACTTGTATTCACATGCTGCTTCAACCATGTTATGAATTTTTTAATATGTTATTTGGCATACCAACTCTATATTCTATTGGGTTTTCCCTCAAAAGCTCATCCATATACATACTTGTCAATCTCTTTGGAGTTGTTAAGTACATATAGGTGTGTTTTCTCCCACTGTTAGTTTGAGATAGAGATATTTCTCTTTCCCATCAACCCCTGTCCCGATGTCCTTCCTTCATGTTGAGACATTGAAAGGCCAATATCACCAGTATCTTTGAAGTATTTGGTACAAAATTCAGCACATCCTAACAAATATACCATTCAACAATGCAACCCTCTAGTTGACTCCAATTTTTAACACACCTTTTCAAGCCCTTCATCTTGGGTTCGACTGGGTACATCCATTTCATATAAAATGGACCACACAATTTTACCTCTCTAGCCAAGTGAATACTTAAGGTACACCATTATGTCAAAGAAAGCTAAAGGAAAAAGAATCTCTAGCTCACATAGTGTAGTCATGATTTGGGTTTGCAACCTCACTAATTTTTTGGAGACAATCACTTTACTACACAATAACTTGAAGAAGAAACATTGCTTCATGATCGTAGCTCAACGTCATTAGGTAAATACCTCTTATTGCTATCAAAATAAAGTTTTCCATTAACACATGGCAATCATATGATTTAAGACCCTTCAACTTCAAGTCCTTCATTGACACAAGGTTGCTAATGTTTGACAAGTAGCCCTCTGGCACTTTTATTATAAGAAGAAACTCACAAAAGTTTTTTTTTTCTTTAGATAGTGTGAAAGTTGTTGGCTCAAGGAATATACAGGATCCCCTCTCCTCTAGTGCCAATTCCTCCCTTATTATCATCTCAACCATGCTGCCTTGCATTTATGCCATCCATCATCATCTTAGGAAAATGGAGTAACGTCCCAAAAAGACTCTCACACACATTTTTCTCAATGTGCATGACATCAAGAAAATGTCTAATATTTAGGGAATTCCAATATGGTAGATTGGATAAAATAGACCTTTTCTTCTACCCACTTGTCCCAACATATTTTGCAAATGGCTTCCCAAATTTACAATATATATCTTTCCTTTTTTCTAAAACTTCCTCACCAGTGAAAGGTTATGGTGCCCTCATTTCCTTTGATTCCCCATTGAAGTATTTTCTCATATGGTGATACAGGTACCCCTTATGCAACCATCTACAATGTCCCATATATGAATTATTCATACCATGCTTTAACTTGATTGAATGTTTACCCTTTTCACAAATCAAGTGATGACTTCCCATTTTTAATGGATTTGTGATATATTTTAATATAATTGGGAAGTCGTCAATGCTAAATTAAATGGATTTTCTTGAGATTTTATGAGATATCAATTGGGTGCAACAATTGTGGGATTTCAATAAAAATAGAAGTTTTTGATTTTACAAAAGAAGCAATAAATAATAATAATCATCATCATAATAAGAATGAGAATGAGAATTTTCTCAAATAAAAAAATGTAAAAAAAAAAAGATTCAGATTTATTATCATTATTATTGTTTCCTTCTCGTTTCATTGATAAGAACAACACTGTTTTGGAAGTTTTGGGAGGAAGCAATATCTGCCTATATATACATGAGGCACAGAGTGAAGATGGGGTGTTCTATTTTTTAGGTTGGTGACAGCAACACAATAGCTCAGAATTTTAATGGAGGGAGATTAAAGTTTGAAAATGTAGAAGACCTATAACACGAATGAAAATTTGGCATTGATTTTTTGTTTCTCCTTTCCTTTCACTTATTTCTTTTGTCTTTGATTAGCTATTATTTTGTTCATGACAATAATCAGTTTATGTAGCTAAAGCTCCATTTTCGATTATTTAGTTTGATTATGGATTAGTGGATGATGATTTCTTCTTTTAGTTGCTATAATATTATGTTTGTTGATTCAATTGTGAGCTTAATTGTTCTGAAAGATAAGAAATTTGATTGAAACTTAATTTGGTATTCTAAAGGATCCTAGACATGGGAAATTTAGAATAGACCTTCAATTGAATCGTGTAGGATTAAGTTTTTAGACTTAATTTGCTTGTATAATAGACATATACCTACCGGCCCTATATAGTCTCATTGTCATGCACTTAAATTAATCCAATTAAGTACTATTCATCTAAGGCTTTAAGGATTAACATAAATGGAATTCCTTTTAGTGGATTGCAAGACTCTCTTATGTAATGAAGAGTTCTGGACTAGCAAATATAACTTTAAATGAAATTAAGGGAGAAATTAGACGTAAGAAGTAATCAAGGCTATAATAATCCAAGTCACCGCTGAAGATCTAGAACCACCTTTATCCTTAGCTTTATTTAGATTTGATTTTCTTTTTTTCCTTTTTAGTTAGCTTGTTTTCCTATCTTTGGTTAAAATTATGTTGATTCAACTTAAGCAAAAGTGTAAAGTCATTGCACAATTGAATTTTTGGTACTAAGTTCTCATGATAATGATACTTTTCCCATCACTTTATTACTTGATGTGGCCCATACACTTATAGAGTCTTCAGCTATAATTTTTTCCTATTGTCATAACTTTTTTCCTATCATCGGGCATCCAAGTTGGCCTTAATGTTGCACTCTAACAAATTATCATACACAAGAAAGTCATTGATTGTGCCAAACAGCATAGCCTTCAAATTGAAGATTTCTTTGTCATTAGCATCAAATCCATGCTCCCTATTGTCCCATAACTTCTTCAAGCTTTCAATTATTGGTGCAAGGTATACATCTATGTCATTCCCTAAGTGCCTTGGCCTTAAGATTATAATTGACAATATCATATACTTTTATCAAAAGCCATGGATGGAGGTTATATATAAACAACAAAATTGGTCATGTATTGTGGGTATCGCTCGGCATCCCATATGAGTTCATCCCATTAGTAGCCAATGATAGGTAGAGGTTTCTTTTTTCTTCAGCAAGTTCTGGATACTCAAGGTCAGACTTACTCCATTTGGCAGAATCAGTAGGATGCCGAAGCATGTCATCTCAAATCCTTTCATCCACATGCCACCTTGAAATTTTCACATCATATGCATTGCTATACAAGCATCTAAATCTTGGTAGAATTGAAAAATACTATATATAACGCCTTCTTTGGACTCTTTCCATTCTCTTGGTATCATGAGGCACAACACTAAGGACACTCGGTTAGCAATTCCTATTCTTTTCTAAACAAAATACAATCATTGGGGCAACCATGTATTTTTTTGATAACTCAAGCAAATAGTGCATATCACTTGTTTTGCATCATATGTCTTGGTTGGCATATCTTTCCTTAGTGGTAACATTCTTCTCAAAAGCAGAAGCAATGATGTGAAGCCTGAGTTACTCCACCCATTTTTTGCTTTCAAGTGGTACAAGTTCAATACTATAGAAAATAATGTGAACTTAGTACATCTTGCATACAAAGGCTTCTCTACATTGCTCTTCATCCTCTCAAACTTGTTTGGGCATTCACTAAATTCCGCTTCAATTGTATTGGCCATATCTTCAAGATAGTTGGCCTCATATGTACTTGAGTTGAAGTAAGGTGATTCACACCTTTTCTAAATGTGGCTGATTAGTATTACCTATATCCATCTCCCTATGTTTTGTCTAACATGATAACTCTAATCAATTCCATACATCACTAAGTGCGACTCAACAATCTGGATGAGAACACTTCACAACGCCACACTTTAACCAAGATAAACTAATCATACCATGATCATTAAGACTATTATGAACTGCAAACCTTGTAAAATCTCCTATTCCATCCTAGTATTTCTTGGATAGATGATTGGCAGACATCCATTCTTTTTGCACTCCCCATCTAGGGCATATCATATATGTAAGGGGAAATGTGATAACAACTTAACAAATAACAACTTTAATGTTAACAACCACTTAAAATCAGTGGTCAAAGTCTATGCACATACAAAATCACTCAAAAAACAATATTTTAAAAAACTTTACTCAAATCAATACTAACAAAAATACAACTTTTGTGATAGCAAACACCTAAAATCAATGGCAAACCCTATGCATATACAAAATTACTAAACAAACAATATTTTCTAGAAACTAAAATGAAAATCCACAAAATGCATCAACAAACCCAAATCAAAAAAGGATGAAACTAAACTCACCTTTAAGAAGAAAATACGAGCTCAAAAAACACTAAAGCCTAAACCAAAAGCCATGAAGTCACAAAGTAACAACCCAGAATAAGAGACGAATCCAAAAGCTAGCTATGAGAAGCTACAACCCATGAACCCCAAAATCTGCCTCAAATAACAATGAGCGGCAGATGTAATATCCCAAATTTTGTGCCTAGGACTTTGAGGATAAGCCTATATTAGGTAGACTACTAAGCCCAGTTTGGGAAGAGTCCCAAGAATGATGAGAGATAGAAAGACTCTCAAGGACTTTGTGATCCAGCCCTACCAGGCAGAACGCCCAGTATGCATAGGTAGAAGGATCAAAGGGTCGGTGCAGATATGCACAGGACACATATACGGTGCCATTAGGTTGGTAGAAAGATGCCACCCGCTATGTCATGAGGTATGGGACTTATCAGTTAAATAAAATATGCATGTGTAGTTGTGTACATGGCATTTTCAAGGTAGACATGCATACCTTACGTTTTTGTTAAAAGGCACTGGAATGTGGTGCCATGTGAGGTCCACACACACTTTACTTTTAGTAAAGTAGGTCATGATGTGTAATAATTACTCTACTTTTGTGGTGGATGAATAAGAAGATGACACTTGTCATCAAAGTACACATCATCATGACAAACATTATCACACTTTTTGGTTTGCATAATTGGAAGGTAACACTTGTCCCTTCATCATGAGGTGTCCTTCTTGCCTTTTTGTGGCATCCTAAGATGGTGACACGTGGCGTTGAAGTCAGGGGAATTCACCAGTCTCTGGCCCAATCGCATACTTGACTTCCCGAACACTGAACCCAAGAGTCTGGGAAAATTATTAGGCCTCTCCTTTCCTTGATTAAAGTGATGCCACATAAGAGAGAGAAAGAGAAGACAAGATGCTTTATTGACACTTGGCAATCTTGAGCTCTAACATTGTGACACTTGGCACACTATAAGACCATCTCATCTCAAGATTAAATCACAACCATATCTTCCTCTTTAATAGCCAATTTTCGCCCAGCCATAAGGAAGAGAACGAAAATTGAGAAAAATGGAAGGAAAATGGAAGAGGAAAGAAAAAGGATGAGTAGTGAAATCCCTAAAGTTCCTGAGCCAATTCCAACCCCGAATCGTCGTTTCTAGCAGACGAAGCCTTCAGTAAACTTTTGCTCATTGAGAGCTTCATTTCTATGGTCTCAATTTTCTCATATGAGGTGTTTTGTGTCATCTAGTTAGCCAGAGTGCCATCGGAATACCGAACTGACTATAGAAACGTGAAGAGGTAAGCTTAAGCATCGTTTTGAACCATATACCTTATGATTTCGTTGAGTTTTTCTTGACTCTTGGACCACCCTAATGTTTCAGCCAAAGGATGTTTTTGAGGCCATATGTGTTATTAAATCATGAATATATGATAATATATGGTGTTTAATGATAAAATAAGACTAGTTTAAGTGCTTCCAGATTTGAGTTCTATGAGGCAGTCTATTTGTGATGCGTTTTTCATTGAGTAAATGATATCCAATGGCTATGAAACTTTCTAGATTTAAAGTAGACATCATAAGCTTTAATTTGATATGTAATTGTGCCATTTGGATTAATATATTAGGAGATATGAATTTTTGAACTTGGATTTATAAAACTTGTTAAAATTTC
The DNA here is from genome assembly GCA_963855925.1 of Inga laurina. Lineage (NCBI taxonomy): Eukaryota > Viridiplantae > Streptophyta > Magnoliopsida > Fabales > Fabaceae > Inga > Inga laurina. Next base: position 28,922,847 of record OY979710.1, read on the forward strand.
TGACAATGAGTTTATTGGTGATTTTGGATTTTTGTGGGTGATACTAACTGGAAGAAATTTTTTTTCTTTAAAATAGACTTAATAAGTGAGATATAGAATTTGAACCACCTAAATTGGATGTTTGTAGAAAAAGATATGAATTTTCAAAGTGTCTTGAAAATTCTGCTAACTTTTGGAAATTGTGCAAAAATAAAAAGGTTATGACATTTGGTAATTAAGTTGACCTCCAAGGTTTAAGTTAAACACTTGGAGTAAATGTGAGCTCATTAAATACCCATTGGGACTAATGTGTTAACTTTAAAGTTAACTAATCAAAGTGTCTTGAGTTATAAAAATTGGGACGAGTATGAGCCCAAAGATAAGGGACATGTCCTAAAGGCTAAAATTGCCCATTGACATTTATTTGTCATGGCTCTAATAATATGGCTATTTATCTAGGGCCATGAGATGACAAAGAAGAGACAATGGAAGCAACTTCAGTTGTTGGAAGAAAATTAAAGGTACCAAAACGGGAACTCGAGGACAAAAGGTAGTGGACTTACCCTACTTACATGTCCTTGATATTTATGCTTCTGTATTGATGTGAGTAATTGCATTGCTTGATTATGTGATGCATATATGACTAATTGAAGCTCGGTTTCTATATATGTTATGGCCATAAGTATGATGTATGATACATTGAGCATACAGATATGTCATTGTGTTAGCATAAATTCATGTAAGACAAGCATGTCATGCATTAAGTATATATTTTGGATACTAAGTAGTATTGTTTGCTACTGAGATTTTCTCGAATCTCACCCTTCCTCAACCAACCATATAAGCACGTAAGCACAAAAGAGGAGTGCAGGATGTAACCCCCTCACGGTAATTATATCCGGATTACAAAATTTAAGTGAAATAGAGACCAATAAGACAAAACAACATTTAAAATCCCTTATCTTCAAGATAGGGTGTCCAAAAAACAGTTTAGAAACACGATTTCATCTGGTCTCACATCCACTTTCGAATACAATTACCTGTACAGATATATCACATTCACAAATATCAGAGTACGTAACTAAAATCCCAACAACCCCAGGGTTCATATATATATAATGGGTTTAAGGTTTCCCAAATGGGGATTACATATCCAAAAGAATTCACTATATACATACAGTAATCCCAACCAAAACAAATAACTAACATAGACCAAAATAAATGTCCCTACAAGCCCTAACTGCTCCTAGTTGGCTGCTTATCCTTGGAGCCACTCGCCCTGTCTGAAATGTTAGTCATTTAGAAAGAGTGAGATTCTAAAGAATCCCAGTAGTAACAAATCATTCATACCACACGTAATCACATAGCATGTAAACAAATCACCGCATAATCAGCAACAACACAAATCACACTCCACCCTCATCCCCTTTTACCGCTGGGAAGGCACACCGTCCTAACCCGAACCGTTGTTACCGACTCAGGGACTGTTGGTATGGCAATGTATACGAATAGCCTTATGGCTCACATATTGCCTTTCGGCCCACAAATTCAAAAATATCACACCCTAACCTCATCCCCTTTGACCACCAGGAAGGCACACAGCCCTTACCTGAACCGTTGTTAGCAACTCAGGGACTATTGGTATAGCGGTGCATTCACAATTTCACAAATCCTGCAGCATACGAACCCATCACAAATCAATGACTTAGCACACATACAATGTATCACATAAGGTATAAAGAAGGAGTCACTACCTTGTTCTTTCCTAACGAATTTTGGCACAGTGGGCTTGTGGGTATGACAAATGTCAAAGCCTATAAACAAAAATATCAAGAATGGTGGATTAATTTCCTACACCCAATTCTTACTTCCAAACACTTAAAATAGGTTCCATATGAGTCCTTAAATGGTTATAACAAGCTCAAAGAGAACCTACAAGGATTGGTAAGTACTAGGTTGGAAATTACTTTGTAAAATCACAAAATGCTAAAAATGGGGGTTGGCTACAGCCAAGAATCCTTTGGCTGCAGCCAAAACGTGCACAGAAGGTTTTTGGCTATAGCCAAGAATTTCTAGCTGCGGCCAAAATGAGCACAGAAGGGTTTTGGCTGCAGCCAAGAATTTCTGGCTGCGGCCAAAACGAGCACAGAAACTTTTGCTATAGCCAAGATTTTCTGCTGCAACCAAGACAAATTTGAAAAATCATAATTAATTCTAGAAAAATCGAAATGAGGTGATCCCAAAGCCAAATGAAATCTATTGAAGTTCTATTCCTAGTAAAAATACTGGCCATTACTGGAAATCACCACAAAAATACAGAATCACACAAATCTTATCACTACCCCAAAACAGAGTCCATTTTCGACCTCAAAATTTGGACAGTCATATCTTCCAGTTCCCAAAACGAAATGGCACAATTATATGTTTTTTTTGAAGCTTGAAATGTGAAATTTAAGACTGGAAATTTTCATAATTTTCTGACATTATTTGCCCATTCAAAACGTTCACACAACCTGACTGCCCAGAATAGACTTTCATTGGACAACATTTCAATTTTGCACCAATGCTGCCAATGGTTCCCAAATTCATATCAAATACCATTCCCATATAAATTTGCACGAGGAATCCATTGAAATCATCAAAACAACCCAATTCAACCTCCATTGACATGTTACACAATGACCACCACATGTCTTACCAAGAACTCAATCAAACCACCATATTGCAAACCAATCCAAACCAACATTCCAAATCAATTTCAAATGCTCAAAGACACACTATGACACCAATTTCATACTAAACACTAACCAATTCACACATTTCAAAATTAAGCCAAAATCAGGGCAAAAATCCAAAATCCTCAAAGCTAAACCAATTACCACAATAAATATGTCAAAAGGTTCCAAATTCTTACCTCTTCCTCTTTCCAAGACTAGTTTCTTGACTCTCAACTTTTGATTTCGCTCCAACACACAAACCACCACCTTTCCAAATTCTAAAATCACCATAATGAAGCTCTCAATGAGATGCACAACATTAGAGAAAATGATTTGAGCAAAGGAGGACCTTTACTCATGCAAAATCAAAGCTTTCCCTTTCTCTTTCCAAGCTTGAGTTCAGTGAAAATGGGGAAGGAAGAGAGAGAAAATGAGAGATGGAAGGGATGAAAAAAGGATGATGATGATGTACCACTTTTCCCCCTTGCCCATGCTCAAAAACGCATAGGAGAGAGAAGAGAGAGAAAAAAATGGTTTTTGTCTCTTATGCCTCATCCTATGGTCCATAACATTGCCACATGTCAACATCTCAACCCTTGATCTTAAACACCACACACATTTATACTAAATTCACATCTCATTTCTCCAAAAACATTTAATTACACAAATTACAATCAATTCCATTGTCATTAGACCTTAATCACAAATTGGCATATTACACAGGACAATGTGCCAGATGAAGAAGTTGCGATGAGGAGATGATGACTCAGATGCGCTATTCCATTATGTATAATTAATATTTGAAATGGTTAATTATATAACCCGCATGACTTATGGATGTTTTTCCAAAGCATGATAATTGAACTAGTAATGGGTAATTGCACGGTACGAGCCCATTAGTTAAGCAAGTAGAACGGTTTAATAAACAGAGAGATACTTTGATAATAAGGAATGAAAAGAATTAAGTAACCCATGAATAAAGTTAAATAATATGGTGAATACGACTTTTACCAAATGAATAATACCCTAAAAATAAATGTGAAAAATTTTAGCTAGGAGATTATTTACTGATTCTTCTGAGTCGTAATAATAATGGCATCGCATCTTATGCATAGTAAAGGAGCATAAGGAACGGGTGTTATAGCGGAGGAGAACAATGAAGTCGTCGTATGTTGGAGAGCGATAGAAGAGAGCATAATGGTGGTGAATAAGCTGAAATGGAGTCAATATTGGTGTTAGGAGTGAGTGCTCTATAACCTGTAACTTCATATATCGAACAACAATGGGTTTGGTAAGGGTTTTCAAAAAACTATACTTCACATTTAATGCTTGTTTACAAACAACCGTGATATATCTATGAACACTAGTTTACGGTTGTTCACATATAATCATGAAGTAAACGGTACAATTTTATTAAAAATCAAAACTGATCTTTCACAGTTCTCATATACAACCATAAAATTTCTGCATATATACTTCATGATTGTTTGAAACAATAGTGAAATATTTAATTACTGTAACTCCACCTCTTTATATTTCACGGTATGAACCGTAAAATATAAACAAATTTGTAGTATATGTTGTAGAAGTTTATTACACCAATTTCATGAGGAATCAATGTAGAAAATCTGAAGTTACGGATCTTATTTACTAAAAATGCAAGGTCTTACTTTTTACATTGTCTCTACAACAACCGGTGTACATGTGACAATATAAAAATGACCTTTTGTATTCGAAATAATAATTTCATTCTTACCATGGTAATTCCGAATTTTATTGCATGATGTGTTTCTACATCTTCACTAACCACATTCCCTCACTACAAAAAAAGGGTATTTTGTAGCGATGACATTGTAGCGGTTATAATAAATCACTACAAATTATAGTATTTGTAGCGGTTTTGACCTAAACCGCTACAAATTTGTAGCGGCAAGCTACGCGCCAAGTGGCGTGACAGATTGGCAACGTTTTTTGTAGCGGTTGGGTAGACAAAACCGCTAGAAATTTGGTGCGAAAATCCCGCCAAAACTTGTAGCGGTTATTTTGCAGCGGTTAATACACAGAAACCGCTACAATATTCCCGCCACATTGCGCGACCAAGTCCCGCCAACAATGTAGCGGTTATTTGTAGCGGTTACAGCAACAAAACCGCTACAAAATACCAAACGTCAGTTATTTGTAGTGGTTATAGGGATATAACCGCTATAGAATTTTAGGAGTATCCACTTTTGTAGCGGTTCTGGGCAATAACCGCTACAGAATTTCAATGGTTCTTGTAATTTGTAGCGGTTATTATAGAACCGCTACAAATTTCAGGCACCCTGGGTGATTTGTAGCGGTTATTGGAATAACCGCTACAAATGTCTGGCCTATTTAACCATGCGCCTCCCTCATTTGTTCGTTTGCTCATTTTGTTTCCTGGGGTTTCTCTGAGTGGTTTCTTCAAGATTTGAGCGTTCAGACATCTGTGTAGGAGTTTTTGCTACAGTATTTCTCAGTATTTGCACTTGAGGTACGTATATAACACGTATTTTATTTATATTTGTATTTTTATTAGATTTTTGCATAATAATGGGACTAAATTTTTTTTACAGTTGATATGGCTTCAAGACATGATAAGGGGAAGGCCCCTGAGGTCCCCAGACCGATTTTACGGGGTGGCAACAGCCGAGCTGGGGGCAGAGGGAGGGGGCAGCACGGAGGTAGGGCGACCGCGGCATTTCAGCCCATCCCCCCACAGGAGTCAGTCCTACCACAGGCACCACAGACGATCCCACAGGAGACGACCGCACTAGAGATGCCTGAGTTTGGGGGGCCAGATATCAGCATCGAGGACTACAACGAGGAGGAGTTTGAGATCCCAATTGGGATCAGGGAGATGGAGCAGTTCCTCGATGAGGAGGAGGCTCAGGAGCAGAACAACCCACGAGGGTCGTCTTCGCGGTCCACTGGGTTTGAGGTGCAAGTCCAAGGTAAATAAATTTTTTAATTTAGTAAATTATTTATTTAAATTTGAAATGTTAACTTTGAATTACAATTTATCTAACGTGCGGTAAACTGTGCAGATGAGCAAGGGAACGTTTCGACGAGGAGGCTAGACGTGCCCGGTGTGAATAGCATAGACCGGATCCTACGAGTTATAGTGCTGTGGAATGAGGGCACTGACCAGTCCATCAACAATGGGGGTCACCTGCTCAACCACTTCCTGAACGACCTGGGCGCGAATTGGATGCGGTTCCCCGTTCACTTCAAGATGTGGAGGCACGTTCCGAGGGGGCCGAAGGACCAGGCTTGGGAGGAGGTGGTTCAGGTAATTAAAATTATTTAATTAATATTTTTTGTAATTAATTCTATTTAATTAATATTTTTTAAATTATGTTTTTTGTAATTATTGATATTTAAATAATTTTTTTTCAGTTGCGGTTTGCCGTCCGGGCCAACCGGAAGAGGTACGCCCTCGTGAAGATGGGTGACGCCTGGAGGAACAGGAGGAACCGTCTCTTCCACAAGGTGAACAAGGATGGGACGATGCCTCTGGAGCAGCTGATCAAGAGTGTCCCGGACAACATGTCGCCAAACGACTAGGTGAGTTTCGTCCATTTCAGGAGGAGCCCTGAGGGGCAAGTAATATATTTATTAGATTTTTTATATAAAAATTTGTAATTTTTAATTATTTAATACATTTAATATTGCTTTTTTCTAGGACCTTTCTCAGAGGAACACCAGGATCCGTGTGCAGCAGACGATCCACCACACAGCAGCATCGAAGACCTTTGCTGTGACCTATAGCGAGCTGGTAACTTTTCAAAATATCACTAACTTTTAGCTGGTTATTTCATAATACTAATTGAATTTTGTAATTGTTTCAGCAGACAAAGGCACAGCAGGAGAACCGTCAGACAGACTATGGGGAGTTGTACACCATCACACACAGACACCATGACGGGACTGCAACCTCTCATCAGGCAGAGGCGGCCATTGTAATTAATTTTATTATTATAATTTTTATAAAGCCAACTTAATAATGAAAAATGCTAATTAGTAATTGTTTCATAAAATGGCAGGAGTGGATGCAGCAGTCGCAGGTTAAGCTGCGACAAACCCAACCTGAGGAGTCACAGGAGTCAGTGGACCTGACGGCTCCTTTAAAGGCAGGTCTGGCTCAGGCTTAGCACCCCGAATGCGTGCGGGGGTTAGGGATAGGCGCCAAACCTAGTATGGTCTACGGCATGAGCGCCGCCTCTGAGGCTGGCAGCTCTAGAGGGGTCAGACGTCCGAGGGACGAGTCTATTGACCAGCTGCGGTCAGATTTAGAGTAGCAAGATGGCACAACAGCAGCAGTAGATGCACCAGCTGCATCTGCAGCATATGCAACAGATGCAGCTGCAGGCTGATATGATCTACGCTTAGCAGATGCAGTGGCGGGATATCGTGAACAACATGCTCGAACGGTCATGGAGTCGCCTGTTCCCGGACGAGCATCATCCACAGGTTCCGCCTGTCCCTCGGTACATCGTCCAAAGTACTACTCCTCCTCCTGCTCCTGCTCCTGCTGATGATGATGGTGTGGTTCACTCTACGCAGTAGCCCGATCCAGCAGCACCTGAGGGAGCCCCACCTGAGGGAGCACCAGATGATCAGCCCCTAGCTACTTAGTTTAGGACATCTTTTTTTTATTTGTTGTTGAAACATTTGTAAATATATCTATATATATATGAGTTTGTATTTCAGAACTTAAATTCTTATTGTGTTTAATATAATTACATTTATATTATTAGATCGTGTTGTTGAATTTATGAATTAATTTCAACAATATTATTTATATTTCTAAATTAAAAAAAAGCATATATATATTTGTAGCGGTTTTAAATAAAAACCGCTATAAATATATATAGTTGTAGCGGTTCTACAAGAAAAACCGCTACAACTATATACAGTTGTAGCAGTTCTACAATAAAAACCGCTACAACAATATATATATATATTTGTAGCGGTTCTACAATAGAAACCGCTACAAATATGTATATGGTTGTAGCGGTTATACAATAAAAACCGCTACAAATACTCATTATTTGAATTTTGAAATTTGCCGCCTTTGTGCACATTTGTAGCGGTTATGCTATGTGTAACCGCTACAAATTAAAAATTATTTTTAAATTTGCTGTCCAAAGGCTTTAATGTTAGTAGCGGTTTTATACATATAACCGCTACAAATACTCAACGTGTATATTTTGAATTTCCCACCAATGTCTAACGGCTTGAAAATTAGTAGCGGTTTTATATATATAACCGCTACTAATATTTTATAACTGTAGCAGTTAGTGTAGTGGTTTTAGAACCGCTACAAAATTATAAACGTTGGCATTTTAGAATATAAGGTTCTAGGCATTCGTCATTTTCTTCTCACTCATCTTCTTCTCTATACTTTCGTCTCTCTCACTTGTAGCTATGGATAAATCATGGATCAGGTTGCCGCGCAATTCTCCTGAATATTTGTATGGTTTAAACAGTTTATTGGATTTCGCATTCACTCACACCAGCTGTAACGGCAAGATCGTCTGTCCGTGTCAGAAATGCAAGTTCAAGAAGTGGCATGCACGAAATGTTGTGAAGGAACATTTGCTTGTGAAGCCTTTCCTTGAGGACTATACGTTCTGGGCAGTTCATGGTGAGAAGGCCGGCATTAGATATGATGATGCTCTTCCTCAAAGTTCTCAAGTAGGCGTTCAAGTAGATGAAGATGATCCTATGAATGATGTTGTGCGTGATGCGTTTGGATTTCAAGGCAACAACTTTAACGAAAAAGTGCACGACTCTGAGCCGATTTTTATGAGGAATGAAGCAGCTCGGGATTTTTTCAACTTGATGGATGAAGCAGATTGTCCTTTATATCAAGGTTATCGCAAATATTCTAAATTATCTTTCTTGATCAAATTGTATCATATCAAGTGCTTGTGTGGGATCACAGATAAGGGAATGTCGATGTTGCTCGACTTATTACAAGATGCATTCCCCGACACTGAGATTCCCACAATGTTCTACGAGGCCAAGAAGATTATCAACAGGTTGGGGTTGAATTATCAAAAGATTGATGCATGCCCAAATGATTGTATGCTGTATTAGGGAGACGATTCCAGCAGGGAGACTTGTAAGAGATGTCACACATCGAGGTATAAGACAATTCAGAAAGGGAAAAAGCAGAAGAAGAAACCTGCAAAGATTCTCAGATACTTTCCTTTGAAACCTCGTCCACAAAGATTATTTATGTCGTCTAAAACTACGGAGCACATGAAGTGGCATGCCGTTGATAACAACGAAGACGGTAAATTAAGACATCCACGAGATACAGCTGCTTGGAAAACGTTTGACAACAACTTTCCAGATTTTGCGACTGACCCCAGAAATGTTCAGCTTGCGTTGGCGACCGAGGGTTTCAATCCTTTTGGGAATCTTAGCACAAGTTACAGTATTTGGCCGGTAGTCTTAGTTCCCTACAACTTACCCCCTGGATGTGTATGAAACAAAGCTCTTTCATTATGTCTATGATCATTCCAGGCAAAAAGGCATCGGGCAATGACATCGATGTGTATCTCCAACCGCTTATTGCTGAATTGCTTGACCTGTGGAATGTCAACTTGGAGACGTATGACGCTTACGGTAAAACTTTGTTCAACTTACGTGCAGCCTTGATGTGGACGATTAGTGACTTTCCTGCCCTCGGCACATTATCTGGTTGGAATGTGCATACTGGGTCGGCGTGTCCAGCTTGCAATTTTGACTCTGACGCAGTGCACCTTCCCCACAGCCAAAAGTGGTGCTTTATGGGGCATCGGAGGTTTCTCAATGGAACGCATAAGTCCAGATTGTAACAGAATTGCTTTAATGGGAAACCAGAAAAAAGAGGACCTCCTCAGACTTTGTCCAGTACAGATATCTTACAGCAACTTGAGCATGTTGACTTCGAGTTTAGAAAATGCGACGATTCAGCACAAACTCGCCAAAAGACGCGCAGGACTTCGGTGCCTCAGCAGTGGAAGAATATAAGTATTTTATTCACTCTTCCATATTGGAGATCTAATTTACTTCGCCACAGTCTTGATGTAATGCACATTGAAAAGAATGTTTGCGACAATGTGCTGTATACGCTACTTAATGAACCCGGCAAGACAAAAGATCACCTTCAAGAGAGGAAAGATTTACTCGACATGGGAGTTCGTGAAGACGCTTGGCCAGATGAGCATGACAGATTTCAACCGGCAAAGTTTACCCTTACAAAACCGAACAAGGAAGTCTTCCTCGCGACGTTGAAGAAATTAAAAGTTCCAGATGGGTATTCAAGCAACATTTCTCCATGTGTTGACTTGCAGGCTAGAAATATTGCTGGCCTGAAGAGTCATGACTCATATGTTCTTATACAGCAGCTACTCCCTCTGGCTATAAAGAATACACTTCCTTCTGATGTTTCCATCATTTTGGTGGAACTTTGTTCTTTCTTTCGGAAGTTGTGTTCTAAGGTTTTGATCATTGAAGAGCTCGATCAGCTGCAATCCAAAATTATTCTTACGCTTTGTCATTTGGAGATGATCTTTCCTCCGTCCTTTTTTACTGTGATAGTTTACCTTACAGTCCACCTCGTTCATGAAACAAAGCTCGCTGGACCAGTACAATACCGTTGGATGTATCCGATTGAGAGGTACTCATTTTAAATATGTGCTTTATTCTCCATATTTAATGTTTGCTAGTTGCCCTTTTTAGCATTTTATATCAATTTTCTCATCTGTACTTCATAGGTTCCTTGGGAAATTAAAATCTTACTTAAGGAATAAGGCGTGGCCAGAAGGTTCTATAGCTAAAGGCTATATAGGGGATGAGGTACTATATTTTTGCTCAAGGTACTTTGATGATCTTGAGACGGCTTTCAACCGCCCACCTCATGTTGACGATTGTTCTGATCCTGCATCGACATCAGGAGAATTTATCCCTCGTGTTGGTAAACCAGTTGGAGCAACTGAGAACTTCAAACTAACGGCAACTGAGAAGTTCCAAGCACATAGACATGTCTTGATTAATTGCACTCAAGTTGAACCTTTCATACGGTAAGAATTGTACACTCACATGTTATTCGATCTATATCTTTCGTAACATTTCTCACTTTCTTTTCACTATCGTCTTTCCATTATTAATTCCAAGGAATTCAGAAGTCATGTGAAGCGTCAACTCAGGATCCGTACACAGACATCCTCGGAAGTTGATAGGAGAATTCCCGAGCTAGTTTGGGCGTAGAATACTAAATGACCACAACCCATACTCACCAGATTTCAGAGCTCTCGCAATTGGCCCTCTTGATCATGCAAAAAGGTTTACATCATACAATGTCAATGGTTTTAAGTTTTGCACGGTTTCATGGGATCAAGGATTGCAAACTCAGAATTCGAGTGTTTATGGCACATTTGGGACAAGGATTTATGCGAGCAGCAGTGACGCCAACATGTAGTTTGGAGCCGTCCCTTACTATGGCAAGCTTCCTGATGTGGTCGAACTTAATTATCAAGGCCGTTTTATCGTTACGCTATTCAAGTATTTGTGGGCAAATACCACCACTTCTCGGGGACTGACAACTGACGACTTAGGGATCACATCAGTCAATTTTTCACGTCCGATTCATATTGGTATTTCTCAAGATGATGAGCCTATATTCTAGCTTCAGAGGCAAATCAGGTTTATTATGTCGAGGACGAGAGGCACAAGGATTGGCACATGGTCGTTCATCTAAAGCCACAAGACCTTTACGACATGGGTGAAGGCGATAACATCGCCTACGAGAGTGAGCCATTTCAGCCAGCCAATTTTGAAAACTACTTCCCTGAAGGCAATGACAATTTACCTCTACTGCGGTGAGTTTTTTTAAGTCCACATCATTTAAATTAAATTTTTTAAATTTAATAAAACATCCATAACAATAATTTTTCTACATAATTTCTGTAGGGATGGTGACGATGAGTGATCAAATTCAAATTATGCTTTTCTCTTTAAAAAAAACTGGAAAAAAATTTTAAAATAAAATTAAAAAAAAAAAATAAAATAAAATAATATTTGTAGCGGTTATTAAACCGATACAAAAGTAACAATAACCGCTACTAAGTAAAAACCGCTACAAAATCGACACATTAACCGCTACAAATAGTAAGTGGATCCCTATAAATACCCTTACCACAACTCATTTCAAACACTCTCAAATTTCTTTTCACCTTACATTTCTTTCATTTTCTCTCATTTATAACTTCTTTTATGTGAGTGGAGGAGCTGAGCTGAATAATACGATCACATATGGTAACAAGTTTTTTTATTTTTTTTACAATACTTCTTTCCTTTACATACAATTTATTCCCACCATTTTTTTTCGAGGTATATTAGGACTGTATGTCATTTTCATCTATTTTTCATACACAATTACATTATATTAGACAACATAATAATTCCTTATTACCTATATATCCTTAATAATATTATTAATATAATTTTTATACTAATCCAATTAAATTAAATTTATCCTTTTAATTTATTAATAAGCTAATTAAATTAGATAAACTAATAAAAAATAAACTAATTAATTTAATATTAAAAGAACAGAAACAAATGATGGTATATTTTTTTTAAAAAAAATTTAAATATTTGTAGTGGTTATTAAACCGCTACTAACAAACGCGCATTTTTAAACTCAAATTAAATTTTTTGGCACTAAATTTGAATTTCATGAAATTAGTAGCGGTTTCTTAACCACTACGAAATTGAAAAAATGTCATTTTTCTTTTCCTGCCTTGAAAATTTCAATTTTTTATCACTACTACAAAAAACATTTTTAACATCCCTTTTTTAGGCCTTTTAACATCTGAAAATAAGGGGATGTCTATGTGAGCAACGTAGTAAAAAATGGCAATAACGTTCGTAGATAAAAGGACGTCTAAAGTCTGGACTTTAGACGTCCCCATTTTAAGAAGGGACGTCTAAAGTGTTACAGTGACACTTTAGACGTCCCCATTTTAAAATGGGGACTTCTAAGGTGCTTTTTTAAAAAAAAAAAATCGTTTATATTACATATCTAAACTGAACAGTATTTAAAGCCAGAAATTACAGATCATCATCAATAAAATTACAGATCTAGTGTCTAAAATCCAAATCTACACAATAATAACTCCAAAGCTGAAATCTCATAGGGAGAAGATGAAAACAATAAGAGGAATCAGTTGCAAAAAACTTATCTCCTTCTATTATTGAAATTCATTTTCTTGTAATAATGAATAGAGAAGAGCGACAGGGAGAGATGAACCTCGTTTTCTCAGCGGAACGTAGCCATGAAGCATGTTTCAGAGTCCTGATCTACAAACCATAACAACACGAGTTAGAAAATAAAATAGAACGAAAACCCAAAGAAAAAAGAGAAAGAGGATAAAATAATAAACAATAGTAAGAAAGCATAACAGATCTGGAGGTGAAAAAAAGAGAGTGAAAGGAAGAAGCAAGAGTAAAATGAGCATATAAAGAAGAAGAAGCAAGAGTTAAAACGCGTAGTGGTAATGGCTTTTCTTATGTTTGCGGCGATGGGAAAAGAAAGATGAGTGTAAAAATAGTATAAGACTGACAAATAAAAACTGTCAGTAAAAATTTGAATTGTTTTTTACGTCCCCAATTTAATTTAGGGACACCTAAAGTTGTTCAGTTTTTTTTTTTAATTTTTTTTTTACTTTAGACGTCCCCAATTCAGATTAGGAACGTCAAAAGTATGACTTTAGACGTCCCCATATACATTGGGGACGTCTAAAGCATTTTAATTTTTTTTTTTTGGAATGAGGGACGCCCTTTTGCATCCCTCATATACATAGGGATGCCCTTTATGTATCATCAGGGACGCCATTTTGGCGTCCCTAATAATAGTATTAGGGACGCCACATCAGGGGCGTCCCTATATATATATGAGGGACGCCCTTCAAAAAAAAAAATTTAAAATGCTTTAGATGTCCCTAATGTATATGGGGACGTCTAAAGTCATACTTTAGACGTCCCTAATCTTAATTGGGGACGTCTAAAGTAAAAGAATTTTTTTTTTATTTTAGACGTCCCTAATTCAAATATGGATATCTAAAATTTGTAAAGTCACATGTTAGACGTCCCTATTTAAATTGGGGATGTCTAAAGCTATTCAATTCTTATCTATAATTACAAAAATGCCACCGCCTTTATTTTTTACCTCTCTTTTTTAAAAAGGGACGCCCTTTAGGGACGTAAAATATATATTCTGTAGTAGTGTATATTTGTAGCGGTTATATAACCGCTACAAATATCTCTGAAAAAAAATTTCGTTCATGGGGATGTTAACCGCTACAAAATATGTAGCGGTTATATTCCTTGCGTAGCGGTTTTTTATAACCGCTACAAAATCGTTTGCAACATATGATTTAGTAGCGGTTTCGCTAACCGCTACTAATGTTGTTTGTAGCAGTTAAAACCGCTACTAATACCCATTTTTAACCGCTACTAAATCACTTTTTTTTTTTTTTTGTAGTGCCTTGCAATGTATAAAATTGGATAATCTTCTAGAGGTAGCACATATTTTAAAATAGAATAACGCAAAAATTAGATGGCATAATTTCATATAATTCTAAATTTTATAAAATATGATTTATAATAAAACCTTTTTTATTTTGCACGCTCTCCTTTTTTACCTGAATTCATTTTTCATATGTAAGCATTGACATTTACTGAGTGATTTAATTTGTAGTTGGACTAATAATATATTATAGATGTGAATTGACAATATAATATGTGTATGCCAGAAAAAAAACCATGATTACTTTGAATATATAATAGCCGACATAATTTGAATAATATACTTATTATCTTCAGCCTTACACTACTGTGAGAGGTATAATATCTAATATCAGAGTTTGGTAGAATTTCCTAGAATAGCAATACACACACACATACACGCCCATACACACAAATACATACACACATAACAATGTTATTAAGTTAATCACACTACTCAATATAATAGACATAATGAGTCATTTCCATGGTTCTGTAACTTCGAACCGGCCAGTAAACCGGTCCGGTCCGGGTTACTATTCTTTTTAAAAAAATTGATTTTTCCTTTAGATTTTCATACTATAAGTCTAAAATTTTCAATTTTTCACCGGTTTGGCCCCGGTCTGACCCATTAACCCTTAACCCAGTACACCGACCGGTTCAATACCCGGTCCGGGTTTTAATACCTTGGTCATTTCATTTTTTATGTCTTGTTAAATGACATAGAACAAGATCGAAGAGGATACCTTAACAAAGTTATTAAGAACCTATTGATCAACAATTTATTCAAAGATTTACGATTTGATTGAGAATAATGATGTCGTGTGATCCATATAGCCAACTTCTTTTAGTGAGATATGGCATGTTATGAATGATACAACTCATTTTTTATTAGGTTTATAACTCACGAAACTATACTAGTTATTATATAATTGTACATTACCACACCCTTCCACCTGACCTTTGAATTCTACACTCCCTTTTATCAATTTCAAAGGCCTCATCATCTCATTGTCCTCATGATTTAACATCTGCAAATTAAAGCATTGTTATGCTCACGTACAATGCGAATAAAAGTCACTATCAATAAATGTTCAGAATTTTAATTAAAGGATGAGAAAGACACAAAAATAACTATCAAATATGTAAACCTCAATTTAGGATCTTGAAATGACCTCATCACTATTAAACTTCTAGGAACTAGTCTATGATTAATTTTTATAGTGAAATTACCTAAATGCTCTTAATTTAAAATTTGAAAAAAGGAAAAAAGAAAAGGAAAAAAAAGAAAGAGATGACCACAACTTGAGAAGTAATACCGTCAACTTAGCTCTTACCAAATAATAATAACAATGACAAAGAATATCATTTAGGTCTCAAACAAGAGAAATAATATATTGATAAGTCTTATAACTTATCAATTGTAACTCTTTCATTTGTTAATGATAACCATTGTTCCCAGAACCGGACCGGACCGGCCGGTCCGGCCCGGGAACCGCCGAACCGGTCATCAGACCGGTTCGGTCCGGTGACCCGATTCGGTCTGGGTTTTTTATTTTTATTTTTTAAAAAAATCAATTTTTTTTTAATTTTTTCTTTAGAATTTCATACTAATAAGTCTAAAATTTTCAATTTCTCACCGGTTTGGCCCGAGTTGAGCTCCGGTTTGGCTCCAGTCTGACCCACTGACCCTTAACCCAGTACCCCGACCGGTTCACTACCCGGTCCGAGTTTTAATACCTTGATGATAACTCTTTACTTGTCAATGAGGACTTTTACGATATTAATTCCCTTCCTTGAGACCTAAATGATATTCTCCCCAATAATTAAGGTAATGACAACTAGCTAACTTCACTAAATTGGGATTTCACATACTAGTCCTTGAGAACTCGCAATGATTAGTCCATTACGCACCCAATTGGGATTTGCATATTTGGGGATATTTTTTCTCCCCTTAATTAAACTCAAACAAATTACATAAATAAATAAATTAAAAAGAAAGAAAGATAGCAAAAAATACTTACATGACAATGATACACGTAACCAGGTTCAGCAGTTGCGTCAAACTCATAAGATGCATTTGTGTGTATGTAACCAAACTTCACCACAATCTTCGTCATAGACATCGGTGCCATCTTGTACATGACCTTCCACCCTCTCTCATGGGCTGGCACCTCTAGCTTCTTGCCACGTGCGTATTCTTCCACGTGGCACTCAGTCACATCATTGTGTGTCCTCACACATCCATTAAGTTCATCAAAATTCACCAGCTCCGTCTGATCCAACACCTTCAACAATCCCAAATGAATGTGAAATGGATGATTAGCCTTCGTCAGATTAATCACATACCACACCTCTGTTGATCCCTCTTGTGGAGTTTCTGTAGCTGGAAACTCAAAAGGTTTTCCATTCAAGTATAAATGAGTTGGGTTTCCTTTCTTTGTTCCACCATATCCCATCATTGTGATGTACCTTGTTTGCGACACGTGTGAAAAATCAGCATTAGGGTATTTTATCAACTTCTCCGGAATGCGTGACGTGTCGGCTTCTGGATCGGGTTGTATGAAGAATTTGATCACCTTGGTGTTATCGTCATCCACTGGATCTCCAAATGGGAAATGAGACGGTGCATTGTTGGCTAAGATAACGGTGTCGTTCTTTGACTGAGAAAAGTCAACGATTATATCTGTGATCTCAGATGGCCCCACTAGGACTTCCTCTGTTATCACCGGCTCTTCTATGTACGCGGAATCTGATGCCACGTGTGTGAAATGCAAGCCGTTGGAGAAGAAGAATCTAAAGAAGCGATCATTACTGGAGTTAATTATTCGAAATCTGTACCTGCGACGTCGTACTGTCATGCGTGGCCAAATTTTTCCATTCACAACGATAAATTTAGCAGAGTAAAATGGCTGCCATTGGGGATGTACAGTGGGGTGATTTCCAGTCGAATTCATATATAAGGAACCATTGATGTGAAAGTTCAGGTCATAGATCATCAACGGTCGATCAAAGACGTCACCGTGGGGTAAGCCAAGAGGGTCCTCAATCAAAGGGTCACGGATGATGTAGGTCCCACACAAGCCAGCAAGGACGTTGACTCTGGTCAACCCAAGGACATGATCATGGTAATATAGGTTACCAGGTTGCTGACTGTTTGGGTAGTGATAGGTTTTTTTTGTCCAAGTTGATCCCGTTTCGTTGAACCCATTGGTGAACCAAGCGTTCGGGTTGCCATCACTTTGGGGTTCGATGATGCCACCGTGGAGGTGAACCACTGTGGGAATACCTTTCTTGGAGTGGGGCCGGGCGATGGGTATGGTGGGGTCCCATGGAAGGATGTGATTTGAAGGGAGATGATTTTGCCACGTCAAGTAGGTGTCAACTCCATGGAGGGCCTCGACTGTGGGACCAGGGACTGTTGCCGAGTGTTGGTCTACACCGTAAGCGAAAACTGGTGTTGGAGGTAGATCCCTGTGGAATTTCTACACTTGCAAAACACTTTGGCTTGAGGAAAATTATCCACAAGTGCACCATTGATAGATAGGCCAAACTCATTATAAGTGAGGCACAAATAGTGAATACGAAGAATTCCAGGTAAACACATGTGAGACATCCCTTTATTTGAAAGAGTAAGAACACAGTTTTTTAATGTGTTGAAAAAGAGATAATCAGCATATTGTCGATTTACAAAGCATACCTTGGTTTCTGATCTTGAACTCACACAGACAAGTAGAGCCACTCAGACTCTAAGGCGTTATTTGATTTTACTCTATTTTTATGTTTTTAGAATAATTTTGTAGGGCAGCATTTTTTTTTTCAATCATGTAGGGTAACATTTCAAAACATATTTGAAAGCAAAAAAAATAAAAATTGTGTTTGAATCATTATTTTGAAAATATATCTAAAATGGTAGGGTGGAAGATGAAAATCTTCTATATTTTATATGATTTCTTTTAATGAAGCAAAGATATCTTAAAAGTGGAAATTAATCTGTTTGTTGGGATTCTCTCCTTTACCCTTCTCTTCTTCTACCCATTCTTTTTTCTTTCATGACCATTATATTAAAAATTTTAATGATCTGGATCTAATATTGTCTAAAGTATTATTATAGTTTTTCTTAAAACATACATAAATAAATTTAAATGGCTAAAATTTTATTTGAACAATTTACAACTGTAATTAAAAATGGGAAGGTAATCTATTATATAATATTAATAATAATTTACCGCTCTTCAAATTAAAATTTGATAGTTTAGATTTATGCATGTATTTTTAACGAAAATTATAATAATAAATTTATAAAATGTTATATATGTACTATTGAAATTTTTAATCCAATGATGATTTAGGGAAGATAAGATAAAGGAGGGAAAAAACGATTGAAAAAACAGAGATAAAAACGAGTGATACGTAAGCTGACACAAGATAAAAATGCTTGAAGGGTCACAATCTCATTGGTCAGTGCATAGTGAGGCGGTGCACCGAGTGCACACAAGAATTTCTCAGAAAGTTGGCACTGAGAAATTGGCTGTGAAGCCGTAGCCAGAATCTGAGTGCTGACTCCACTCGTCTGTGTGGGTCCAAGATCTGAAACCAAGAATCTAAGGTATGATTTCTAAATCAACACTTTGGTTTAAGAAAAAAAGTTTTGAATTGGGCGAGAAACTTAGGTTTAAGGAAATAAACAAGAGGCTACAAATCATTTTAGTATAAAACAAAGGAATCAATTATGGGAATTAAAAAGAAAGAAAGAAAAAAGTATACCCAATTCTTTTGGAACATGCCAATGTGGAGAGATTTGGGTTTGGGAATTCCATGAAGGAGCTCATAGCCAAGGAGTCTGGGCATATCTGGAACCTCATCCACAAACTTCTCCAGCTCCGATGGCTCTAACAATCTGTCATCATCTCTTAAACAAGCAGCCGACAAGGGGCTAATAAGAACCACAGCTTGTAATAAAACACTAATTATGCATATGTGTTTCAGAAGCAATGCTATTGATAAATCCATGCCTGGCCTCTTATTTTTCTAAGCGGCTCAATTATGCTGTTAAAAGCCACAAGGGTGCGCATAAACATGTCAGATCTACAATATATATATATAGAGAGAGAGAGGGGGGGGGGACAACGACTTTGGTTTTTCAAATTGAACAATCTAATTAAAAATGTTAAGAAAAACCAGCACGCTACCGCTTCATTGAGACTATAAGCTAATTAATCTATTAATATAAATAATATACGAAAGGAACTCTCAACTAAGTGAACACAATGATTTTTTTTTTTTTTTTTCGTTTTTGGTCAGATAGTGAACAGAATGATTTAGGCATAAAGTAAAACGAAGTTAGCTTTTTGCTCTTTTATAAAAGGCCATCGCGTGAGAACTTTAAGTTGCAATTGGCTTCTTGATTGAAAAACGAATAACGGCCTTATATATATAAAAGGCAATTTTATTACTAAATAAATAATACGACACATAAAGAAAGTTTCAACATAAGCAGCTGCGAAGCCTAACAACAGAAAGCAATAAATGAAAACTAAAGAAAATAAAAAGGGCAACAAACACATCCCAGCAGTATAGGGAGAAGCGACGCCATTAGTATATTTTTATTTCATGCTGGGAAGGAATAAAGAAGAAAGGGGGAAAATAATAAAGGGTAACAAAGTTTTTCGCAATAAACATCCAGTACAATTATATTTTGTTAGTGTAAAAGTAGATATAATCATTTTAACATGTAACAAATTTGAAGCAAAGTCCTTGTACTTGGTTTGAAAAGTTTAGCATGGTGGTTAAGCAGTTTAGTTTGAATCAAAGTAAGTGTGACAATTCTGTATTTTATCAGAAGATAGATGCTGGTATGATCCTTTTAATAGTATACGTTGGTGACATTGTTATTACGGGGTGTAATACTTCAGGAATATCATCACTAAAGGCCCTCCTAAATTCTCATTTCCAAACAAAGGATTTGGGTCAGTTAAAATATTTTCTTGGGATCGAGGTTATGTGAAGCAAGAAAGGCATTCTCTTGACACAAAGAAAATATGTTATGGATATGCTAAAGGAGACAAGTAAGCTTGGGGCAGCACCAAGTAACTTCTCTATGATTCCCAATCTATTTTTAGACATTGCTGATAGCATACAATTTGATGAACTGCCTGAGGAAGTAAGAGAAAAGGTCAATCCTAAGAAGATCAAGCCATTTGCCTACCCTAAGAGATACCGTAGATTGATTGAAAAATTGAACTATATTACGGTAACTTGTCCTGATGTGACTTTTCCAGTGAGTGTACTTAGCCAATTTATGACAGCACAACCGTTGCTCAGTAGGAACCTTTAGACTATGTCTTACATTACCTAAAAGAATCATCTGGTTGTGGTATACTCTATAAAAATCATAACCTCATCGAGATTGAATGTTTTTGTGATGCAGACTATGCAGGGTCAAAGGCTACCAGGAGATCCACTTCAGGATAATATGTGTTTATGGGTAGGCATTTAGTGTCATGGAGGAGCAAGAAGCAGGATGTGGTTTCACGATCTAGTACAGAAGCTAAGTATAGAGCCATGGCTCAGTTAGCACAGGAAATTGTGTGGATTCACTAGTTAATGAAAGAAGTTGGTCTTACCACATCATTACCTGCAAAGTTATGGTGTGATAACAAAGCTGCTCTACATATAGG
Source organism: Inga laurina (assembly GCA_963855925.1). NCBI lineage: Eukaryota > Viridiplantae > Streptophyta > Magnoliopsida > Fabales > Fabaceae > Inga > Inga laurina. Next base: position 28,943,806 of record OY979710.1, read on the forward strand.
CTCCAACTCTGTGTTTCCCAATTGCCATCTCATCAACCCCTTACCTCCGAAAGTGTTTGTGTGTGTTGTCTTAGTCCATGCCCCGGATGGAAGTAAGTTTGATGCCCGGTCCTAAAAATGCATCTTCCTTGGCTACTCCTCTACCCAAAAAGGATACAAGTGTTATTATCCGACTTCCAAGAAGTTGTATGTCTCCAAAGACACCGTGTTCTACAAAGAGGATGCTTATTATCCCAAATTACCCATTCATGGGGAGTACTTAGATATTGAATGGCTAATTTCACATGATTTAACTCCTAAAGCCACTGATGTTGTCCCTGTTAACCCAGAAATCACTGACACCTTACCTAACTTCCTTGATGCCTTGCCACAAAACTTCCTTGATATCTTGCCACAAAACCCTGATACCTTACCTTCTACACCTCCCAATACCAACCCTAATGACCCGGAAACACAAGTTGAGATCATGACTGGTATGGATGCAGAAGATGGATTAGAGGGAGATGGCAGGCAACAATCTCATGAGGCAGAGAGAAATGTCAATCCCACTCTAAGGAACGACCATGAATCTGACTCGAGAGTAGATCCTAAAGAAATGGGCTAGCCTATTACACTAAGAAAAGGGGTAAGGTCTTGCACTCAGCATCCAATTCAATGGTTGTTTCATATGGTAACCTGTCTGTCAAGATGCAGAGTTTTGTTGTAAACAGTGCACAGATTGAAATCCCTAACACCTTCCAACAAGCTATGGCTGACCCGAAGTGGAAACAGGCTGCGGAAGAAGAGTTAAAAGCACTTGAGGAAAATAAAATATGGGAAATCATATCCTGCCCTCCTGGAAAGAAATCTGTCAGGTGTAAGTGGATCTTTACCCCGAAGTTCAATCCTGATGGCAGCATCAACAAGTACAAGGCAAGACTAGTTGCGAAAGGGTATACACAAACCTATGGAATAGATTACGAGGAGACCTTTGCCCCAGTAGCCAAGTTCAACATAATCCAAATACTGTTGTCAATAGCAACTAACTTGGATTGGTCACTACATCAGCTAGACGTCAAGAACGCTTTTCTGAATGGTGACTTGGAGGAAGAGGTCTATATGGAAGTTCCAGACGGAGTCCTAGCTCCAAATGGGTCAGCCTTCAAACTTAACAAGTCATTGTATGGACTAAAACAATCCCCAAGGGCATGGTTCAGCCGCTTCAGTAACGCAATAAAGAAACTTGGGTACAACCAGGGGCAAGCAGACGACACATTATTTATAAAGCACGATGAGGGAAGAATCACTATCCTGATCGTCTACGTGGATGATATAGTCACTACTAGAAATGACGAAAGTTCTATTGCCCAGCTAAAGAGGGATTTGCCCACTGAATTCCAGGTTAAGGATCTCGGCCAAATGAGATACTTCTTGGGTATGAAAGTAGCAAGAACAAAGAGGGGCATCTGTTAGATCTCATGTTTTGATGATAACAAAGAATATTATGAAAAAGATTTAATGAATAAATAAGTTTGAATAAAGTAATAACAGGGAAAAGCATCACTTGAAGTAAGCATTGGAGTAATGAAGAAAGGCCAAGAGAAAAAGCTGAGAAACTTGATGAGAAGTAAGTTTTCTAAGGCATTACTCGAGTATGTACTCGAGTAATGAGACAAAACTTGAAGTTACTAGAGATACCTTCCAGTAACTTGCCAACGTTACTCGAGTAATAGTGTAAAAGTTTTCAAGTTGCTCTCGGCCTGTCAATGTTACTCGAGTAGCTACTCGAGTAACCAGGTCAAAGTTTTCAAGTTACTCTCGGCCTCCCAATGATACTCGAGTTACTCTGTTTCAGAAAATGTGTTGCTCTCGGCATTTTGTACCCTGCCAACGTTACTCGAGTAGCTACTCGAATAACTCACTGTGTTAAGTAAAAACCTGAAGGTAGTACTCGAATAACTTGATCTATTTTTATCTTACTTCACTCGAGGTTCTACTCAAGTATACAGGTATTTAATGACTCTTTTTAAGTGAATTACTCGAGTATGCAAAGTTATTTTTTTGAAGAAAAACTTCAAGTCATTAGCCGAGTAAGCTATGAACATAAATTGAGTTTACTCGAGTATGTACTCGAGTAACAAGTTAATCAAACTTAAAGTGCTCTTGGCCTTGAAATCTTGCCAACATTACTGGAGTAAAGCATCGAGTAACATAAGTTTATTTGAAGGCTTACTCGAGCTAGTACCCGAGTAACCTATGAAGAAAAGAGTGCATTACTCGAGTAGGTACCCGAGTACACATGCATTTCCAAAGGTTTGATATTTTGTTTATTCCATGCACTACCCGAGTAATCTTATAGTTGTTTGTTGACTTGCAGTTTATCAAATTTTTCACGATGATACTTGAGTAAGTACTCGAGTAAACTTTAATGAATACTTGAGTAACTACTCGAGTATGCAAACCCAGAAATTCAAAAATCATTCCAACGATCATTGTTTTGTTTCCTATTTGATTAACCTTTCATTATATTAGTATTCTTAGCATGTCCACAGATAAACAATGAAGAGATCTTACCAAATAAGGAAAGTCAAATGCAACGTTCAAATGTCACCGACCGCCACCTACCACAAACGTATATCTTTCAAATACTGGAAAAGTCAATAGTGGCTGTGCACGCTCCAACGGGCATGAAGAAATATGTTCCAACAATCATTACCAACGTATCTTTATATATGGGAACATCCAAATAGAGAAGATAACAAGAACACACTCACGAACGTATCATCAAGTTCATTACTCTGTTTTTACATTATACTTGTAATTCTACGCTTCAGTGATTCTTATTCACTCTGTGAGAGAGATATTTCATTCAAATTCAATATTTGTTATTGAGGTAACTTAAGGTTGTGAAACCTTGAGTTGGGATTGGATTACAACTTGTAAGGGGGAGCGAGTGTCCAGGCGAAGGAACTTGCTTGTACTGAGGTGCCAAGAACCCACTGAATCTTGGAAGTTATAGTGAAACTCTCAGAGAAGCTCTGAGGACTGGACGTAGGTCAAAGTGGTTGTGGCCGAACCAGTATAACTCCCGATATACACTTCGGTGATATTTCTCCTTACTCTTTCCTGTTTTAATTTCACCGTCAAATTTTATATTTGCAACGAAATTTTTAATATCACCCAATTCACCCCCCTCTTGGGTGAAACGCTTGCTCTAACATTTGGTATCAGAGAGTAGGTCTTCTTGTTAAGGTATAACAACCTAAGAAGGATCCAATGGCAAGCATAGGTGAAGGAATTCTTCCCAACGGTGCATCCATCACTAGACCTCCCGGTTTCAGTGGAGAACACTTTTCTTTTAGGAAAGCAAAATTTAGAGTATTCGTAATGGCTACTGAATATGGGCTATGGGATATAATTGAGAGTGGAAATTATCAACCTACAAAGATTGTAGATTCTCAGAAAATTCCCAAGACGCCAGCAGAATATGATGAGAATGACAAGAAACTTATCACTCTCAACAGCAAGGCAATTCTGATGTTACAAAGTGCCTTGAGTCAAAGTGAATATTTCAGAATTTGTACACTTCCAACAGCAAAGGAAATGTGGGAAGCTCTAGAAATAGCTCACGAAGGAAGTTCGGGAATAAAGGAGAACCGGATCAACACCTTGATCACTGAATTCGATTTACTTCGAATGAAATAAGGTGAATCAATATCTAAATTTGAACTTAGATATACTCATCTTGTTAATCAACTTGCAGCTCTTGGGAAAGTCTATGATCAGCATACCCAAGTACGAAAGATTTTAAATATTCTTTCAAAAGAATGGGAGGCCAAAGTCACTGAGATAGAAGAAGCAAAAAGAGAATCAATGAGATCAGTTGCTTCTTTATTTGGAAGTCTCTCAGAATATGAAAGTAAACTAAAGTTTAAACGGGAACTAGATGACATCGGTGACAAGACAAAGAAAGGCCTAGCACTAAAAGCAAAAGAAGAAAATCAAAATGAGGATGAGGAGTTTGACGATGACCAAATGGGCCTAATCATAAAACGATTCAGAAAGTTCTACAAGAAAGGTCAAGGATTCAAACACTTTCAGAAAGGAGGAAATAGCAGCAAAGAGCAAATCAGAATGTCCAGAACTGAATCAAAAGAGCAAACAAAAGAGAAAAGGCAAATTCTTCAACAAAAAAAAGGCCTTCGTATCTGCTATATGGGGTGATAGCTCCTCTGACGAAGAAAGTGATGAGAAAAAAGTAGCTAATATATGTCTCGTCGCTCAAGAAGAAACAGAAGAAGAGGTAAATGATTCTGATCGTACCTATGATGAATTACTCTCTGAATATAATGCTTTACATTCTGAATTCATCAAAGTAGTTAAAGAATTAATTGTTTTCAAAAAGAAAAACAAAGCTCTTGAAATTGAACTTAAAGAAAGTTCAGAAAAGGATTGTGAAAATTGTTCTTCTTTGAAAAAGAAAAACACTTATCTTATAAAAACTCTTGAAAAATTTACTCAAGGAAGTGAGATGCTAAATGTTATTGTAAAAGCTCAACGATTTGTAAATGACCGATCTAGGATTAGATATGATCCAAAATCAGACAAAAGGAAAGGTAGAAAGAAAGCAGGAGGTAAGTCATATTTGAATTATTTCCAGCATTCTGTGCATACATCGAATCCGTTTGCATTTTGTAATTACTGTAATAGAAAAGGTCATTATACATCTTCATGCATTCATAAGAAGAAAGGAACAATAGGAACCTACAAATGGGTACCTAAAGGCTCATATGTTTAGAAAATTATTTGTACTAACTCATCAGGACCCAAAAAGATGTGGGTACCTAAGACCTAGTCATTTGATTGCACGTATGTCTTAAAGCATCCAAAAATAGTAAGTGGTACATAGATAGTGGATGTTCTAGACGTATGACCGGAGATTTCAAAAGTTTTACCACATTGTAACCTAAGGAAGGTGGAAAGGTAAAATTTGGAGGAAATCAATCTGGAAAGATAGCAGGAATTAGTGAAATCAAAAATGACAAAGGAATACAAGTCAAAGATGTATATTATGTTGAAGGCTTGTGTCACAATTCGCTGAGTGTAAGTCAAAGTGCAGATAAAGACAACTGGGTAATATTTGACTCAGAAGAATGCTTAATTATCAACAAGAATGACTTACAACTTGATAAGAAGAATATCAAGGCTAAGCTCAGAGCAAAAAGGGAAGGTAACTGCTATACTCTAGATATTAGTATAAATGAGTCTGAAAACTGTTTTCTGAGTAATACTGATGAAAGTTGGCTATGGCATAAGAGATTGGCTCATGTCAATATGCATCAGTTAGGCAAACTAGTCAAAAAGGATTTAGTTCTCGGATTACCTAAAGTAACTTTCAAAAATGACTTGATTTGTGATGCATGTCAAAAGGGTAAACAAACTAAATCATCTTTCAAATTGAAAAATGAGATTTCAACAAATAGACCACTACAATTATTGCATATGGATTTAGTTGGCCCAGCAAGAGTAAAGAGTCTTGGTGACAACTTATATTCATTAGTCATTTTTGATGATTTCTCTAGATTTACATGGGTTATTTTTCTATCATCAAAAGATGAAACCTTTGAAGAATTTATTGTTTTTGCTAAGAAAGTGCAAAATGAGAAAGGTATGGGTATTGCAGGTATTAGGATCGATCATGGTGGAGATTTGAAAATCAAGTCTTTGAAGAATATTGTGATACTAATGGCATTGATCACAATTTCTCTGCTCCAAGGACGCCTCAACTAAATGGAGTTGTGGGACGCAAGAATAGAGTACTCACTGAAATGGCTAGAGCAATGTTGAATGAAAAGAACATGTCTCAAGTTTTCTGGGCTGATGCTATGAGTACAACATGCTATATTTCAAATAGAGCCTATATCAGAACAAAACTTGGAAAGACACCATACGAGCTGTACAAAGGAAGAAAGCCAAACATTGCTCATCTACACATTTTCGGTTATAAGTGTTTCATTCATAATAATGGTAAGGATAACTTAGGAAAATTTGATTCTAAAACTGATGAAGGAATTTTCCTAGGATACTCTAACCAAAGTAAAGCATATAGAGTATTTAATAAACGAACATGTGTTGTTGAAGAATCAATTCACGTTGTATTTGATGAATTTGAATCCTCTGACAAAACCATTGATGAAGAACAAGAAGTTGTTTTAAATCAAGAAAATGGTCAATCTATTTCTAAAAATCTTATTCCAGAGGTTGATGAAACCAAGGAAGAAGAGCAATCTCTAGGTCAACCTAAAGCCTGGAAATACAATAAAAGTCATCCCTTAGATCAAGTCATAGGAGATGTGAATGAAGGGATCAAAACTAGAAATAGAATTTTCAATGAAGTAAGTTTTTCTGTATTCATTTCTGAAATTGAACCTTCTAACATTGATGAAGCCCTATTAGACAATGATTGGGTTATAGCAATGCAAGAAGAACTAAATCAATTTGAGAGAAATCAAGTTTGGGATTTGGTACCTCGACCCAAGGATCATCCGATCATTGGAACTAAATGGGTATTCAAGAACAAACTCGATGAATCTGTAACTATTGTCATAAACAAGGCAAGGTTGGTGGCCAAAGGCTATAATCAGGAAGAAGGGATTGATTATGAGAAAACGTATGCTCCAGTGGCTAGATTGGAAGCTATATGCGTACTCTTAGCCTTTGCATGCATCAAAGGATTCAAACTCTATCAAATGGATGTAAAGAGTGCTTTTCTAAATGGTTACATCATGAAAGAAGTATATGTAAAACAACCTCCAGGTTTTGAGGATGTTACCAAACCTGACCATGTTTTCAAACTCAAAAAGGCTTTATATAGTTTAAAACAAGCTCCTAGAGCATGGTATTAAAGGCTCAGTAAATTTCTCATTAATCAAGGTTTTGTACGAGAAAAAGTTGATACAACACTTTTTATAAAATGAAAACGTGATGATATTTTAATTGTTCAAATATATGTTGATGACATTGTTTTCGGTGCTACTCATGAATCTCTGTGTAAGGAATTTTCTGAGATAATGCAGGGAGAGTTTGAGATGTCAATGATGGGAGAATTGAATTTCTTTCTTGGATTGCAAATCAAACAAAGAAATAATGGAATCTTCATATCTCAAACAAAGTATTTGAAAGAATTGTTGAAGAAGTATGGAATGGATGAAGCAAATGGCACGGACACTCCTATGAGCTCAACTACGTTGCTTGATGCTGATGTCAAAGGGAAAGACTACAACATCACAAAATACAGAGGAATGATTGGATCATTACTCTATCTCACGGCAAGTAGACCGGACATCCAATTTAGTGTTGGCATATATGCAAGATATCAATCAGCACCAAAGGAATCACATGCTGAAACAGTCAAAAGAATCTTTAGATACCTTGCTGACACACCCGAATTGGGTCTGTGGTATCCCAAAGGAAGAAGTGAATATCTAGTTGCATATTCAGACTCTGATCATGGAGGATACAAAACAGACAGAAAGAGTACCAGCAGACAAGGACAATTTCTTGGAGGATCTCTTGTATCATGGTTCAGCAAGAAACAAAATACAGTGTCTCTTTCATCAACGGAAGCCAAATATGTTGCAGTCTCAAGTTGTTGTGCACAAGTGATATGGTTAAAACAACAACTACAAGATCTTGGTATTTATCTCAAAGAAATACCAATCTATTATGACAATACCAGTACGATAAGCTTGGCGAAAAATCCAGTTCAACATTCTAGAACCAAGCACATCGATGTCAGACATCACTTCATCAGAGATCATGTCCAAAAGAAAGATGTGAAAGTAATATTCATTCCTACTCATATTCAACTAGCTGATATCTTCACCAAACCCCTTGCAAAAGATCAATTTCTATATATTAGAAGAGAATTAGGAATGGTAAATCCCAATGAGTTGTAAGTTATTTCAGTTTCTCATAATATTAGATGAAGTCATTTAATGATGTTTTGATGATTACTAACTTAAGCATCAGAGTATATAGAAACTTGTTTTGCAGGGAGATTGAAACTCTGTTTTAAGAAACAAAAACAGAGGTTATCAGAGGACACCTTTACTGGAGTATGAACTTGAAGTAATAACTGACAGTGAAGCATTACCCGAGGAACAACTTGAAGTAAAGAAGCACTTTACTCAAGTAAATACTCGAGTAATGGTCTTCCAAAACTGGAAGTAACGGATCAAGTTACCTGAATTTTAAATCAAATGGTTCAGTTGCTAAGAAATGAACAGTCAAAAGTAAAAAGACAGGTTACCCGAGGAGCGCCTCGAGTAAACTTGAAACTTACTCGAGTAAGGACTCGAGTAACTGCAAGTCCAGATCACCAAATTGATGAAAAATGACCCAAATCTGCTTCAAATTGGTTATAAATGATCGAGGGAACAATCATGGATAATTACAATATTATTCATGCCAGGTACACAATTTAAATGAATTATTTTAGAGATTTTCTGTATGATCACTCGAGTAAGGACTCGAGTAATCTTGAACATTACTCGAGTAAGGCCTCGAGTAACGTCGGGTTTTAGGTCTTTATCTGTAGCAAACTCGGTCATTTCCACAAAATCTCCTCGAGTAAATCATTATACTCTCTCTCAAAAAATTTTCACAATCGATTCCTTGTATCATTTCCGTCAAAACACAACAGATTTCAACCCCAGAAACTTCTTATTCTGTTCAGATTCTTAGTGCCTTAATCCCGCGACTGTGTCTCTGTTTTTCTAAGATTTTCATTTTTCACTGATTCAGAATGGTGAGAACTAAAAATCTTACTCCCACGGATTCCTCTGAATCCCAACAACATCCTGATCCTCTTTCTTCTCCTCCCAGAAAGAGAAGAAAACTTACCCCGAGATCAAAAGCCAAAATCCAACCTCAACCTCAACCTCAACCGAAACCAAAAGGGGTTGTGATCAAAGAGCCTATAGTTACAAGAGCTCAATCTAAAAAGAGTACCTCAACTGGGAAAGGCAAGAGTACCAAATCTCCCTCTCCTCCACCCTTTGATTCCTCTACACCCTCCTGTACACCAAAGCCTCCTAAAAAGCCCAAATATGACAAGAATGTGGCTAAGGAAATGGCAAGCATCATAGATCAAATGGAGAAGGGGCAATCTTCAAAGAAATCTAAATTGCCAGAAGAGGAAATCACCAACCCTCTAAAGGGGTTCAATGTCAACCAGCTGGTGGAGTCCCCAAAGTATCTATCTCAGTTCTCAAGGAGGAAAGTGTGCAAGACACATTACGTGGACCTCAAGTTACTTCAGGAGGTATTGAAACACGATCTCAGTTCCTATTTAGAACCTTTTATGCCTTGACTTTCCATTAGATTACCTTTCTGTACAAAAGTGATCACACACTTTTACTGTAACCTTGAGATCCTAGATGAGCCAAACAGAAACTCAGCTGAGGAAGAGATGACCACCATTGTGAGAGGCCAAAAGATTCTTATTTCACCCTCCAGGATAAACTTGTGGTTAGGAATAGAGAACCCCCCAGATGATATTTACTCCTAACTAGACTCAAACCAAATATTCTCTGTCCTTAAACCTGGTGAGTTAGTTGGCCCTTTAAATTTTAAACCGAGTGATATGTGTGATCATCACAGGGTTCTATGGTACATCTACTCTAGATCCCTTGTGAACAAAGCCAACAATTATACCCACTTCTCTAATAGGGACTTTAGGTGGTTTGCTTCACTTCTCCTGAAGGAACAGAAGGATTTGGGGGAGTATATCTTTTCTAAGATGAAAAGATACAGAGTGGATGGGAAAGCTACCACACCAATGCCATATCCTCAGATTGTGTCACTCATTCTGAAGGAAAATAAAATATGGTATCTGGATAGCAAGGAGCCTATTGAGAGGATGACTCCGGTTGGGAGAAATCAGATTGGCAAGCTCAATATTGACATACCTCTCAAGGGCCCTCTGGAGTCTAGGTCGAAGAAGAAGAAGAATACTGAGACTAAGACTAGCAAGATGGATGACACTCAGTCATCGGCTCCAGCTGCCACTACATCTTCACCCTCTTTCCTCAATGCCACACTTCAGCATTTCATGGAGAATATGCTCCGAGGATTCCATGTTGATATCACCAACACAAATGATGAATTGATAACCAACATGAATTACAAGATGGCGGAGTTGGTTGAGAAAATAGATAAGAGGCACGAGGAGTTGCTAGTTGAGCAACGTGCCTAAGATGAGACACTGAGATTGATTCTGGCACGACTGGATTCCTTGGGTCCCAGACCTTCTGCCGGTCCATCCTCTTCTTCTCCAGAGCATATACCATCTTCTGCACCACCACCACCTCTAGAGCACACTCCTTCTGATATTCCTCACACTGAGGCTGAGCCTTCTATCCCTCCGGTCTCTAGTCCACCTGAGGCACAACCCAAAGATATCTTGTACTCAGTGGATAACCCCGAAACAAATGAGACCATTCACATCATCATTGATGATTCACCTCCCAAACCTCAAACTGAACCCGCTCCTAAACCTATTCCATCTCCTACCCATACTGAGGAAATATCTGTAAGAGGCAAGCTTCACCCAAGAGGGGGTGAATTGGGTGATGTTATAAATTTTTCGCTTGATGTGGTGATATGAAAAATATAGTAGATAGAGTAGAGTTGAGAAGATTTGAACACAGAGAGTTATACTGGTTCGCCCTAACAACCAGGCCTACGTCCAGTCCTCAGAGATCAAGACCTACTGAGATTTTAACTATACCTCCAAGATTCAATGGGCTCTCAGAACGCCTCAAAACAACAATCATCCTTGAATGGACTACGAGCAGAAATATTCTCTTAATAAGAAATTTCTCTCCCCCTTACGACAAGTCTTACGTGCAGAAAGACAACCTATGACTCTTCTCACTTGCTTATGTATACAAGACTAATGAGCAGCAACGTTCTCTCCTGCTTACACCACTGTAAGTCTTACGAGCAGCAACGTTCTCTTCTGCTTGTATCTTATAAGTGTAATATCCCGATTTGTGTTTAAGGCTAATGACTCTGATAATTATTGTAATTATCTTGATTTAAATCATTTTGGAATCTTTGTAATGTGAATTTTGGAAATAAATACATGTGGTATTTAAGATCAATGGTTGTGATTCCTTGACCGTGGGTCGGGATCCTATGTGTTGTGAGTTGGTGAGCTCATAGAGGGAGTGAGTGGATGATGACAAGTGGCATGAGAGTGGCCTTTGGATGAGGCACTAGAGGACAAAACCTCACTTTTCCCTTATTTTCTCTCTCCTACTCGGTTGGAGGCATGGGCAAGGGGAGGGAGAATGTGTTTCTTCATCATCATTCCACCTCTCATCTCTCTCTCTCCATTTCGTTGAAGCAAGCAAGAAAGGAGAAGAAGAAAGCTTTGATTTTGGTAAGTTATGATTCTCTAATGCTCCAATCCTCTTCTCTAATTTTGTTCATCTCAATGAGAGCTACATTGTGATGGTTGTAGAGCCTTGAGTGGTGTTGATTTGAGCTTTGGGTCGAAAGAGGGAGTTGAGGAATCAAGATTCTTGATTGAGCAAAGAGAAGAGGTAGGCATTTAGAGCATTTTGATGTATTAGTTGTGATTTTAGGCTAAGTTGGTAAAATCTGGAATTTTGCCCTAAATATGCCTATTTTTGAAAATATGAAGTTCATTGTGAGTTATGATTGGAAATGAGGTATTGTGGAGATATATGATCATTTGATATGATTTGGAATGTTAAAAAGATGTTAAGGGAAATTAGACATTGTGTATCTTAGAGACCTTAAGGAATGATTGTGGTCAAATGGGTTTTTGGAGTGTTTTTAGAGTTTCCATTGTGTTCCCTGGTTAGTGCCTAGAGTGTATGAGCATTGGGAAGAGTTTGGGGAACCTTTGGGAGTGAATTTGACCATCTGGAGTTTCTAGTTTTTGGCTGCGTTTTGGGTCTCTGACGCATATCACTCGAGCAGAGGAAGAACGTGCTCGAGTGATATGCAAGTTTTTCCCTGTTGTACTTCGAGTTATCTGGGTTTTACGGGTTGTGCTCGCGAGCATCGCCTTGTGCTCGAGTAAGCGAAGAACATGCTCGAGTGAGCATGGTTCTGCTCGAGTGAGATGGTGCTTCAGGTGAGAGTTGTGCTTTCGGGTTGTGCTCGCGGGAAAGTTGCACGAGTGTGCTTTCTCACTCGCGGGTGTGGGGTGTGTGCTCGAGCACTGAGGGTCGTGCTCGAGTGAGCCTGTGCCTCAGGTGAGAGTGGTGCTCTCGGGTTGTCACTCGCAGCATGTGCTCGCGGGTGCTCGAGAGAGGCTTTTGGCCTTGTGCTCGAAGTGAGGTCAGCGTGCTCGAGTGAGCCAGTTCCTGGAAGTGCCCTCTGTGCTCTCGGGTGCTCACTCGCAGTCTCACTTTCTCTGGTGCTCGGGTGCTGTCCGTACCAATGCTCGAGTGAGAGCATCTGTGCTCGAGTGATGTCCGTACTTGTGCTCGAGTGAGAGCATTTGTGCTCGAGTGAGACTGTCAAAAATCAGTGTTTTGCCTTCGAGTAAAGGGTCTTTTGGGTAGGTTCTTCCAACCCTTTAAGCATATGTTTAGGCCTATTTTAGTCACCTAATGAGTCCTAAATGATAACCAACTTAGAGAATTACTGAAATATACTTATGGAAAAGAAATTGATCAAGTGTCCCTAATTTGAATAGGATTTGACATCTGTCGTCCGCGTGAGCCTACTGTGCCAAAGATTGTCAGGAAAGATTCAGGTAGCGACTTTTCTCTTATGCTTTGTGTAAATGTATTGTATGTTTGTCTGTCATTCATTGTGTGGATGTTGCTACTGCTGCTTTGTGATACTTTGTGCATTGAGATCCTTTGTGGAGCATAGTGATACATCGTGCCTTGAGATGCTTTATGGTGCTTTGTGCTTTGTGTTGCTGCTACATAGTGTTCACCGCGAAAGCGGGCGTTGTGCATAGTGATTACAGCGAAAGCTGGCATAGTGTTCACCACGAAAGTGGGCGTAGTGCATTGTGATTACAGCCGTGAGTGCTGTCGTATGTGGCGTGAGCCAGAGATCATTGTGAAGCTGCTGATTATGATGAACATACATGCTCTATGTTTATATATTGTATGAGTGAGTTGTTGCTCTGGGATTCTCAAGAATCTCATTATTTCCATATGACTAACTTTTTCAGACAGGGCAAGTGGCTCGAAGGGGAAGCGACCAACCCGGAGTGGTTAGGGTCTCTTAGGGACATTCATGGTTTGGGATAGTTGGTTATATCCATTTTGGATTTGGGAATTGCCAAAGTGTAAAGAGATGTAAATGATTATTTGGATCGTGTAACCCCCCTTTATGGGAAAACTCATAAACCCATATCATATATGTATTAACCCGGGGTTTGCCGGGATTTTGGTTTCCGCACTTTGATATTTATTATGTACTCTGATTTCTCAAGTAGTTATATCCGTACATGAATGTGAGACCAGGAATATATAAGTTTTGAAATGATTTTCATACGCCCCATCTTTTAGATGAGGGTTTATAAATTGTTAAACCCTCTTGTTGGTCTCTATTTCATTTAAATTATTGTAATCCGGATGTAATTACGGTGAGGGGGTTACAATAAGGCTTATGAGTGGAAGGTACAACAAGGAATTCTCTCAACTGCTTCTCTCGTACGGAAATCTACCCTCTCAAGGTCCCAATACCTTGAGATCAAATAAACATAGAATTTGAATTGTATGAAGACTCTCTTACAGAGCAAATGAATAAACACTGAAGATCAATATGTATACAGAGAAAAATGATGAATAGCAGAGACTCGTGTATAAGCTTGTGAATTCTTGTGCTTCATTGTTGTTCTTGACTATCTCTGAATCTCTGTATATATAGTTACTTTAGTTTTTGCCCGTTTGGGAAATCACCGTTTGAGGAGCGAGACTTTTACAACTATTGAAAGACACGCACAAGTTTGAATAATCTAAATGCGGTAGGTACGTGTGTGCTTGTAATGATTGTGTCTGCCGTTATTTGACTTTCTCCGTAACAATTAATTTCAAACGTTCATCTTCCTGCATCACACTTATAATACATTCAAAATGGTGTTAAGCAATGATAATAAGTAATGATGATATGAATAAATAACAATAAACCATATTCGGATTGAACGTTGTGAGACTTGGCATTTTTGGTGATCTGGCAGAGCATCACTCGAGCATGAAAGGCTAACTCGAGTGATCTTCCTATTTTCCTCTTTGTGCTTCAGTTATCGGGTTGTGCTTGCAAAGAATTTCAGAGAGACAGAATTCTCACTCGCGAGTGATGTGGGGTCTCACTCGAGCACAACTCCTCCTGCTCGAGTGATCTTGCATTTTCTACTGGGAGTGTCTTCTCGGGTCATTACTCACATATCAAATTAGCAAGAGTGAGATTTTGTACTCGCGGGTGATGTGGTACCTCACTTGAGCACACACACTCCTGCTCGAGTGAGACGCATATTCTCAAGGAATATGCTCTCAATACCAACACTCGCATCAGGATTTGAGAGAGATAAATTTATCACTCGCAGGTGATGTGGGCCCTCACTCGAGCACACAGACTCCTGCTCGAGTGAGAAGAATATTCTCAAGTAATATACCTTTTAAACAAGCACTCGCATCAGATTTGGAGAGGGATAGAATTTTCACTTGCAAGTGCTGATGTGTCACTCGAGCATATGAGGTTGTGCTCGAGCACACTTGCACTTCCTTGAACTTCATGACTCTCGGCCAAGCACTCGCAGTACCTTGCTCGAGTACAGAATGCTCATGCTCGAGCATTGATGTCTCTGCTCGAGTGAATCAAGGAAGCATGATATTACTTGCTCTCGGCCAAGCACTCGCGAACCTTCACTCGCATGTGCTCGAGTGAGAATGGCTTCTCTGCTCGAGTGCAAACTCCAGTGCTTGAGTAAATCAGTGAGTATAACAGTGGCATGCCTCTCGGGTGAACACTTTCTGGCTTTCACTCGCACCTGCTCGAGCATAGAAGGGATCTATGCTCGAGTGCAAAGCTCATGCTCGAGCACTCCAGTTCAATTTGACAGCAGATACCAGAAAACATTCCTATATGCATTTGGTAACTTTGTAATCTTTTCTTAATCTTATAAAAACATGATTTGCATACAATTGTCTTTTTGTTATCATCAAAACTTGGGATCTAACAATATCTCCCTCCTCATCCTCTGATCATCATACTCCAGAGGTTGAGACCACTCCAGAGGTTGAGACCACTATGGTTGTCTACCAATCTCCTCCTATTCCTCCCAAAGATGATATCCACATTCCTCCACTTCATCTTCCTAAACCAGTTTCTTCTAGCTCTTTTGACTCTTCTAGTTCAGATGGTGGCTTAGTTCTTCCAGTAAAGCCTATTTCCATGGTCAAGCCTTCCAATCCTCCTCTTGAATGATGAAGACAAAAAGGGGGAGAAGAACTTGAGAGTGATTTTGTGGAAGTGTCTGAACGACTGTGCTTATTTTTGGGTATTTGGGTGTATATGGGTTTTAGGGAGCTTTTGAATTTGTTAAGCTTTTTATCTTGTAGTGCAACTTTAAGATTAATGCAAGTTAATTTGAGTTATGATTTCATTTCAAGTCCATTTAAGCTTTAAATTATGATACATTGTTGGACTAATGAAGTTTATTATGTATGCAAGGAGAATATGTTATAATCTCAATCTTTTTCAAATCATTTTGAATATAAACTTAACAAGGTTTTCAAATTTTATCATTGAATTCAAGATGTGTTTATTTGAGAACTTACTTTCAAAATTCTTGTTCAAAATCACCAAGTTGTGTCATCATCAAAAAGGGGGAGAATGTTAGATCTCATGTTTTGATGATAACAAAGAATATTATGAAAAATATTTAATAAATAAATAAGTTTGAACAAAGTAATAACAGGGAAAAGCATCACTTGAAGTAAGCATTGGAGTAATGAAGAAAGGCCAAGAGAAAAAGCTGAGAAACTTGATGAGAAGTAAGTTTTCTAAGGCATTACTCAAGTATGTACTCAAGTAATGAGACAAAACTTGAAGTTACCAGAGATACCTTCCAGTAACTTGCCAACGTTACTCGAGTAAGTACTCGAGTAATAGTGTAAAAGTTTCAAGTTGCTCTCGGCCTGCCAATGTTACTCGAGTAACCAGGTAAAAGTTTTCAAGTTACTCTCGGCCTGCCAATGATACTCGAGTATGTACTCGAGTTACTCTGTTTCAGAAAATGTGTTGCTCTCGGCATTTTGTACCCTGCCAATGTTACTCGAGTAGCTACTCGAATAACTCACTGTGTTAAGCAAAAACCTGAAGGTAGTACTCGAATAACTTGATCTATTTTTATCTTACTTCACTCGAGGTTCTACTCAAGTATACAGGTATTTAATGACTCTTTTTAAGTGAATTACTCGAGTATGTACTCGAGTATGCAGAGTTATTTTTTGAAGAAAAACTTCAAGTCATTACCCGAGTAAGCTATGAACATAAATTGAGTTTACTCGAGTAACAAGTTAATCAAACTTGAAGTGCTCTCAGCCTTGAAATCCTGCCAACATTACTGGAGTAAAGCATCGAGTAACATAAGTTTATTTGAAGGTTTACTCGAGTTGGTACCTGAGTAACCTATGAAGAAAAGAGTGCATTACTCGAGTAGGTACCTGAGTACACATGCATTTCCAAAGGTTTGATATTTTGTTTATTCCATGCACTACCCGAGTAATCTTATAGTTGTTTGTTGACTTGCAGTTTATCAAAGTTTTCACGATGATACTCGAGTAAGTACTCGAGTAAACTTTAATGAATACTCGAGTAGCTACTCGAGTATGCAAACCCATAAATTCAGAAATCATTCCAACAATCGTTGTTTTGTTTCCTATTTGATTAACCTTTCATTATATTAGTATTCTTAGCATATCCACAGATAAACAATGAAGAGATCTTACCAAATAAGGAAAGTCAAATGCAACGTTCAAATGTCATCGACCGCCACCTACCGCAAACGTATATCTTTCAAATACTAGAAAAGTCAATAGTGGCTGCGCACGCTCTAACGGGCATGAAGAAATATGTTCCAACAATCATTACCAACGTATCTATATATATGGGAACATCCAAACAGAGAAGATAACAAGAACACACTCACGAACGTATCATCAAGTTCATTACTCTGTTTTTACATTATACTTGTAATTCTATGCTTCAGTGATTCTTATTCACTCTGTGAGAGAGATATTTCATTCAAACTCAATATTTGTTACTGAGGTAACTTAAGGTTGTGGAACCTTGAGTTGGGATTGGATTACAACTTGTAAGGGGGAGCGAGTGTCCAGGCAAAGGAACTTGCTTGCACTGAGGTGCCAAGAACCATTGAATCTTGGAAGTTATAGTGAAACTCTCAGAGAAGCTCTGAGGACTGGACGTAGGTCAAAGTGGTTGTGGTCGAACCAGTATAACTCCCGGTGTACACTTCGGTGATATTTCTCCTTACTCTTTCCTATTTTAATTTCACCGTCAAATTTTATATTTGCAACGAAATTTTTAATATCACCCAATTCACCCCCCTCTTGGGTGAAACGCTTGCTCTAACAGCATCAATGTATCCCAGCGGAAGTATACCCTAGACCTGTTGCATGAGACCGGAATGTTAGGGGCACAACCCGAGGGAACACCGATAGAAGAAGGTTTTTGTCTAGAAATCAAAGAAAATGGTGTCTCAGTTGACTCTGAACAGTATAGAAGACTTGTAGGGAAGTTGATATACCTGACCCACACACGCCCAGATATTAGCTATGCTGTCGGAATAGTAAGTCAGTTCATGCATCAACTACAGGAAGAACACTTGGCAGCTGTCTACAGAATCTTGAGTTATCTGAAATTCAATCCAGGAAGAGGAATTTTCTTCAAGAAGTGCACGGCTAGAAACTTAGAGATCTACACCGATGCAGACCATGCAAAAGACAGAGAAACCAGAAGGTCAACGGGAGGATACTGTACATATGTGTGGGGAAATCTAGTGACTTGGAGAAGCAAGAGGCAAACTGTTGTATCAAAGAGCAGTGCGGAAGCAGAATTGAGAGCTGTGAATGACTGAACATGTGAGGGACTCTGGGTTATCCAGTTACTAAAGGAATTAGGAATTCCGTATGAGGATCCCATGCAAGTTTGGTGCGACAACAAATCCAGCATTGAGATGACGAAAATCCTTGTTTGTCACGATGGAACAAAGTATGTTGAGGTAGACAGGCACTTTATTAAAGAGAAAGTTGAAGCAGGCATTATGAAATTGTCCTATATACGGTCTGATAAACAAATTACAAATGTAATGACCAAACCACTGGGCAGATCTAAATTTGAAGAGTTTCGACGCAAGCTGGGAATGTTTGATATATACTTTCCAGCTTGAGGGGGAGTGTTGGAAATCTGCTCATAATTACATCCCATGATTTCAGCATTACATCCCATGAGTTCAGCCCATCATCATATCCCTGATTCCAGTACCTTTAGTTTAGGAAAGATTTTGATTTGAATGTAATAATGTCTCATTATAGCATATTATTAGCCAGCGCTGTTTCCTCTGTTTTTTGGCCTATATAAACTATTGTACTCCTTTGATATGATATATGAGAAAGTTCTATATGCCCTAGCATCCAATATAAACAAGTACATATTTGGATCAAACTATTAGGGTTGATATATTACATCCTCCGCCTGCTCTTGTTTCTAATCCAAAAGCTCCTCCATCACTGCTTCAATTGTTGAAGCTTTTAGCTTATATGATATAAGGCCTTGCTTAGGATTTTGAGGTTTCATTTTGGGCATGTTATATTAATGGAGTCTATGCTTTGGAATATTTCACTTCTGCATATCTTAGAGTTGTATTTCTATAAATTTTCCTTCAATCTGCAGGTCTTGTATACTGCCTTCTCACAAATTCAAGTTATTTATTGGTGTTTACACGCTTCAGTTCTACTTTTTATGCCTCTCCTCCTGAATTTTTTAGAGTATGCACTGTAGGAGATCTTATGTTTCTGAATATGTTTTCTTCTTGCTAGTTTATGCAGTAATATCCTGTGCCAGGATGTTAGTCTCATTTTATATATATATATTTTTTTTTAGTGAAAGAACAAAATTATATTAACCAATATACATATCGCAAAGTATCATATGAGATAGGATAAGACATAATCCTAACAACTTAAGCAAGAAAAAAGGCTGAACTAACCTAGATGTAACGAAAGCAAAAGATTGTCTACTATTTTGTGGGAGGCCTGTTCGAGGAGGCTAGTTCAGTGAACTGCTTTTTCACACAAATGGCTCTCATTGATATACTTGTTTCTGATTTTCATTTTGCTCCTTCCTATTTTCTTCTGCATTAAGTAAAGCATAACAAATCCGTATGATTGTACATGAATTTTGTTGGCTTTGCAAGTATAAAATTTGACTGGAATTTTCATTGTCTTGCAGTTAACTATATGCTAAGAATCAGGACCTGCTTATAATGTTTATTCAACGAATTGTAGGTGCATGTCCTCCCTTGAAGAGGATGTTTTGCACTCATGGCAGCCATGAACCTGTAAGCGCTATTCAAGAACTCAACAAGGTAAAAATGCATCTGTACATTCTGTGTTGAGATTTTGACAATGTCTTTATGGTTTTAAGCATAACTAAGAGCATAATAAAACATATAGATTCATATGAATGTTTGGTGGCACTGTGGTCATGTGATTAGAGAAATATCCATGTACCTTCTAGTTTCCATTCCATTCAATAGCTATGTTGAAACTTCTATTACACACGCTAATTCCAAGAAAATGTTACTAGATAACGTCGTTGTTCATGTTAGACCTCTTATACTGATAGAGTACCAAGTATGAAGTCATGTGCAGTGAATTTGTGGAATTGAATTATTCTGATTTTATTTTATTAATATTTATTTTAGTGATTTTAGTGGTTAGCTGAAGCGCACAAGTTTAGGAGCAAGTGGAGTCGGTTAGGATTATTTATTGAGTCAAGTATTTTATAAATATTGTAAATATGTTCAGGTCTGTTATTTTCATAATTCATGCATTATTGGGCCTAAATGTTAGGAAGTCACAGTTATATTTCTGTCTATAAATATTGAGGCTCAATTCATGTAAAAATGATCTGGAAATAAAATTAGTATTTGTTTTATGAGTGGAGATTCTCTAGAGGCTTTATTAGTTATGAGTTTAGGATTTTCACTCATTCTAATGAAGATTTTCTTTCTTATTTCGCTCTACCAATTTTGGATCTTATCCTGTACCATTTCAGGAAATGGAGTCAGTATTTGGTCAACCTCCTTCTAGTAGATTTGATAGCACTGTTTGATGGTCCTGCATGTAATTCCCCAAAAACAAGTGAAAGTGCTTCTGGTTTGACTCATACCAGCAATAGGGGGGAGGCACAAATGGTCGACGTGTCCCCAAAAGAGAACACTAAAAGAACCGCCATTGTGAGCTGCAACGTAATTCTTGGAAAGCACGTGTAAAGCAAACCAGTAGTCTCATTCCATTGTGCTATAACATCAACCTTAGTCACGTACGAGTGGATTTAAAACTGAATCATTAGGACCAAAGTGTAATGATAGAAGGGGAAGCTTCAACAACAGGGAAAACTGGTGTTGAGATGGAAGCCATGACCGCAGTTACTATTGCTGGCTGAACAGTATGTGATATGTGTAAGGCTGCTTCAAAAGATATAGTTATTATAGATGTGAGACTCAAGCATAAGACTGGTGGCATGAGTGGAGATTGGTCCTCGGGTCAACAATGTTTCAAAAGATGTGCTTTTTTTTTTTTTTAATGGTACAACAATAAGGAAGCACTTAAATTGTGTTGTGATAAAAGCAAAAGCTGAGGAGATTAATTGAATATAGTTGGATTGAAGCAGATCATTAAATGCTGGGCTTATTTTTGTTCAAACTCGGACGTTTTGCCCAAGTTCTTTTAGTTTTGACGTCAGGCTTAGATTTTTGTATTGGAAACAGTATGTTTTCTCTTTATGGGGAAAAGTAATCGAAAGCTATGTTATGCCCCATGATAACAAGCTCTGTTTTGTTCAAATGAATTTTTACCAATTTTATCACTATTTGATTTTAATTCTCTTTCCTCATCCTTTTTTATACATTGTCTTTCATTTTTTTTCCTCTCTGATTCTTCCTTTTTTATGTTTGCTTCTCTTTAATTGGCAAATTTCTACGTGTTGTTTGCTTCATATTTATTCTCTAGCCTCTGCTACTGCTACTTTTTCCTAGATAATTTCTCAGTATTCAATGTTGGTAGGCATTCTATATCTCTCCAACATTTCAAATCAGCCATGCTTTTCTCTTCAACCGACAGATGCATTAAATGGCATTTAGTTTGCAGAGTATGGTAATCATGAAATTTTGATGAAAACAAAAGTGCAAATGTTCTGCTTGGTCGGTTGTAAATATATCTTTTTCTTTCGCCTTGGGAGGAAAGGAAAACAAACTCACTCCATTATAGTTTATTACCACCTGCTCGTTTGTCATATTTTGGACGTGCCAATCAAGAAATGTTATATTTGAGCTCTTCTTCGAAGGAAAGAGAACCTATTCTTGCCATCATTAGATTCACAATGTAGAAAGCTTCTATTCAGATTCAAAAGTAACAATCTGATGTTGCTTTCCAGATCATACCAGACAGACTTTCAGGCACTTGTCTGGTATATATCACAAAATTCACCAATCATCAGTTCACAAAGAATGCATCTTGTGACTTTCCTACATCTAAATACTTGCCCTTATAAGGTAAACAAAAATTCAAGGCCTCTCTGTGCCTCTAAATCAGTCCATGAAAAAAATTCTGTAAAGAAAACAGCTTATAACGAGCCCCTATATATTTTACAACAGGTGCGAAGAATTTCTGATATAAAACATGAAATGATAAGTGGCATGGCTTATTATTACCGACCAGAAATATTATTAATGGGTTATGCAGCGTGACCAGCTGTCTACACGACAAAACATCTGCGAGTTGAGGTTTACGGAGTTTAGGATTCTTGCACATTCAGATGCTTTGGGGAGTGACCTCTGCAATATTATCTCTTTTTTTTAACTGCTAGGTTCTTTTCCCATTGTAATGATGTATACTGACTGATGACCAGCTTGTTGCTCATTGGTGGAATTTGTGTTTCTTTACCATCATCCTATGCTAGGAAACTTGCTCTTATTGCATTTATATTTTTTATGGTATTGAGAATAAAGGGGTACCATGTATGTCTCCATAGATTTTGAGAGAATTAACTACTGAGTTTCCATGGCCAACAACCCATCACAGCTTCTTCCATCAGGTTTGCACTCTTCTGATTACATGCTATCTCTTGTTCTACTTTGTTCTTTTGCCTCAATATAGCATTAAACTTTGCTTATGGGACATTTATGCTGGAAACAGAGTTGATTGACCGCTGTATAGGATCAAAACTATTGGTGATAATGAAAGGAGATAAGGAGCTTGTTGGTAATCTCAAAGGCTTTGATGTCTATGTCAACATGGTGCTTGAGGATACCGAATAGTAAGAACTTCGCTGAAACACTAAGCCTTTATACATGCTTTTATGTCACTCCTATTTGGTGTTCTGTTACTATATTGTGTGCATCTGGCTGACTCCTTGTAGAACATGTGAATATATGGTTAACCGTTAGGGAATAGTAAGTAACTGATGATAGAATTTTCAATTTCAAGAATTTTCCTTGCCTTTACCTAGTGAGCATTTTTCTGTTTTTAGTCATTTGAATATCTGGTCAAAGTTTGTTGTTTAACTTATGAGGTAACTTAACTTTGCTGTATTTCTGATTAATTGGATGCTA
The DNA here is from genome assembly GCA_963855925.1 of Inga laurina. Lineage (NCBI taxonomy): Eukaryota > Viridiplantae > Streptophyta > Magnoliopsida > Fabales > Fabaceae > Inga > Inga laurina. The sequence continues at coordinate 28,966,706 of OY979710.1, forward strand.
TAGCAATATACTTTTAGAGAAACTTCTGATTTACCAAGAATTTATTTTAGCATTACTTTTTCATTGATTTGATTGTTTGTCACTCCTGCATGTGTTTGTGGATGTATGAGGCACCATAGTAAGCTATTTTGGTAATTCATATAATAGTGAGATCACTCCTGAAGGGAGACGGATAACAAAGCTGGATCAGATTCTACTTATGGAAACAACATTGCCATTGCAAGTATTAAGGAGTCAAACTGACATCCAAGGATCCATAATGCATAAATAATAATATGGACAGTGAAAGATTTTCAAAGTCAAAATCTCTTCTAACGACCATAAAAATAAGTTTCCACTAATGCCTTTTTCACTTGCAATTCATACTCCTTTAAAATTGAAACATGGTTTTTTTTCTTAATGTTATAAGAGCATTTTGGGTTTCCTACGTCGTGTAATATTTCGAAAGGCCAAGTTGTAATGGTTTTCATTTTCATACATTTCATTGAGTTTTAGTTAACAAGGTTTATATTTCGTGTAATGCTTATTGCAGTTGGTTCCTGGTGGTTCTCCTGATCCAGAATGAAGATCACTACTTGGTTATTGTTTTTATTAGTTTTTGCACTTATGTTCAAGGCTCATTGTTCCTCTGTTTTAACTAGGATTCTGGGGCCACCTGTGTGTTCTGTTTCATTTGTTCTCTAAAAGCACTTTTTTTAATGGAAACGTTTTAGGAAAATACTAGCCAAACACCTATTTCTTACTTAACTAGGTGCATGCTTTTGTCATGCTTGCTACTGTGGGTTCCCGGTGGTTCACATGATCCAGAATGAGGATCACTACATGGTTATTGTTTTTATTAGTTTTTACACTCATATTCAAGGCTCATCGTTCCTCTATTTTAATGAGGATCTTGGGCTCACCTATGTGTTCTGTTTCATCTGTTTAGATGTGTTTGGATTGGTCTCTAAAAGCACTTTTTTATTTGGGGGAATCACTGAGGTCCTAAGAAAGGAACTTAATTGCCAAAAAGTTCCAAGGATATGTGACGAGTATGAACCTTTTGTCATTTTTTATACTGAAACTTGTTATTACATACTCATCGGTTGTTATTGAACTTTTGGGTAATTAAAATCTCTTCCTTGGGACCTCATAGTAATTCTACCATGAAACAAGATTACACACACATCTATATGTGTAATATAGAGACACAAACATTCATGGGGCACATATTAAATGCTTATTCTTTAAAAAGATACTCCCGCGGTCCTTAATATAAGATGTATTTACCTAATTTGATAAGGTTAAAGAAGTTAATATGACATATATTTTTTAAAACATCATAGTCATCTTCCTTAATTCCCTCATTCCTCTCCTCCTTGATTATTGTTGAGGGATCATAAATAGGCGCAAATTAGAAAAACATTGGCAAATATGAAAAATCATGTTTTTTATTTAGGATCAAAATCAAGTCTTTAAATATGTCTTATATTAAGGACCAAAAGGAGCCATAAGTATTGAGCAGCTTCAAATGCCATTCAAGAAATTAAAGGTTTACTGTTAAAATAGTTGTAGCTTCAACCTTTAATATTATGCTAGTTCTGGGCTTATAATTAAAAGAAACACTTGATAGTTAATGTAGTATTTCGATAATCTGCCTGAATCAACTCACGATGTATACACTCTTTTGTTTAACAATGAATATGTATACTTTTTTATTTCACACACCAAACTTAATCTAATAAAAACAAGAAGAAGAAAAATCATCCAAAAGGTGTTTGGTACTAATTTCAAAAGGAATATCATTGCTCTCATTCAGTGGTTTAGGTGAAGCACTACTATTTCTTTTTAATTTGTAGCGTATATACGAGGAGAAATGGTAAAAGCATTTAATGTGCAATTTTTACAATGAAATTTTTTGCCATGAGTGTATAGTACAATGAAGTTTTAAAGAATGCAAAAGTAAACACAATCTTTTAAAAATTATACAATTCAAGCATTTTTGTTAAATTCACTCAAATGTTAATTATAAAGCTTAAGGGAAAACAAGTGTTAAAATTACTCAATTTTAAAAACTTCATAGCAAAAAAATTTATCGCTAAAATTACACATTAATCCTAATATATATAAATATATATAGTGACAATGATACGAAACTTCATTGTAGATCCATAGAGGCCAACATAGCACAAATGTTGTTTTTTTGGTAAATGATGTATATTTATTTGCACAGCTTCTGTAAAACACAATGGAAGTTTAGTATCATTGATAAACTAAATATAATACTGAAACAAGTAAAGGTAACAAATTGCCTTCTATGCATAAGCTTGAAAGTTGTAGTTGATTGACTAGGGGTTCCCCCCTTCTGATTGTATTAAGTTCTTAGCTGTAACTTAATAAATTCCAGTATTTCACTTAAAAAAAAAAAAAGTTGTAGCCTTGTTCCGGTGGAAAAAAAAAAAAAAGTTGCCCGCCTTATCAACTCATCTCACTATTTACTCTCTCGAGTCTGAGGTACAAGAAATTTTTTAAGGATGACATATTCCTATTTATAAAAGACATTTATAGCTTGTGGGATTTTAGTATAATTTTTCACTTTTTTAGTTCCTATTAATTATCAATTAGTCTCAATGCATTAACTATATTGACTTTTTTAATTATCTACATAATTCAGTTAATTGTGTCATAAAAAAAGGACCGGAAGAAGTTTTTTTATGAAAAAATGTACAATGAATGCGTTCAATCTATAAAATGTATTCTTTCTTTATTGACAAGAAGGATTCAAATCTTTTACAGGCTCCAAACATATCCTTGTATTTTCGAACAGTTTGCCACATTTCAATTCTTCATAGGAATATCATGAATTTTCAAGCTCAGGACAATTTTCTAAAAAGTTGCCCAACATAAATCAATACATAAATAAAGCCATGAAGAGGTAACCTAATCCAGCACCAAACTAATAAGCAAGAATTAATGTTATTAGAAGATAAAAATTTTGAATGTGTGATTTGGTTTAACATCAAAGTTACCCCAAACAGGTAAGAATTATAGGAAGAACTCATATATGAGTGAGAGTAGTAAGTTTAAGTTTAGTAAAAAAAGAATTTTTTTTAAAATTAAATTATGAAGAAATTAAATAGCTATTTTGATATACTTCCAAATCTTATTATATAGCCGTATTATAAGTGTATTCCTTATTCATTGATCCAAAAAACAAAAAGATACAAATGTATTGCTTGAAGCTTAAGAAATAAGTTAGCATTTTTAATAGCTCTAGAATAATACTTTGAGTTTTTATTATATATAGGTACACATGACAACTTTGAAAGCACCACACTCCTTAAAGATTCACCCAAGGTTTTGAAAATCAAATCAAACCGAAAGGAAGACGGCCTAATTTTTAGGGTTAAGTCGTTTCTAGGGTTAGGCCAGATTAGGCTATATAGAACCGCTTTTTAAACCGGAAGTTGGAGTTAAGCCGTCACCCAAAGCGGATTTTTGAAAACTGGACAACTTAAACACAATAGACAATTAGAAGAGAAAAGAGAAATAGGAGGGAAGAGGAAAGAAGACGACGCAAATCCTTCATCCCTTCACATATAACGCTGCCGTGAAAGAGATTTCTAATTTTAGTAGTACAACAAAGAAGTGAATGAGCCCATCCAACTATTAGCATCTCCAATGACTCACAAATCTAAGAGGACGAACTAAGTCTGAAATGAAGAAGAAAGAAAGAGAGACCTGGAGAAAGGAAAAGAACACCTTGGAAACTTGAAAAGAGTGTTATATAAGTGAAGGGAGATTGATAATGTGATATTATGATAATAGTAATTAAAAATTAATATTTTAAAGAAATTTTTAAACAAAAATGTTTTGAAGAGATCCAAAAGGTACAATCATCCTCCGGAGTTGGGATATATTGCGATATCATTTTTTTTTATTTTACTGCATAAAAATATCTCCTTCTATGTTAATGTTCCATTGAATTATATGTTTTTTATAGGTTAGTATTAAATATATCTATTACAAAAGTTAAAAATTTACTATATTATTTTATAAAAAAAAAGTTAAGTAATAAAAAGCATTCATATTATAGCATTGTAATAATTTTTAAATAAAAGAATTATTATAGAAATTTAAAATTTTAATTATTAATTTTTTAAATATATTTGTATTTTATGCTTGTTAATAATTAATATATATTGAATTCATTTTAGGGAAACTTGCACTCAGGTCTTGGGTAAGGGAAAATATAATAAAACGGTCTCTTGAAATCTTAAAATTGTAATGAAGTCCTAGAGACTTTCAGGTAATAAAATCCAACTATGAAAATACCTAAATACCTTAATGAAACTATGAAAAACTAGGAAAACAATTGGAAAACAAAATCCAATTGTTTTTCTCTCTCTCCAGTAGCTTCTTCGTCCTCTAACCCTGATCGATAGCCCTAGGTCATTGATGAATCAAGCCAAGGCCGTTGCTTTCGCCGTCGCATTTTGGTGTCTGTCGCCGCCATGTTTTGATTCCCGTCACCGGCAAGGAGACATTGCTCCTTTCTCTCCGATAGCTCCAGTTCGTCATCTCATCAAGCTCAGGTCGTTGCCGTCGCCGCCGTGAATTGTGTTCTTGTTCTACAAATTTTGGAAACTGCAAGCTAAAGAAAAGGCTAGTCTGTTATCTACCTTGTTGCCGTAGCAAATCATGGTACAAAAATTAAGAAATGTCAGACATATATAGAATTTTGTGTTGAGTTATGATCTTGAATGATTCAGCACTACCCAATTTTGACCTACATATATAATGGTGAGTTGTTCAGGGATTTATAAGTAAGAAATTTTGTGACACTTCTATGAACAAGTAGTATAGTGCTGCCTTGTATTATCAGCCTTTCCTGTAATTTGTCCACCTCTTTTAGTGATATAAAATATCAATTTATGTGTGCATCAGTTAAGCACTAGAGATTGGGCGATCACTATTTTATTTTAGGTGCTACACGGCATCAAAGGCAGGAAAACAATCACCATTTTCTATGGTCAAGGATGTAATGTTGAACCTATTTTTCTTTATTGTTGCACTTCAACAAGTGTTTGATGGTATGGTATGTTATCCGTCTGGTTTTATTTTCTCCTAGTTTATGCTTAGTAGTGTTAGAATCGACTAACACCCAAGAGGGGGTGAATTGGGAGCAAGATAAATACTTAACAACTTTGAAAAACTTTTCACATCTTACACTACTACAAAAAGGGGCTTTAACCTCCCAAATTTGGCACCTTTAACGTCCCAAAACGGGGGGACGTATATACTGGAGGCGTAGTAAGTTGAAACAAAAGACGTTCCAAATGATAGGGACGCCCAAAGTCTGACTTTAGGCGTCCCAAATTGCAATTTGGGAGGCCTAAAGTCCTGCTAGGGGGGACTTTAGGCGTCCCAAATGTCATTTGGGACGTCTAAAGTCCCACCATGGTGGACTTTAGGTCTCCCAATTCTTAATTTGGGACGTCTAAAAGTTAGATTTTTTTTTTATACCGTAATTTACATTCTGTATTACCCAACGAATTCAAACTGCAGAAACAGAATAGAAGATGGATTCATAAACCACACTGTCCATTATAAACTGGTAAGGACATCCAGCACTACAATCTTTACGATATATACATACAATAACCTTTCATACAACCTACTACTATATATATCAACAAAAAACAACCAGAAAGTATCAAAACGCTGTCATCACACAAGTACAAATTGATATAAAATAACAAGTTTACTGCTCTATATGTTGAAGAAGATGTCCAGCCAAAAGATCTCTGATCAAATCAAGGTCTTCACGTAGGTAGGCATCTTCATTATCAAAAATCTGAAAATTAGAAAGTAAGCTTTGATGAAATGAATCTCAAGCAAATGAATTAATTAGCATTTCGATTAGAACACCAAAAATATTATCATTTGAGAATGAAGAAGCGATTACCTTTTCAAAATCGCTAGTAATTCCACTTTGAGTTATGTTATACATATAAAGTATAACATAATATCCGCATTCAGTGTGGCCAGGTTGCCGAGGGCACTTTTAATCAAAGGGATGCAATTGGTTGTTAAAATCAATAAAGGTATGTCTAAAAGGACCGTCAATGAAACAATTAGGTAGGATCGAATGTACTTACTATGGGATAAAACCACTTTGGCTTTTTAACAACTGCACCCTCGCGTGACCCACCTAGGATTCTATATGTTTGACAAGCACTATCATGAAAAGCAAAATGAACAGAAATTAGAACCATTCATTTATTTTTGTTGTCAATGAAATACAAACAGAATAACTTACGTGTCGAAGACGGATTTTGTATCTCTGTCTGGCTTTTTACTCAAGGGATCAAACCAATAGACTACGTTGCGGCGGGGACATATAACACACAAAGTCCAGTGGTAACTTTAACAACATGTACACATTAAAATGAAGTTAGATGAGTGAGAAGACAATTATTTATTAAACTTCTTAAATTGACAAAATGTAAATACGAACCGTTGGACAATGGGTGCTAGATAACAACGAAGTTTGGTTTGTGCCATTTGGTAGCCGACATAGTGAGTCCTATGCGCTACAGTACAAGTATCCCCTGTCGTATTCGCAGGACATAAGAATCCATACCAATTACTTCTTTCCATGTTTGTGCAGAGATCGTGGAAGGTGCTATAATAGAATTAAAATAAGGAATCAATTCTTGAATGTATGAAAACAAAAAACCACTAAATGAATTCTATGGGAAAATTGAAAAAAAACTTACCGGACTGCAAATTTGACCCAGCCTGCATCTATCTCCTCCAACCTGATAAACTGCTTGAGATCTTTATTGTCAATCGTGTAGGGATACTCCTCTTGGCCCACAATCCCTGGAGGCATCTTCAAGTCAATCTGTTTAATGCGCTTGTAGATCTGTTGCAGCCATGCTAAGAAGGGCCATTTGCTCGCAGCTTCGTCATCCTTTTAGAACATCAAAAAACAAATTGTTATTAGGATGCCAACAGATTTTCAGCAACAGTAAGGTAATTCCTACCATTGGAGGTGTTGCGTCTGAACCAATAAGATTGCGAGGCCAAAGGATGAAAGATCCTATCACTTGACCTAACGTGCCAACCTCTGGATCAGGAACAGGGATGGCTGTACCTTCTTCCCCCTTTCTAACACTCGTCACATTCACCCTACGAAAATCCTCCGGAATTTGCTGATTATGGTGGGTGGTAGCACATGTGTGAACGAGAGCATCAGCAACAACACGCAACAGTGGATCATCCAAATAGAGGGTGCAAGGGTCTCCCGACACTGGAGTGGGAGAAGGGTCGCCAAGTGGTCCCGACACTGGAGTGGGAGAAGGGGCGCCAAGTGGTTGCTCCAGAAGGTTGTAACTTCCTCTGGTGCTATTGAAGGCCGGGGATTCCTGAGTTCTATGCTCGTCCCTTGCCCTTTGTGCTTCAAACATCTTTGCTATTTCAAGTTGAAGCTCTGGCAACAGCTCTTGTCGGAGTTTGTCGCGAAGGTTGGCCTCGATCTCTCGTTCGAGCTCCTCTCGAATCTTGGCCACAACGTCCTTACTAGGTCCAGCTTGTGACGAATAACGTGGCTCTCGTCCAAAATACCTCGCGGCACTAACTCCCTGTGTCTCTCCTCGAACACGACCAAGGTCATCTGCCTTCCCAATAGCCGTTGACAAGATGTCCATCCGTCTACTTGGATTGAATGAACCTTGGCTACTCTGCTCGTCCAGGTCATCCTGTAGCATGCAGTTTATCATAAATGTATCCAAACCACTCGCAACATGTAAAAAATTAGGTACTTATGGTATAACTGTTAGAACCGGCTGACACCCAAGAGGGGGGATGAATTGGGTGTAAGATAAAAATCTTAAAAACTTTGAAAATCTTTTTGCATCTTAGAGGAAGCAATAAATATGAAAATAATGAATCATAAATCAACAGTTAATATATGCTGGAAATATAAGAGTTTAAGGAAGAGAGTATGCAAACTGTGATTTATCCTGATTCGGTCCAATCTGTGATGGCCTACGTCCAGTCCCCAGGCTCCTCCTGAGATTTTCAAATCCACTATTTTCTTGTTTAATGCAGGCACAAGAAAAGCCTTTACCAAGTTCTTACTAAGATACTCCCCCTTACAGCAAGTCTTACGAGCAGAGCAATCCCGAAGACCTTTCCCTCCTGCTTACCTATGCAAGTCTAACGAGCAGCAACGTTCTCTTCTGCTTACACCACTGTAAGTCTTACGAGCAGCAACGTTCTCTACTGCTTGCACCTTGTAAGTCTTACGAGTAGAAAGTCTTACCGGCGATTCTCTCTACACTTGCCCGTAAGGAAATCAACCCACTCAAGGTCCCTCTACCTTGAGATCAATTCAGAAATACAATTGAAAGTATTTACAAACTCTCTCACAGAGTAGATATGATGAACATTGAAGTACACTACAAAAACTCTTTCAAATATACATGATGTGGAAAATAGATAAGAACAGAGAGTATTCGGGTAGAAGTGGATGATTCATAATCTTATCATGTTATATGTTGTTGTCGTCTGCTTGAATCTCTTGTATTTATAGTTGAGTAGGATATGACCGTTGTGAATATTTCAACTTATCCGTTGAGTCAGTTGCTTCGTTCGTCCGTTGCTTGAATTTGAAAACTAGCCGTTACGAACGTTTGACGCTCCGCTTCCGTAAAGTCAACTTTTGACTCTTCTCATCATATCTTCATTGTATTCCTGGAGAAATACATTAAACACTAATACAATGAAGTGTTAGAGTGATTAGAAGCAAGAAGAATGAGTTATATGATCATTCCATTGATCTTCAGAATTTTCGGGACGTTGTTTTATTTTCTTGGGAAGCATTACTCGAGTGCTTACTCGAGTAAACATCAAGTTTCTTCACAGGTTACTCGGGTACCAACTGGAGTAATGAACTTTTTCTTCATAGGTAACTCGGGTATCAACTGGAGTAATGAACTTTTTCTTCATAGGTTACTCGGGTACTAACTCGAGTAAACTTCAAATAAATTTATGTTACTCGATGCTTTACTCCAGTAAAGACTTGAAGTTTTCGTCTAGCACAGTGCTTTACTCCAGTAGTGACTTGAAGTTTTCCTTGAAAATATCTCTGCATACTCGGGTACCACCTTCAAGTTTTCACTTATCTCAGTACGTTACTCTAGTAGCTACTCGAGTAAAATGTTGCAGTGGTACAAAGTGCCGAGAGTATCATTTTTCAGAAACAGGGTTACTCGAGTACCTACTCGAGTATCCTTGGCAACTTGGAAAACTTTTACGTGGTTACTCGAGTAGCTACTCGAGTAATGTTGGCAGGCCGAGAGCAACTCCAAGTTTTCTATCTGATTACTCGAGTACCTACTCGAGTAAAGTCTTTTGTTATCAACCAGTTACTCGAGTGGTGCCTTCAAGTGAATTCTTGATTTTGACTCGAAACATGGCAAATTATATATCATCGGAAAGCCCTCATTATCTACATTCCAATGCAACAAGAATCAGCTCCAAACTCGTTGTGTACAGAAAGTTATGATCCAAAGAGTATCTACTGTTCTTAGACAATCTCTGAAATCACGAGCAGCAACTTCCAGATGGCATAGCTATTAGAATATAACCTCAAATATGTCAAATTACCTATCCATGGAAAGCTCTTTGAGTCTTATTTCATATGGCACCGGTTTCGTCTCAATCCGATATGTATTTTGAGAGTTATGTCCAAAATACCGAAGCTATCCTGGAATATGACGGTGATTCATGCGTCAACTTCAACAGATCATATCTCCCTCATCTGAACTCGTTTGAATGTGATCTTGGTGTCAAAAGTTCGTGTTGGAAGTCTAGTTTCATATGCCACCGGTTTCAGTTCGATCCGACGTGTGGTTGGAGAGATATCACTAAAATACCGAACCTATGTTCTGCAGCGCGAAAACAGAGTATCCATTACTTCAAGTGCCGCCTCGAGTGATTCATCAAATAACCCAGCAGATTACTCGAGTAAGGCCTCGAGTAAACACCTTCAAAATCAGACAATGCCATGTACTCGAGTGATTACTCGGGTAATCATCCCCAAAGGTACCATAGCTTCCGTATTCATCATTTTAGCTTCGTATTGACCCATTCCAACTTCCGTATGATCATAGAAACCTTCGGTATCACTTCTAGGAGCTTGAATCTTGATATTCTCATGTGATCTTGCAAGTTTTTCTTTCTTTAATCTCTTTCTTCTTGTTTTTCCACTTGATGATCATTCTTCATAACCCAACTAGATATCTTCTTGAATTGATGATAAACCAATTAGATATCTTCTTGAATATCTTCAATCTTTGCTTGATATTCCTATTAGTTCTTGCAATGCCTTCTTTCTTCAATCCCTTGTCTCTTGATTTTCTTCTTGATGATCATTCTCCACATATGAGACATTATAACATCAACCCACAATGATGTCTATGACTAATCTACAAGATATACAACATTAAATATGGTAGTTAGTCAATGTGGAAGATAAGTATATTATACAAACTTTTTGCTCATATTTAACATCTATATTTGACATCATCAAAACTATTCATATCTAACAATAACTACTTACAATCCTCGCAGCAACCTCAGCAACAGTCGGATTTATGTACTTCCCAGCCTTAATCCTCCCTGCTTTCCATTTTTTGTGACGTGGAGGAGGTGCCGGTGGCTGGATAACAAAGCTAGGATCAGATTCCGCTGCTTCCTTCATTTTCTGTAACTCTTCTGCCATCATTTGCCGCTCAAGCTTCCGATATCCACCGCGAGACATGAAATGTTGATATTTATTTTCTACTTGCCTCTGGGCATTTGCTGCACTTAATTTCTATGAATGAAAAACAACAAAAAATGAATCAACGATATAAAGTATATGAAAATTACAAGTTCTATATCATGATGACAGAAATCTTACCAAAAACTCAGGATCTGCTCGTGATGCCGCAAACAACCTCCAGTCCTCTGGAGACAAATACGTATACGTTGCACATGGATCCTTACCCCTAAGGGCCCCTCGAATGTAATGCTTTGTTAGCTTGTTCTTGAAACCTTTCCAACATACACGAACCTCATCCATCCAGTGCCTATACATCTCCGTGGTGTCTGGGACATCGTATGTTTGCTGCAAGGTAAAACATAAGATTATTATATTTCAAACAATAAGAACAAAGCTACAATGCATCAAAACTTAGCTTACATACCAAAAGTTGCTGCCAAATCATGTTTTTCGTTTTTGGGGGAACTAATCTCCAATTATCGTAGGTAATGCGCACTTTGCTTCGAGCCAAAAGTCCTATGTAGCTAATGAAGTGGTCTTCCTCAGGACCAACTGGATTCAGATTGTCATCAAAGTCTATATGCAGCCTCTCCTGTTGATGTTCATGACGTGCAACCAATGCTCCCATCTTTGTACAACCTCTAACCCTCCTTCTTGCAGGGGGTTCAACTCTAGGCCTTTCGTCATTGCTAGAGCTTTCGTCATCTCTACGCCTCTCGTCATCACTAGAGTTGTCCATATTCCTGTTAACACACAAAAAGCGACATCAGAAACGTAAATAAATTGCAATGAAAACGAAATATACTAAGCGGGAAGTAAAACAGAAAAAACATAGTTCTCGTTTATAAATTAAGGTCTTACTCTATATTGTTTCCCATAGTCCTTCACCATGGTCATTTCTTACAGCATACTCGTCATCATCTACCAATTCTACTTCATTTGTTCAAGGTGTAGTTGTTGTGAAAGGTGGTGTGTCATCAAGGTTGAAGGTCGGATCACCATACTTCTGGTTTTTACTTTTAAGGATAATGGACATGTTTTTGCTGGCAGGATCGGTGACATAAAACACTTGTTTCGCCTGGCTTGCTAAAATGAAGGGCTCGTCTCTATAGCCAACTCTTCGAAGATCGACTGAGACAAATCCAAATTGTTTATCTATTACCACGGCATTGTTGCTAACCCACTTACATTTAAATAAAGCAACTTTGAACTTGTTGTACGTCATCTCCCATATTTCTTCTATAACTCCATAATAGGCCATAGACGCTAATATGGGGTTTTTGTCTCTCGAACTGGAAAAGTACATAGATTCAGCTTCTACCATGACCCCACTATTTTGCATGGTACTTTTGTCATCTTGCTCTTTGGTATAGAAAGAATAGCCATTTATATCATAACCGGTCCAAGTAATGACCTGAAACGAAGGCCCCCAAGCTAGCCACTCGATTGTCTCAGACACACCGATCTCGTGCAAAACCTTTTCCTCGAACCACTGCATGAATGTCTTGTTTTGCTCAATAGCAATCTGCATATCATTCTTCCTTGGATTCTTGTTCTTCAAAGTGTTTCTGTGTTCATTTATGTAAGGTTGAACTTCTTCCGTATTATTCAGGATATACAAGTGGGCTTGCAACACCTCTTCACGAGGAACATTCTTCACTTTCAGTCCTCGTGTTCCCTTGCTTCTCCCTTCTTCATGCCGAAATTGTTCCTTCTTCCCTAACATATAATCTTTGCAAAACTCCATAGCCTCCTCAACTACATATCTTTCTACTATTGAGGCTTCTGGTCGATAAGGATTTTTAGAATACCCTTTTAAGATCTTCATGTATCGCTCGAAAGGGTACATCCACCTCAGGTAAACTGGACCGCATAGCCTTACCTCCCTCACCAAATGAACTACCAAATGCACCATTATATCAAAAAATGAAGGTGGAAAGTGCATCTCTAGTTGTGACAAAATAATGTAACCCTCATTTTCTAGTTCATCCAACTTTTCAGTGTCAATGACTTTGTTACAGATAGCATTGAAGAAAACGCACAATCTTGTCACTGTGTTTCGTACTTCATCTTTCATTATGCCTCTAATAGCTACTGGTAATAGTTGTTACATCAACACATGATAATCATGGGACTTTATTCCCACTAACTTCAAATCGTCCATTGAGACACATCTTCTCACATTCGAGGAATACCCTTGCGGCACCTTCATTTCATGCAAACACCCACACAAACTTCTTTTCTCTGCTTTTAATAGTGTATGCGCTGCTAGCTCCATGTATGCCCTCCTACCATCATCTCTTAGTTGTGGATGTAACCGTTCTCTTATTCCCATATCGACAAGGTCTAATCTCGCATTAATCCCATCCTTAGTCTTCCCTAGTATGTGCAAAAGCGTACTGATAAGGCTATCACAAACATTCTTCTCCACATGCATCACATCAATACTGTGTCTCACGTCAAGCGAACGCCAATATGGAAGATCAAAGAAAATGGATCTCTTCTTCCATATGTTCTTCTCAGCTGCAACCCTCTGATTCTTACCAAAAGTGACATGGATATGTTCCACTCGACTATAGACTTCCTCTCCGGTTAGTGACTTTGGAGCCATTCCATGCTCCGGTAAGCCGTTAAACCGCTTTCTTAGCCTACGATACGGGTGGACCGATGAAGAAACCTCCTGTGGCCAAGGTAGACAGTTTTTCTTCCATGCTTTAGTTGTTGGAAGTGTGTGTCTGCTTCACATATTGGGCATGCTTTGTGACCCTTCACGCTGTACCCTGACAAGTTTCTGTACGCAGGGAAGTCGTTTATCGTTGTGAAAATCATTGCACGTAGCTTGAAAGACTCCTTCTTATAAGCATCAAACACATCTACGCCTTCCTCCCACAACTTCTTCAAGTCCTCAATCAAAGGCGCCAAATAGACATCAATATCATTCCCTGGCTGTTTTGGTCCAGAAATCATCATAGATAGCATCATATACTTACGTTTCATACATAGCCAGGGAGACAAGTTGTATATTACAAGGAGAACCGGCCACGCACTATGTGTGCTAGTAAGAGTTCTATACGGATTGATGTCGTCTGTACAAAGCCCAAGCCGTAGGTTTCTCGGCTCGCTGCCAAATTGAGGGAAGATTTCATCTATTTTTTTCCATTGTGGAGAGTCAGCTGGGTGCCGAAGATATTTCCCATCAGATATTCTCTCATCAGAGTGCCATCTTAACTTCTTCGCTTTTGTTGCACTCGCAAACAAATGTTTAAAATGTGGTATTATTAGAAGATACCACATAACCTTTAAAGGTTGCCTTTTACTTGTCACATCACCACAACCACCATCTTTTTTCACTTTGTATCGTGCAGTTTTACACTTAGGACACTCACTAAGACCTCCGTACTCATTTCTGTACAGTACGCAGTCATTAGGGCAAGCATGTATCTTCTAATACTCCATACCCATTGTAGACAGGATTTTCTTGGCCTCATATATACGATTTGGAAGTACATTATCCTCCGGAAACATATCACACAATAGTTCAAGTAGCAATGTGAAACTACTATCGGTCCACCCACAAGTTGCCTTTAAGTTAACCAAATATAATGTTCCTGTCAGCCGCGTGTACTTACTACCACTGTACAATGGTGTCTCTGCATCACTACGCAGGCTGTCATACTCCTGCGACTGCGTAAAGGATTCTGCCTCAACATCGTTAATCATTCTCTCCATTCTGTCTTCATCTATGACATCCACAGCTTCCTTCTTGTGTGACGGACAATCAGTTACTTCCTCACCATGCCATATCCACCTTGTGTATCGTAGATTTATTCCATCACAAAGTAGGTGATCCTTTATGACATCAACATCCCGTCTACTCTCATTCAAACAATTGACACAAGGACAAAAATACTTCCCATTTCTTGCAGGAGCATTCTTTTTAGCGAATTCAATAAATTCGTCCACCCCTTTCTCATATTCTTCACTAGTTCTCAAAGCATTCATCCAACTATGATCCATTTTGTTACCACCTAAGGCATTACCAATAACATTCACACGTTTAGTACAATTCTCAACGACATATGATGGGATTGCCTAATTAAGTTATCAACCCAATTTAGGATTTTAAAATATGGGCTTAATAACTTTATTGCCCCCTCCTAGCCTCATCTCTCCTATTAAAAGGGTTTCAGTGCTATGTAACTTATTTTTTTAATAAGTATATGTATATAAAATTAATGTATAATAAAATAAATACAATAAGATTAAATTAAAGAATTTTCTTGAGGTTTGGAAGAATTAAAAACAAAACGAGTTTCATATTAACAAAACAATTTTAAGTTGAGTTCTTCCAAAAATAAAATTGTTTTATTGAAAATATTTAGATAAAAATCATTTAATGAATATTGGGGTTATCGTTTTCTTTTTAAGTTTTGGCTTGAATTATTCTTCATAATTCAAGAATTTGGAATTAACAAAACAATTGTGTGTAATTAATACAAGAATTTCTTTAATTTAAATAAATCATATTTTATTTTATTATATATACTAATTAATGGTGCAGGAACAAGACCAATGAAATGGGGTGGTGCCACTACGTGTGTATGGATAAATCTCCATATTGCCTTATAAAAGCTAGATTTCCCTAAAACTGAACAACAGGGATCTATTATATTTTTAGAAAAGCCGTAGAAACGGCTTTGTATTAACAGGGTTAACATATTGAGCTTATTATGAGGTTTCAAATTAAACGGGGTTAAAGATAACAAATGGTTTCGCCAAATTCATGGTAGGATTTTAATGAGAGGTTTTAACGGTTTCATGAACAACTATGAATTGTATTGGTTTCATGTGGCATACACTAATCAATGATTGGAAGAAACTTTTATGACCCACTTTCATTATGTTACACTTGAACAAATAAATAAATAAAAGTTCAAAAACTTTGTCTTAAAATTTAATACTCTTCTAATCGTTCTTATAAGTCACTTTTAACATGATCCACAATAGTCAAAGAAATCTTTAAATCTCATTAACTCTACCTTTAAATTTAAAACCTTTCTAACTACATCCCTATTTAATATAATATTTTATCTTATAAGAACAAAGTTTACTCAATAATTAACGAGAGGCAAATTGAAACAGGGGAGTAATTAACTTTTAAACTTTACTCATATTTAACACAATGGAACGGGTGAGAACTAAGAAGACTTGTTTCTATTATACATCAGGCTATAAGCAATATATAATAAGTCTTCTTAATAGATAAGCAATATAAGCAATATATATAAAACGCACAATCTCAACCATTTAATTTATATTTCAAAAACAAAATAAACCATTCTGTTAAAAAAAACAAAGAAAATAAACCAACCTGATCAGGGCGCCCACTAGCTAGTATGTTTAAGAGGTAGAGAAGACGTTGGAGCTCCACGGTGGTGTGCACAACAATGGAAGGACGAAGGTGGAGGAGAGAGCAAAAATCTACCCACTGTGGAGGAGGTGAGGTTGCAGCAGACACAGTTGCAGCCGTTGAAGAAACAAAGAGGAAGAAGAAGAACGGAGGAGGGAGGAGTTCAACAAGCTAGGGCCGACGGTGGAGCTTGAACAAGGGAGGAGGGAGGAGTTGAAAGAAAAAAAAACAGAAGAGGGCCGACGGTGTGGGTGGGGAGAGGAGGAAGAAGAGTAAAGTTGTTGTTGAGAGGATGTGAGGAGAGGGTGTAATATATGAGAAGACCGCATGTCAGACAAGTGTCTGACATGCGTGTAGGAAGGCGTCCCGGATTTGGGACGCCTAAACTAAGACTTTAGGCGTCCCAAATGTCATTTGGGACGCCTAAAGTCCCTACTTTAGGCGTCCTAAATGGCATTTGGGACGCCTAAAGTCATCTCCAGGTGCTAAAAAAAATTTATGAAATTTATATTTCGCGCTAGGAAGCACTTTAGACGTCCCAAATTCAAATTTGGGACGCCTAAAGGTTCCCCTACATATATATAATTACGAAAATGCCACCGCCTCCCTTTTTAACCACCCAATTTTCAATTTGGGACGTCTTTGGGGGTGGTTATATCTCAATTCTGTAGTAGTGTTAGTAAAAGCAGTAAGTATAAAAGTAAAGAATCATAAATCAACAGTTAGATATTTAAATAATATATGTTGAAAATATAAGAGCTTATGGAAGAGAATATGCAAACTATGATTTATCCTGGTTCGGCTAAATCCGCGATGACTTACATCTAGTCCCCAGACTCCTCCTGAGGTTTTTAATCCACCATCTTCTTGTTTAATCTGGGCATAAGAGAAGCCTCTATAATTCCACAAGTTTAGCCAGGCACTTACAAAGCCTTTTACAAATCTATCATTGAGTTATTCCTCCTTACACATCGTAAGGATACAACCTTGATGATAAAGGATTACAATCAATCTTCTCTCTTAAAAGTGAATAAGATGAACACTGAAGTACAATACAAATAATCTCTCTCTCTCAGGTAAATGATATCGAAGTTGATAAACAGAGAGTATTTGGGTTGGAGTGGATGATTCATGATCTTAGCATTTTGGCATTATTGCTCTCTTCTTTTTTGCTTTGAATGCTCTTTTATTTATAGTTGATGAAGATTGATGACCGTTGTAGGCATTCATCCATTAGAGTCCCATTGCTTCTTTTGACCACTGAAGAGAATTAGATGAAAGGATAATTGTTGTGTATTTTATTCAGTGAGGCAACAATTACGTTTATACACAAAGAGAGAATTGGATCATTTAATGAGATCCTGATTTGATGCTATACAATCACTATATAATTGAGAAAGAATCTGAAATAATAATCCTAATTATCAATCCCTATAATCATGGCATTCCTATAATTATGGGATTCTACACTCCCCCTCAAGTTGGACTATAGATATTAATCATGTTCAACTTGCTAATAAGATATTCAAACTTGTCCCTAGGTAGTCCTTTAGTGAGGATGTTTGCTGCCTGTTCCTTGGACGGTATATATCGTAGATCAACGATACCTTCATCAACCTTCTCTCTTATGAAATGTCTATCTATCTCAACATGCTTGGTTCTGTCATGTTGTACCGGATTGTGGGCAATATTGATTGCAGCCATGTTATCACAATAAACCTTAATTGGCATATTTATGCATTTCCTTAAGTCTTCAAGAACACATTTTATCCATATGCCTTCACAAATTCTAAGTGTTACAGCTCGGTATTCCGCCTCATCACTGCTTCGTGCAACTACAATTTACTTTTTACTTCTCCATGTGACCTAGTTACCCCACACACACGTACAATATCCAGATGTGGATTTCCTGTCATCTTGATCACCTGCCCAATCAGCATCCGTAAACAATTCTATATTTCGTTTATCAGACTTCTTGAACAGTAAGCCACGTCTTGGAGATCCTTTCAAATAACGAAGAATCCGGTATACTTCATTTAGATGCTTTTTTTAGGATCATGGGAGTGCTGACTAACCACATTCACGATAAATGTGATGTCTGGTCTGGTATGAGACAAGTATATTAGTTTTCCCACCATTCGCTGATAGTTTCCTATGTCCACACCCTTGCCAAGGTCTGCTTCATCTATTTTATCAACCCAAATAGGTGTGTCACTAGGCCTGTAGCCTATCACCCCTGTTTCCTTTAAAAGATCTAGTCCATACTTTCTTTGGGAAATATAGATTCCTTCTTTTGACCGAGCAACTTCCATCCCAAGAAAGTACTTCATCTCTCCAAGATCTTTGATTTGAAATTCTCGTGCAAGGGCTCCCTTGATTTGATTGATCTCTACCTCATCATCTCTCGTAAGGACTATATCATCAACATATACTTCTAGGACAGCCATCTTACCCTTATGATGTTTAAAGAACAAGGTATGATCGCTCTACCCTTGAGTGTATCCATGTCTCTTAAGGACCTGAGTGAATCTATCAAACCAAGCACGTGTAGATTGCTTCAATCCATATACTGACCTCTTGAGCTTGCAGACTTGATTATCTTTTTTCCCTAGGAACCCTGGAGGTAATTTCATATACACCTCTTCCTTGAGTTCTCTGTTGAGGAAGGCATTCTTTACATCGAGTTGGTGTAGATCCCAATCTAGGTTGACTGTAATAGATAAGAGGATTCTAATTGTATTCAGCTTGGCCACTGGTACAAACGTTTCAGTGTAATCTTCCCCATATACTTGGGTGAAACCTTTTGCAACCAGTCTAGCTTTGTATTTCTAGAGAGTTTCTCTGCTTTATACTTAGGAGTGAATACCCATTTGCATCCAACAAGCTTTTTCCCTCGTGATAGATCCACTACATCCCATGTCTTATTACGCTTAAAGGCTTCCATATCTTCTAAGACATCTTGCCTCCATTTAGGTATAGCCATGGCCTCGTCAATTGTGTCTGGTACCTTGATATTGTCAAGATGAGAGACAAATGCCCTGTATTTAAATGAAATGGCCTTATAGGAAACAAACCTTTCAATGGGATATCGGGTGCATGATCTGGGCTTCTTTCTTACTGCAATGGGAAGATCAAGGTCAAACCTCTCCATTACCATTGTTTCCTCTTGACCAGCCTCCGGTTCTAACTCTTAGTGAGTGCTAATAGTTTGTGGCTCATTACCACTTTTGTGACGTCGTATGTAGGTTTTCCCCCACTTGTTTGTGTCTCCCCCTTGAACCAAATCACCTGAGGTATCAAGATTATCAGAGGTATTAGGATTGAGTTCTATATGGGTAGGCGTATAAACTGTAAAGGTCAGGTCATCTTCTGGTGTCTCTTGTGTTTGGAATTCACCATATCTCTCCCCCTGAATTGCAAAAAGGGAATAATAAGGTGTATTCTCATGGAATGTGACATCATAAGTAATGAACAGACGTTTGGAGACTGGGTTATAACACCTATATCCCTTTGGAGAATTGGAGTAGCCAAGAAAGATACATCGAAGGGCTTTGGGATCAAGTTTGTTGGTCTGATGGAGGTAGACATAGGATGTGCATCCAAATACCCTGAGTGGCAGGGTGTTTTCAAGGTACGGGCGATTATAATATTTATGGAGGAGCTGAAGTGGTGTTTTGTAAGACAGTGGTCGGCTTGGCATTCGGTTAATTAGGAAGGTAGTAGTGAGGACTGCATCATCCCAATGATATTTAGGAATATGGCTACTAAACATAATAGCTCTGGCTGTCTCGAGAATATGACGATTCTTTCGTTCGGCAATGCCATTTTGCTGGGGTGTATTGGGACAAGTGCTTTTGTGAATAATGCCATTGTCAGTTAGGAAAGTGGACAAGGCCTAATTGAAGTATTCAGTCCCATTGTCAGTATGTAGAATCTGGATTTGGGTTTAGAACTGAGTCTGGATCATATTCTGAAAGTGAAGAAAGGTTTGATACACCTCTGTTTTATCTTTCAACAGGTAAACCCAACTGGAGTCATCGATAAATGTGATGAACCCTTTAGAGTTTGATATGTTTGGTGTGCGTGATGGTCCCCATAATTCACTGTGAATCAAGGAAAAGGGTTTAGATGCTTGGTATGGATGTTTTGGAAATGAAGTATGATGATGCTTAGCTTTTTCACATGAACCACAATGAAAATCAAATGCTTTTTTATTAGAAGCGAGAGATGGAAACATTTAAGACATATAATTGAAATTTGGATGACCTAAACGTTTGTGCTATAACTCTAAGTCACTAGTCCTAGGGAGAGACACATTATTGCAAGACTTAAGTCTATGACTATTACTTTCATCAAGGTAATAGAGACCATCAAGCTCTTTAGCACTCCCAATCATCATCCCTGTCAGTAGATCCTGAAAAAGACAGTAAGTAGCAAAGAAGTTAGCATAGCATCATTCATCATTTGCTAATTGACTCACTGATAGTAAGTTACACTTTAAGTTTGGAACATGTAATATAGAGTACAGAGTAAGTGTATCAAAGATTTTAACAGAGCCAATTCCAATCATAATAGATTCAGAGTCATCAGCAATCCGTATAGTCATTCCCTTTGAAATAGGAGTATAGGATGAGAAGAGAGTCTTATTGTTAATCATGTGATCTGAGGCACCTGAGTCAACAATCCAGCAGTTACCTGTACACGGACCTTTTATTACAGCCAAGGCTTTCAAGAAATTAACTCTCCATACAATAGTAGCAATATGCTGTTTTGTAGTCTGAAGTGCTGCAAGCATTTCTATAATTTTGCTCAGTTGATCACTTTGAGATATCTCACCTCCTTTTGAAGCTTCAGCCACATAGCCTCTTCCTTTCCCTTTCTTGGGCCTCAAGTCAGCAGGTTTACCATGGAGGTCCCAACAAGTGTCTTTCGTATGCCCCTGTTTCTTACAATGATCACAAAATGGTCGACCTTTGGAGCCTTTTGTTTCTGTGGATCGAGTAGCAAGAGTCGAGGCCTCAGGAGGTGTGGGAGTAGCAGCGGAATTATTCTGAAGCATTGATTTACGCTTATCTTCTTCATTACATATAATGGAGTAGACTTCACGAACAGAAGGCAAGGGTTCTTGACTAAGAATCCGAACCCGAACATCATCATAAATCACATCAAGACCAACTAGCAGCTCATATACTCTCTCCTCTTCTTTCTCTTTGCGATCTTCTAAAGCATCAGCTCGGCAATGATGGGTTTTATTCTTTAGGGCATCAAACTCTTGCCAAAGAGCAGATTTTTCGAGATAGTAATCATCAAGTGATATGAGGTCTTATTTCAACTGCCACAACTTTTTCTTCACATCAAAGATGCGGGACTTATTCCCAACAGTACTGTATGTCTCCTAGAGAGCCTCCCAAATCTCGCAGGCTGAAGGAAGATACATAAAACTCTTCTTGATTGATGTTGACATCGCATTAATCAGTCAAGATGATACTAATGCATTATCAGACTTCCAAACTCGAAATGCCTTGGTTTCTGATTCAGGCAGCTTTTTTACATCACCAGTGACATATTCAAGTTTATCCCTTCCATCAAGAGTGAGGAGTATGGATTGAGACCGCTCCCAATAATTTTTACTTGTGAGTTTCTCAGAGACAATAAGGACAGTAGAGATATCGTTAAACCGTGAAACAGAGGAAGATCCTTTAGCTGACATACTGGTATTAAAAAAATGACAGATGGGTTCTTTAAATTCCAGAAATACGATTCAGTCCTCCGAATTTCAAAAATGACAGATTGGTTCTTCGAATTTAGGAAATGGCAATTCAGTCCTCCGAATTTTGAAAATGACAGATTGGTTCTTCAAATTTCAGAAATACCTGTTCAGTCCTCTAAATTTCGAAACAGCTAGATTGGTTCTTCAAATCAGAAATACCACTTAAATAATACCTGAATCTCGTCTAAACGCCTCATCCGTGTCTCTGCGACAGCTTCGATAGTGATAACAGTAGAGGATGAGCACCGGTGGTGATGGCTCGATAGGGGTGACAGCTTGACGGTGGTGATGGTGAGAGGCAGACTGAGACTGATCGGCACTGTTGACGTGAGAGACCGACGGAGCCAATCGGAGCTGTCAACGTGAAAAACCGCTGGAGAGAGTGGGTCAGCGTTGGATAATGCCGAGACCGACAATGCTGGATGACGTGGACGTTGATGCTGGTTTAGACGGAGATTGAGAACACAGAGGGCACGGCCGCTGATTCTGAAGGAGATGAATCTAGTTCTGAGCACCGAAACTGGTTCTGACAAAATGGAGAACACAGAGGGCGCTAAAGGAAACCAATGCTAATTTTCTCAACTATTCTCTCCTAAATCTCTGATACCATGAAGAGAATTAGATGAGAGGATAATTGTTGTGTATTTTATTCAGTGAGGCAACGATTACATTTATACACAAAGAGAATAAGATCATTTAATGAGATCCTGATTTGATGCTATACAATCATTATATAATTGGGAAAGAATCTGAAATAATAATCCTAATTATCAATCCCTATAATCATGGGATTCCTATAATTATGGGATTCTACAACCACTCTTCGTATTTAAAAAATTAGTTGTTACATACGGTGGATGCTCCGCTCCCTTAAAGTAGCTTTTCTTCTCTTCGCATGATCTTCTCATTGTTTTCTTAGAGAAATACTTCAAACACTAAAACAATGAAGTGTTAGAGTGATTAGAAGCAAGAGAAATGAGTTACACAATCGTTCCATTGATTTTCAAAAGTTACAAAACGTTGTCTGACACATCACTCGAATGATCACTCGAGTGATCTCTTCTAAAACTTGGCAGAGAGCATCACTTGAGTTGTCACTCGAGTGATCTGCTCATTTTGAATCCAAATATGGTAAATGGCCTATCATCAGAAAGCTCTCACTGTCTACATTTCAATGCAAAAAGAATCAGCTCCAAATTCATTGTATTCTGAAGTTATGATCTAAATAGTGACTAATGTACTAGACTATCTGAAATTGCGAGCGTCAACTTCTAGAAGGCATATCGCTTAGAGTATAACTCTAGATTCGACACATGACCTATCCATAAAAATCTCTTTAAGTCTAGTTTCATATGCAATAGGTTTCATCTCAATCAGACTTGTAGTTTGAGAAATATGTCTAAAATACCGAACCTATTTTGGAATACAACGATGATTTGAGTGTCATCTTCTTGACCTCATCTCTCTTTCATATGAACTCCTGTGACCTTGATCTTGGTGTTTATTTGACTCACTTTAGTTTCTTATGAGACAAGTTTCAACTCAATCGAACGTGTAGTTAGAGAGATATATCCAAAATACCAAACATCTATCATGCTAAACGAAAACAAAGCACAACAAAGTGCTCATCACTTGAGTGATGCTAAATCACTCGAGTGATCATCTTCTAGAGGTGTCTTAACTTTCATATAAGTTATCTTAGCTTCGTATTGACCCATTCCATACTCCATTTGATCATAGAAACTTCTAGTATCACTTTTAAAAGCGTGAATCTTGATATCTTCATTAGATCTTGCAAGTTCTTCTTTCTTCAATCTCTTTCTTTATGATTTTTCTCTTGATGATCATTCTTCACAACCCAATTAGATAGCTTCTTTATTTTCTTGACTGTCTTTAGTATTCCTCTTTCTTTGCTTGACTTATCTACAAGATGTTGCACATTAAATATAGTAGTTAGTCAATATAGGAGATAGGCATATTATGTAAAATTTTTACTCTTAATATTTGGCATCTATATTTGACATTATCAAAACTAATCTATCTAAAAAGTAGAATGATGTTGATATTCCTTTTTTATATAGTTTAGGGATGTGAAAGTATGGCCTTTGGAAAATCTAGATTTTATGTAGTGTTTGTAAGCTTCTTTTGTTAATGTTTTGAAATTGTCCTCCCTAAAAGTGTTGTAGTTATTTGATTCCTACCTCATCATCAATTTAGAATTTAATTTGGCACATTCTGGGTCATTATTGTATTTGTATGTAGGTCCAGAAAATTCAGATATTAACACCCACTATTAACGTTGTTTACAGGTGCATAACATTACATCTTTCTATCATTTTGATTTATTTTATTCATTAGATATAACTGATTTTGTATACCTCACTAAGGGTCTTATATTTTACAATATGGCATTTGATTGTTAGTTCTTACAAGTTTATGTACATATTTCTATGGCACAATGACTCTTACATTAAATTGATTTCTAGATTCTTGTTATGTCCCAACACAAAGGCCTTGTTTGTGATAAGTATTGTGCAGCTTAGTAACAGGTTCGGTGAATCTTTTTGTAATTGTTTGATGAGGCTCGAATTTTTTTTCTCAGGTAAAGAAGATGGAGAAGGAAAAATCTATTAAAAAAAGAAGGGGGAAAAAAGCAATAGAGTACCAAAGGCACCAAGCTTCTCCGGTCACACTTTGTTTACTAAAGAGTTTTACATCATCAAGAAGGAGACGAAGGAGCTACTGGAGAGAGAGGAAAACAATTGGAGGTTTTGAATTCTCCACCTTTTACACAATTTCACTACAGGTATATGGGTATTTTTATAGTTGGATTTTATTACCTGAAAGTGCCCTAGGACTTCACCTCAATTTTTAGATTTCAAGAGACAATTTGTTGTATTTTCTTTTTCTCAGGACAAAAAGCAATTTTCACCTTATTTTATGGGTTACTTTTTTAATTTATTCATCACTTTATTTCGTATATATCTATTACTCCCTCCAGTCCTAAATATAGGACATAGTTTGTAGTGCAATTGCACTACAAACTATGTCCTATATTTAGGACCAGAGGTAATATTATATATTCCCTATTTATTCCTGGAGGGAGTGAGTTGGTAGACATAGATCATTTCTAAAAATATATACAAGGTTGAAGGGAGTATAATAATATTTCTAATTTAATAATAACATAAGCGGTTCGATCGAACGGCTCAGCTGATCCAACCATTTGAACTGTAACGTACTAGCTTTTCTAGTTTGATGCCCAGCTATTAAAACTTTGGATTCACCATACAAAAATTCCAATATGAAGATATTGTTCATAACTATAAAACCCTAAGGTACTACAAATTCTGAGCATGCAAGATTAACAATCCAATCTATTTGGTAAACGTAAAAATAACAATAAAACCTTATCCCATTAGGTGGGGTTGGCTATATATATCGCACATTTTTAGTGCTCTATCAACAACCAACTCTTTGCTTCTAGTAAAGATAAAAATACCAATAAAAAAAGGATTCATAGTTTAAGGTTAGGAATCCATTTACAAAAAAAAGCCTAATTATTTCTCAAGAATCAAATACCCTAATCTTAACATATGGTCTCAAATTAATGTTCAACCCATTTAAATAACTTTTAAGGAAGTCCCATGATTACAATCATCCAAACGAACCAAGACATGAGCTTCCTTCGACCAGTTAGCTCAACTCGTAATACATTATAAGGTTCAAATATCAAAATATAAAGTCCAATCCACATGTTACTGAAGTTGAATTACAAGCAAAAAAACAAAAACCAATCCGCAAGATTTCTAGGCCTATCAAGCTTAAACTGATCCTTGCATCTCTCTTCAATCTCATGTTTTTGGCTCATCCACAATAAGCAAAGGATCAATGGTCCCTCACCATGATACTCTCAATTTCCATCGCCCTCTGGAAGTTTCAAGATTCAGCTATCACCTGCATTAGATGGGGAAGGATAATTAGAACATTAAATGTAACATAAAGCTAATCTTCTATTCCTAATTCAAATATATGACTGCTTCATTTCCATGTTCATACCACTCTTCAATTTTAAGCTTCATTCAACTTTCATGGATTGACTCACCCAAATCAGCCTTTTTTTGCTTCCAATTAACAGGCAAAGGAATCAAATCTAGTCGCTGAATCCATGCAATAGTGGAATGCATAACAATTTTTATGCAAACTATAGATGACAAGCATTCCTCTCAAGTTTTTGTATTTTTTTTAACTTTATTTTACAGAAGGCAATATTGCAAAAGATTTACTTTCTAAATGCTAAGAACCCAAACTCTAATAACTGAAATCACAAGTTACCAACTAATAAATTAATGAATAAGAGAAAAATAGGCTTCCAAAGGCATCTACTCTTCCTTACGTTTTCATACATAACTATAAGTGAAACATGGGTGGTGGTGGATATGATCATAGTCATGAAAGGATTAAATATATATCTTTATTAAAATGCACAAAGAGTCATCAGGGTATTCTGGAGTATGCTTTAAAGATCAGAATAAATGGCTTTTTTTCAAACACTAGATTTACCAAGCTTCCAAAGCACCCCTTACTGTTTCTGGATGAAGCACTTTTGTGGGTTGAATTCTGCATATCCTACATCAACAAGACATAAGCCATCAGGCGGTGCTGGAGGAGCAGTTGCACGCCTGCATGTGGCTTCCATGAGCTTCAATAAGGCGTCATTTTCCGCACCAGCAGCAGCTTCTCTTATTGAAGTTGCCACAAGCACTCGAACCATCTATCATATTTTCATCACTCTCAACCAAGTCAATCAATAAGTGAAAAAGTATGCTTCCACAGCCATCTTACTATGAATACAGCAGGCCATTAACATTGTTCTTGATGAATCAATAGAAATCCCAATAAATTCAAAGCAAAAAGGAAGGAAGGATCAACATTGGCATAAGGCTTTTATTTTATGAGCTTAAAATTGATGTATCAATATATGAAGCAAAAATCTGCTGTATAAACTTCAACATGACCACAGCAGGCCATTGACAAAGTTCTCAAGGAATCCTCAAGAAAAAATTTAAAAAAAAAAAAAAAAGGATCAATAAGAGCATAAAGCTTTATTTCATGTCCTTCAAAGTGATTTACCATTATATGAAGCAAACATTTGTTGTATATACATGTCAGCATGTCTATTTATACATATCAAAGTAACATTAAGGATACCTTCCATAACAAGGTTTAGCATTTAATGTTCATACCAACGAATTTTATTGTTTTTATTACCGTTCCAGAAGAGACAGGATAAAATATTTTTGTATTTTCACCATAGAAAGCACAAACATGAAGAGATACCTTGCGTAGAAAGCGATTAGCAACCAACTCAACGCACATAAGCCTTGTTTCTTTTGCATGAACCTGAACATATTAAAAGTTGCAATTACTACAAGTGATATAGTTCCTTGCAGGAACAGCAGCGAAAGATGTGAATAACCAAAGCTTTAAATCAGCTGTGTCATGGCAATGAGAAGAGAATATGCATGTGAGAGGTGCTCAACAAACTAAGTTCAACCAAGCAATCCCACAAAATCATGAAGCAATCAAAATGAAAAGAAAATTTGAGAAAATATGGAAGCAAAATGGTCTGATTTTGATGTTTCCTAGATAGTGCTTTTTTTTTTTTTTTTTTTGCCAGAACCTCGATAATGCTAATTAAAGAAATGCCTTAAAGCGCAATAATCATGATAAGGCAGTATCATCACATTCACACTTAAGTTAGGCCTAAGTTTGATTTATCTTAGATCTTAATGAGCCCTGGAAAAACAGTAATCCTAATGGAGTCATTTATACTCGAATTTAGACTAACCAAACACCAGATAATTGTACACAAAAAACAGCAAAGCTAATACTCCCTCTGGTCCTAATTATAGGACATACTTACCTAACTTTGGAGAAATTAAGAATAGTGGTTAAATTAGTTAATCTTATTTATTTTCCTAAAATGCCCTTATTTAATAATGCTCAATGCACCCATAATGAACAAAAATATAACTCTGGCAATGCGCAAAACTAGCATTGGGGAATAGAATTCCCAATCGCATATAGATTTGAGGATCAACAATGAAGCATAATAGAAAATTGTTAAGATACTAACTTAGTAACTTAATAATAAATACCAGAATACAAGTATCTGTCAAAGAGAGAGAGCAAAGATCTTACTTTCTCACTTGTAACAGCCCATGGAGTATCTCCAATATCAGAATATTCTTAGAAATTATCTCTGCTATATTGATGAGGCTTCTTGACCTTTTTATAATAGCAATGTACAGAGAAATTGGCACAACAAGAATTCAAAAGAACAACTACCTCCTAGAATTTAGTATCTAACAGACTCCTGGTGGTTTTCCACTTATTCCTCATCTAAAAATTAATAAAATATCAGCAATAAAGATTCAGCAGCGATTAATTAAATTGACTGCTTATTCCCTTCTTACTCGCTTATGTTTTCTTGAATAAGTCAAGCTGAAGCTGCTATCAAAAATGCAATAAAATATTGGCAAAAAAAAGAAACTGCAATAAAATGTGAAGCGGCATACTAATGTGCAAAATGTCATCAAAAATATTATCATGAAGCAATCTCTCCCTGATGTTGAATTTTTTAATCTTTATTTTAAGAAAAATATTGATTGATCATTTTGTTTTAATTTTTTTAAAAAAATATTATTATTGTGTTTCATTATTATTGAGAAAGTATCAATGGGGTATTTTGGGAAGAAATTGACAAAAATTAAAACTTTATCCTATAATTAGGACCAAGATCAACTTCCAAATGTTGTCCTATAATTAGGACCGGAGGGAGTATTAAATAATGATAAAAGGTGTATAATAAATGTGATAAATTTCATTTTTCAGCAGTTAGTTTTTGGAAGATTACTCTCTGAATAGAAATAAATTTCAAATTGAATAATGGGTCATCATAACTTTAAACCTGCAACACTAACGTTATTTGATAATTTGAAAATTCTCGAACCAAATATTTCCAAAATACAAATGTTGAGAATTATGATGTCTATAATCTAGAAAAGAAAAACAATTTACATTTATCCAGACGTTGTAAATTATGGGCTTTACTTAATCTAAAAAAGAAAAGGCTTTTTAGGAAAGAAAAATTGAGAGGTTTCAGATTTATGACAATTGTTGTCTACATCTAATATAGAAACTAACATGTAACGGGGAAAAAACTAACAAGCAGCACTCTTTGAGCCAAGAAAAAAGTGACTCATTTCTAAGGTTTCTTGTAATACAGAGGGCCCACACTAGTTTTTATATAATCCTAAAATGATTTTTTATTGAAACAGCATGCATTGCGGATCTCAAAAGGAAAAGGCGTTTTTGGGAAAGCAAAATCTTATGAGGATTTGTATCACAAAAACTCTTTCAAATTAGAGCCAACGAAAGCTGCAGGTCGGTAGGTTGCAAAGAAAAAGCACAAGGAAACAAAAATTCAAATTTTTAAAATAGTAGCGAACATTACAGTAGCAGGTAGTCTGACTTCCATAGCTCGAGCATGGAAAACAAAGCACTCTGTTGGTGGACCTCTGAAACAGAATGACAATGGTTAATATCAATATGCGCTAATCAATTCTAATCAAATATGAGGAAATATCCATGTGAGACAGCTATTCCCTCATGTCATCACACATTATGCACACACTAGAGCTTTGATCTAAGCATTATGAATTGTATGGTAACTAAATAATCAAGACATTGGCAATTTACATTTGAATAATTTAAACAACTGAAGTCCCCTTGTTTAAGGCCCAGTTCATAACAAACATATTTGTAGAGCAATACTTCCAACATGTCTTATTGTTGAAAAACCCAAAGTAAGCATTGAAAGTGTTGAGGCCTACAGGTGAGAATCCAAAGCACACTAGCAGACCTATAGTGGTTCTGGTTCAATTATTTTAGTAGTTGCTTACTAATCCTGTTTTAATATTGTCATGTATCTTTTCAGTGAAGATACCATTCAATAAATAACATTAGTGGTAGTTTAAAATTTAAATAACATTTCATTGGATTTAACCGGATAAAGTCAGTTTCTAGCAATCCTTAAAAAGGCATGTACTCTCCATCACTGAAACAAGAGAAAAATAAACCAGAGATCACATGTTGGGTTTACTCTATACCTTTCTACTTGGAATCAACTAACTAAAAGCTATTATGACCAATTATTGCTTCTAGAACCCTGCGTTCTGCGTTGTACTAACCAATGTTGCAAACTCAACAACCAATTCTTCTTGATACTTCTCCATTAGCTAAACACTTATCCACAAAAAATCATCCATCAATGATCACTGCACACCACCCTAATGATACCAACTACCTACGTAGGTCTCAAAGTACTTTAATATCATTAAAATTTGTGGAAAAGAGAACTATATCATGGAGTAGGCATCTAGCCTCTATGTTACAAATCCAAAGTATAAAGCGTGGTTTGCAAACATGACATCTGTTATGTAAATATATAAATAATATAACGCCTATTAGATAAGTCAGTAAGTAGCCATTAGGGATAGTTAGTTAATAAACCCCATCAGTAAGTGGCAGTGACTAGAGGAAAGGCAGGATATAAATATTTTCTATTGTAGTTCAGACCAATTGTTCAGTTTTGCTGTTAATGAGAATTCCAGATATTCAGTCTCTCTATCTCCTCTGTTCTTCTCATCTAGAATTCCAAATATTTTCTATTTGAACAAGTAGAAAATCGCTTGGATTCTGTCAACCTGTTACGAGGACACGTGGATGGCTTGGCAAATCAATTCCAAGTACTGGCGAATGGGATTGAACAGCTCCAAGTCGCAATTACCAACCAAGAACGCAATGGGGATCGACCTTTGATGTAGCAACCCAGAAACAGAAATGGCAACAGGCCATCACATAGTTCGCCATAATCACAATGATTAGGGGCTTCATAGCCAATTTCAATACACGAAGATGGACTTTCCAAGGTTCTCACATGGAGACGTTGTCGTATGAGCATGGCTACTCTGGTGTGAGAGGTACTTCGAACTTGACGCAACCCCAGAGGGATCGAAGGTCAAAATTGCAAGCCTCTATCTTGATGACGATGCATTCCACTGGCATCTATCAAAGCAAAGACGTTGGGAATAACGTACCGAATTGGAACCAGTACAAAGAAGAGATTAAAGATTGTTTTGGTCCCTTGTACAAGTCACCCATAGGCGACCTCCTCCAACTCCGATAGCAGGGTACATTGCGAGAATTTAATTTGCGATTTGATTTGTTTGTCAAGAATGGATTTTTCTGAGGAACTCCTGGTTAAGAAAAAGGACGGTTCCTGGTGCATGTGCATAGATTATCAAGAACTCAACAAGAAAACCATTAAGAATCAGCACCCCCTACCATTGACTAAGGATCTTTTTGATGAGTTAAGGGATGCTATATGGTTTACCAAGCTTGACTTGCAAGCTGGGTACCATCAAATAAGGATGGTGCTTGAAGATGTTCATAAAACAGCCTTCAAGACTCATGCTGGCCTTTACGAATGGCGTGTGATGCCCTTTGAGCTGACAAATGCTCCAGCAACATTCCAAGGAGCTATGAACAGCATCTTTCACCCTTTTCTCAAAAATTTTATAATTTTTTGATGATATACTAAAATATAGCTCCTCTTTGATAGATCATGAGCTGCATCTCAAGCAGGCTCTCAAAATTTTACGTGCCAACCACAATTTCATCAAGAAGTCAAAGTGTATGTTTGCTGCTCAGAATGTGGAGTACCTGGGCCACATTAACAGTAAAGGAATTGTGGCCACAGACCCTAAGAAGGTGCAGGCAGTCGCTGATTGGCCTACAACCACTTCAGTCAAACAACTTAGGGCATTCTTGGTGCTGGCTGGGTACTATAGGCGTTTTATTCGAGGATATGGAGAGCTAGCAAAGCCTTTGACATTGCTGCTACGTAAGGATGCCTTCAACTGGTCCAAGGCAGCAAATGAAGCCTTCCAACAGTTGAAGGAAACGCTGATTTCTGCTCCGGTTTTGGCTCTACCAGACTTCACCAAGGAATTTGTGGTAGAAACTAACCCGTGTGGTAGTGGTATTGGTACTGTCCTAATGCAACAGGGTGAACCACAAGCTTTTTCCAACAAAGCTTTGGCCCCAAGACACCTCAACCTTTCCACCTATGAGAAGGAGTTAATGGCCGTAGTGCAAGCTGTGAACTATTGGCACCAATACCTAGAGAGGTGTAGATTTGTCATTCGGACAGAACAACAAAGTTTCAAGTAATTGTTGGGACAGAAACTAAAACACCCTTCCAAATGTATTGGATAGCCAAGCTAATGGGCTACAACCATGAGATCCATTACAAGAAGGGCACTGATAATACGGTTGCTGATGCTCTATAAAGGCTGCCAGGTTCACAATTGTTGCAAATTCCACTCGATACAGCCTCTCCTGAGTTGATTGACCAGATTAAAGCTAGCTGGGATAAGGATGAAGATAATGCAGCCATTGTTGATGAACTGAAAGCAAAAGGTAGCTGCATTTGTAAATTTACATGGGATGGCACTTATTTGAGGAAAAGCAACAGATTGGTGCTTGGTAATGATTCTGACCTGAAGGGGAAAGTGTTGGAATGGCTACATACAGGTCCTCAAGGTGGTCATTCCAGGATTCAGACCACATATCATAGGGTTAAGAGTCTGTTTTGGTGGAAACACCTGCATAGGGATGTTCAGGACTATTGTAAAGGGTGCGACACATGTGCACATTGCAAGTATGAGACCGTGCCTACACCAGGATTGTGGCAACCTCTACCAGTCCCTAGCAAGGTTTGGGAAAGTGTCACAATGGACTTCATTGAGGGGCTGCCAAAATCTGGGGGTAAGGAGGTTATTTGGGTTATCATTGATAGAATGAGTAAATACGCTCATTTTATAGCCCTATCCCGTCCTTATTCAGCCTCTTCCTTGGCTCAATGTTTTCTAGATCAAATTTATAAGCTGCATGGAGCCCCAATTGAGATAAAAAGTGACCGAGACCTCATATTTGTACGCAATTTCTGGAAAGAATTTCTCAAGATGTTGAAGGTAGAACAGAAGCTGTCATCCACATATCATCCGTAGAGTGATAATCAATCTGAGGTTTTGAACTGATGTTTGGAGTCTTACCTCAAGTGCATGTGTTGGGAAGCTCTTAAAGAATGGAGCCAATGGCTGCCTCTAGCTGAGTGGTGGTATAACACCAATTGTCATACTGCAACTAGAGCTACTCCCTATGAGCTTTTATACGGTCAGAAGCCTCCCATTTACTCTCCCTATTTGCCTAGATCTGCAATAGTAGAGGCTGTGGACAGAAGTTTTGAAGCAAGAGAAAAAATGCTTGCTGTTCTCAAGCATCATAAATATTTCCCTAAGCCTATTGTAGTTCAGACCAGTTGTTCAGTTTTGCTGTTAATGAGAATTCCAGATATTCAGTCTCTCTATCTCCTCTGTTCTTCTATCTGTTTCTCTCCTTCTACTTCTCTTTTCTGTCTAATACCATAACAAAAACGAAGGTTTACGAAAACTTCTTCCTTTGCAAGACCACTAAGGAGATGTGGGATGCAATGACTGAGTCTGATAGAGTTTAGAGAAGATCAATAAAGGAAAGGGTTTAGAGAAGGCTAATACCAGTGTCCAACGGACTTATCAAAAGGCTGTCAGCTGAAATGGTAAACAAGAGGCAGATAGGTAAGGTTTAGGAGTATAGAACAGTTCTTCCAGAGAACGGGTGTGTGAAGCCTTTTGGAGCTAAGGTCTACAAGAGATGTGTGTGCTTCTGTTCTATTTCATGTGATCTACATTTTGATATTGTGCTTGAAAATTTGTATTTGGGAGTATGAGGCATATGGGTTTTGGCTGAAATCAGTTTTCATTTGTAACCTAATTTAGTTATTTAGTAATAGAATTTCTAGCTCTATTCCTAACACTAAATAGGCATAAAGGAGCAACCCAAAGCTCAAAGGGCATCGAGCAATTCACCAGCTAAGCTGTGATTTTCCATCATCATTGTACAAAAGCAGTTAGTCAATGGCATGATACTCTTTGTAGCTAGATTAATCTAGCCTTCTGCGGCATCAAATACATGCTTACGAAGGCACAACTTGTGCCCATCATTGAATCCTTGTTAGAGAAGAGCAACAGTAACTTGCTGACTAAATATTGTTCCTAACTTGTATATTGAAGACTTCAAAATTCTAGTTATGTTGTATTAGGTGCCCCAGGATATAACCCATGTAATGACGACCTATAAGGATAATTGTCAAGGGAATTAGTCGAGTGGGAAACGAGGTAAAAGAAAGCAACATAGACAACATCAAGAGGGCCACACATGGGAAGCAAGTAGAAGAATTCCAAGAGCTATTTGTCTAGTGAATACATCTTAAAAGGAGCACTAGGCATTGAAGTTCTTGATTTGATAATTAATAAGAACACAACTTAGTACATTGCAACTAATTATCAATATGCAGCACTATGAGTCGGCTAGATTTTGAAGCAAGGTTCCTTTTATGTTATTAACTAGGTTTCATATATAAAAAATCATGTTTGAAACTTCACCTTGAGAGAAAGTATTAATACCTTAAAAGTGTTAAAAGAAAGTGATGGGAAATTAGGAAAAGATTAATTTAATGTTTTAGTAATTTATACTAATGACATTATTTTGTTAGGCTTTCTTAGGTTTTTGCCTATTCTATGCTTTCTACTACATGAAGTTAGATATTCTTTTACGTTTATTAAGTTAGAGTTTATTTCATCTTGGATTTAAGTAATTATATTTGTATTTAGGACTCTATAAATAGCCTCAGGCTATTTTCATTGTCAAACCTTAAGATGAAATATTATGGAAATTATATGTTGTGAGCTCTCTCCCCCTATCTAGAGATGGCTTAGGAGGAAAATTAATGTATAAACTGAAATTAAATATACCAGTCTCTCTAAGCAAGAATGTCACTCAGAAAATCCTAATAGCCAATATAGAAGAATCTCAAATAATGAGAAATAATCACTCAATTGATTCAATATGGAAATACATGCAGCCAAACAAAATATATTTATAGGCAAATTCATATACCAGAAATCCTAAAATGTCTCACCCACCAACTAGCAGATAACATGGGAACGACCTGAACTAATTTATTTAAAATAAAAATACCTGGAATATGTTACTGACTGACTCCACTACTCCCGAACTTGGGCAGTAGCACAGTAACAATGAAAATGCTGAAAAATAATAAAATTCAGACTCACTCAGACTAATAAACAGCCTTTATTTGTTGACACATGGCTCCCACGTGAATAAATAATTAGAGGCTTATCACTATTTCTCCACCTCTCCCTCCTTTCTGCTTCACCCCCCCCCCCTTTTCCGCTTCTCTTATATCATTAAGAGTAAAACTGTTAAAGGCTTATGACTTAGGAGTGCAATGCTATCTTGGAATCTTATAATTTCATTGTCATCTGGAGAAGTATAGTTATCACTTATCTTTATTGCTAAGTTTATGTTGTAGTTAACACTTTCCAAACATGATTGTGTGGAGTGAATCCTTTAACTTGATGTCTGAACAACCGAATCTGTGTTAACCACAAACCTCAAAATGAGACTCCTTACTTTCTTACAAAAACGAAGATTTAAACAAGGATTTGTTTACATTCCTGAAGACAACGCAAATACTCCACTGAACAGGTTGCTATAAAAAGGGAAC
Source organism: Inga laurina (assembly GCA_963855925.1). Taxonomy (NCBI): domain Eukaryota; kingdom Viridiplantae; phylum Streptophyta; class Magnoliopsida; order Fabales; family Fabaceae; genus Inga; species Inga laurina. Next base: position 29,002,458 of record OY979710.1, read on the forward strand.
TACTTGTCATGAATGTGTTTTCAGCACACTGGCTATTTCATTTCAGTTTAGATCGCAATTAAATAATTAGAGTCTTACTCATTTCTTGAAGCTTTTGTGTCCCGGGCAAACATCTTGTAGGATAGCAGCTTCCCTTCTAATTGTTGTAAAAGCTGATTCACCTTTCTTACACTGAAGACATAAGATTTTTTTTCACTTTTACATCCATTGCCATTGGAATCATGAACATCATCATATTCAACATTCTCACATGACCCATTTCCGCTGCTGTGGTCCCCGTACTCACCATCAGTGAGCGGGAAAACGTATAGGTAACGCCTCCATTTTGCAGAAAAGTTAGGATGAAAGATGCGTGATACCTGAAGTAAATTGCATTTATTATCATTAGATTTAACTTCCAAACTTCAAAAAAAAAAAAAAAAACAAACACGATTGGTACAAATGATCATTATTTGTTGAATATAAAAAAAAATTAATAATAAAAGATATTGAACTGAACTTTAGCTGTACATAGAATATTACTTAAACTGCATATTACCTCAGAAACAGATATGACCCTAAGTTTTCCTGGTGCTGCATGATTGATTGCATCCTCTATGTGTCTTGGTTTCACATCCTTTCTCCAAGTGTCTATGTCACCTCAGATCAGATATATATATATATATATATATGAACACACATAGCAAATCATAATACAAATAAAGCCAAAAATGAATCATTCCCCAGAACATCCCTCCGCCCCTGAGAGAGAGAGAGAGGAGCAGATTCATTAAGCTTTTCAGCAACTTATTTCATTTCATAGAACATAAAAAATTACAATAAATTATAAATCTAAAACAACTGAAAAGGCTTTAAAATCATAAAACTTAACTTCATACAGTATTGTTTTATTGTTCCCACATTCATAAATAAACCCCAGAGCTTTCTACTTAAAAATTTGAAGTGTGGATTTCTTTCAAAACTATCAATGCTGTCATTTGATCCTTCCTATGTCATGCAGGACGCATCTTAAGAGTTCCTCCAGTCTTTTTTGAAGCTTATGACTGGATGCTGTTGCTGGTAGTCCACTAACTCCTATTAATATTTTTATGGGCTATAGGTCTGCCTCTCATGGCACTTGGACTCACCTCTAAAATATATGTTCCTCAACAAAAGAAAATAGTGGGGAAGTTCTAATGGATTACTTGCAATCTCTACATACTATACACAGCTAAAAAGATCTCCCATCTCATTTCAATTATGATACCTTTCCCCCACAACACAGCAGACAACAGAAGGAATTACTTCAGTGATGAAAATAGAATTGCTATTTCATGCTATCATGGCCAGCAGATTTATACAGGAAAACAAAAGAAAAAATTATTCAATCAGACTCCATTAGAATTTCTCTTTTCACAAAGGCCAGATGTGATGATAAAATGTTTAAGAGATTACAACAAAAGAATCCATTGGCCTTTGTTTGACAGCTTAAAGCCACTAATGAATTAAAACGGTCCCTAACATAGTATCACTGCATCTATGGCCAACTCGTTCTATGCTTCCCAGCCCCATTTGCTTTTGTGTTTAGAGATATGATGAACTGATGTTTACTCCACACTTCAAGCCCAAAGGATTGCGATGCAAGGAGGCAACAAGTGTCTGAAGGTTATAAGGGGGATAAAAGGGAATTCTGATAAAATGTTAGTTGGCCTCAGCCTTCAGGTATAGGTAGCTTCAGATTCTGTTAGGAAGGAGTAGGAACTCTAATGACCTGGTTGAGAGTTAGAGAAGGGGTCCACAGAAAAGTGGGGAATGTAATAAGGTAGTTTGTTTTGGAGTTTCAGTAAATGAATTCACTAGATTATGAACCAATTTCAGATTTTCTTCATACCAAGAGATCAATTAAAGATCATAATATATATCCATGGGCCTTCCAGTAATAGCTTAAGCTTTAAAATTCAAAGGTTCATTGACAAAAGGAATCCAACCAAATCCCACTTACATTAGGCAGGCATCCCCATTCTGATAGCAACAGAAGAAGCAATATCACCCTTAGGGTTTTCAACACATGAATTTGTCAGATATCTTCACATTTGAATTTTGAAGTAAAAAATTTTCAAATGACAATCATAAGCATCGTCAAACATGAAGAAAATAGTGAACAAATTATGTGACAACTAATGCAGTCCTCAAAAGCACTTTATGACTGCAGATTTGTCTTCTTAACAATATGCAGGCTGACAGCAATATACTATTAGAGAGGTTTATGCAGCAAACAAATTTCTAAGAAGAGGGGAATGACTTACAAAAAGAACATACTTGCCCAAGGCCTGTCACACCTTTGTCCGTACGCCCAGCCACAACAGCACAGCCTTCAACAGGCAAACCTTTATCCTTAAGCAGCTGCGCTTTTTTTTCGTCAACAAATTCCCCAAGTGATCCCTCAACTATGCTACATCAAAATATAAATAGGAGAGCAAAAAGAATCCATTTAACACATTTTATTGGTTTTCTTCCCCAGATATCCTTATATCATAGATTATAAGAAGAAAAAAAATTTCATAAAACTAAAAATCAAGCACACAACAAAGCTAGTTTGGTGTTGGATACGTGAATGCCACCAACTGGCCATATCTTTTTTTTGGGGCGGGGGGTGGGGCAACAACAATGATTCAATCATCAGGCAAGATATAAGTTAGATCCTGAAAAAGTAATTATTGCTTACTAAGATACACAGAATGCCTCGCAAACAGCATAAATAAAAAATAAACATGATGCTGATAAGAGCTTGCCTTTGGACAGTCTTCAATCCTGGTTGCTTTTGCCACCCATCAAATGAGCCCCCATGATATGAAAGGACAATTTTGAATGTTGTTCTTGCCCACCTCCCAAAGCGATCCTCAGAAGCAGCACTTTCCAACTTAGTTTCATCAGAAAGTGCTGGTATATCAGTATCATTTTGATCACAAAGTATCTGTTAACAGGCCAATAAGATCGATAAACTTTTAAATATATTATACCCAGATTGATTACTAAGTGCAGGTATTTCCAATGGAGAACTTTCCAAATTAGTTTCATCAGAGAGTGCTGGTATTTCAGTATCATTTTAATTAATAAGTTCCTGTTAAAAAATCACATGGAATAAGAATGCTCAACTTCTTATAGCAGAAGACACACATAACCTATCATGCATTATCTTAAAGTACATAGCACAGGATGCCATGATATACTAACGCTCACAAAGAAGACAAGTAAGCCATACAGAAAGATTGATGCAACATATATCAAAATCATTTGAAGGAAACAAGAGGCTAGTAGGAAAAAGAATTTCTTTATTCAAGGATTATTTCCCACATGTTCAACATTTTTAAAAACTTCAGTCTTTCACATATTCCCCAGGGATTTAAGAATTAAAGTTCCTCGTGTTCCTTAACCTGTATTTTTGGAATCATGTAAGGGGATGTTTCCATAGACCATTAGAACTTTTTTAAATAAGAGATATGAATAGACGCCCAAGTGATCACTGAGTGTCAACATTCAATCAATCATAATCAACACATTTGCTTACAAAATGTGCCCTGCAATGAATTAAATACTCCATGATTAATTCAAGAATTGAGAAAACCACTCAAGAAATGCAAAATTCTTTAAAAGTCTTATGTATCTCAAAAGAAATAAATAAATATAACCATGACACCTTGTTGGGATGTAGGACAGACGGGAGATTTCATTTATTTTTTCATTTGAAAAGTTTTCTCAAATCTTCTTCATAGTTTGATTGCTTATTCGTCTTATAACTGCATCAAATAAAGAGTAAGACCCATATAACAATAATTAAAAGCAAAGAAAAATAAAAAGAAAATTAAAAAAAAAACACTGCCCCGTAGAACCCAAGATGTTTAGGACCACAAGTTGAACTTGTGGCCATAGTACGGAGGTCCTGTGGTTGCATAAGAACACAGCACACATACTCTTCATTTACTATCAACCGAAAACGAATGCTAACAACTTAATGCAAATTATACAGCATAGTCTTTTTCAAATCATTCAATTTAGCCCAATTAAAAGTTCAATTCAAAATGAAATTTACTTCATAAACCCTTTATGCAATGTGCATAGAAGCAAATAAGACATGGAGACCATAATTCAAGAAGCAAGGATAAAGCTTAAATTCCGAATCACAAACGCAAGAAAAAAAGTAGAGGGATAAGGAAAAGTCTTTTGCCCCAATATGGAAAGGTGATAGGTAAGAAACCTCCACCAATCCCCCAACAAATCCGTATTTCTATTTGGCCTTTCACCAGTTTACAAGACATCAAAATGACATAGGTAGTTTACAAGCATTATTAGCTAGATAGAGATTAAATGCCAACATAAAGTAATTCATGTTACTCAGTATGATGCATAAAAACTATGAAGGAAAGTAGAAACCATATAGAAACTTGAAGCACAATTTGTCTGCATAAAACAACACACCTTAGATCCAAACAGAGCTGCTGAAGACAAGCTCCCTTGAACAACATGCAAATAAAAATCATTGACTAGTTGCCAAGGCCTTGCATACATAAATTGGTAGCTTTCCCTGTCAAATCCAAAAATAGCCATACTTCAAAATAGCCATCACTTTAAAGAAGTTCCAAAAGCAAGCCATCAAATTATTACGTTACCTAGCAGTCCATCTCGTGTATTGGCAAGGATCAGTATGGTTATAATGCACATAATCTTGATTTTTCTGATGGTTCTCCATACAAGTTAAGTGCAAATGACCTAGATGGGGATGTTTAGAGGCCTGTATGGAAGAAGTACCTTGAGATAGACGAGAGATAAATTTCGGCACACCAATGACTAATCCATCATTTATAACAGTTATACACGTGCACCGGCAACTTCCCTGACGACTCCGGCATCTCCAGGCTCCGATAAATGTGTTCTCGCCAAATTGAAAGTTCAGTGGTCTGGTTCAATCTTCTCCCGCGCTGCCGAGAGACCCACGGCTCATTGGCTTGTATTTTACTTTTTCTTTTGTCGAGGGAAAGAAGAGTTGCACATTTTCATATTTTTTTTAATATATTTATGATAGGAAGTCTGATAAAAAGTCCGAGGCATAAGTTAAACACAATATCAAAAACAGACAAGCAGCTATTTAAATTTATTTTATAAGAAAAATGTTAAAAAATAAGTAGGCCAGCCTGTTGTAGCCCAAGGGCTAAGCGCCAGCCCGAGCCAGTCAAAAGTGGGTTGAGAACCCATTTTATTGGGGCTCTAACTTCCGGGTAAGACAATCCTTCCTACATGCTCTGATACAAAAGTTGGTTGAGAGGTCCGATTCATGGACCTGGCTTCTTCTGTTTTTCCCACTTGCTCCCTTCCTTTACAGCCTCTGCCTTCATGCTAATGGTCCACATTTCATTGTTTATAATTATTATTTTTTAAAATTAATTTGTTCAACTTATAAAGTGATATATAATTTATTGTTATGTTGGAAAAAAAAATAATTTTAATGTCACACCACAATATTTTAGGAAAATATTGTCACATTTGTTAAATTTAACCAATTTATTTTATTTTTTTAATATATTCAAATGAGTTAAGTAGTTCTTATATTAGATAGGAGTAAAACTAGAGCTAGGACAATAGCTTGGGCCGGCTCTTCACAAGCTTAAGCCTAACAAACCAGCTCATTTAGACCCAATTATTAGAAAACTTTTATTTTATGAAGTCTAACTCTTGACAATGTGGGCTCCTTGTCGACCACAGACCTTAGGTTCATTTGACCTCATTTCACTATTTTTTCATAAACATAAAAATTAAAACAACAAAATTCCTAATTTAACAAATAAATATTATCAAAATTAAGTTATAAACGCTACAGAAATATAAAAATGTTACTAAATAAGTAAGCAATAACTAGTATATTTATTTGGTATGTGCTATCTTTTTACTGGAGACATGTTCTTCTCAAAGGAAGCAATAAATATATTGCAACAACAACTTGCTGCTAAAAAGGATATATTAAAGATTAGGAAGTAGTATTTTTGTTCCTAAAACTAGGGGTGAGCAAATTTTAACCGAAACCGAAGACCGAACCGAACCGAATAGATTTCGGTTTTTCAGTTTTTGATCGGTTTATGAAATATACATATTTCAGTTTTCGGTTTTCGGTGTGGTTTTTGTAAAATTATTTCGGTTTTAACTGAATAACCAAAGTTATACTAAACGACGTCGTTTTGTGTTTTTTTTTATGCTTTCAATATCTGCCTCTAGCCCAAACCCAACGTCCCAACCCCCAAGTCCCAACCCAATACCCAACTTTGAGCCAAAAAAAAACCCCCAATTCCCTCACGAAGTCACGAGTCACGGCCCCACTGTCACTCCTCAGTCCTCACCCACTACTTCCTCTTCACTCAAACTCTCGTCTCTCAACTCTCAAGAGCTCAGAAACCCTAGCGATCCCGAGTCTCTCAGATCTGAAAAATTTGGTCGTGGCTCTCGCCCTCTCGTCTCTCACTTCACCCTCTCCGGCTCTCTGCTTTCAGCTTCGCCCTCTCAATCCCACTTCGTTGCCTCCTAGTGTCGACTCTCCTAGTCTCCTCGTCACTCTCACTTCGCTCTCTCTCTCTCTCACTTCGGTGTCGATCTGGCCGTCTCCGCCTCATCTTAGCCGGAAGCAAAATGTGGATCTGCCGTCAAAGCCTCCTCTATCACTTAGGTGCGTTACTTGCTTGATTTATTGGTTCTTTGTTTTAGCTTCAGTTCCGTTTTTTGATCTGCAAAAACGTCGATCTCACACCCCCACAACGTCGATCTGCAAAACGTCAAGAATATGTTTTTGGTGTGTTTCTAGTTTATGTGTGTTTCTGGTTCTGATATATATTTTTTTTTGAGAATACCAAATTTTGTTTGCTGATTCAGTGGCTTGCTCAGTTTTGATGTGTGTTTCTGGTTTTTTATTTTTTTTAAACGAATTCAAGAGGGCAATGGTTCTAATGTGTGTTTACAATGGTTCTGATGTTTGAATAATTATTGTAATGGTTCTATTTGCAATGGTTTTGATGTGTGTTTCAAATGATTATAATTAGTAATGTTTCAAATGGTTCTGTTTACAAATGTTGAAAGTAGCGTCAGTTTCAAATGAATAAAGTAGTGTTTATTGCAATGGTTTTGATGTGTGTTTCTGGTTTTTTATTTTTTTTTAAACGAATTCAAGAGGGCAATGGTTCTGATGTGTGTTTACAATGGTTTTGATGTTTGAATAATTATTGTAATGGTTCTGTTTGCAATGGTTTTGATGTGTGTTTCAAATGATTATAATTAGTAATGTTTCAAATGGTTCTGTTTACAAATGTTGAAAGTAGCGTCAGTTTCAAATGAATAAAATAGTGTTTTTGGAATGGTTCTGATGTGAATAAACCTTGTAAACTGACGTGTTGAAAGAGGGCAATGGTTCTGATATGTGTTTTCTAAACCTTGAATGGTTTATTCATTGTAAATTTCACATGTCAATTTGGAATTGTGAATTTGGAATTGTGAAAGAGGGCAATGGTTCTAATGTGTGTTTTTGGAATTGTGATGTGTAGACGTGTGGTCATTATTAATTTATTATTGTACAGTTTGTTTGCAATGGTTCTGTTTGCCCTGGTTCTGATGTCACAATAGTTCTTCAGTGATGTGTGTTTACAATGGAGAAGTGAAGGTGATGATTCAAGCCACATGCTGTGCTTTAATAAACACTTGAATCTGTGACTGAGCAACATGTGGCTTGAATCATCACCTTCCAAACCACATTTATTCGTTCGAATTGATTAATTATTTATTGAATGGGATGTCTTTTGTGGTTCTATGAATCTATCAATCTCCTGAGTTTTTTGTGAATCATATATGTTCTGTTCCTAATTGAATGCGATGTCTTTTACAGGTGAAATTATGGCTGAACAAGCTGCTGCTCAAGCAACTGGTGGGCATGGTGCAAATCAAAACACTAAGCCTTCACTAGTTATCACTGGAAAAAGGAAAGCTATGAAGAAAAGATCAAAAGTGTGGGACCACTTCACTAAATTTGTGAATGATGCTGGTGAGATAAGAGGTAAGTGCAACTACTGTGGAAAGGATCTTGCTTGTGATCCAAATCTAATGGGACCACCGCACTAAATAATCATTATATGAATGTTTGTAAGCAGAGGCCCCCTCCTGATGAACTTAAACAAACTCATTTAAATTTTAATGTTGAAGATGATAAATTAGGTCTTGTGAATTGGAAATTTGACCAAGATAGTATTAGGAAAGGCTTGGCTTCTATGCTAATAATTGATGAATTGCCTTTTAAGTTTAAGGGGTTGGGTTTAGGAATTTCATGTTGTCTGCCCAGCCCAGATTTAAAATTCCATCAAGATGGACAATAGGCCGTGACTGTTTCAGCATGCATATTGATGAAAAAATGAGATTTAAAGATTATTTGCACCATAAAAAGCAAAGGGTCTGTCTTACTACTGACACTTGAACATTAATTCAAAGGATTAATTATATGTGTATTACTGCTCACTTTATAGATGACACATGGTCAATGAAAAAAAGAGTTTTGAATTTCATTCCTATAGCTAGTCATAAAGGGAGGGACATTGGAATTGAAATGGAGAAGTGTTTGCTTGAGTGGGGTATTGAAAGGGTGCTTACAATCACTGTGGACAATGCTAGCTCTAATGATGTTTCAATTGAATATTTGGTAGGAAACATTGTTAGGTGGGGGCAGTCAGTTATGAAATGTCAGTTTTTACATATGAGATGTGTGGCACACATAATTAATTTGATTGTTAATGAAGGGTTGAAAGAGGTAGGTCAGTCAGTTAAGAAAGTTAGAGAGGTTGTTCGTTTTATTAGACAGTCACCACTTAGAATGAGAAAGTTTAAAGAGAGTTGTGTTGATGAGAAAATTCAGACCAAGCAAATGTTATGCTTAGATGTCCCTACAAGGTGGAATTCTACCTATTTGATGTTAGAGACTACTCAAAAGTTTGAGGCAGCCTTTAAGAGGTATGAGGACAAAGATCCATATTTTAGATTTGATCTTGAAGAGGGGGTGCCTAAATAGAAAGATTGGAAGAATGTTAGGAGAATGACTATGGTATTGAGTCATTTTTATGATCTAACTGTGCGAATTTCTGGTTCTTTATATGTTACATCCAATAATTTCTTTCGTGAAATTTACAAGGTTTATCGTCTCTTGGATGAGTGGACTAAAAGTGATATAATTGAGTTAGCTAATGTTCCAAGTAGAATGAAGGAAAAATATGACAAGTATTGGGGAGATCCTATGAGGATCAATAAACTTCTTTATATTGCTACTATTCTTGACCCCCAATATAAGTTAGAGTGGGTGCAATTTGCTCTATGTAAAATGCATACACGTGCTGTTGGTGAACATTTGGGGGTTCTTATTAAAGAAGTCTTGATTTCCTTATATAATGAGTACAAACAAGTGTTGTCTCCATCAACACAGCTTGAAAGAGGAGCATCTGTTGACACACAAGAAGATCTTCTTTATGATGATGACCCTAGTCTAAAAGTTAGGAAATTGCTTGATATTGAGGAGCAATTATTCATGGATGAACATCTTGGTGGAAGGACTAGTAGAACAGAAGTGGATAGATATTTAAATGAAGAAATTGAGCCCAGAAAAGATGATTTTGACATTTTAAGTTGGTGGAAGGTAAATAGTCCTAGATTCCCTATTCTTTCTCAAATAGCAAGGGATGTGTTGGCTATCCCAATTTCTACTGTTGCTTCTAAGTCTACCTTCAACACAGGAGGAAGAGTTCTAGATTCATTTAGGAGCTCTTTAACTCCTAAAGCTATGCAATCCCTGATTTGTGCTCAAGATTGGCTTAGGCACTCACTTAACTATGTTCAAGAAGTAGGGGATGATGATTTTCAGCAAATAGAACTTGGTAATATCTTTTACATCTATTTTCTGTCTTTATAAAAATAATAATATATTTATTATGATATTTCATGGGAAGTCTAATTTTGTGTTTTTATTGCTAGATTTTCAAAAGATTGCATTGGAGGCAACTGTTGATATATAGCAGATGCAATGCTAATATGTTTGTAAGTCATTTATCAATATCTTTGTATTATTGTAATATTTTATTTCTTTTCTTTTCATTTGATTTATGCTCCTGTTTTGGATCATTTTATGATGGCTATATATTTTTTTCAAATATTTCAGCACACAAAGGGTCAATGGATGAGTTGTTGCGGTTGATTTTGGTGTTGTGACTACACATAGCAAACTTTTGTATTTGATTTAATGCTCCAGTTTAATTGAAAACATTGCTGTTAAATTTGCCATTTTTTGTATGATGATTATTGGCCAACATTGTTGTCAAACTTGGCTTTTTGATTGATGTTTGATGATTATTGGCCAACTTCTAATGCTAGCTAACATTGCTATCAAACTCATTATATGACAGTTTACAATGAGAATTGAATTGTAATTATATCTTTTCCTTTTTAGATATTTGATTTATTTTTTGTTACTTTGTTTTTTCAATGTTAAAGTCTAGCTGTTGTGTTGGCAAAAAAGCCCAATTTGTTACTTTGTTTCTTCAATGTTAAACTCTAGCTGATGTGTTAGCAAAAAAGCCCAATTTGTTACTTTGTTTCTTCAATGTTAAACTCTAGCTACTTTGTGTTGATAAAAAAGCCCAAAATGTGGGCAAGCCTGAACAAAAGGCTTTTTTTTTTTAGATTTTTCGCAGTGGACATAGGTGAACCAAAAAGGCCTATCAATTGCCCAAACACCGAAAAAACCGACACACTGAACCGAAATATGTCAGTTTTTCGATGTTCAGTTTTTTTGGTATTTCGGTTTCGGTTCGGTTGTAAAAATTGATGTATTTTCGGTTTTTCGGTTTTTCAGTTTTAACCGAACACCGAACCAAAAAAACGTTTGCACACCGCTACCTAAAACAATTGCCTGACGTTGTTATTTTCCCAAGTAATGAATGGATTTAGGCAATTTATATATATTTAGTGCTCATTGCATTTGTGACTCTTCTATCAAATAGCCAACTTATCTGCTTCAAATACAAGAACAAGTTTTGAAGAAACTTGTACATGAACTACAACTAAAAGATTGTCTAGCTGGTAAAGAATTCCAAGTGATTAAGGGTAGGAATTAAGTAAAAAATTATACAACACCATACTTATAATACTTCTTTTTCCTGATATAAAGGAAAAAGTTTCATTTCTTAATCGAAAAAATTGAGACCCATTCAGAAAAACTCAAATAAAGAAGATTAAACTCAAATTGAGACATTTTCTTCCTATGTTCTTCTCTATTATTAAATATTAATTTTTTTAAAAAAAAAAGTTAAGAAGCCCACGCCGCCCCACTTCTTCTAGATGCGTTAAATCATGAGGACGACCCTTGACTTTGATGAGCCTAGACGAAGCGACCTGATGGGCTCGATCTGTTTTTTCTAGCTCTAGGTAAAACCTTGTATTTAAAAAAAATACTACTTCTACTCCTTAATATAAGACTCAGTTGACTAATTTGAAGATGTTAAGGAAGCTAAATAAACAACTTAATTATAACATATGTAACATTATCTCTCTGAAATACTTATGTACATCATTATATAATATATCAGTTTATAAGTTAGGTAAAGTAGTTTGGAGAACAATGATAAATATAAATACTTTAAACTAATTTATTTAACTTCCTTAATCTTCTCAAATTAATCAATTAGGTCTTATATTAAAGAGTAGAAATAATAGTCTTCTAGATAATACTTGCATACATTTCCTTTTAACTAGGGTGCATGAGTGTATGTGTATGACACTACTACGGTCCTAAATGTAAAACTGAAAGAACCACCTTTAGCTAGTCACCTTGGGGTCTATAAAAAAATACTAAATTAATGCAATATAATGCACAACTCAGGTCGTTTTAGGTAGTCACCTTCGGGTCTATAAAAAAAATATACCAAATTAATGCAATAAAGTGCACAACTCGGGTCGTTTTCCTTTTGATGAGTCGATTATAAAACTAATTCATAGTAACTAAATGCAACCTATCAACAATGAAAATGGAAAAGCGGGTTTGATCTTTTAACTACACCACTAATGGTATGGAAGCTAAATTGAGCCTAAATTACTTGTTTTTGGTATTTTTATATGAGATATAAGTGGATGTGAATGAATGAATGATGGAAATGAAGATGAAGATGTGTCAGTTGAATGGATATTCCTCTAGTGCAATGACTTATGCAATCATTACTTCAATGGAAGGAGTTAGATAGCTTTCAAAATACTCTAGTGGCCACTCTCTAGCCTCAACTTAATTTAGATTAATTAACACCAAGCCACCTTGCATGCCAATTATCCTAAATTAAGTTGATTAAGCACAACTAGCCATTAAGAAACCAAGAATTACATTTAGACTTTTAATCTAATAATCGAGCCATCTTGCATTACCACAAAGACACAATAGCCCAATGTCACAATAGAACTCAAGGGTTCAGACACAATCAATCAATGTAAAGACTTGATACTAATGATTGACTAACTAGGCTACCTTGAATTAGCACTTATTATTCACAATAATCTCAAAGTAAAGTCTGACCCAGTATAATATAAAGAGATTAAAGCTAATGAAAGCACAAATCCAAGCATTAAAAAAAGATTAAGCTACATCCATTCTTCCAAATATATCAAATTAAATCATTCCAACATCATAAAATTCATTCTAATGCCTAGGAATCATAAGCACAATGTTGAAATAAAAGAATGGAAGAGTTAAACTCCCCTATTGAAGCTCTAACATCATTGCCCTAGATGAAGATAGGTTTAGTCACATTTTGCCATAAAAAAAGCAGCCACCTGCTGCCTTGTAGCTCTAGCCATGGCAAAAACATGAAAAAGAATGAGGAAATGGATAGAAGAATGGAAGAAAATTATGGAAGAAATAGAGGTTAGGGATGGAGAAGACAAGAGGTAGAGATGAAATGGAGTAAAGGAATGCCTTGAATGAGTCTAGGGTGCACATATTTCAACTGGAAAACTAATCTAGGTTGGTTTAAGTCAGATTTGGATCCATTTTGCATCAAAACTTATGTTTTACAAACGGTTGAAATTGCAACACCCCAATTTTTATCACCAATATTCCCTTTATGTAATGAGATATTTAATGGGATAAAATGGTGAATGGTGATGTACATAAAAGAATAAATACTCCAACTAGTAGTCACACACAACATGAGTAGGTTTAAAATACAAAGTGTAAACAATTGTATTTGTTGCCAAATGAGTTTTCCCTGTGCAGCAGTCTTGTTGTGTGACATTTTTAAATAGGCAATTGATGTGCAAAAATTGTGAAATTTTACAGAATGGAAGTAGACATCATAAGTTTTAATTTGATAGGTTATATAAATTATTTGGAATTGTACACAAAGAGTTATGTATTTTTGAAGTTTACTTAGTGAACTGACCAATTTCTGGGACAACATCCAAATATTTAGATTTTGGAAATGTTGAACTTCCAGTTGGTTAAAGGCTATATTTTTCCTTAAAACTAGACTCAATAAGGGTTTCATAGCCTTTGGATCACTCCAACTCGATTTCTATAAATAAAATTATGATTTTTCAAAGTTTGGATAGAAAATCTACCAGAATAGCCAACTATTGTGAATTTGGGAAAAAATGAAATGGCAATTGTGTAAATTGTGGAATAAAGTAAAAGCTCATATTTTCCCTTATTGGTAGATATTCGATTGGGTATCAATCATGCCAAGTGGCATCATCTTTAGCCAAAGGATTAAATTATAATTGTTAAAGTTTGGGCACATGTGTAATTAGATTAAAATATCATAAACTAGTACATGTGGTTGAACTAATAGGATAAAGCCCAAAGGGGGATTATGAAGGGGCTTGGGACGTTTTTTGGGCCAAGGGAAATGAAGCAAACTTGGTTCAATTGCAATAGGAGATTATGACACAAAGTTATTAAGAGATAAGGTCAAGTACATATGCTTACGTCATAAATCCAATTTAGCAATAAAATTAAGGGTATGTAGAGATATTTTATTAAACACTCTCTTTATCTTTCTCTCTCCACTTTCATGCCTAAATTCTTAAAGAGAGAGAGAGAGAAGCTTGGAGACATAGAGAAACTAGAGAGAAGGAGGAGCAAAATCAAAGGTAATCTTTGTGTTTCCAAGAGATTAAGCTTCATGACTTGTATAATCTCTCTTCTAATCTCTTGATCTCCATGGAAATCATGTGTAGTGAAGCAAGATCTCAAGGTTGAGGAGAGAGAGGGAGGACAGTTTTAGAGAGAAAAAGTAAAGAAATCAAAGGTAACCTCAGAACTTCAAATACTTTGGTATATTGTTGTTGTTATTGTGGTTTTTGGCTTGGTTTGTGGATTGTTTGTTTATTTTGTAAATTTGGAAATTGGAGACCCTAAGGGGTTATGCTACCTAAATTTTCTCAAAATCATGTCTAATGAGGGTTTAAATGGTTTAAGAAGTGGTTAGAAGTGAAAAGGAGCAAGCTTTGGGTGTTGGATTTTAAAAATCACATTTTCGCCTTTTACGCATAAGTTTTGGCCAACTCTAGAAATAGGGGTTAGGGTTGGAATTTCATTAATCTGATGGTTCCATTGTAATTAAGAGGGAAAATTGTGTAAGGCTGATGTTGATCACTTTGTGAGATAAGCCTTAGAAGTGAAATTATAAAAACTAGAATGTGCTCCCCCGTGCGTTGCACGAGAAGCTTGTAAATCCGGAATAACTACACTAATTTCAAAATTTTGTTATCATTCAATGACTTGAGATGCTTTAATTAACTGAATTATATATAAGCTTTCTTTAAATACATGATTATGCTCTTGAGAGCAAATAGAGGACACTTGAGCTATGAACCCATAATGAGTTATAAATTGGCCATATACAAAAATACATTTCCCTAATTGAAAGAGGTCAATGTCTATTAATATCTCAGATATAAGATTTTATATTGCACCTGTACTGGACCCGTGCATCATTATAAAGAAAAAATATATTAGTTATTAATTATTCTAAAAAAAAGGATTGAAGCATCAACACATTCTTGTATCCCCATCTCCATATTGTAATAATGGAGGAACATTGCAAATATATTAGCAGAACAATAAAACGGAGCGGAAATAACTTGAAACAATAAAATGGACGATGAAGCCATTGAGTGAAGAGTATTTTTAACAATTATCTCACCCTTGTTTCATCATCTAGGAGAAACATAGCTATCTCATCTTGAGAGATTGTTTCAATGGGGATTTTAGTAAATAAAACACAATCATAAAGGTTCATGAAACTTCAACTACTTGCAAATAGAAAAGAAAAAGTAAATTAAAACATATAAGGAAACAAAAAAACCATGTTATGAGAAATGTTTTTAGAATTCTCTTCCTCCTTACAAGATATGGAGATATATAGGATGAAAGTGTAACTTCAGTCTTCATAGTCCAGCCCTATTGTTAGAATTCTCTTCCTCCCTACTCAACATAGCAAGATAAGTCATGTTAGATTCTAACAGCACCAACCAAAAGATTTAAACTAAAATTAGCATACAACCTTACTCATTTTCTATCAAGAACCTTTGCTTGGTTGGGCATTGTATAGCACCATTATCTCACACAATCATGCAACCTTCCCTTCTGCATGAGATACTATGATCTTTGCCTTTTTACCTAATTAATGAGTGATTCTAGCAAACATTAGTAAACTCATAGACAATTACAAGCAATTACTTTAGAAAATTACCCACTGTAATATAGAAAAGAAGATAAAGTTATAAAGACAATTACATCGGGAAATTTCCTTTCTCCTCGAAAGCTCAGCATGCATTATTTGACCCTCATACCAGTTTGACGAGTTTGCTAGAGTTGGATTGTACATCATGCCTTGTGTCCCTAACTATCTGCTTAAGTTGATTTGATGCGTTTTGAGGTTACTTTTGGTTAGCTGAATTAGCAGCTCTAGCATCCCTTAAAATGGAGACAAGTTTTGGAGCTCCAAATTTTTCTGCAATGTCAAGAGGGTCTCACCAGCCTTGACCAAAAGAAACTCATCAAATTCAATTATGAAAACATGACATTTAAGAATGCAAGTAGGGTACTACTAATAAGGGGACTTACGCATAGACAACTTGACTAATTTCCACCCGATGGAGTCTTTCTAATAAGAAATTCTTGTCGAGGTAACTCAATTAAACTAATAGAAAAGAAATCTATGTTTATGCTTCTTTTAATTCCCAGAGAGATCTGTCTCAATTTTATTTCATTAGTCTCATGGAAAAAAAATTGCAAATTATAATGCCATCATATTTACTCCAAAAGCCATGCTAAATCTCACAAACAAACAAAAATTCATCAGAGTCCTTAACATGAAATAGTGAGATAATTAATATTTAGTTTGTAATATTATACTAAGTATCCTAAAGTCAAATTGAACGGTGGAAAAAAATTAACATTTAACCCAATAGGTAAAAAAATAGCGCACTAATTTATCATACTATTTGACTACTTGATAGGTGAGAAATCGACAAATAAAAAATCATTGTTTGATTTTTCAATATAATACATAATAATATACTCATTCACATAACTCAAATACAATCATAGTTTAGATTAAAATAAAATATTTTAAATATCTACTGTGCATACAGGATATTACCAATGTACAGTCAAATTTGATTTGTCTATATATCAGTTGCAAAAAAAATTTCCCATGTTTCAACCTGTATATCATTGCACAATATACTAAAGATTCAGAAAATTTGTAAAACAATAAAACTATAAAAGCTGTTAAACAAAAGGAAAAAAAAGCTATAAAGCATCATGCCTAAAATTACACCTATAAATCTCCATGTACTTGAAGGATCTGAGATAGATAATCTGATCACATGCCTATGTAACTTCAAGAAACAAACAACCAAATCAAATAAATTCTGAAGTAGACAATCGAGTATTTTTGAGAATTGAGTGGTTTCCTACTCGTCCTTCCTATCCCTATTTCTCTATGTTGTGAGGGATGTTGGGTAGGGCAGTGGAACAATAATGGTTTCATGTTAAAGTTAACCAAGCATCCTAGCGGCAATAAAGCTTGAAACCTTCTAGCCAACTCCACTATTATTATTAATATCATTGTCATGTTTTTAATTAGGCTTGACCAAACAGTTAATTTGTAAGGTTTGTGACCTTTTTGTCCATCATGGAAAGTCACTCTATCGGATACTTTTTGACAAAGAATACACAAAAATGAATAATTAAAGTAGACCAGCCATTAAAGTAGATCCAAGGCCAACATTGACCTTACATTGGGGTTTGTCTCCGCAATTGAAAGCAAGTGGGTCCAAGTTTAACGTGTCACCGACATCACTAATTTGTTTGTATCATGACAGAAAAAAGCCATCCCTTAATGAATAATTAAAGAAGCCATCACTAATTTTTTTGTCACACATCATATAGCAATTAAGGAAATTCTGAAGAGAGTTGAGAAGATAAGAGAAGAGATTTTTAATGACAATGCTTGAGTGAGATTTTGATTTGTCATAATCTCACATTGAGTAGTTGGTCATACCTTTTTAGATGAATTTCTCCGCATCGTCATCAGTTTTGTATATTCCTCTTCAAAGTAATAGAATATCATTTGACTCTTTATTTTTTTTCATATAAATATCATTTTACTCTCTATATACCTTTTGGGATTGTTCTTTTTTAAAAGTGATATAATTCTGTCCATTAATTTTTTCTTTCGCTTTCTTTTTCTCACAGCAACATTACTTGACAAGTGATAAAGTCAGTCAAACTCATGCATTTTAAGATATTATAATCCATGAGTATACAACTCTGCAATTATACAATGGAAGGAGTCAAACTGAAGATTGCATTTATACAACATATCAGTTTACTTTGAAGAATGCATACCTCATGAAGCTTTCCCAACACCCAAACTGAATGAATGACAAAAGGGGTATCACAGCAACTCAGAGCTTGGGCAATGAAGCCACATTGATCTAGGCCACAAAAAGCGAAAATCCCTAGAATGTTTTCTTTGACATGAAAATCAAGGAAGAGAGGCATCTACCTTTCACCTTCAAGGATTTGAAGATTTAAATTTAATTTAGTACTTTGAAATGAAAAGGAGTGCGTTGGCATGTGAGAAAGATTACCTTGAAAAACAGACACGAATCCGACGCAAACTCCCCAGCTTGCTTCAAGGCATCCTCATCTCTGCCTCCGGCCAACCAAATCGTTGCTTCCCCTGGATTCGTGGCCAAATCTGCCCATAATCCCCCGTCTAGGGTAAACTTGCGGCATGAAAAGAAAGAAAGGGTGAAGGTATGTATGAAGATTGAAAGGAGAAGGAGAGGAGAGAGATGACAAGTTTTTGAAATGAATGAGTGGTTGGTTTTCAGAGAAAGGAGAGATTAATATAAAAAGAAAAGAAAAGTTTGACAGTATACTTTCCTTGGTCAAAGAAAGACAACTGGATGAATATTACTGAGGAGAGAGAAGAAAGAAAAAGATTGAATTTGAAATTTGAATTTAGATTTTAGAGTCGGTGGTTCGGCTTGGTCGCATGAGCCCGAGGCAAAATATTATATTCCGGGAAATCATGATCGGCTTATGAACAATAAATTGAGTCAGGAGCCACGTTTAAGCCATATAAGGGATCAGCTTCATGGAAAAGATTATATATATATATATTGATACCTCTAAATAGGAGCTGTCAAGGGCAAGAATATCATTTGGCAATGATTTTGTGAAAACCGAGGTGAAAAATGGATTATACAGGCAAAATTGTGTTGAAATAGTCCAGGTCAAAATTTCTGGAAAAGTACAATTGGACTGGGTAAAAAGGGACTTAGACCGGTCCCTAGGGGCAGTTTGGTAATTATGTAGTTTTAGACTAATATAACCAAAAAAAGTGATTTGTGGCAAATTTACAACAAACTTTACAAAATGCATGCATTTCACTTAAGCTTTTTTTGTGATTCAAGGTCTATTCACGGTGGCTTAGCCGTGGCAAATGCATGGCAAATTATAGGTAGAACTTTATTCTCTTGTTTTATTACTACATATTTGTCTATATTTGATGCTCATTAGTGAACGATTTTAATGAAACTGAGAAATATGAAGAGGCAGAGTTACAAGAATGAAACATATAACGATTATTTAAAACAACCGTTACGTATATGAGCATATATTTGATGGTTTTATAACACACCCATGATATATTAGTTTGGTTATTTTGGGGTAAATGGTATCGTTTACTTGACAATTGTCTGTGAACAACCATAGAATATAGATCACATATATTTGACGGTTGTTTAGAAAGAACCGTAAACTATGATATAATTAACGGTTGTTTAATAATAATTGTTAAGTATACTCTTTAAAAAACCCCTCCATATCCCATTTCTGATCGACATTTGAAACTTACAAGTTATAGAGAGCTCACTCCTAACAACTTTGGTAACTCAATTATGGCTCCTCCACCACCATTTTGCTCTCCTCCTTCACTCCCTTAGTGGTTTTACTCCTGTCTCCTTCGTCGATCTTCTCCACAGCTCTCTCCATCGTTCACCATCATTCATGGGTTTATGGGTGTCATGGGTTTTGGAGTGATTATAGGATCGTGGGTGCTCCTACTAGTGGCGTCTGGGTCGATTTCTTCTTCTGGGGTTCAGGGGGAGGGGCTTTGAGCTCATCTCTTCTTCCTAAAGGTGAGTTCAGTTCAGTTTTTCCTACTAGGGATTTTTTAGCTCATTTTTTCTATTTTGATTTAACTAAAGAGTGTGCAAAGATTATTTTTTTGAGTGATTTTGTAAGTGCATAGAGTTTTACAACTGATTTTAAGTGTTTCTTGTTACTAAAGTTGTTATTTGTTCGTATTGATTTGAGTAAAGAGTATGTAAAGATTATTTTTTAAGTGATTTTGTATAAGATCTTGCCATTGATTTTTAGTGTTTGCTGTTACTAAAGATGCTATTTGTTAGTATTGATTTGAGTAAAAGAGTATGTAAAGATTATTTTTTCAGTAATTTTGTATGTGCATAGAGTTTTGCTACTAATTTTAAGTATTTGCTGTCATTAAAGTTGTTATTTGTCAGTATTGATTTGAATTAAAGTTTCCAAAAGTATTGTTTTTTGAGTGATTTTGTTAAGTTATTATTACATTTTCCTCTAAATACATGATGTACTATAGATGGAGAGTGCAAATAAAGAATGGATGTCATCTATCGAAGGAGTATTGGGATGGGGTGGGTGATTTCATAAGGTTTACAATTTGTAATAATGATGACAATCGTGATATGATTATTTTCCCTTGCATCAAGTCTGACATTGTGAAGCATGTTGATTTATACAGTTGTGAGTCGCACTTAGTTATGTATGGAATTGATCAAAGTTATACTTGTTGGACAAAACATAGGGAGACGTATGTAGGCAATAGTGCTAGCCGGCTGAATTTAGAAAGGTGTGAATTACCTAACTTCGACATAAGTATATTTGAGGCTGATTATCTTCAAGATATGGGTGATGCAATTGAAGTGGAATTTAGTAAATGCCCAGAAAAGTTTGAGAAGATGAAGAGCAATGCAAATAAGCCTTTGTATAAGAATTGTACTGAGTTCACATTATTATCTGCAGTGTTGAACTTGTATAATTGGAAAGCAAAACATAGGTTGAGTGACTCAGGCTTCACAGAATTAATTGCGCTTTTAAGTAGAATGCTACCACTAGGAAATGGTATGCCAACCAAGACTTATAATGCAAAACAAGTGATGCACACCACTGGCTTAAGTTATGAAAAGATATATGATTGCCCCCATGATTGTAATTTTTTCAGAAAAGAATATGAATCATCAATTAAGTATCCTTTGTGTTCTACCTCACACTACCAAATGAATACGAAGAATCCAAAGAAGGCAATACGGTATTTTTTGATTATTCCTAGATTTAGACACTTATATAAAAATGCAATTTATGCAAACAAATTTAAAGTGGCTTGCAGATGAAAGGATTTAAGATGGCATGCTTGAGCATCCTATAACCTCTGCATAATGGAATAAGTTTGACTTTGAGTATTGGCTATTGATGGAATGAACTCAGTTGAGATGTAGAATAGTACCCACAATACATGTCTAGTTATGATGTTTATATATAACTTTCCTATATGGATCTCAATGAAATGGAAGTATATGATGTTGTCAATCTAATATCATGGCCAAGGCAACCAAAGAATAACATAGATGAATACCTTGTGTCACTAATTGAAGACTTGAATAAGTTGTGGGACAAAGGGGATCCTGTATATGATGCTCACAAGAAACAAATATTCAATATGAAGGCCATGCTATTTGGCACAATCAATGACTTTCCTGTGTATAGTAACTTGTCAGGAGAAAGCATTAAAGGCCAACTTGGATGCCTGATTTGTAAAGCGGGTACATAGTCGATCTGGTTGAAGCATGGTATTGAAAAATTCCTATATGGGATATCACATATGGTTGCAAAAAGGTTATTCGTATCGCCATATAAGAAAATACTTCAATGGGGAATTATATAAAAGGATGGCACCTAAATCCTTGACTAGTGAGGAGGTTTTTAAAAAAAAAACATATAAACTATAAATTTGGGAAGCCATTTGGGAAATATGTTTGACAAACGGATTGAAGAAAATGTCTATTTTCTTCGATATGCTATATTGGAGTTCCCTTAATGTTAAACATTTTCTAGATGTCATGCATATTGAGAAAAATGTGTATGAGTGTCATTTTGGAATGTTACTCCATATTCCTGATAAGATAAAGGATTGCATAAATGCAAGGCTAAACATGGTTGAGGTGGGATAAGGGAGCAATTAGCTCTAAAGGAGAGGGGATCTCATACATTCCTTCGGCATACATCTTTTCACACTATATGAAGAAAAAGAAAAGGCTTTTATACGATTTTCTCACAGTGAAAGTGCCAGAGGGTTGCTTGTCCAATGTTAGCAACCTTGTGTCAATGAAGGACTTGATAAGGTACAGGCTATGATCACGAAGCTACATTTCTTCTTCAAGTCACTGTGCAGTAGAGTGATTGATCCCAAGAAATTACCAAGGTTACAAACCTAAATTGTGACTATATTGTGTGAGTTGGAGATATTTTTCTCTTGAGCTTTCTTTAACATAATGGTACAACTAATTATTCATTTGGTTAGAGAGGTACAACTGTATGGCCTAGTCTATATGAGATGGATGTACATAGTCAATGTAACCCCCTGTCGTAATTATATCCGAAATACGCAATTAAGATGAAATAGAGACCAATAAGAAAGAAAAACTTATTTAAAATCCCATCTTCATGATAGGTTTTTCACAAATACCTTTCAAAATATAATATACCTGGTCTCATTCAAATCTCGAATACAATTACTATGCGAAGATAAATCACATTTATACCAATATCAGAGTGCACAATATAATCATCCCGATAATTCTTGGGTTTTATATCTTCGCTAAACAATCATAAGGCACATTGGCCCATATAACTCCTCAAATAGGGATTACACAAACCCATTCGGATACATACTCAATACTCATCCAAATATACAAATACCCATCCGGACTATAATGATAACCAACTACCTAATCTTCAACTCGAAGGAAGTCCTCTTCACCCTTGACTGCTTACTCCATCATCGATCTACTACCCTGTCTGAAAGGTTAGTAGGGGAGGGTGAGATTCTAGAGAATCTCAGTAGGAAACAAATACCAAAATGCATGTATGATAAGTGTATAATGCATGACATGCTTGCAATACATATCTCATGTCCATAAAATGACACATTTGCATGCTCAATGTTTCAACAACACACTCATGGCCATAGCATAAATAGAAACAGAGCTTCAAACATCATATATGTTCCATATAATCAAGCAAAGCAATAACATGCATAATCACATTAACACAATATCATATACAGGCAAAAGAGGTAAGTTCCCTACCCTCTTTCCACGTATGCTCCAGCTTCGCTTACTCGCGATCAGAATGAATACCGAACCACGATCAGGGCGAATATCAACCCTATAACCAAAGCAAGGACATAGGGTTAATCCCTTTCTCAATTCCTCAACATACAAACACTTAATGTTGGTTATCATTTAACACCTTTAGGTGGCTAATCAAAACCTAAACATATGCCTAAAGGCTTGGGAAACACTTGACCAAAGATCACCTTTTAAAAGTCCAAAATGCTGATTTTTGAGGGTTGGCCGCGGCCCATAAATCCACTGGCCGCGGCCAAAAACTGCCCAGAAACATTTGGGCCGCGGCCCAGAATCCGCTGGCCGCGGCCAAGAAAATCCAGTTTCTTGCCTGAACTTCCAAAAATCATAACTAATTCCAAAAACATCGAAATAAGATGATCCCAAAGCCAAATGAAAGCTATTCAAGTCCTCTACACAGGAAAAATATTGGCCTTTACTAGAAATCACCACACAAATACAGAATTCCCCAAAACTCAAGACTGTCCCAAAACAGATTCCATTTTCGACCTCAAAATTTGGATAGCCATAACTCACAGAAGACAAAACGAAATGGCACAATTTATGTGTCCATTTTGAAGTTTGGGATGTGAACTTTAAGACTGGAAATTTTCATAATTTTCTGACATCATTTGCCTAGTCAAAACGTCCACACAAGCAGACTGCCCAAAACAAACTTTCAAAAGACAGAATTCCAGATTTGCACAATTGGCTTCCAATGGTCCCATTTTCATATCAAACATCATTCTCACACAAAATTTCACAAGGAATCCATTGGAAATATCAAATCAGCCAAATTCATATCACTTTGACATGTTTCCACAACATGTCACACAAATCACAATACCAACCCTACATTACAATCTCTTTCCATTTCAAATTCAAAACCAATTTCAATGATGCCAAAACATAATATGACACCATTTTCATCATAAAACATAATTCAATTCATCCAATCAAAAATCACATGAAAATCAGGGCAAAATTTGAAATTTACAAAGCTTAACCAATGATCACAAAACTTAGGTCAAAATGCTTCAAATACTCACCTCTTCCTCTTTCCCAAATCAATTTGTTGATTCTTCATCTTTCCACTTTTTCTCAAGCTCTCAAACACCTCCAATCAAGAATCTAAAACCATAGAGATGAAGCCCTCATCATTATGAACAACTTTATAGAAGGTGATTGAGCATTAGAGGACAAGAAACAAGCTAAATCTCACCTTATTCTTTTCTCTTTCTTCCCTTAAGCATGGCGCCATGGAGAACAAGAGAGAGAGATGAGATGATGAAATGAAGATGATGAAGAAGGGAGCAGATTTTAGGGCCAAAAACCGTCCAAGTAAGGGAGAGAGAAAAGAGGAAGGGTGTTGAATCTTTGACCCAAGATCAAGGGTCCAAATCTTGCCACTTGTCATGATCTTGATCCATCTTCATGAGCTCACATAGGCACTTGCACACATGATTCCACCCTTTGATCTCTACACAAATCAATCTTAACCATTGATCTTGAAGTTACCAATGAGTTTCTTCTTCGGTAACTGACCAATTGGTCGGTAACTTTACCGTTTTGCCCCTGATTATGGCAATTCCTCTTGAATCACCACCAAATACATTTTCTCATTCATTTTCTTTCACAATGCACCCTCCCCTCTATTTTAAGTCAATTTAGAGGTTAATCCATAATTGAACTTAAATACAGGGTTTTGGCGCTGCTCACAACACATACGAATCACATCGGGTGCCAACTCACACCATAATCTCCAAAAGGGTTTATTTATCACTAACCATATCTACTTTTGGAGTCATTATCTCTTAATCACAATTTGGAATCTTGCTAAACTAGGGCTTAGCAATCCACTAATCTCAGGCTTATTCTCTAGCCTCAAGTCTCAGAATTTGGGGTATTACAGTCAAGCTCAAGATAAAGGACCTAAAAGTGTATGAAAAACTAGAGCTAGCTAGAGGGGTGCATTATTGAACAGTACATTTGTAAAGAGATGGTTGAATTCTGTACTAATTACTTGAAAGATGTATGTGATGTTGGCCTTCTAGTGTCTCAACATGAAGGAAGGACATGTATACCAGGGTTGATGAGAATGAAAGTTATCTTTATCTTAAACCAATAGTGGGAGCAAGCACACCTATACGTACTTCATAACTCCGAAGAGATTGATGAGTAAGTAGGTATTCATATGGATGAGCTTAGGAGGGAAAACCCCAATAGAGCACATAGTTGGTGTGCCAAAGAACATACTAAACAATTCACAGCATGGTTGAAGCAGCATGTGGATGACAAGTACAATGTTAATCATAATTCAGTTTCAAAGAAAGAAATGTTTTTGGCACATGGTCCGAACAAACATGTGCTTTCTTTCTCAAGCTATGCCGTCAATGGATACACCTTCTGCACTAAAGAGTAAGATGCCTAAAGCAACATGCAAAATAGCGGGGTAAATGTTATTACTAACACCGTGCATGTATCAAGTGCAAAAAATAAGAATCCTATCTATGCAAATAAGTCATACTTTAGGATGATTGAACACATTTAGGTGTTGGATTACTTGGGACTTTAGGTTCCATTTTTCGGGTGCAAGTGGGTTGGCAATAATAATGCTTTGAAAGTGGATGATTTATGGTTGATACAATTGAATTTGAACAAGCAAGGGTATAAAGAAGAGTCTTTCATTTTGACTTCTCAAGCTAAACAGTGCTCTATGTTCTTGATCTTGCTAATAAAGAATGATCTATTGTTTTTTCATCAAACAAAACAAATGAGGATGCAGAAGGTGAATTCAATGAGGATGATCCTTTCTAAGGGTTATCAATTGAAACACAATTCAATGAGGACGATTCTTTGTATGTTAGGCATGACCACAATGAAGGAATTTGGATATCAAAGAAGGGGAAGTTGCTTCGTAAATTTTAAAAAAATTGTTACTAAAAAAGTATTAAGATTATTAAGACTAGAAAAAGAAAATTGGGAACTTGATCATGTAAATTCCCTTACCTTTGATGTACTCATAATTGTGTAGATAACATTAGATGATTTGTTTTAATTTGTTGGCACCTTTTGGCCTGAATTGGTTATTTTGTATATTGTGATACCTTCACCCAGAACTAGATCTATTGGGTGTTTTGGTATATATATGTTGTTTCTATAGGTAATTTTGCAAGGGGTAATTGAAAGTAAGCCCCCCAATTTTTTTAAAAAAATTGGTCACGCATACTTAATGGTTATTCACCATAATGTCAAGTATTACAGAATATATCATGATTTTTTCAAATAATAGTCAAGCATATTGTTATATTTTATGGTTATTACAACCAACCATCAAATAAACCCTTGTCTCTAGTCATAAAGACTTTACCATTCATCCTTTTAACTGTAAAGTATTGTATAGAATATTTCATAGTTATTCATAATCAACAGTTGAATATAGATTGCTATATTTAATAGTAATTGTCTTACAGCTATTAAATATAGTGCCTATAAATAACGGTTAAATATAGATAAAAATAACCATTAAATATAGAGAAATATGTGGTAGTGTTTATTTTAATACTTGTTCAAACATTTGTTCTCTACTTGAATCTTTATATCACTTACAATAGAAATCAAAGTAAAGGAGCATCAAATATCCTAGAAATCTATTGACAGTAATTAATAACCAATTACAACAATTTTGCCCCTTGTCAACATTAATATCATGCAAGTCAAAATATCTACAATTCAATTCAATAGAGCTTCAATTCATAGTAAAAACCCTTAATATAATGTAAACTAGCATATGTGTACATATAATATATATGTAATAGGATTTGTCAAAAACCTACTTTGTAGTTCAAATTAAACTACAAAGTGTAACATCCTAAATTTTAATTGAAAGGATTAGTCTAAATGAGGCTATGATTGAGAAGAAAATTCATTGCTTAGTAAATTATTCTAAGGAATATGTGTTTGGAGGATTCTAGTTGATGCTTGAAGGGTAAACATAGAGTAGGATCAACTTTTTGGAAGTTGTTTGCTGCGGTGAAAACAACAGGTTAGAGAAGGACGCCTCTATGTCATTCATCGTAGGAATGCCTCAAGTTTTATAATATTGAGTCTTTTTGTCCTTTTTCGTGGTGAGGATGTTGTTTGTAACGACAAACATCCCAAAAGGTTCAAAATCTCCTTGTGTCTGTGTCACTCATATTAGTGAAAACAACAATCGTTGCAATAAATGCCCAAAAATTTCAATAAAACTACATCAAAAAATAGAAGAAGGAGAGGTGGAGGCATGTGGCACTTCTACAATGGGTATGTTGAAGGTTGATTTTCTAAGTGTAAATTTGGAAAGTAATATAAATAAATGATAGGGAGTTGCTTAAGGTATTCAACGTGTTGTTTGAGTTGAAGGAATAATGTTAATGGATTTTAGTGCTACTTTTAGTAATTTTGACGCATTAAAATCCTAAAACATTTGTAATAATTCATAACAATTTTATTTGAGATAAGTATGAGCTTAAAGCGTTCTAAAAGCACTGAAACAAAAGATTTTATTCTTTTGGGTGATGTTTCTACTGAGCAACTCATACCTGAGTATAAACCATTTAGTAGTAGATTGGAAAAGAAGTAAGTTACTTGTTTCCTCTAAACACTGATATAAACTTAAATTACTTTAAGAAATGTGAGCCTCTGAATGAAAAATGAAACAAGGATTTGCTCATTTAAATTTGAGCCTTAAGAGCTAACTGTAACACCTCAAATTTTATTCATCAAGAATATATTATAATTATTTAATATATTCAATAAAATGGTGAATATTTACAGCCATAGGAATTAAACATTGGAATTTGAAAGGTGAACAGTGTTTTAAGTGAAATCGCCTCCAAGGCAGAGAGTTTGTCATATGGTTTTGGATGAACAAGTGATGATAAATATTTATGAGAATTGTCAGAATAAAAGTAGACATCCTAAGGCTTAATTTTATAGGTAATGGGTAATTTATAGAGTTGTATGCACAAAGTTATGAATTTTTGAAGTTAGCCCAGAAAAAACTATTGATTTCTTGGAACAACATCCAAAGAATTTAATTTTGGTAATTTTGTGCTTCCAATTGGCTAAATGCTATATTTTTCTTGAAACTAGACTCAATAAAGGTTCTATACCCTTTGGAATCGCTTCAATACGATGTCTGTAAAATTAGTTATGATTTTCAAAGAATGGGCAGAAAATCTGCCAGAAATCTGAAAATGAAATAAAATGTAATGGTAAACTTGTAATTTTGCCAAACAAGCACCAAATTAATTATTTTCAAATTAGTTGAAGTTAATTTCAATTAATTAAGAAAGATAAAGGATAAAAATATATTTGGAGTCTTTTGGTCAAATAAATATGAATTTATGAAAATTAGAGCAAAAGTGCATATTTGACCAAAATTATGGCACAAAGTATATACGTAACTTGAACAAGTTTTGAAGTCAATTGACACCAAAGAGAAGGACCCCTAGGAGTCTCTTACATGTAACAAGAAAAGGGAAATGTTAGTTACATGCTAATTAAGCTTATGATACAATTGGATGGAGATAGAAATTATTACATGAAAATTCAAAGTTTAGTATTTTTGGAAATTAAATAAATAATTAAACTATCATATAAGATATTATAAAAACACTTTTGCTTCATCACCTTCCTCCAAACTGACATGAAGCAGGAGCCATAGAGAGAGAAGGAGCAAGAAATTGCAAGGTAAGTCGATTCCTTTGACGATATAGCTCCTAACTGGTGTAATCCTTCTCATAAGCTTCTCTTTTATATAACTTAAGGCATTTGAAGCACAAATTTTGGTGTGTTGGAAGCAAGGGTTTTGGCCACACCAAGGAAAAGCCAGGATAAAGCAAAGGTAACTTCTGAAACTTCAAATATTGGTTGTACTGGCCGCTGTGAGTGATTAAATTGGCGAATTTTTTTTGGATTTGCTCTGATTATAAATTTGGGAAAATTTGTGTCTTAAATGCAATGCTACCCAAATTGAGTCTAAATGGTAGTTATAACATAATTAATAAAATGGTTAGAACTAGAAAAGAGCAAGTCTGCAAAGTCAGAATTGGAAAACCCCAATTTTTCCCAGAGAATTGGGAATTTCAGCCAGTGCTGGTTTAGGAGGTTGGAGTTGAATTTTTTATAATATGATGATTCCATTGGGTTTAGAGGGAAAATTAGGTGGAGTTACAGTTGATTACTTTTCCAGAAAAGTCTTAAAAAGCATAATTACCAAAATGCCCCTAAAACTTTGAAATAAGGGCTACCAAGGGCATTCTGGTCTTTTGGTAGTGAGTTTGGTAATTCTGAGTCTGAAAATGGATTCACTGGGTGAAAATAAGTCAAAATAGCCCAGGTTAAAATTTTGGGAAAAATATGGTTGGAACGGGTACGGTGGGCCCGGGCTGGGTCCCCAAGGGTATTTTGATAATTTTTCAATATAAACCCATATAACTACTAAAAATACTATGGAAGTGTGTAAATGGTATATTTGAAATTTTACGATTGAATTTGGAGCCTGAGCTGTTTGCCCGAAGTTCGATGAACATTTTTACTAGTTAAAAAGGAATACAAGGGAAGGACTCAGAGACCAGAGGTAGGGGACTTACCTTACTTGCATGTATTTGATATCTTTGCTTGTGTAGTGATGTATGTGATTGCTTTACTTGATTGTGTAGAGCATATTTAAATAAATGAAGCTCTGTTTCTCTTTATACTTTGGTCATAGTTATGTTGCACGAAACATTGAGCATGCAGAAGTGTCATTATGGGGCATATATTTAGTTAAAGCTAACATGTCATACACATAGCATCTATCATGCATGTATTATGATATTTGTTTCCTACTGAGATTCTCTCGAATCTCACTCTCCCCTACCAACAATTTAGACAGGTGAAAACAGGAGGTGTATTGAAAGTAGAGAAGAGAACCATACGGGAGAACTACAATGGTAGAACGAAGATGTGAAGATGTCTCCGTTTCACTGGGACAGGTTTAGATACCCAAGTAGCCTTGTGCGGCTACATTAGTAGTAATTATCATGTATAAACCCCTATGGGGAATTTCTATAATCAAGCACTTTTTATCAATATAATTATGATATTCCTATGTTGCCCACCAAACTGCGTATCATTTTCCACAAATACTCTGAGAAAGGTGAAAATAAGATAAGGGTGTGACATTTTGGTATAAGAGCCCAAGCAGTTCTAGAGGAGCCCCAAGCGGTTTTGGAAACATGATTGTTAGATCTCTCATGTTTTGATGATAACAAAGGATGGTATGAAAAAGATTTGATAAACAAATAAGTTTGAACAAAGTAATAACAGGGAAAGTCATCACTTGAAGTAAGCTTTGGAGTAATGAAGAAAGGCCAAGAGAAAAAGCTGAGAAACTTCATCACTGGCAAGTTTTCTAAAGGGTTACTCGAGTAAGCACTCGAGTAATGAGACAGAAACTTGAAGTAATCAGAGTCAACCTTCAAGTAACCTGCCAACGTTACTCGAGTAAGCACTCGAGTAATAAGGTAAATGACTTCCAGTTACTCTTGGCCTGCCAACGTTACTCGAGTAGCTACTCGAGTAACCAGGTAAATTACTTGGAGTTGCTCTCGGCCTGCCAATGTTACTCGAGTAAGTACTCGAGTAACCATGTAAAAGACTTCCAGTTACTCTCGGCCTGCCAATGATACTCAAGTATGTACTTGAGTCCCCTGCTTCAAGAAAAATGTTGCTCTTGGCATTTTCTATCCTGCCAATGTTACTCGAGGAGCTACTTGAGTAACCCACTGTGGTAAGCAAAACCTGAAGGTAATACTCGAATAACATGATATGGTTTTATCACACTTCACTCAAGGCACTACTCAAGTATGCAGGTATTCAATCACTTATTTAAATTGGATTACTCGAGTTGGTAATCGAGTAATATGTAGAGTTATTTACACAGAACTTGAAGTTCCTACCCAAGTAAGCTATGCAGAAAATTGATGTCTACTCGAGTAACTAAGTAAGCAACTTGAAGTGCTCTCGGCCTTGTAATCCTGCCAACATTACTGGAGTGAAGCATCGAGTAACCTAAAGTTTATTTGAAAGTTTACTTGAGTTGCTACTCGAGTAACTTATAAAGTAAAGTGTACCATACCCGAGTAAACAGGTATTTCCAAAGGTTTGAAATTGTGTTTACTCCATGCACTACCCGAGTAATGTAATGTTCATTTATTGACTTGCAGTTTATCAATATTTTCACGATGATACTTGAGTAAGTACTCGAGTAAACTTATTGAATACTTGAGTAACTACTCGAGTATGCAAGTTCAGAATTTGAGAAATCATTCCAACGCTCATTGATTTGTTTTAGATGTGATTAATCCTTCATTGTATTAGTATTATCAGCATATCCACAGATAAATAATGAGGAGATCTTACCAAATAAGGAAAGTCAAATGCAACGTTCAAACGCCACCTACCGCCACCTATCGCAAACGGACATTTTTCAAATACTGGAAAAGTCAACAGTGGCTGCGCATGCTCTAACGGGCGAGAAGAAAATGTTCCAACAGTTGCTACCAACACATCTATATATATGGGAACATCCAAACAGAGATAACAACAAGAACACACACACGAACGTATTATCAAGTTCACTACTCTGTTTTACACATATTTGTAATTCTGTACTTCAGTGATTCTTATTTACTCTGTGAGAGAGATATTTCATTCAAACTTAATATTTGTATTGAGGTAACTTAAGGTTGTAGAACCTTGAGTTGGGATTGGATTACAACTTGTAAGGGGGAGCGAGTTTCCAGGCGAAGGAACTTGCTTGTACTAAGGTGCCAAGAACCCACTGAATCTTGGAAGTTATAGTGAAACTCTCAGAGAAGCTCTAAGGACTGGACGTAGGTCAAAGTGGTTGTGGCCGAACCAGTATAACTCCTGGTATACACTTCAGTGATATTTCTCCTTACTCTTTACTGCTTTATATTCACCGTTAAGGTTTATATTTGCAACAAAATTTTTAGTATCACCTAATTCAGACCCCCTCTTAGGTGAAACGCTTGTTCTAACATGATAGTATAATGATATGCTCTTGATTATATAATGACTGGACATATACATGGACGGGGGTATCAAAGGAGTGAAGCACCCTAGTCGGTGAACTAGCCTTTGAGGATCAGCAAATATCTGAAGGGCAGCAAGTGGTGTAATACTGGACAGAGAATGGCCTAAGGAAATTTCAGAAACTGAGGAAGCAGGTATGGCCAAGACAGTGTGTAGATCATACACAGTATTTAGCCAGCCGAAGGCTGCTGGCATAATGTTTGAGACTAGAGTAGTCTTAGGGTACTGATGGTCAGGAGTAGATAGAGCCGGTATCTGTGTTTTGGCACGGGTACACGAAGTTAAGCATGCTCAACCCAGGGAAAAGACATGATGTGTGACCCCTTGGGAAGTTGTTGCACATGTTATGTCAAGTTATAAAAAGGGCAAGCACATATTGTACACTAGTTCATAGGCTGTATGTTGTTACGGCTTTCCCTGACTACTGTAACATTACAAAATGACCAATATGCCCTTGGTTTATGTGGAATTTACTTCTTCCTTGTTTCCAAGTAGTGAAACACAAAGACGGTAAGGTTAAGAGGCACAAATGCTGGGCAGGGTCAAGAAGCTTGAACCTGACCTAATAATCTTGGGTATGTTAGTAAAACATCAAATAAGGAATAATGGTCATGGATTATAGTAAAGATCTGCGAGAGATACAACAGAACACATATCGGGGGAAGATTAGAGATCCCATATTATCTAGGAAAGGCCAATGTAGTAACTCTATCCTTCATACACTATGTGAATGTTTATATGCTTTGTATATGACATCTTCTGTAATATGTATGATACACTGTGCCTACAGGTACATTGATGAATAATGCCTATGGGTAGTGCCTATGTGTACACTGATGAATAATGCCTATGGGTAGTGCCTACGGGTACACTAATGAACAATACCTACGAGCAGTGCCTTCGGGTACAATGATGAATAATGCCTATGGGCAGTGCCTTCGGGTATAGGATGAATAATGCCTACGGGCAGTGCCTTCGAGTATAGTGATGAATAATGCCTGCGGTAGTGCCCTCATGTATAGTGATGAATAATGCCTATGGGTGTAACCCCCTTCACAGTCAAGGCTGAGATTAGTTCGTAAAAACGTAATTAAGTTTGAATTAGATACCATGTATGATTTGGGACTTGTTTTCCTAAAATCAGGGTTTTAAAAAACTTTTACAACATCTGTTTCACAATGGTCTCATACTCACATTTCAAACATAAATGGCTTGTACAAGTTGATTTCATTCATACATATCATAGCACAATATAAATTCCTGACACACTCGGGTTCCATTGATTAATAAAGGGTCTACAAGGTACAATTACCCATAGAGTTTCCCATAATAAGGGGATTACACTAATACTATCCATTTGATTTACAAAATGATAATGAATTTTCAAAAATAAACACCTAGCCAGGAGCTCTATCCACTCTTTGTCGCCCGCTTTCCTTTGGATCCTTCAGCCCTGTCTAAAATTTGTTTTTGGGAGAGTAAAATTCTAAAGAATCCCTATAGTAACAAATCACTCATAATGTGCACAACATCAAGCATGAAAGTAAATCATCTATACAACACAAATCAATAACAACAACAGTTGCAACGGCCGGGGTAGGTATTATGGGCATCGTCCCTTATGACGGCTCATGCTGAACTACTTGCTGTATTGCACATTCATATGAAGATATCACATATATCACCACAGCTGGGATCTATATAAAATATTTGATAACACACAACCCCACGGACTGGAAACTCAAACAGGAATCCATGATTCCATAATGCAGCCTCGACACTTACAACGGCAGATATAACGGCTGGGGTAGGTATCATGAGCATTGCCCCCTACAACGGTTCACGCTGAACTGCTCATGTTGTAATGCCCTATGGCCGATAACACATTCACAATAATAAACATGCATACCAAGTATCATACACAACATGAGAGAAGAGTTACTACCTTGATCCTTCCGTGCGTGTCCTGGCACTGGTTTCTTTCGAGTAGGGAAAAGTCAAATCCTATATTCATAATTAGGGACGAAGAGTAAATTCTCTATTCCAATTCTCAATGACTTCTTAACACTTAGTTTGGTTACCCTTATTGCTCTTTTAGCACCCATGAATAACTCTATTAATAGCTCTAAAGGGTTGGAAGAACTATCCCAAAGATCCCCTTTTGGAAGCACGGGACATGATTTTTCACTGTTGCACTCGAGTGAAGATGGCCTCACTCGAGTGATGATGCACTTTTCACTGGAGCACAAAGGTTAACACTCGAGTGATAGCCAAATGCTCACTCGAGTCCTAGGAAGTGAAGCACAGAAAGTGATAACCTAAGAGCAATGGAAACTTTCAAAGAAGAGGAGCACTGAAGTGAAGAAGACCTTACTCGAGTGATAGCTTAAAACTCGCAAGTGTTAAGGCATACTCTTAAAACTTGGCTACTAGTGACAACCCAAGACGAGATTTCATGGCGTCAAATACACCCTCACTCGAGTGAGAAGAGGCTCACTCGAGTGAGAACTCATAACATTCGCAAGTGAGGCAACACTCTTGCCTCTACACATGGAAGTGCAACATAGAAACTGAAGCAGAACAAGAAGTTACACTATCGCTCTTCAGTGAACTCATCCTCACTCGAGTGATGTTCATCCCGCACTCGAGTGAGCCCCATATCACTCGAGTGATACGCATAAGAAACTAGAAAACACAAAAAACTTAACAGCACTTTCCAAAAGCTTCCCAAGAGTTTCCAATAGACCCAAAACCTCAACCAAAGCTACTCCCACACAAAAAATACATAAGGAATTCAATGGAAACATCAGAATTATCAAAATCCTACTCCATTATCATGCTTTGGTTTTGAGCAGCATAAACATCAAAATTCAAAAATCATCCAAACTTCACAATTTAACTACCAATCAATTCTATCTATTTAAAATACCTCTCAAGATACCAATTTCATTCCAAAAACATACCAAATACCCAATGACACTCATTTTCAAATTCAAGGCCATAAATATCAAAAAGTCCAAACCTCATCAAATGACATGAAACATAGATGGAAAGGCTTGTTTCACTCACCTCTTCAACTTTTCCAAAGACACTTATTGATTCTCCAACTACCAGATTTTCATGATTCCTCCAATCACTACCAATGGAGAAACTACAACCATCAAATTGAAGCTCTCACTCCAAGGAATAATATTAATGAAGTGAATTTTGGCATTAGAGGTCATTTACTTACCTTTCCTCAAGCTTTTTCCTTTCTCTTTCTTGAGCAACAATGGCTGCTGGTTTGGAGAGAGAAAACAAGAGAGAGAAGAGTGAAGGAGATGAAGAATGATGATCAATCCACACTCCCATGCTTCTTTATCGAAAAGAGAGGAGGGAAGAGAGAGAAAATATTAAAATATGGGGATTTTGACTTTCCCTTCCTCTCTTATCGTACCCACTTAACACATGTCAAATTGCTATAGGCTCACCCAAAATAAGTCACCAATTAGCTACTCTAATCCCTCCATTAGCCATTTAATCACAAATCTCAATTTTCTCTTAGCTAGTAATTAATTTCTCTGTTAATCACTAACTAATGGCCCAACAAAATCATTCTTTCAATTTCCACTAATCATGGCATATTAATTAATATTGCCACAAAATACATAATAATTCTAGTTTAATTCATAATTATCCTCAATAATTATTGTTAGCCCTTAATTGAAATTTCGGGCGTTACAATTCTCCCCCCATTCAATAAATTTCATCCTTAAAATTTGTCACACCACTGAGGACATAAATCTCAGACACCTCTTCATGATGGCTTCTTTCCCTTAATTGTTTCTCATTAAGATAATCCCTTTAAGGCCACTTATATAATTGTATACGACAATTTCAATTCTCATAAGAATTTTTAAACGGACCAACACTTCGTGATTCAATTTCTTTTTCTCAATCACTTTACCATTTCTTGTACCCAGAGACACTTTCACGAGTTTGAGATCTCCGTTTCCAAACTCTAGAGGTCTTTACCTCACTCGATCACTATTCAGACGAACTGCACTCGTTCATCCTGACTTTGAGCCTTTTCAATCTCAGTCATTAAGTCACATTCCCCTTCTGAGAACAACTTAAAGCACCGCAGATTCACTACGCACACCCAACAGCTTCCGCTACATTCACATATCTCAGCTTTTGTTGTTTTCTACTACCTTTCAACTTACGTTTTATCCACTTTCACAACATTACTCTCATTCAGTTTATCGAGCTTTTGAGGACCCAATCCCTTACCCGAACTGCTTACCCGGAGGAATCTTGGCATGGCGATGCCCACCTTGCCTACACTCCACCCGTGTACCCCCTCCGAGGGCTCAGCCTATGGCAATGCGCTTGATATGGCGAGGACTCAAAGGAATATTTGTACTCCCTTAGTGTATTCCTTTAGTCTTCGCAGGACTTAAAGCCACACCCCTAATGATAAGGACGCGCTTATATGAGACCCTTCTACCATTGCTAGTCTTTTTTTTTAATTCTCACACCCCACCTATATCCCTCAACAGGGTTAGCCAGTGGTTGTGCGCTTGGCGTGGTCACATATACACATTGCCTTACGACATTTACATTCACAATATTATATCAATGGCCGATGGTAAGGATGACCAACATCAAACCCTAAAACGGCTCCCGCTACATGCGCGCTCTGTAAGTCACTTTGCCGTATGGCTCTTAGATAGTCTCTCGGCTTCCATTCACACCTCAATCTCAGCTGGTTTACATAGCCTTCTTGGCTTTCACATAGTCAATCCCTCGTAGACTACCGCCCTAGCCGAATAGTCCTCTGCCATAGGGACACCCATGAGGCCACAGGTGAAAGACTCACAATACACAATCACATTGAGCTGGAACTGGGTATATGTTCAACACTGATGCCTTTAAACACTATGATTTCTACACCATAACTCTTTTCATCAAACTGGGATCCTCCAAGACCCCTTCTTACTGTATAATTTGGCCCCTAGGTTTTACCTTCTGAGGCTCTATACATGCATTGCACTTACTGCCTTGAGCTCATGCTCTTCTCTACTCTACGATTCAACCTCACGGTGGCTGCACTCCATGGTTCGTCATCAAGCTAGCTGTACGCTAGGGTTCGTCATCACAGTGGCTCCATATTAAGGTTTATCATCACGGTGGCTCCACACTACGGTACTGTACTTGATGCTTCAGTTAGTCCACTGACTGGTCAGCCCCTCCGGTCATCACTCTCCATAGGTAGCCCTTCCTAATCAGATCTCACCGTAGGCACCCCCTCTCCGATCAGATATCACCATAGGTAGCCTTCTCTGACCTGACCTCACTATAGGTAGCCCTTTCCTATCAAACCTCTCCATAGATAGCCCTTTCTGATCAGTATTCTCAATCATACTTTTACACTATATCACAATATCGCCCACAACACTACCATGAACCGATCTAAATACAGTCGAAGGATACGACTCGTCAAGTTTACATACATAGTGAATGCATTTCTCGCTGTCAACCAATTAAAATCCCATAGGACTTCTACGTTTCACAATCATCAATATTGCCACAACTAATCAAATAATAGTTTACACATACACACTGTAATACCCCAAATTTTGAGACTTGAGCTTAGAGAATAAGTCTGAGGTTAGTGGATTGCTAAGCCCTGGTTTAGCAGGATCCCAAATTGAATTGAGAAATATGAAAATGAGTTTGATGGTGATTCCAAGGGAATGACCATAATCAGGGGTAAAACGGTAAAGTTACCGACCAATTGATAGGTTACCAAGGAGGAAACTCATTGGTAACTTCAAGATCAATGGTTATGATTGATTTATGTAATAGATCAAAGGGTGGAATCCCATTACATGTGTGTATTTGAGCTCATGAAGGTGAAGCAATATCATGACACTTGGCACTTTGTGAACCATGGGATCTTGGTCAATGTTTCAACTCATTCCTCTCTCCTCTCTTCCTTCAGAGTCGGCCATAAGGGCCTTTTCATGAAAAAATATGATCTCTCTCTCTCTCTCCTCCAAGCCTCTATTGTCGTGCAGCTCCAAGGAAGAGAGGGAAAGGAAAAATGTGAGTTTTGATATGGTAATTGATCTCTTTAGCTCAAATACCTTTCTTTAAAGTTGTTCATAGTAATGAGAGCTTCATTGCTATGGTTTTAGATTTAGAAAAGAAGGTGTTTTGAGAGCTTGAGGTGATTTGGAAAGATGAAGAATCAAGGATTGCTTTGAGAAAGAGGAAGAAGTAAATGATATCTCCCTTTTGATCTATATATTGTGATTGTTTGATGAGTTTTGTGATTTTTAGTTTTTACCCTAATTTGGTATAATTAAGGAATGGTGGTGTATTGTGGTTAAAATGATGTCATAGTGTTTTTTGGTGTCATTGGAATTGGTTTATAGCATTGGGAGTAAAGTAGTGAAATTTGGGTAATGTGTGTGATAAGTGTGACCATTAGGGGAAAATGTTATTGTGATAGGATTTTGGATGTTTTGAGGTTTCCAATGGGTTCCTTGAGTGAAATTATGTGGGAATAGCCTTGTGTTAGAGTTTGAGAACCATTGGGAATATATGTTGGAAGTTTGGGAAAGTGTTGATATCTGCTGCGTTTGCTGGGTTCTGATAGCATCACTCGAGTGCGCCTTGTCCTCACTCGAGTACAGAGTGGTATTCTCCAACTTCCATATTTTCGTGATTCCTCAAATAACCACCAATAGAGAAACTACAACCGTCAAATTGAAGCTCTCACTCCAAGGAATAACATTAATGAAGTGAACTTTGGCATTAGAGGTCATTTACTTACCTTTCCTCAAGCTTTTTCCTTTCTCTTTCTTGAGTAACAATGGCTGCTGGTTTGGAGAGAGAAAACAAGAGAGAGAAGAGTGAAGGAGATTAAGAATGATGATCCTTCCACACTCCCAGCTTGTTCATTGAAAAGAGAGGAGGGAAGAGAGAGAAAATATTAAAATATGGGGATTTTGACTTTCCCTTCCTCTCTTATCGTACCCACTTAACACATGTCAAATTGCTATAGGCTCACCCAAAATAAGTCACCAATTAGCTACTCTAATCCCTCCATTAGCCATTTAATCACATATCTCATTTTTGTCTTAGCTAGTAATTAATTTCTCTATTAAACACTAACTAATTGCCCAACAATTTCATTCTTTCAATTTCCACTAATCATGGCATATTAATTAATATTGCCACAAAAAACATAATAATTCCAGTTTACTTCATAATTATCCTCAATAATTATCGTTAGCCCTTAATTGAAATTTGGGGCTTTGCAACAAGTACACTGATGAATTATGCCTATGGCCAATGCCTTCGGGTACACTAACGAATAGTGCCTACAGGTACACTAATGAACAGTGCCTGCGGGTACACTGATATACCCAGTCGAGCACTGAGGTACATAATGTATAAGGGTTGGAACTGTGGTTGGCTCTGAACACAGTTTCAACTAAACTAAGTTATGTGTTAGTATAATATTGCATTATATGGTATAAGGCATATATATTATCGCATTCTCTATTCACGATTGTGTGTTACTACGAAGGCCAAGTGGAATCCAACTGAGGTATGAAACGAGTAGGGGTTGCAATAGTGGTTGGCTCTGAACGTTTCCGACTGAATGGTACTGAACACACTAGACTCTAAGCAAATGTTGGATTCAACTTTCAGAGGTTAAGTTTTTGAGTCATGTAATCTCACAGCAAAGGGTCACTGTTGATCCTTGCAAGGTGGAAGCAGTACTGAGCTGAAGAGGACATAGACTATCTCTGAAATACACAGATTTCTGAGTTTTTCCAGATAATACAAAAGATGCGTATTAAATTTCTCCAAAATAGTTTTAAAAACTCAACATTATCTGTGGGACCATAACTAGGAGAAGGGCTTCAGTGAGCTGAGAGAAAAATCAACGTTAGCACTGATATTAATAATCTCAAATCCACTATGGACCTTTGTTGTCCTTGTTGATGCTAGTAGGCAGGATTAGGAACTATTTTAATGCGGCATGACCATGTATTGACTTATGCATATAGAGAATGGAAGCCTCAAGAAAAAAAATTTAATTATTATCCCACACATGATCTTGAGTTAGCAGCAATTGTGTTGCACTAAAAATCTTGAAACGTACCGTTATGGTGCGAATGTAGTGTTGTATTGCGACCATCAAGATTTGAAGTATTGGTAAATCACAAAGAATTGAATATGAGAAAACGTTACCCGGAGTTTATGGCTATGTATGTGTAGCAAATTTCGAAGATGAAATTTATTTAAGTGGGGGAGAACTGTAACACCCCAAACTTTATTCACCAAAAATGTATTGTAATTATTTAATATATTCAATAAAATGGTGAATATTTATTGCCGTAGGAATTAAACATTGGAAATTGAAAGATGAACAGTGTTTTTAGTGAAATATCCTGCGAGCCATGGAGTTTGTCATGTGGTTTTGGATGACCAAGTGATGACAAATATTTATGAGAATTTTCAAAATGAAAGTAGACGTTCTAAGCTTTAATTTGATAGGTAATGGGTAATTTATGGAGTTGTATGCACAAAGTTATGAATTTTTGAAGTTAGCCCAGAAAAATTGTTGATTTCCTGGAAAAACATCCAAAGAATTTAATTCTGAGAATTTTGTACTTCTAATTGATTAAAGGCTATATTTTTTCTTGAAACTAACTCAATAAGGGTTTTATAGTCTTTGGGATTACTTCAATACGATGTTTACAAAATTAGTTATGAGTTTTCAAAGAATGGGCAGAAAATCTGCTAGAAATCCGAAAATAAAATAAAATGTAATGGTAAACTTGTAATTTTGCCAAACAAGGACCAAATTAATTATTTTCCAATTAATTGAAGTTAATTTCAATTAATTAAGGAAAATAAAGGAAATATATTTGGAGTATTTTGGTGAAATAAATATGAATTTATGGAAAATTATAGCAAAAGTGCAAATTTGACCAAAATTGTGACACAAAGTGTACACGTAACTTGAATGAGTTTTGAAGCCAATTGAGACTAAAGGGAAGAACCCCAAGGTGTCTCTTACATGTAAAAAGAAAAGGGAAATGTTAGTCAGATGCTAATTGAGCTTATGACCCAATTGGATGGAGATAGAAATTATTACATGAAAATTCAGAGTTTGGTATTTTTGGAAATTAAATAAATAATTAAACTATCATATAAGATATTACAAAAACACTTTTTCTTCATCACCTTCCTCCAAACTAACGTGAAGCAGCAGCCATAAAGAGAGAAGGAGCTTGTGAGTTCTAGATAGAGAAGGAGCAAGAAATTGCAAGGTAAGTCAATTCCTCTGACAATTTAGCTCTTAACCGGTGTAATCTGTAACCCCCTACCTTGATAGCCGTTAATATGGTTCAAAAATGTGTCATTAATTAAAACCGGAGACAAGTGGAAAATTCAAAACTTATAAAAGGTCCCAACTTTAAGACAGGATTTGATCCTGTGGTATAGTGGGCTTTTAAAACTTTTCACAATATGTTAAATATGGTCTGGTTTCCACTTTTCGAATCCATTTGGCCTATTCAATTTGGTTCCATTTATAAATATCAGAGTACTAAACCAAAATTTCCTGACAACTCTCGGGTTATATTCATTCACCAAAAGGATTACAAGGCTCATTCATAAATATCAGAGTACTAAACCAAAATTTCCTGACAACTCTTAGGTCATATTCATTCACCAAAAATATTACAACGCTCATTTGCCCAATTCAAATCCCATATCGGGGATTACATACAATTCCACATATCTACATCATATACGATATATACATTTTCCCTCAAAAGCTGATAACCAACAACAAAAAACTAAATCTCCCAGCCAGGAGCACTAGCCGCCTTTGGTTATCTACTTCTCCTTCGATCTACTCGCTCTGGCTGTAGGTTAGTCATTGGAAAGAGTAAGATACATACAAATCTCAATAGCAACATTTTCACTCATATGATATATAATAAACAAGCATGTATGCAATTATCATAAAACAACAAACATAACGACATCCTTAGCAGCAATTATACAATATTTGACTTTCGTCACATAAATGATAGCTTCTGTTGTATTCACATACACCTCAGCTTTCCCTGTTTTTACAAATACCTTTATAACCCCCTCACCATAATTATATCCGGGTTATGAAATTTAAGTGAAATAGAGACCAATAAGACAAAAACAACATTTATAATCCCTCATCTTCAAGATGGGGTGTCCAGAAAAACAGTTCAAAAATATAAATAATCTGGTCTCACATTCACATTCGAATACAATTACCTGTGCAATAAAATCACATTCTTAAATATCAGAGTGCTCAACTAAAATCCCGACAACCCCGGGTTACATGTATATATAAAATGGGTGTACATTTTCCCAAAATAAGGGATTACATATCCAAAACAATATTTACATCCCAAAATATATACAATAATCCCAAGTAAAAATAGATAACCAACAGTCCAAAATATACAACGTCTCTACAAGGTTCTAACCGCTCCTGGTTGCCCGCTTCTCCTTGGAGCCACTTACCCTGTCTGATGGTTAATCAAAGGAAAGAATGAGATTCAAAAGAATCCCAGTAGTAATAAATCACTCATATAATGTTTAAACACATAGCATATATGATCATGTTAAGCCGCATCACAATGATTCATGGCTCACGCCACAAATGACAACACTCACAGCTATAATCACAATATTACAGCTTTCGCTGTAATCACTATGCTCGCTTTCTAGGTAAACACTATGCCAGCTTTCGTTGTAATCACTATGCCTGCTTTTGCGGTAAACACTATGCAGTAGCATCACAAGGCACAAAGCATCACAAAGCAGCAACATCAACACCATGCATGACAAACATACATACAATGCTTTACACACAATATAAGAGAAAGAGTCACTACCTTGTTCTTTCCTGACATTCCTTTGCACAGTGGGCTCACGAGTCTGGCAAATGTCAAATCCTGTACCAAATTAGGGACAACCGATCAATCTCTTTTCCAAATACATATTTCCATAATACACTAGGTGGGTTATCATTCGAACTCTTTAGGTGGCTATTAGAGGCCTACATATATGCCAAAAGGGTTGGGAGAAACTACCTTGAAGACCCATTTTTCGGAAGCAGAACATTGATTTTTGGTTGACTCACTCGAGTGAAGATGACCTCACTCGAGTGATAAAAGACTTGCACTCGAGTGAGAATGGCTCTCATTCGTGAGTTTTTGATAGTGAGCAGCAACAACGGCCAAAAAGTGCTCACAACACTCGAGCATGAGGTTTTGCACTTGAGTGATGATTCTAAATTCACTCGAGTCTCTAAAAGTGCAACACAGGAAGTGCTTGTCCGAGAGCACAGACAGTTTAGAGGAGGAAGCTCACTCGAGCACAACCATTGGCACTCGGGTGAGAAGACTACACTTGCGAGTGTCAAAACGCACTCTTGAAAATTGGCCATCGAGTGAAAACCCAAGACGCAACCCTATAATATGAACTCACACCATCACTCGAGTGAACCCATGCTCTCTCAAGTGATCACTAATATAACTCTCGGGTTAAGAAGTGTACTCTTGCTTTTTATCAGAAAACCAGGTTAAATGCAGAAGGAAAAGGGAAATTATACTGCAACACTCAAGTAAGACCCCCTCACTCGAGTGATCTTATCAGATTGCCAGATCACAACAACTGACAAAAATTCCCAGATTTACCAAAACAAACCCCAATGGTTCCCAAACTCAATCTAAAGCTCATTCCCACTTAAAATTTCATAAGGAACTCATTAGTAGCATCAAAACACTCAAAAACCCATCCTAACCATAATCTTACTCTTGGGTCTCTATAACACACACCATACCCAATTTCATTCAACTCACTTCCAAAATTCAAAACCATATCCAACAGTTAAATAACTTCATAATAACCTAGTTCCAACATCATTCACTATGTAATTCATGCATTCAAAAATTTTGCATAAAACCAGGGCAAATTCCAGAATTCATCAAGCTCAACCTAAATCACAATAAATATACCAAAATGATCCAAATGCTTACCTCTTCAATTTGCTAAAGCCA
Source organism: Inga laurina (assembly GCA_963855925.1). Taxonomy (NCBI): domain Eukaryota; kingdom Viridiplantae; phylum Streptophyta; class Magnoliopsida; order Fabales; family Fabaceae; genus Inga; species Inga laurina. The sequence continues at coordinate 29,046,776 of OY979710.1, forward strand.
AATACTTGGTTTCTTCAACTTCCCAAATTCCTCAAATTCTTAAACACCTCTGATCAAATATCTAAAACCACCAAAATAAAGCTCTCAATGATGTACACAACATTAGAGAAGAGGTCTAGAGCATTAGAGGTTAACAAAGGTATCAAAATCTTACCTTTATTTTCCTCTTTCTTCCTTGAGTCGCCGAAAATGAAGGTGAGGAGAGAGAGACGATGAGGGATGATGAAAATGATAAGTGTGCAGAATTTTTCCCCTTGGCCCATGCTCAAAACCGAATAGGAGAGATAAGAGAGAGAAAAGGTGAGTGGTTGACAATGGGCATGATTCTTTGGCCCATATAATGCCACTTGGCATAATCTTGTTTACTCTTCCATGAGCTCACATAGATGCAAAGCACATGATTCCAACCCATAGACAATAAGTCTCAACCATTAATTCTCAATCACCAATGAGTTTCCTCTTTGGTAACTGACCAATTGGTCGGTAAATTTCCAATTTTACTATTTTGCCCCTGGTTTTCACTATGATTACTAAATCATTTCCACATACATTTGTATCAAATTCACATCACATTTCTCCAAAAGTGCTTAACTACACTAATTACAATCAATTTCGTAGTCATTAGCCCTTCATCTCAAATTGAGTCATTACAACCTCAGCTTTCGCTATTTTCACAAATACTTTAGCTTTCGCTATATGCACATTACCCAGCTTTCACATTTATCACAACTCAATGATAAGCACAAACATGCAAACTTATTCATGATATAAGAGAAAGAGTCACTACCTTGTTCTTTCCATTCCTGTTCTTGCATTGATCTCTTGCACTCAGGGCAGATGTCAAATCCTATAGATTAGAGTTTAAGGACGACGAGTTATTACCTATTCTAATTCTTTAATAACTCATAATACTTTGGTTAGTTATCACTATGGTCATTTAATCAAGTCAACTAAGGAGTTAAAGTGGTCAATTAACCTAAAAGACTAATTTTATAACCTTAGAGTTCATAGTTATTACCATATACCATTACCTTTGAATTTTCACACACTTCAACCAAATGTACCATAATTTTCTTCAGACTTTGAAAAATCATAACTAATTCTAAACAAATAGAAATGGGATGACTCCAAGTCCAAATTGAATATTTTTAAGTTCTCTATACAAGAAAAATATGAAAAACTACCAACCATTACCATAAAAATTCAGAATTAAACGAAATTCCATACTGTTCAAGAATTGATTCTTGTTTCAACCTCAAAGTTTGAAAATACATAACTCCCGACATACACATCAAAATGTCACCCATAATATATCAATTTAAAGGTTGTAATGTCTACTTTTGTTTTGGAAAGTTTCACCTTCATTGAACATCATTTGGTTATCTAAAAATAGCGCACAGTCAGGTTGCTTCGCTTGAATTCTGTTTGGTAGAAAATCCAATTTTACATTTTGAGTTTCAATAGCCCAAAATTCACAACCGGGGGCATACCCACACAATTTTTCATGTAGAACACAATGGTAACATCAAATGAACAAATTCTCACTCATTTCCCATGTCCTGTTTTAGTAGAAAAATCAAATTAAATTCCAATAATTACCAAACTTCCAATTTGAGTACCAACATGTGTCACACGGTTTCTAATAATCATGAACCACCAAATACATAACCAAAACACCATGACTCTTTAAAGCCCAAGCTTGGACTAAATCAGGGTAGAATTACACATGTCAAAGTACTCTTTCAACCTATACAACCCATAGCCTAAGTTGAAGCTAATACTCACCTCTTGCTCCTCCTTAGGTTCTTTATTTGATTCTACAACTTTTGTTCTAGGAACATGACTCAAAACACCTCCTCTTAAAATTCTAAAACCATAGAAATGAAGCTCTCATCAAGCGAAACAATATTTATGAAGGGTATTTGAGCCATAAAAGTGATCTATTAGGTCAAAATCAAGGAAGAAGATCTTACCTTAACTTTTTTCTTCCTTTTTTCTTTCTTTTTGTACTTGAATGAAACTTGAGCTAAAAGAGAGTGAGATGAGGTTAGATTTTTTCTCTTCCCTTTAGCCTTAATACTTGGCTGAAAATGAAGCCAAAGAAAGAGATAAAGAGCCTTTAAAAAATATCTTAATCCACCTCCTTCAACTATTATATTTAATTGCAATAAACATGTGGCACATACTTTAGATCATCAATCTTCTATTGCTTTATTTATGTCATACATACTCCCCCTGCCTTTTTAATGCATGACATCATCTTTTGTTTCTTTATTTCCTTGGCCATGAAGTTTCCACCGAAATATGGCTCTTGAATGAGCTAAAAACTTTTCTTCAATTACCATATATTTTGCCTACTCACAATTTCATCTTTTAGTTGAAATTTTTAACCAAGTTTTTACATTTTCTTAGTCTTAAGTTGAAATTTTTAACCAAGTTTTTACATTTTCTTGGTCTTAATTGTGTTTCTCTTTCCTTCCATCTTATCATACGATTTATGGCTCTTAAAGGGGCAAAAAATTGCTTCTTATATTCTTATGGTTTTTGCCTCCTCTTATCTTACTTTTAGCATGTTATATTTGACCAAAGTCAAAATACCTCCATACGCTTTGTTTGTGAACCAAATATCATTTCTTCTTGGCTTTCCTTTATGTTGGACGAAATATGTAATATCCCAAATTTCGATTAAGGGTTAAGGACTTCAAAAGTGGATGTGATTATTGTTAAACTGACACTTTTGGAGTACACGATGTGAATGATGATTTGAATGTGTTATGATCAGTGTTGAAACCCTGTATTTAAGTTCAATTATGGATTAACATCTAAATTGGCTTAAAATATAGGGAGGGCTCATGACTAGTATGATGGAATGAGAAAAATGTGTTTGGTGATGATTTAAGAGTAATTTCCATAAATAGGGGCAAAATGGGAAAGTTACCGACCAATTGGTCAGTTACTGAAGAGGAAACTCCTTGGTAACTTGAAGATCAATGGTTAGGATTGATTTGTGTAAGAGATCAAAGGGTGAAATCTTATGTGTGTGTGCTTATGTGAGCTCATGGAAGAGGAAACAAGATTGTGACACTTGGCATCTTGTGAGCCATGGATTTGGGTCAATGGTTCAAACTCTTCCCTCTCTCTTTTCTTCTCTCTTAGGTCAGCCAAGGGGCCTCTTTTACCCAAAAATATGATCTCATTCTCTCTCTCTAATCCTCCATGTTCGTCCAAGCTCAAGGGAAGAGAGAGAAATGGAAAGGTGAGTTTTTGACTTAGTAGATGATCTCTTTAGCTCAAGCACTCTTCTATAATGTTGTTTATAGTGATGAGAGCTTCATCCTTATGGTTTTAGATTTGTGAAAGGAGGTGTTTGAGTGCTTAGGGAAAATTAGAAAGAGGAAGAATCAAGAAACAAGCTTGAGGAAGAAGAAGAGGTTAGTAAGAGCTTCCTTTTAATCTAAGTTTTGTGACTTTTGGTTGAGTTTTGTGAATTGTGGAATTTGCCCTGATTTAGTGTAATTGTGAAATGAATGAGTTGGTTAGTGTATTGTGGTAAAAATGGTGTCATATTGTGTTTTGATGCCATTGGGATTGATTTGGAATATGGGAAGCAAAAGTGGTGTAATTGGGTAATATGTGTAATAAGTGTGATCAATATGGAAAATGTCATTGTAATGTGATTTTGAGTGTTTTGAGGTTTCCAATGGGTTCCTTGTGTAAAGTTATATGGGAATAACTTTCGGTTAGAGTTTTAGGACCATTGGAAACACATGTTGGAAGCAAGGGAAAATTCTGTCATCTACTGCATTCTAGCTTCTGATAGAGCCTCACTCGAGTAAATAGGGGTCTTACTCGAGTGCAGCATCATATTTCTTCTTCTCCCTTCAATTTTTGGTTGGACGTCCATGCCAAAATGCAAGAGTGCATTTCCTCACCTGCGAGTGAAGTGGGTTATCACTCGAGTGTGAAGTGTATTACTCAAGTGTGTGTGCATTTTAGCACTATAAGGCCTTTTCTCGGGTTAGCACTTGCAGTTAATTGTCAAGAGTATGAGTTGGCACTCGTAAGTTTTATGCTGCCACTCGAGTGCTCATAGTCGTCACTCGAATGCACTCTCCATTTCAAGGTTTCTTTTACTCTCGGGTGATCACTCTCTGTTTCACTTTGTGGGACTGGGGTGAGCATGAGGCTATCACTTAAGTGTTGAGGTTAGGACTCGAGTGCAGTGATCTCTTTCCGTCTCTATTGTTGCTCTTTATCAAGCACTCGAGTGAGTGAGCTGTCCTCACTCGAGTGTATCAATTGAAAATCAGTATTTTCTCTTCTGAGAGGGGATCTTTGATCAAGTTTCTCCCAATCCTTTAGGCATGCGTTTGAGCTTTAAGTAGCCGCCTAAAGGTTGTAATTGATAATCAACTTTAAGTATTATGAAAGTAAGGATTTGGAATAAAATAGAACCCTATGTCCTTGATTTGATTATAGGGTTTGATATTCGCCCTAATCATGTGTAGTCGGTGCTGGAGCACATGTAGAAAGAATAAGGGTAGGGAACTTACCTCTCCGGTATGCTTTGATATTTGTTTTGGTGTATTGATACATGTTATTGCTTTGCTTGATTATGTGAAACATATATGAATGATTGAAGCTCTGTTTCAATTTATTTTATGGCCATAAGTATGTTGTTCGAAACATTGAGCTTGCAGATTTGTCATTATATGAGCATGAGTTATGTAATGCAAGCATGTCATACATTAAACATTTATCTTGCATCCATATTGGTATCTATTTCCTACTGAGATTTTCTTGAATCTCACCTTCCCCTACCAACATTTTAGACATGATAGGTGGACCGAGGATGGAGCATGCAACCAAGGGCGGCAAGGACCTCCTCAGGTTATAGATTTGGTAGTTGGTTATTAGTTGTGAGTTGGGATAACTGTACATGTTTGGATGTATGCATGGTTGTATAGGTTGGAATGTGTATTTGGATATGTGTTCGAAAGGATATTGTGTAATCCCCGTATGAGAACTTGTATATGGGCGAATGTGCCTTTGAAACTTATTGGTGAAAGGTATGAACCCGGGATTGCTGGATTTATGTTGTGCACTTTGATATATATACTAAATGTGATTTATCCGTGTGAAGTAATTCTATTTGAAATATGAATGTGAGACCAAGTATATTAGATTTTGAAAGGTATTTGAGAAAACTCCATCATAAAGATGGGATATTAAATGAGTTTTGTTTATTTGTTGGTCTCTAATTCATTTTAATTATGAATTTCGGATATAATTACGAAGGGGGTTACCAAATATCACTCAAGAAGGGAGGGAAAATGTTGACCAATTTACACTTCTTGCTTTCTTTATGTCTAGCCATAATTTTGACTTTTCAAGCTCTGTTTTTGAACTTGTCTCCAATAACTTACAAGAGACACCATTTTTTTAATCAATTATTTCCTTGGCCTTATGCCCATAAAGTGACATAAATGGGCTCCTCCCAATAACCAAATATGTATCTCCAATGACGTCTTCAAATGTCACAACTTTAGCCTACAATTTTTTACTTTTATTCTTATCTTTTCCACTTGACTTTAATGGCTTCCCAAAGTCACCATTTGTGTTCACATACTCATTTTCTCTCTCTTGCCTCATGTTGGGCAAAATTTATAGCCCATTGGAAGAGGATAATGATCTCTCAAAATATCCTAATTAGACTTTGTTAACACAATTAAATTTTTGATAATGGGTTTGGGCATTTTCCACTGCTAATTCAGATCATAATTCAAATTTGTTTAACATTAAATACATTTACTTTTGGAGTCATTAGCCCTTATACACATTTTGGGGCATTACATAATCCTTCTCCTGAGCTTTTCATCTATGTCACTTAATGTATGTGAAGCACAAATTTTGGTGTTTTGGAACCAAGGGTTTCGGCTACACCAAGGAAAAGCTAGGATGAAGCAAAGGTAATTTAATCGGCGAATTTATGCTGGATTTGCTCTTATTATGAATTTGGAAAAAGTTGTGTCTTAAACGTTATGCTACCCAAATTAAGTCTACATGGTAGTTATAATGTAATTAATAAAGTGGTTAGGAGTATAAAGGAGCAAGTCTATAGAGTCAGAATTAGAAAACCCCAATTTTTCCTAGAGAATTGGGAATTTTGGCCAGTGCTGGTTTAGGGGGTTGGATTTGGATTTTTTATGATATGATGATTCTATCAGGTCCAGGAGGGAAAATTAGGTGAGGTTACAGTTGATCACTTTTCCAGAGAAGTCTTAAAAAGCATAATTACCAAAACGCCCTTGAAACTCTGAAATAACGGTGCCAAGGGCATTTCGGACTTTTGCAGTGAGTTTGGTAATTTTGAGTCTGAAAATATATTCCTTGGGCAAAAATAAGTCAAAAGAGCCTAGGTCAAAATTTCGAAAAAAATATGATTGGATAGGTATGGCGGGGTCGAGTCGGGTCCCAGGGATATTTTGGTAATTTTTCAATATAAACTCATATAACCACCAGAAACACTATGGAAGTGTCTAAATGGTACATTTAGAATTTTAGGATCGAATTTGGAGCCCGAGCTGTTTGCATGAAGTTTGTGGAACATTTTACTAGTTAAAAAGGAATACAAGGGAAGGACTCAGAGACCAGAGGTAGGGGACTTACATTACTTGCATATATTTGATACTTTGCTTGTGTAGTGATGTATGTGATTGCTTTACTTAATTGTGTAGAGCATATTTGAATAAATGAAGCTATGTTTCTCTTTATACTTTGGCCATAGTTACGTTGCACGAAACATTGAGCATGCAGAAATGTCATTATGGGGCATATATTTAGTTAAAGCTAACATGTCATACACATAGCATCTATCATGCATGTATTATGATATTTGTTTCCTACTGAGATTCTCTCGAATCTCACTCTCCCCTACCAATAATTTAGACAGGTGAAAACAGGAGGTGTACTGAAAGCAGAGAAGAGAACCATAGGGGAGGATTGCAGTGGTGGAACGAAGATGGGAAGATGTCTTCGCTTCACTGGGATGGGTTTAGATACCTAAGTAGGCCTATGCGGCTATATTAGTAGTAATTATCATGTATGAACCCTTTGGGGAATTTCTGTAATCGAGCATTTTTTATCAGTATAATTATGCTATTCCTGTGGTGCCTACCGTACTACGTATCATTTTTTGTAAATACTCTAAAAAAGGTGAAAATAAGATAGGGGTGTGACACTAGCCAGAAGGAGAAAACCTTGTAGGGGATCAGAGGAAAGTGATTCAAAATAAGGTGCATTTGATCCTAAAAATTGAATAAGATGTATAATTGGAAAGAGAATTTGAAAGATGAACCAAAAGAAAAACCTGAATCTCTTGAATCGTAAGAAAACAAATGTCAAGATTCAAATTCGGAGAAACCTCAAGGAGGTAGAAGTTAAACATTGAATACTGTAATGCCCCAACTTGTGATTAAGGGCTAATTATGATCTTAAGGATGTAATTGTTGCAAAACTCATTGTGAATGTGTGGTAAGCAATGTTTAAGCTTATATTCATGTTTAATGGTGATTTGGTAAAGGTTATGATAATCAGGGGAGAAATTGGAAATTCATTTACCAATTGGTCAGTTACCGAAGAGGCAACTCATTGGTAAATTGTAGATCAATGATTGGGATTACATATTAAGAGATTATGAGAGAGTGATCCAATGCTTGCCTGAACATGGAAGGAGCTGGGAGGAGGAACAAGATCTTGACACTTGGCTTCATGTGAACCATAGATTAAGGTCAAAGTGTCAAAACTTGCTTTTCTCTTCCCTCTCTCATTTAGGACGCCTAATAACCAATTGAAGGGCCAAATTAGATCATCATCTTCACCAACTCATCTCATCTCTCCTCTCCTCCATTTTCGTTCAGCTATAGAAGGAAAGAGAAAGAGAAAAACCTAAGGTTAGTGCTCCAAATGACCATGAATGCTCAAATACTCTTTATTAACATTGTTCTAGGTGTTGAAAGCATTATTCCTATGGTTTTAGATTTTTGATTGGTGGTGATTGAAAGCTTGAGAAAATTTGGAAGTGGTGGAAATCAAGAATTAGTCTTGGGAAGAAGTTAAGGTAAGCCTTTGGAACCTGTTGACATATTTATTGTGGTCATTGGTTTAGCCTTGAGGATTTTGGATTTTTGCCCTGATTTTGGCTTAATTTCAAAATGTGTGTATTGGTTAGTGTTTAGTGTGAAATTGGTGTCATAGTGTGTCCTTGAGCATTTGAAATTGATTTGGAATGTTGGTTTGGATTGGTTTGCAATATGGTGGTTTGATTGAGTTCTTGGTAAGACATGTGGTGGTCATTGTGTAACATGTCAATGGAAGTTGAATTGGGTTGTTTTTATGATTTCAATGGATTCCTTGTGCAAATTTATGTGGGAATGGTATTTGATATGAATTTGGGAACCATTGGAAGCATTGGTGCAAAATTGAAATGTTGTCCATTGAAAGTTTATTCTGGGCAGTCAGGGTGTCTGGATGTTTTGAATAGGAAAATGGTATCTAAAAATTCTGAAACTTTCCATATTTAAAGTTCACATTCCAAGCTTCAAAATGAACATAAATTTTGTGTCATTTCGTTTTTTGAGCTAAGAGCAATGACTGTCCAAAGTTTGGGATTAAAACTGGAATCTGTTTTGGAGTGGTGGTGAATTTCGTGTATTTCTGTACTTCTGTGGTGATTTCCAATAATGACCAATATTTTTCCTAGGAAGAGGACTTAAATAGATTTCATTTGGCTTTAGAATCACCTCATTTGGAGTTTTCTAGAATTAGTTATGATTTTTCAAAGTTCCCTTGGCTGCAGCCAGAAATTCTTGACTGCAGCGCAAAACTTTCTGTGCACGTTTTGGCCGCAGCCAGAGAATTCCTGGCTGCAGCCAAAACCCTATTTTCAGCATTTTGTGACTTTGCAAAGTAATTTCCAACCTAGTACTTTCCAATCCTTTTAGGTTCTCTTTGAGCTTGTTATAACCATTTAAGGGACTCATATGGAACCTATTTTAAGTGTTTGAAAGTAAGAATTGGGGGTAGGAAATTAATCCACCATTCTTGATTTTGTTTATAGGCTTTGACATTTGTCGTACCCGCGAGCCAACTGTGCCAAAGGACGTCAGGAAAGAACAAGGTAGTGACTTTTCCTTTGTACCATATGTGATGCATTGTATGTGTGTTATATCATTGCTTTGTGATAAATTTGTATGATGCGACATTGTGAATATGTGTAAACACCGTCATGCCAATAGTCCCTGAGTAGCTAACAACGGTTCGGGTTAGGATGGTATGCCTTCCCGGCGGAGAAAGGGGATGAGGATGAGGAGTAATCTATGTGATTATGTGAGCCGAAAGGCTATTTGTGAAGGCTGACGGGCCATTTGTGAAAGCCATATAGCTATATGAGCTATAAGGCTATGTGTATGCACTGCCACGCCAATAGTCCCTGAGTAGCTAACAACGGTTCGGGTTAGGACAGTGTGCCATCCCGGTGAAGAAAGGGGATGAGGGTGGAGTGTGATTTGTGCTGCTGTATGATGATTTGCTTACATGCTGTGTCCTTTTGTGTGGTATAAATGTTTTGTTACTACTGGGATTCTCTTGAATCTTATTCTTTCCTTTAACTAACTTTTCAAACAGGGCGAGTGGCTCTAAGGAGAAGCGTACGACCCAGAGCGGTTAGAACCCTGTAGGGACATTTATTTTTTTTGGATGTGTTGGTTAAACCTGTTGGACAGGGAATTTGTAAATTATGTTTGGGTTGTAATTGGTTGTTGAATACAGTTGTGTAATCCCCTATATGGGAATTGTAAACCTTCTAGTGAATGAATGGAACCCGGGGGTTGCCGGGATTGCTATTAGATATTCTGATATGAATGAATGTAAATTAACTGCACAGGTAATTATATTCGATAATTGAACTTGAGACCAGAATAGGAAAGAAGTTTTGAAAATTTTGTAAAGTCCCTACTATAAAAGGGAGTTTTAAATGAGTTTTGAACTATTCGACGGTCTCGAAACCAATTTAATTAAGTGATATCGAATTATAATTATGCTAATTTAGGCAGGGGGTTACAAATACCACAGAGACAATATCATATCAACGCAAACGAGAATCTCAAACAGAGGAATGTCTGAACACCAAAACTTTGGATCGTTGTGGGATTCAAGAGAATGATGCACCTCGGAAGAAAAACCCTACTTCAAGATAGAAATCGAACCCTTAGCTAGTCCAACCACCAAATTCATATGTAAACCCATACAAGACTTGAGAGCAAATAATTAATGTTTTTGTGGAGAAACAAATATAAATTGTACAAGACATTTGAAATATCTCTTCAAGAAAATAGAGAAACCTTAGGAGATAACTAAAACAATATGGGACATAAAATTCTTGTAGCCTTGGAAAATAATGGTTATTGAGAACATATCACAATAGGATTGAGAAGCATGGAGGTTTACCCTATAACATCCTAATTTTTGATTTTAGGATTTATGTGACATTAGGAAATAATTATTTCATGATACAAGGAATTTATCATGCAGTTATTCGAGTGAAGAGAATTTACCCAAAATATGATTTATAAGAGTAAGGGGAATTATAAAATAATAGTAAAGAATTGAAATAAAAATGAAATGAAATAATACTACTTATTAAATAGGGAAAGAAAAGATAAATGAAAAGTAAAATAAAAAGAAGAGGAATGAAATAAAAAAGAATTAGAGAGGAATGAGTATATATAGATATATAATAACAATTTTAAAAAAAGGGGTTTGGTCCCTTAATAGGTAAAATTGTTCAAGTTTTTATTAAATTATAGAGACTAATATTTTAAATGAAATGAAACTTGAGAGACCAAAACCTATGATTTAAAACTTGAAGAACCAAAATCAAAATGAGGATAAACTTAAGGGATAAAAAATTATATGAACTCAATAAATAAAAAAAAAACAAGAAATGGACGTGGCCTTTTAATAGTCATGTGGGGTGGGAAGTTTAATAATTTTAAATCCCTACATCCATTAGTGAGCTATAGTGAGAGTGACGGTACAAGAGAGAAGCAAATGTGCCTTCACCTACTCACACTTAGGGCAAGCTTTAGAGATCTTATAGGCAATTAGAACTACTTCTTTCTACTAAACTCTCTTTATAAAATTGTCCCATGTAAGTTTAGTTTTCTAATGGTAGAAATTAAACATACTTCTTATTATAAACACTATATTAACTAAACACACTTCTCTAACTTGCAATCCTTTTCTTCTATATTCTATAAATTGATTTTGGTTGATGAGGGTCTATGTCTCACTCTGTGACTCTAATATTTTTTAGGCGAGCCTTTTAGTTTCAGTAAAGACAAAGGGAAGCAGTCCAAGGCAAAATCATTAGTAGTTGTAGGCTTCTTTTTGTGTAGTCTTGTGTTGTGTGAATATTGCCATCTAGGGCCATCATGCTTTACACTCTATTTTGGTAACCCTTTTACATTCAAAACTTGCCTTTTGGAATAATTGTGAAATTGTGCAGTACTATTATCTTGGCAGGAGGCCATAGTATTGTGATATGTCTTAAGTCAAAAACCTTAATAGTATGGCAATACATTTATAGAAAACTTCTACCTCTATATAGGGTTCAATGTATGGGATACGGTTGTGGCTGGGTGTATAACCTTTATCCTAATGTGCCTTGGGTCTTGTGTTTGGGATGTTGTAATAGGTTTGTGGGCAGGTTTTGTGCCCTAGATCTCGATTTGCTATTCAATGTTGGCTAATTGATTGTTTTCTATCATGGTTAACCTATTTTTAAAACTTCAGTTTGATAGGTTGTTGCAAAATAATTTGACTGAGTACATTGTTTCAAAAGAAAGGGTGTTTCATAATTTTTTGGTAGAAGTAAGCTTGAATAAATCATATGAACAAAGAACCTAAGAAAAACTATTAAGCCACTCTGATTCCTAGATAAAAAGTAAATAAGACATTATAAACATAGTTCAACAAGAGACATGAAGAAGTAAATGTCAAATACTCTTTTTGAGTGAGAGCTCTCAGAAAATGGGTCTTCTAACTTATGCTTTATGTTAGAGGGAGCTAGCGTGATATGCTCTATCTAAGTGGAAGCTTTTAGAAAATTAGCTTTTTGATGGGAGGGACAAATGTATTCTCCTAATCATTGACCTAATGGTGTTATTATTTTTAAAGTTAAGAATAATACAAGTACATGACATTATATACTTCAATGTGCTATATAACAAATATGTTCTTAGTTCAAATCAATTGTGAATTACCATATGCATGAGATGATTTTAGTGACTAAGCCAAGAAAGGTTGCCATAAACATGAATGTGATTAATAAACTTAATGGGGACAATCATGATATATGGCATCAAAATGAATCATTTAAATAAAAGAATGAGATGTTGTTAAGCCATTGACTAAAGTCATGGTATTATTGCCTAAAGTAAGGAAGTTTGCTCAACATAAAAGAGATTATGAGACCTACTTGCCTACCAAAAATGATGTATAACACATTCCCTTACAGAGTGCTATGTTTAATGAATCAACTGCAAAATATGAAAATAAATCCAAAAACATAGGCAACGTGAATTTTACTAAGAGAAAAGCTTAGAGGTATTTTTGCCTCAAAAGTTCAAGGGATTAACAATAATGTCTAACGCCTCCTATGAGATAGCATCTATATGAATTAACCAGCATGATAAAGAAATTGAAAAGAGTTGATTATGTATTGTCTAATGAACAGTGAGTGTAGGCTATTCATCAAAATGCTCCTTTCCAGTTGGGAGCACATGAAAGTCACCTTAGTCCATAATGTGTATATTGTTCTTTTAAAGTATTTAGAGATTGAAAATGAATAGCAAGATGATTGTAAATCCTCTAGACAAGCTTACCTCATAAAGAAAACAAGTCCTTCATACTCTAAGCCTAAACTAGAGAAGCACAAGAAGTTCCAAAAAAGAGAAAGAATGACGGCCCTAAGTTCAAAAGGGCAAGAAACTCTTAAAGGATAAGGTTGACTTAAGTTAGGTCAAATGTTTTTTCTTCTAGAGAATTAGATATATTGCAAAGGATTTTTTGAGCAAAGTGAGCATAAAAGAGCTTAAGATCTATAAACAATAAGAATAAGGATTATGTAATATCCCAAATTTTTGGCATAAAAATTTGAGAATAAGCCTAAATCAAGTAGGCTACTAAGCCCAGTTTGGTAAAAGTCCCAATAATGTTCAAGAGATAGAATGATTTCCAGGGACTATATTATTCAATTTTCCCGGTAGAGAATGATTCTCCGGATTATATAAGGGCTCAGTATGTGTAAGTAGTCAGATAAAATGTGTCAAGGCAGGTGTCCACAGGACACAGATCTGGCACCATTTGGTTGGGCCACATGAGTACATGTATGACGCCAAGTAGGTCTTACATGTATAAAGTATCTTTTGAGTTAGTGCAATGGTAGGTTCCCGTGTGTGTTAGTGGTTGGAAGAAGCATACTAGCCAGGCACACTTGACACCACTTTAATATACATACATAAAGTGGCTTTTGGTTGGAGCCATAGAAAAAAAGCCACCTAGCTCCCTTATGAAACATGTGACTAATCAGTCGAATAAAATATGCTGATGTGTGTGTGCACATGGTATTTTCAGGGCAGACACATATACCCTGTATTTTTGAAAAAGACACCGGTGTGTGGTACCATTAGTTGACACCTAAGTATATGTGTGGTGCCATGTGGGTCCCACATGAGGCACACTGGCATTCAATAATCGGTGTTGTCTTGTATGTGAAGTTAGTCGGATGCAATGTATCATTGCAAGGATTCACAGGCACTGGCGACTCCCTGAGGTATGTGGCACTATCTTGTGCCACATACACAATGTGGCACCATTTAGGAGAAAAGAGTACATGTGGCACGTTCTGAAAGAAAACACCCATAAAGTAGCTTTATTAAAGTAGCTTTTATGTTGGAATTATGGAATGCCGACACCTCAGCCCCTTCAACTCTTTGCTTTTGGGTTGCTCTAGTGGTGTGGCACTACCTAGCTCTCAGGTGCCACATGTCCAAAAGGTCGGGACAACTTACTGGTCCTCGATCCGGCCACATGTCTGACTTTCCTGACTATCAAACATGAAAGCCAGAGGAAATCATCTAACCTCCTTCCGCTGGCCATAGAAGACGTCCAAGAGCATAAGAGAGAGATGGAGAGGTCAAATTTCTAAAAGAGCACCTGGCACCCCTGGTTTTAAAAGGAGCGTTTGGCACCTCGGATTTCAAGAAGGAGTGCCTGACACCATAGGAATTTTAACACATGACACGTGTCACCACAAGAGCATCACAACACTCTCCAACCCTTATTCATTATGTGCAACCCTAGAAAATTAATGGAAAAATAGAGAAAATCAAGAGAAAAAGAAAGAGAGAAATTTGAGTGTTCTTGAGTTTCCTAAGGTGACTTGCCGGATTTCAGCCCCTATTTTGCATTTTTTGTCGATCAAGCCTTCACAAGTCTTCTTCTACTCATCAAGAGATACATTTCTAAAGTTTTGGATTCTTGAATAAAGGAGTTTTGTGCTACCTCTTCAATCTAAGTACTGCCGGAATCAAGAACTGACTATAGAATCAAGTAGAGAAAAGTATAAGCTTCAATTTAAATATAGTATATTGTGGTTTCATTCATTTTTTCTTGAGTTTATGGATTCCCTAGGGTTTCAACCAACAAGAGAAATTAGGGCTTTAATGATCTTATATTTATGAATATGATGTTAAATAAGGTTTGATGATGATATCTAACAAGTATTGTGGTTGAATTTGCAAAATCATGTTTGTGGTAACTTAGAGTGATTTTTTGCCAGACTTGAAAAAATTAGGAAGGAGCTGGATTTTGGTAAATTTGAGGTTCCAATGAATTATACATGTAAAATTATGTGGAAATAGCTTGTGCTTATGATTTTTGGATGATTAGGCAGAAAACTCTAAATTTGGAATTGAAATAGTGCTGTTAGATTGTGTTTTTCTGGGTGACAAATTGCTTATGGAGTGATTTTGGATGATTAAAACTTGTCCAATGATCATCATAGTTTATAGGTGTTAGTGGACATCATAAGCTTTAAATTGAGGTATAAAGCACATTATTTGGGTTAGTAGATTGTAAGTTATGATATGTTAAAGTTTAAGCATTAAATCTGGAATAAATCTTGGAACAGTTTGGTTAATTGAGGATTTCTGGACTCTTGTGCGTATAAATGGCAATGAGTGATATTTTTTCCTTAAAATAGACTTAAATAGCTTTAAATAGGAACTAGAACCACCTCCATTGGAAGTTTCTAAATTAAGTTATGTATTTTCAAAATTGAGTGATAAATCTGGCAGCTTAGGGTTGACCTATACGAATTGTGGTATTTGAGGTAAATTGTGATAAGTTTGATCCCAAGGGGTAGACACAAGTACTAGAAGCTAATCTAGACCACATTTGTTACTCACTTGACATAATGTAAGAGTATTGAAAGATAACCAATAAGATTAAATATGGGACAAAAGTGGGAATGAGTAATAACTCATTTATTTATAAGATTTGCATTATAGGGTTTGACCTTTGCTCGAGCTGATCAAGAGAACTGATCAACAAAGACAAGTCATCGAAAAGGATATTAGGTAGTAACTCTTTCTATCATATACTATGTGATGCTCTCCATGTATGTTTTACCTTGTTTATTTATGAGCATTCAGAATATGACGACCGGACGCCTGTGGTAGTAAGACCAATGTTACCGAGCGCTTCGGTGTGGGACCAGGGGTCTAGTGTTTTAACATTGTGCTACATGCTAATGGGCTGAATGATGTTGTGATGCTTATTGTGATATGATGGTTTATATGCATGCTGTAAACTTACATTTTATATCGTTGATTGTTTGTTACTACTAAGATTCTTGTGAATCTCATCCTTTCCCATAAACATTATATAGCAAAGGCAAGTGAGTCAAAGGGCAAAGAGGTAAGTGATGACAAGTAAGAGGATGGAAATGAAGGAATTAGCTTTTCTATTAGTTATCTATAAATAAATGTATTATAACTAGACATAGATATTTTGATAACCTTGAGTGATCACATGAGGTGTGTATGTATATGAATGCATGTAGACCCAAGTAGTAATAATAGTATAAGGCTGTATCAGAACACTTAATTATTTTATCAGAATTCCTAGAAATTTGGGAATATAAGCACATATAATAGGACGATCAATGTATATGATAAGGGTATCAGTACCTAAATGTGGTATCATAATGCAGTGATATTAGAACGTACAACCGAGACCTTAGTATCAGTATTGAAATATTATTCATATATCTAAATGAATTGTGTAATAACTCATAAGTATACGTTAAAAGCAAGGAGGTTTACACATTGAGGATTCCTCTATAGAATGTTATCATTTTCCAAATCTAAGCATGAAAGATGCTTTATGTTGGAAATGACGTAAGGTGTAACCCCCTACCGTAATTATATCCGAAATACGCGATTTAAAGTGAATTAGAGACCAATAAGAAACAAAACTACATTTTACAAACCCATCTACCAGACGGGGTTTTCATAAATACCTTTCGAAATCATTCATAACCTGGTCTCACGTTCACATTCCGAATACAATTACTACACAAAGATAAATCACATTTAAATATATCAGAGTACGCATTATAATAATCCCGGCAATCTCGGTTTCCATTTATGAACTCAAGCTTTATAGGGCACATTTTGTCCATTACAAATCCTCGTATGGGGATTACACAAATCCTCTTAAATACATAAACAAATATCCAATAACTCATTCCGAATACATAATCAAATATTCTCATCCAAACATATACTCAAATATATGTTCCACAATATATATATATATATATATATATACGACCTTTATCCAAATACGAATACAAATAATCCCATTTATGATAACCAACTATCACAACCAAACTCCAATGGGAGCCCTAGCCGCCCTTGACTGCTTACTCCATCCTCGATCCACTTACCCTGTCTGAAATGGTTGATAGGGGAGGGTGAGATTCTAAAGAATCTCAGTAGGAAACAGATACCTATATGCATGTATGATATGTGTTTAATGCATGACATGCTTGCAATACATATCTCATGCTCACATAATGACATATCTGCGTGCTCAATGTTTCAACAACATACTCATGGCCATAGCATAACCAGAAACAGAGCTACAATCATTCATACATGTTTCACATAATCAAGCAAAGCAATACATGCATCAAAACACAAACACAAATATCAAAGCATGCAAAAGAGGTAAGTTCCCTACACTCTTTCCACGTATGCTCCAGCTCCAGCTTACTCATGACCTGAACAAATACCGAACCACGTTTAGGGCGAACATCAACCCTATAATCAAAATCATGAACATAGGGTCAATCCCTTTTCCAATTCCTCAACATACAAACACTTGATGTTGGTTATCATTTAACACCTTTAGGTGGCTAATCAAAGCCTAAACATATGCCTAAAGGCTTGGGAAACACTTGACCAAAGATCATCTTTTAAAAGTCCAAATGCTGATTTTTGGGGGTGGGCCGCGGCCCACAATACTTGGGCTGCTGCCCAAAACTGCCCAGAAACATTTGGGCTGCGGCCCAAGGCTGTCCAGAGACGCACAGAAACATTTGGGCTGCGGCCCAAGAAAATCCAGTTTCTGCCTGAACTTCCAAAAATCATAACTAATTCCACAAAAATCAAAATGAGGTGATCCCAAAGCCAAATGAAATATATTCAAGTCCTCTACACAGGAAAAATATTGACCAATACTGGAAATCACCACAAAAGTCCAGATTTACCAAAAACCTAACATTGTGCCAAAACAGGATCCAGTTTTGATGCCAAACTTTGGACAGCTATAACTCCCAGTTCTCAAAACGAAATGGCACACATTATATATCCATTTTGAACCTTGGGAGGTGAAAATTAAGACTGGAAAGTTTCATAATTTTCTAACATCATTTGCCCAGTCAAAACGTCCACACAACAAGACTGCCCAGACAGAACTTACACTGGACAGAATTTCCAGTTTTGCAACAATGATTCCAATGGTTCCCAAATTCACACCAAATACCATTTCCACATAAATTTACACAAGGAATCCATTGGAAATACCAAATCAACCAAATTCACATTATATTGACATGTTTCACAATGAATTGCAACATGTCACACAATTCACAATACCAACTCTACATTACAATCTCTTTCCATTTCAAATTCAAAACCAATTTCAATGATCAAATACCACAACATGGCACCATTTCCAACATAAAACACAATCCAATTATCCAATCAAAAATCACATGAAAATCAGGGCAAAATTCGAAATTTACAAGGCTTAACCAATAATCACAAAACTTAGGTCAAAATGCTTCAAATACTCACCTCTTCCTCTCTCCCAAACCAATTTCTTGATTCTCCATCTTTACAAATTTCCTCAAGCCATCAAACACCTTCAATCAAGAATCTAAAACCATAGAGATGAAGCTCTCATCACTATGAATAACTTTAATGAAGAGTGTTTGAACATTAGAGGACAAGAACAAGGCCAAAATCTCACCTTTTGATTTCTCTTTCCTCCCTCCCAAGCTTGCGTCCATGGAGAACAAGAGAAAGAGAGATGAGATAATGAAATGAAGATGATGTTCAGTTTTTGGGATGCCACAACCGACTAAAAAGTGAGAGGGAGAGAGGAAAATGAAGTTGGACACTTTGACCAATCCAATGGCTCACAACTTGCCATGTGTCAACATCTTGCTCCATCAACCATGAGTTTACATAGGCACATGCACATTGGATTCCACCCTTTGATCTCAACACAAATCAATCCTAACCATTGATCTTGAAGTTACCAATGAGCTTCCTCTTCGGTAACCGATCAATTGGTCGGTAACTTTACCGTTTTGCCCCTGATTATGGCAATTCACACTAAATCACCACCAAATACATTTTCTCATTCATTTACACCATATTATGCGCCCTACCTCTATTTTAAGTCAATTTAGAGGTTAATCCATAATTGAACTTAAATACAGGGTTTTGGTGCTGCTCACAGCACATACGAATCACATCGGGTGCCAACTCACACCATAATCTCCAAAAGGGTCCATATATCACTAATGACATTCTCTTTTGGAGTCATTAACCCTTAATCACAATTTGGGATCTTGCTAAACCAGGGCTTAGCAGTCCACTAATCTCAGGCTTATTCTCTAATCTCAAGTCTCAGAATTCGGGGTATTACATAAGGATTGAGGTAAAAGGCATTAGTGCCTACAAATTCACTTTGTGTATAGTAGAAAAACCTTAATTCTATATAATGTGCTTCATATGCTGATTTAGATTTTAAATATCTTGCCATCTAGAGATTATGAGTTTAAATGGTTTAAACTTTCATGATTTTATGATAAAATCATTTAGTTGTGATTCAGTCTTCATTTTCATAATTTTTTTTTGTTTTTTTGGGTATTATTGGTGATTCAATTACGCTTGATTGCTTTACTAATTCTTTAATTTAAGTGCTGACTTGATTACATGTTCTGTAAGATAAGGACAAAGTGCTGATTTGATTACATGTTCTGTAAATCGGTGGGTGACTAGCATATCAGAACTCCATTCCTCGTCATCCATTTTTCGCAGATAAAAGGAATATCGGATAAATGGATGAAACAGGACAAATAATCATCGAAGGTCTCTGTGTCCCCTTGCTTTATGGAGAGAAATTCAGTTTCTTTCTCTAGCCATACTGACTTAAGGAAGTACTTCTCGTTGAATTACTGTTGAAACAGCTCCTAGGTCAATGGCATATTGCGACTTTGAAGTATTAGGGCGATATTCCACCACCAACAGTCCGCATCTCCTTCTAACTTATAGACTGCCAGGTGTTCCTTTACCTCAGACGGGTACTCAAGAACCTTAAAGATCTTCTCAAGACGATTCAACCAGTCTTCAGCCACTTAAGGATCAAACCTACCTTTAAATACTGGGGGCAGGTGCTTGCATAATTTTGAAACCCAGTATTGCATATCTCATTCCTCTCTAACTAGAACTCCATATGATTCCTGGTTTGGTCCAGCATGAGGAGGTGACTCGAGTGGTCGCACCAACCCTTCTGCAGTTTCTTCTCTATGGGTCCCCTCATGGGTCTCCTCTTGTGTGAACTGACCCCGGTCTTTTTTATTCTTTACTTTCTCTATTTTGAGCTCTTCTCTTAGCTCAGTGATCATGTCTCATTGATCCTTTATTAAACCTATTAACTCTCGCATAGGATCTGGTAGATTGTCATTTATTACCTCCACCTCTGGGTCCACTTGTTGTACTCTGGGACGATCCTTTGTCTTTTTCATTCTACAAATCATTCACTACGTCAGTTTCACATATAATGTATACATATTGTCTATAAATCTCATGTATATCCACAATCACAAAGCATACATATGTATACAGTAACTAATCATAATCATTTTCTATCCCAAAGGCAAAGAACTAAGGGAGCTATCCTAGCAAACTCTACCCTTACCAAGAATTGTAGGCTCTGATACCAAAAAAGTAACCCCCCTTCCTTAATAAGTGTAATTATGATTTGAAAATGCTTAATTAAAATAGATTAGAGACCAATAGATAGTAAAACTTATTTTAATCCCTTCCTTTCAGTAGGTTTTTCATAAATTCTTTCAAAAATTCTTCCCTATCATGGTCTCAAGTTCATATTTCGAATATAATCACCTGTACAGTTATATCACTTTTGTACATATCAGAGTGTATAGCAAAAATCCCAACAACCCTCGGGTTTATATATATATATATTCACTAAGGGTTCCAAATTCCCGCGTAGGGGATTACATAACAGTTTCCAAAATAGTATTTACAACCCAAAAAGAAATATACAGTAATCCCAAATCCATAACGGATAACCAACAATCCAAAACTAAATATTCATATAAGGTCCTAGCCGCTCCTAGTTGTTCGCTTCTCCTTGGAGTAACTTGCCCTATCTATAGGTTAGTCAATGAAAAGAATGAGATTCAAAAGAATCCCAGTAATAACAAATAACTCATAAGTATATAAACACACAGTATGTAAGGTCACGACTAGCAGTAATACAATGATACATGGCTCACGCCACAAACAAAAGCACTCAAGGCTGTATACACAATGCGACAGCTTTCATTGTAATCTCTATGCTCAATTCGACAGCTTACGCTGTAATCACTAAGCTTAATGCGAAAACTTGCGCTGTAATAGCAACAGTATCTTAAAGCATCTCAATGCATGACAACATACATACAATGTTCTATACACAGTATAAGAGAAAGAGTCACTACCTTGTTCTTTCTTGACTTGCTCCCGCACAGTTTGTTCACGACTAGGGCAAATGTCAAACCCTATAAACCAAAGTTAAGAACGACAGATTAATCTCTTATTCCAAGCTCTTTCTTTTACAATACTTAAAGTTGGCTATCACTTGATCACCTTAGTTGGCTATTAGAAGTCTAAACACACACCTAAAGGGTTGGGGGAAAATACCATGAAGATCCCTTTTTGGAAGCAAAAGTACTGACTTTTGACTGAGTCACTCGAGTGAAGAAGGCCTCACTCAAGTGATACTCTCATTCGCACTTGAGTCCCAGCAAGTGAGACGCAGAAAGTGTGTTCCTAAGAGCACGAACACACCTTAGAGTGGCCAGTTCACTCGAGCACTCTTATGGGCACTCGAGTGATGACACATAGTCACCCGAGTCCCATCAAGAGATATGTGGGGAGTGACAACTCGAGAGCAACTAAAGAACCCCAAAGTGACCAGTGCACTCCAGTACTAGCCCTAACACTCGAGTGACTTCCCAATACTTGCAAGTGGCCATGCACACTCTTGAAAATTTGCCTACGAGTGTTAACTCGAGATGTACTTCTATAGTGCTATATGCATATGCACTCGAGTGATACGCATGCCACTCGTAGATGAGGGAGTGTACTCTTGCATTTCACCTGAAGACCCCATTGAATCGCTGAAGAGAAAGGGAAATATCATGCTGCGCTCAAGTGAGACCCTACCTCACTCGAGTGAGGCTTATCAGAAGCCAAATCGTAGCAACTGATATAACTTCCCAGACTTGCCCAATTTGCTTCCAGTGGTTCCAAAACTTCTACCAAAACTCATTCTCACCTAATATGTCATAAGAAACCTATTGGGAGCCTCAAAACAACCCAATTCCCATTCAATCAACACATACTTTATTTTTAATCAAAATACTACACAATTCTCCAAATTATTAAATCTCCCAATTCAACTCCACACTAAATCCATTGGCATCGAGACACCATTTGACACCTATTCTAGGGATCAGGGTGCCTAATGTGCACTTCCCTGATGTGCACTTGCTGCGCTACTCATTTGGGGTTCTTCCCAAATGTATTTTTTATGGTTCTTTAGATCATTATATTCTACAAGAAATGGGTGACATTTTGACTTTTTATGGGAAAAAAATGGAGCTGTAATCAACTCAAAGTAGAAAAAAAATGTACCAGTTTTCAAAAAAATGCACCGAATCTTTGAAAAATCATAAAAAATTGAAAACAACTCCATTTTTTGCCTATAAAAAATCAAAATGTCATCTATTTCATGTAGAATATAATGATCCAAAGAACTATAAAAAATATATTTGGGAAGGACCTCAAATGGGCCGTGCAGCAGGTGCGCATCAGGGAAGTGCACATTAGGCACCCCTGATCCCCTATTCCACCCTATTGATCATTCAAGAGTTAATTCTAGACATTGATCTCAAGTTACCAATGAGTCTCCTCTTTGGTAACAGACCAACTGGTCGATAAATTTATCATTTTGCCCCTAATTATCACAACATTTATTAAACCATCTTCAAACATATTTATATCACAATGCACATCATACTCTTCAAAAGTGTTTATTCATTAATAATTACATCACTTTTGAAGTCATTAGCCCTTTATTATGATTTAGGATATTACACGAATCACATAGTCCACGAGAGTCTTTCTATCTCTTGTCATTCTTGGGACCCTTCCCAAACTAGGCTTAGTAGTCTACTTGATATAGGCTTATCCTCAAGTTCCTAGGCCCAAAAATTTGGGATATTACATCTAGTAAGTAAAGAAATGAGAAAATATTTACAATAAATGGAATATAGGTGAGTATCCATTGTGATTATTTCATTATAGTAAATGTGGTATTGTGTATTAGGGCAATACAAGGGCAAGACATAGAGCTCAACATTTTGTAACCTTTGTTGAGGATTATTTACAATATGATCATATTTTTTGGATTTCCCAAAAGTATGAAGCTCAAATAATTTATACAATAAATGAATGAGTTTCGAGATCAATTGAATGAATTAATAGGATTTTTTAGATCATATAAACTGATCGAGGTTGTGAAAATCTATATGACAGGTTGAATGAGCTCTGTGACAAGAGAAAGATAGCTATAAAGCTAACTATCCAATGCACTCCATAATGAGATGGAGTTGTTGAAAGGCATAGTAAAATGCTATTAGACATGGTTACAAAAATGTTGACTCAGGCTACCCCACCAAATATGAGTGAGAGAATATTCCCACCTTTGGTGGATTAGTACACACTCTTAATTTCATCAAGTGTGTGTGGTCTTGAACTTAACTTGTGCCCTTTAAACTGATTACTGATCACTTCTACCCAATGTATTCCCTTTGAACTTAACTTGTGCCCTTTAACTTGTGTGAGTCAGATTTGAGTTTCTATAAACTATACAAGTCGGTTGTGCATTCTCATAGTGATTGTAAGTAGGAGCTCATTAGGGTTAGGTTTTCATGAGTAAAAGCGAAGATGGATTCGTGATTGAAAAGAATTAAAAGGTACCATATTTGTTATGCATTAGTTTCCAAACAAGGCCACAATTGATCGCATTGTATCTCTTTATAAGATATAGGGATATAGTAGTATAAAATCGGATGATGATTCTCAATCATCCTTGTGAGTGGGATTTTTGTTCCGATAATCCTCAATCCTCCTTGTGAGTAGGAGCTTTAAGCCAACGATCCTCAATCGTCTTTGTGAGTGGAAGCTTAAAAGGGTTAATAAAGAAATCTAAACAAGAAAATGAAGAAGCTCCAATAAGAAAGAGTAATTGAGCAAAGTGTTTATGGCTACTCTAGAAGATGATGAGATGTATTCTGGACAAGAGGCCTTATCAAATCCTACTAAGGCAAAATAGAAGAAAGTAATGGAAGTAATAGTGATTCAATGAGAAAGAATCATGTATGTGAATTAGTTGATCTACTCCAAGATAAAGCCCTATTTGAAACTAGTGAGTTCTCAAAACTAAAGAGTAAGGGGGATAAATCAATTAGCGAATACAAGACTCATTTAGTTGCAAATGGGTATGCATAACATGAAGGCATTAGTCTAGCCTATTTTGCACTTAAATTAGACTTATTCTGTCAATAGTTAACCATTTGGATTTAGGTTTACATCAAGAGTATGTAAAATCTATATTTTAAGTGGATGGTGTACTGATAGCCAAAAATAGTTTGAATTTGGAAATCCTAATTGAAGAATGATGCTCATAAGTTTTGAAAAGAAGCATATGGGTGAAGTAATGTGTATTCTTTGAATTAAAGTAGATGGTATACAGGTTGATAAGGTCGGCTTTCTCACATGTATGAGTGACCAACTTTGATACTTAGGTGGAGTGCAGAAAGATTAGACATGTACTCACTAGCAAAGTAGCAAGAGTGCTAATATGGTAGAAAAGCCACATAACCTAAATACCGCTTCCAATTATTAGTGCAATCGGTCGAGATGAGATTTGTGGTTACAAATATGGATCGAATATGGATGCCCATATCCATGGTGTCTAGAGACAAACAATAAATTCTTTTAAATTGATGTCAATAGCTAAGAGTATAATTGAAGAATTTGGGTTTAGATAGATATTGCGTATGTCTTAAGTCTATACCGTGTTAATGGAAAAGTAAATTGACATATGCTCTTATAATATAAGAGTAACACCATAACATGTGATTCCTACTGCATGTGCTAAAGAATCACAAACGAGAAGCTAGTGAATGAATTCTTGCTTCATTGTTGTAAGTCCCAAAAAGTTACAATCCTTTCATTGATGTCCTTGACTTGGCCAATATCATAAAGATATGTTTTAGTGCTTGCTACTTTAGCATACTTCCTATAGAGATCATAGATATGATCTAAAGGTGATATGCTAGGAAAGCAGTTGATTCATATCAAATAAATGGGCAAAAGAAAGAGGAATAGTCTATTTTAAAAAGTGGGTTTCAGGCTGAGATCAATCCCTTATGATATTACTTGGTTAATTTCATAAGTGTAAACACTAGATATACGAGAAAATCAATACTGACTTAAGAGGGATTAGGTTTGATATGAAAAAGGTGTATATAGTTTATATCTAGGATATTTGAGGCATTACACTAATATAATTAAGTTGTATTATGGGGGGTCATTGTAACAACCCAAATTTTAGGCACATAAACTCAAGGATAAGTCTAAATTAAAAAGACTATTAAGTCCAGTTAAGCCAACTATCTTAAGTATGTCATAAGGAAAAGGCTTTAGGTAATCATCGAAAATTATACATGGGCCTAGAAAATTGGGAAAAATTTATGGAATATTATTTTTGGGAATTAGAAAAATATGAAGAGGTTCAATTTTCCAAGAGTGGTCTAAATAATTTAAAGCTGAATTATACGAATTAAGGATCTTTCTTGATCAAACATGACAGAAGGGTAAAGAAATAATCTTATGAGATAAAGAAGCTAATCATGAAAGAAAAGCCTTCTAAAGTATTCAGGATTAATGTTTGAAATTTATTTGGTAATTTCAATACCAATAAAGAAGGGTAAAATGGTCAACTCATTACCCCAAGCCAAAAAGTGAAATTAGGCCAATGTTTAGCCCAAATTAAGATGCCCAAGGCATGTTCCACCTGATCAAGATTATTTTTTTCAGATTATGGTCCAATAAATGAGAAAATTCAAGGCTTATGGGATAAGCCTTTCAAGTGAATCCACGGGAAATTAAAAAAACGCAAGACCAAGCTTATGTTGGAAGCTTGCGTGTGGGACTGTGATAACCCAAATAGAGGGAACAACAAAAAGTACACTTAAATTATAATAAGGAAGAAATGTGATATTCTAATATTTGAAGAAAATTTTAAGTATGTCTTTGACATCATTAAGATATTTAATTTATATTATCAAAGGATCTTCCTAGTATTCCAACAAACTTTAAAGATAATCTAAATTTAATTTTTATTTATGATATTTTGAGTTGATTACTATTTGATGAAGAACCAAAAAATAACTTGAAATCTAAATATTTAAATATATTAGAATATATTATCATATCAGAAGTTATATTATGAAGCTATTTAAAATGCTCATTCTAATTCTACTAGCATTTCTCAACAACAGCAGCAGCAACAGTGGTGGTGGTGGTGGTAAATAATAATAATAATAATAAAGATTTAAGTATATGTAAAATCCTAAAAACCCAAAACCAATTCTTAATTGATGGTCCCCTAGTATACATCCAGCCACCAGAGATGATGCATGGAGGGACAACAAGAAACGTTCACGCAAGGATATTCGCTCATCTGTTTCTAGCCACGTGATATCACCAAGCTACTTGTCTGCATTCATACATACCTAGTGACACCTATGAGGGCTTTCTAGCAAGTGTTCAACCCTTTTTATAGCAAGTTTTCAATCTTATAGTGGTTAAAAGGGATCTATACTAAGGTTTTTAATACTTCGCCGCATGCGATTTTTTTCACTTTGATAGGGTTTTCTTTCCCTCTGCGAAGGGGCTGACCGTCGGCTAGAAGCAGAGATGCACGGGTGGCGGTCACTCCCTTCTCCGTGTAGGGCTTCTCTTCTCCGTCCGGTGGAGTGTCTAGGATAGTTTATTATATTATGGTTGGTGGCTGTGCTGACTGGGAAATCATCTGATGGCAGCGGTGTTGGCGTGCGAGGTTGGAGGGTGGCCGTAGGCGAGGAGGTGTTCCAGCATCACTCTCCCGAGACGATCTCCGACCATGACCTCCGATGGGTGCCTCCGTGGTTTTCGATAGCGAGATCTGTGGTGGAGGAGCGGCATATGAGACATCTGAGCTTAACAGTGCCAACAAAAACCCCAGGTGACTTCAAGGTGATGATGAATCAACTAATAAGGGGTTTTCGAGGCTTTTTAGCTGTTCCAAGGAAGCCAATGGCAAGGACGCAAACACACTCCAGGAACCAGGGTGCGGCACTGACGATGGTAGAGAAGAGGTATTTGGATAAGAAGCAGCTGAAACCATCGATGCGCAGTATGTGTCCTGAGGTTAGTGAAATTTTCGATCTCTTTAGCCTTTCTATTTATGTTGATTCAAGATTGAAACTATCGGATATTCATTTGGCTCTGATTGGAGTTGGCTTTAATTTTTTGAGTCGAGATATCTGTGCAATTGAGAGGATGAGAGATCTTGTGGCTTGGTTTATAGGAGAACTAAGGGACGATTTATGCTTTAATCTGGTTGGAACTGAGAATAGTCAGTTTGATTCTAAAAAAATCATATCTTGCTATGTCTGTGTTCTGATTGCTGGGAGGAATATTAGTCTATTAGTTCGAAATTCCATTGGCTGGCTCTCAGATGGTCACCCAGGGAATTTACATCTCGAATTGGATAGGTAAGTATTTGCTCATAATGCAAATCGTCAGTTGATTTTATCAGGAGAAAGCTGTGATTCTCTCCTTGAGAAATGTTTTATCTCATGGAAATTTATCAGGAACCCTTCTTGTGAGTGGTTTCCCAGAGAAGCAGATTTAGTAGTCTTGAGTGCTGCTAAATCTTGAGCACATGGGTCTTGCCCTTCAATTTGGGTGTTGCGACCCTTGCTCTAGTTGCAGATATTGTTGTTGAAGGATGATTGGAAGTTGCTCCATTGGCTTTGTTGCTCATACTTGTATCGTTACTTTTATGTTTTATTTGGTTACTTTATTGTGTTGGCGTCTGTTTTAGCTTATGTGTTAGTTTTTTCTATTTTGTTGTTTCAATTTGCCTCTTTAGCTTCTAATTCTTATCACACAGACTTATGTACTTATGGTTTCATGATTAATGCATTTCTTGTTGGCAAAAAAAAAAGGGATCTATACTATCAGTCCCCCACATGCGAGTATATAGGTAGCAAGGTGACATCTTTGTTCTCACCTCTGATTTTTTTTGTCTCAAATGCTTTTATTTCTAGCCTGCTATATAGGAAGCAAATTCAAAATTTTCCTTGTTTATGCTATATGTCGCTTTTAGATCAAATATTTTACTAAGTCAAATTTGGTTATTGAGTTAGGTCTTGGTGCTCTATTATAGTTTTGAGAATATTATAAATTCTCTATAAGCACATCTTTATACTTTTGGGGATATCATTAATTATCTTTAGGCATATTTTTATTTACCTCCTTGTTGATGATATTCTATTATTTCCTCTTTTTAAATAATTTCAAATGTCATGTTTCCTTTTCTGCGAAATTAAATCATTCTTCCTCTTCCCTTTGAAACAAAGACATATAGATGTACTTTATTTGGGTGAATTCTCTCTTTTTGACTTAGTTGCATTATTTATTTTGTTTCAAATTTTTATCATGCTATCATGTGTATATACATACTATTAGGTGAGATGGTTATTCCTCACCACCCTGTTACAAAAGAATATATGATGTATGTAACATCCTTTATTTTTAAGCATTTAGATTTAGTTGTAGTTTAGATTTTTTTAGTCAAAAATTATAAACTAAATTAATACTTTAAAAGAAATATCAAGTTCAGAAAAAATGATTAAAACAATCACAAACAAAATACCTTCTTAAAATAATTATTCCGAATATATGGGCATGTGTGGGGAAATATATATGTTATTATTGGAATAAGTAATATATTGTTAAAAAAATGCTTCTAACATTCTAAACATTATTTTTTTTTAATTTTTTTTTAATTTAATTTTTTTAAAAATATTTTAATGGGGAGAGACAAACTCTAACCCTACTCCTATATTAAAATCTTGTTTTTTCCTCTCACCTTAAGGACACTAGGCGCCACTACACTCACTCACAGCCTGTCAGCCTCGCAGGTTCAATTTTTTCCTCCTCTTCATTTCTCTTCTCCACGCTATATGCCTTCATTACAGCCCAGCAATGTCTTGTTAGTCATTGTTCTACCTTTTTCCTTGCCTCTCCATTATTTTATCATATTTTGTCAAATCCATCGTCTCTTTCTCTATTGTTATGTGTGCGTATGTAAATTTTTTTTATTTCTTCACACCAACTCCCTTTTCTTCTTACTATAGTGTGTTTGTGAGTTTATATATATTTATACATTTTATTTCATTCTTCATGATCATACCCCTTTTCTTTACACTATTGTTGGTTTTATTTTTTCATTACCCCACTGTTTGCCACCGCAAGTGCACGGGTTGTAACCCCCTTCAAGAATCAGGCCGGGATTAGTGTTTAATCACATTTAATAATCGAATGAGAAATCTGGAACAATTAAAAACTTTTTAAAACACCTGTACAAATGGATCTCCATTCATTTCATTCATTAAAACAAATGGTCTGTTTGGCCTGTTACATATGCAATATCAGAGTAAGCACAATTCCCGACGTTCACCCGGGATAATAATATTAATCCAAAGGTTTATACAGGGCATCATTGCCCATCTCAGTATCCATACCGGGGATTACACAAAACTATACCACTACAATTCTATTCAATATGTATACATTTATCCAAAATGATAACCAGTTCAATATAAAACCAAAATATATAGCTAAGACTACCGCTGGCAGTCGTAATCATCCTTTGCCACTTGCTTGCTTTTCGATCCACTTGCCTTGTATAAAAATGTTATTTAGAAAGAATGAGATTCTAGAGAATCCCAGTAGCAACAGTTTATTTATATGATGCATATATACAAAGCAAGTCACATATATCACAATACAGCAATCAATATTCGAGACCGGGCTTTCACCACGTTCCCTTCACTATATACGAGGTCGGGCTTTCGCCACGTCCCTTTCACTTTATCTGTATTCGAGTCCGGACTTTCGCCACGTCCCCTTCACTTTCACTATAATCGGTCCGGGCTTTCGCCACGTCCTCTTCACTTTCACTGTATTCAATGACTAATGCAAACAAGCAATGCAATACACATGATATAGGATACAGTCTCACTACCTTTGTCTTTCCTTCCTTGAGCAGGCACAGGCCTTCTAGGCTCCGGGCAGATTGTAATGCCCCAACTTATGATTAAGGGCTAATTATGATCTTAAGGATGTAATTGTTGCTAAACTCATTGTGAATGTGTGGTAAGCAATGTTTAAGCTTATATTCATGTTTAATGGTGATTTGGTAAAGGTTATGATAATTAGGGGCGAAATTGGAAATTCACTTACCAATTGGTTAGTTACTGAAGAGGCAACTCATTGGTAAATTATAGATCAATGGTTGGGATTACATATCAAGAGATTATGAGAGAGTGATCCAATGCTTGCATGAACATGGAAGGAGTTGGGAGGAGGAGGACGATCTTGACAGTTGGCTTCATGTGAACCATAGATCAAGGTCAAAGTGTCAAAATTTACTTTTTCTCTTCCCTCTCTCATTTAGGACGTTGGGCAAGCAATTAGGGCTGAAATTTCATATCATCTTCTTTATCTCATCTCATCTCTCTCCTCTCCTTCATTTTCGTTCAACTAGAGAAGCAAAAGAGAAAGAAGAAGGCTTAAAGAAAGGTGAGAATTTGTCCATGAATGCTCAATTTACCTTCATTAATATTGTTCATGGTGTTGAGGGCTTCATAGCTATGGTTTTAGGTTTTTGAAAGGTGGAGTTTGAGAACTTGAGAAAAATTGAAAGTTGGAGAAAAGAGGAAGTTGCTTTGGGAAGAAGAAGAGGTAAGAATTAACACATTTTGAGCTAAGTTTTGTAACCATTGATCAAGTTTTGAGAATTTCGAATTTTTGCCCTGATTTTCATATGATTTTGGTTTGGAAGAATTGCATTGTGTGATATGTTGGAATAGGTGTCATAGTGTGCCCTTGAGCATTTGAAATTGGTTCGGAATGTTGGTTTGGATTGGTTTGTAATATGGTGTTTTGATTGAGTTCTTGGTAAGACATGTGGTGGTCATTGTGTAACATGTCAATGGAGTTTGAATTGGGTTGTTTTGATGATTTCAATGGATTCCTTGTGCAAATTTATGTGGGAATGGTATTTGATATGAATTTGGGAACCATTGGAAGCATTGGTGCAAAATTGGAAATGTTGTCCATTGAAAGTTTATTCTGGGCAGTCAGGTTGTCTGGAAGTTTTGGATAGGCAAATGGTGTCTAAAAATTCTGAAACTTTCCATATTTAAATTTCACATTCCAAGCTTCAAAATGAACATAAATTTTGTGTCATTTCGTTTTTTGAGCTAAGAGCAATGACTGTCCAAAGTTTGGGCTTAAAACTGGAATCTGTTTTGGAGAGGTGGTGAATTTCGTGTAATTCTGTACTTCTGTGGTGATTTCCAGTAATGGCCAATATTTTTCCCAGGAAGAAGACTTAAATAGATTTCATTTGGCTTTGGGATCACCTTATTTTTATTTTTCTAGAATTATTTATGATTTTTCAAATTTCCTTTGGCTGCAGCCAGAAATTCTTGACTGCAGCGCAAAACCTTCTGTGCACGTTTTGGCCGTAGACAGAAATTCTTGGCTGCAACGCAAAACTTTCTGTGCACGTTTTGGCTGCAGCAAGAGAATTCTTGGCTGCAGCTAAAATACTTCTGTGCTATTTTTGGCCGCAGCCAGAGAATTCCTGGCTGCAGCCAAAACCCTGTTTTCAGCACTTTGTAATTTTGAAAAGTAATTTCCAATCTAGTTTTTCCCAATCCTTCAAGATTTTCATTGAGCCTATTATAGTCACTTAAGGAACTCATGTGATAACCTATTTTAAGTGTTTGAAAGTGAGAATTGGGGGTAGAGAATTAATCCACCATTCTTGATTTTGGTTTATAGGATTTGACATCTGTCGACCTCGTGAGCCCACTGTGCCAGCGAACGTCAGGAAGGAACAAGGTAGTGACTTTTTCTTTTATACCATATATGATGCATTGTATGTGTGTTATATCATTGATTTGTGATGAATCGTATGCTGCAACATTTATGGATTTGTGTAAGCACCGCCATACCGAGAGTCCTTGAGTCGCTAACAACGGTTCGGGTTAGGACGGTGTGCCTTCCCGGTGGTAAAAGGGGATGAGGTTGGGGTGTGATATGTGTGATTATGTGAAAAGCCGAAAGGCTATTTGTGAAGGCCAACGGGCCGATTGTGAAAGTCGGATAGGTGTATGAGCTAAAAGGCTATGTGTATGCACTGCCACGCCAACAGTTCCTGAGTCGCTAACAACGGTTTGGGTTAGGATGGTGTGCCTTCCCGGCGGTAAAAGGGGATAAGGGTGGAGTGTGATTCGTGCTGCTGATGTATGATGATTGCTTACATGTTGTGTGCTTATGTGTGGTATGAATAGATTGTTACTACTGGGATTCTCTTGAATCTCATTCTTTCCTTTGACTAACATTTCAGACAGGGCAAGTGGCTCCAAGGAGAAGCAAACTACTAGGAGCGGATAGAATCCTGTGGGGACGTTTGTTTTAGATATGTTGGTTATTCATCTTGGACAGGGTTCTGTAAATTATTTTTGGGTTGTAAATATTAGTGGAATACAATTGTGTAATCCCTTATATGTGAATTGTAAACCTTCTAGTGAATGAATGGAACCCGGGGGTTGCTGGGATTGCTATTAGATATTCTGATATGAATGAATGTAAATTAACTGCACAGGTGATTATATTCGATAATTGAACTTGAGACCGGAATAGGAAAGAAGTTTTGAAAATTTTGTAAAGTCCCTACTATAAAATGGAGTTTTAAATGAGTTTTGAACTATCCGACGGTCTCTAAACCAATTTAATTAAATGATATTGAATTATAATTACGCTAATTTAGGTAGGGGATTACATATATATCAAATCCTAAAGTCATAATTAAGGACGAAACATTATTCTCTATTCCAATACTCAATTGACTCTTCAACACTTAGATTTGGTTATCAATAATGACCCTTAAAAAGCTATAAATGCCTCTAATAAAACCCTTAAAAGGTTGGGAAACAATAGATTGAAGATCTCTTTTCAAAAACTTAAAGTGCTGGAATACAGGGGTTGGCCGCGGCCAGCCCTTCCTTGGGCCGTGGCCAAAATATGGTCAGAAGGTCGTTGGCCACGGCCAGCCACCCATGGGCCGCGGCCAAGAAATTTCCTGATTCTAGGCTGAACTTCGAAAAATCATATCTAATTGTAGAAAAATCAAAACGGAGTGATTCCAAAGCCAAATGAAAGGTAGTTAAGTCCTCTTTCAAGGAAAAATATGGCTCATAACTTCAAATCATCACAAAAATACAGAATCACCCAAAACTCAACACTACTCCAGAACAGAGTTCTGTTTCCATCACCAAACTTTGGACAACCATATCTCCCAGAATACTAAACAAAATGACACAAGATATATGTCCATTTTGAAGCTTGGGATGTGAAATTTAAGACTAGAAATTTTAATAATTTCCTGAAATTATTTGGTCATTCAAAACGTCCACACAAATAAACTGCCTAGACAGAGTTCACATTAACAGCATTTTCCAACTTTTCCACCAAAGTGTCCAATGACTCCAAAATCATTAACCAAACATATTCCCATATAATTTTCCACAAGGAACACAATGGTAACCTCAAAATGACCAAATTAACAATCTAACCACATGCCCTACTTTGACCAATACACCAAAACCAACACAAAGTTCCCAAACTTTACTTTTAATGATTCAAACCAATCCATTTGTCCAAAAGACATCACAATATACCATTTCCATGATCACAACATGCCAAACTCACTAAGACCCTAATTTTCCAAAATAGGGCAAAATATTCCAGAAAAATCAATACTCAACCAACAACCACAATATATATATCAAAAGGGAGTTAACACTCACCTCTTTCACTTTGCCAAAGAGATTTCTTGATTCTTCAACTTTCACAATCTCTTGAGGTCACAAACTAACACCAATAAACGCATTACAACCATCAAAATGAAGCTCTCCATTCAAGGATCAATATTAGAGAAGGAAGTTTGAGGATTTAGAGACATTTCCCTTACCTTTTTGAAGCTTTTCTTCCTTCCCTTTGGCCTTCAATGGCTGACGAAAATGAGGAGAGAAGAGAGAGAGATGAGAGATGGAGTGTGGAGAAAGAAGGAGGAAATGATCATTCTTTGCCTTCCCATCCCCATGTCAGCAGAAAGAAAGAGGGAAGAGGAGAGAGAAAAACATTTAAAATTCCATTTGACTTTTCTATGTCTTCTCCCATCCTAAAAGCTTGCCACTTGTCCACTTATCATTGGCTCTCCCACACTTAGTCACTAATTAACCTCTCTAATCCTTCCATTAGCCATTTAATCACACTTCTCACTTTTCTTTTAGTTAGTAATTAATTTCCCCATTAATCACCAACTTAGAGCCAATAATTTCTTCCTTTAAATTTTCCATCAATTATGACATATAAATTAATATTGTCACCAATATACATTAATTTCACTTTAATCCAATAATTATCCTCAATAATTATCATTAGGCCTTAATCGAAAAATTTGGGGCGTTACACGGGTCGCGCCAAGTAATAAAGTGATAAGTAAATATCATTCCCATGAGGACTAAGACAAAAGTGAGCTAATCAATACAATTACGCTTTCAATTAAGTTGAGTAAAACCATTTGAAGAGTTTTGTATTTTCAAATTTAATTATATCAAAAATATGAAAAAATTAATTGACAAAGACTAAATTGAAACTCTACTTGAAAACAAGAGGAGCATAGGATTATTTCTCACCATTGCAATTCATGAGACTTAAGTAATTACCACTCCATTAGAAATTAAATGACATTACATATTATTCTAAGGTTCAAAAGCATTTGATTAAGCTTTCTCAAGTCAAAACCAAATTTATATCCTCAATTAACATGCACAATCTCTTGCTACAGTTAAGAGAAGATAATCATTAAGTAACAACCTTAATTTGACAATGCTAGGTCAGTAACTATATCTCTATGTTACTAACAAACCATCAATTTAATCTTAAACTTCAAGTTTAGCATAATTTTACCTAAGTTCTACAATTAAATTAGCTTTCTCAAGCTTAATTTAATTGAACAAAACTATCCAGTTTAATCTCTGTTTCTCTCTCGGCCTCTAATTCAACAACCGAGAAAATGATGAATGGTCCTCTGCTGAAAACCGCTGCCTCCCAAAAACTGTCACACTTTGTTTTCTTTTCATTCCTTTAGCCTTGGACAGAATTCTCCATGCCCTACAAAGCCCAAACGGCGTCATCCCATGTAGCAGCCCAAAGGAGTCTTCAAATTGGTATTCAAAGAAATTGGTCCAATCTCCTATGGCCCACGTATTGTAGCCACCGTCAAACTTGCGCTCTTTGGACTTTGATTAGGCAATTGCTTTCCAATTGCTTCCCAACTTCTCATCCAACAAGTAAAACCCACGTCACCTCACCTATTATACAATCAGGAAAAGAAAATAAAAATAAAATATAAGACAATAAAATAAAAACAACTTCTTCTTCTTCTTTTTTTAAATTTCAAAATAGTGAATTATTATTATTATCATCCTATTTAAATTATTTTTATTTTAGATTAAAATTATAATATTTAAAATAAAATCCCCAAATTATGCACCAAATTGACATCTTATCAAAATCTCTAATAAATCTCTTTATTTTAGCATTAATGACTCCCAAAACATATCAAAATATATCTCAAATTCTATTAAAAATGGGAAGTCATCACCCACCATTTTATCCAATAACCCATGTGTGAGAGGGAGTGTGTAAGTATTATTAAATCTATTCTCCAAGTTACTCCCTTTCCAACAAAGTGTCTAAGTGTGGGTCAAATTTTATTCATACTCCATATCTATTCCTTTGTCTTTTCCTTTGTCCTTTCTTGCTGTGTATATTTAATTAATTTTTTATCTCTCTTAAATATACATGTGTGTATATATTGTGAACCTAGTTTTTTGTATGTCCTATATATTGTGAAAACACACACGCACACACACACACAACTTATATTTATATAGTTTATTTTAAAATTTGATTGAGCCTATTTCACAATTATTTTTCTCTCCTTGTTTTAGTTTTTTTCTTCCTCCAGTAAATTTCATAATATTACTGTATAAAAGTGTGTAATAACCCGAATTTTGAGACTCGAGGTTAGAGAATAAGCCTGAGATTAGTGGATTGCTAAGCCCCAGTTTAGGAAGATCCCAAATTGTGATTAGGGGTTAATGACTACAAAAGTGGACATGGTTAGTGATTAATGAACCCTTTTAGAGAATATAAAGTGGATTGTAGTCGCGTGTGTTATGAGCAACGCCAAAACCCTGTATTTGAGTTCAATTGTGGATTAACATCCAAATTAACTTAGAATAGAGGGAAGAATTGAATGGGGTATTGTGATGGAAATGGTGTCATGTTGTGATATTTAATCATTGGAATTGATTTAAATTAGATTGGACACATTGGTTGCAAAATTGGAAATGCTGTCTAGTGTGAATTCTGTCTGGGCAGTCTTCTCGTGTGGACGTTTTCAATAGGCAAATGCTGTTAGAAAATTATGACAATTTCCAGTCTTAAAGATCACATCCCAAGGTTCAAAATGGACATATAATTTGTGTCATTTCATGTTGGGAACTG
The DNA here is from genome assembly GCA_963855925.1 of Inga laurina. Taxonomy (NCBI): domain Eukaryota; kingdom Viridiplantae; phylum Streptophyta; class Magnoliopsida; order Fabales; family Fabaceae; genus Inga; species Inga laurina. The sequence continues at coordinate 29,083,759 of OY979710.1, forward strand.
GGAGATATGACTGTCCAAAGTTTGAGGTCGAAAATGGACTCTGTTTTGGGGCAGTGATGAAATTTGTGTAATTCTGGAATTTTGTGGTGATTTCTGGTAATGGATTATATTTTTCCGATGAATAGGACTTAAATACCTTTAATTTTGCTTTAGAATCACCTAATTTCGATTTTTCCAGAATTAGTTATGATGTTTCAAAGTTTGGGCAGAAAATCTGCCAGAAATCGGAAAATGGGAATTATGACATCATCTCAATAAAAGATGACATCAGCATGGAATTAAATATTTTCTCATCTTCTTCAGCTCTCATTTCGTTCTGAACCATCTGAAAATAGTGAGAGAAATTTGAGAGCTCTTAGAGAGAGAAAGAGGAGAGATCTCACAAGGTAAGCCGATTTCTCCGACGATCTAGCTCCTAACGAGTATAACTCTGTTCCTAAGCTACTTCTTTATGTTCTTTAAAGTTTGGAAGCTCCTCTTTTGGTGTTTTGAAGTTAGGGTTTTCAGCCACAAGAAGGAAAAGCTAGTGGGAGCTTGAGGTAACTTCCAAACTCTTGCATATTGACTATTCTGGCTGTTATAGACAATTTAATCGGTGAAATTTCGCCGGATTGTCTTTGGTTCTAAAAATGGAAAATGGGTTTGTGGGGCTGTTATGCTGCCCAAATTGATACTAAATGGTAGTTGTAACCTAATGGAATAGTCAATAAAGTGGTTAGGAGTAGAAAGGAACACGTTTACGCAGCCCAAACCGAAAAACCCCAATTTTCCCTGGAAAACCCATATATTTCGGTCTGAGTTATAAATGGGTCTTAGAGTTGGATTTTCAATGATTTGATCATTCCATTGAGTTCAGGAGGGAAAATTAGGTGGGGTTACAGTTGGGCACTTTTTCGGAAAAGGCCGAAAAAGTATAATTACGAAAACGCCCCTGAAACCCTTAAGGTGGGGCTGCCAAGGGTAAATTTGTAAATTGACATTGAATTTGATAATTCCAAGTCCGGAAATGGATTCCTTGGGCGAAAATATGTCAGAATGACCATGTCAAAATTTCAAGAAAAGTACAGCCGGACCGGGTACGGCGGGGCCGGACCGGGTCCCCGGGGGTATTTTAGTAAATTTTCAATATAGCCTCATATAACCCCCAGAAACACTATGGAAGTGTCTAAATAGTATATTTGACATTGTAGGATTGAATGTGAATCCCCGAGTTGATGGCACGCAAATCGAGGAGCAAAGACTGGAGGTAGGGAACTTATCTCTCCTGTATGCTCTGATAACTGTATTAATGTGTTGATGCATGTTATTGCTTTGCTTGATAATGCGGAACATGTATGAATGATTTGAAGCTATGTTTCAATATATGCTATGGCCATATGTGTATCGTTCGAAGCATTGAGCTTATAGATTTGTCATTGTATGTGTGCATGAGTTATGTGATGCAAGCATGTCATGCATTAAACACTTATCTTGCCTGCATATTGATAATGTTTCCCTATTGAGATTCTCTCGAATCTCACCCTCCCCTACTAACCTTCTAGACAGGGTAGTAGATCAAGGATATAGCGAGCAGCTAAGGGCGATGAAGACTCCTTCGGGATTGAAGTTGGTAGTTGGTTCTCTTAGTTGGGATGTATATTTGGATAATTGTTTTCGGATATTGAGATTTGTTGTGTAATTCCCTATTTGTGAAGTTGTATGGGCTAATGTACCCTATGATTGTTAGCGAAGATATGTATTCCGGGATTGTCGGGAATTTATATTGCGTACTCTGATATATAAATGTGATTTATCTTCGCGTAGTAATTGTATTCGAAATGTGAATATGAGACCAAGTTTATAAATGATTTCGAAAGGTATTTTTGAAAACCACATCATGTGATGGGTTAGTAAATGTTATTTGATTATTATTGGTCTCTATTTCATTTTAATCCCGTATTTCGGATATAATTACTGAGGGGGTTACACAGTGCAATTTATCTTCTATCATTGCGTCATATTAGGACTGAATTTTTGTTCTTTTATACTAATATATATTGAATAGCTCGTGTCCTCCCTATCTGTTTTGTAATTCATTTAAAATTGATCTCTCATTTTTAAAACACACACGCGTGTGCAATATTTCATTTATGCCTTCTCATAAATAACCATATATTTAAACCACAGACACACACGTGTCTACATTTTTTAAAACATCTCATATATCAAAATCAGATGCTTTAATAAAACTACTCATTCTAACTTTCTAAAACTAAAAATCAATATCTCTTAAAAGAGGTGGAACTATGTAATCAAAACCTTCTAAAAGCATATAACACCCAAAATAAGCCATTGATAACTCTTGAAATAGTCAAGTCCTTTAAACAAGAGATTAGCTCTGATACCAAATGTTAGAACCGGCTGACATCCAAGAAAAAGGTGAATTGGGTGTAAGATAAAAACTTAAGAACTTTAAAAAACTTTTTGCATCTTAATTAAAGCAGTAAGTATGAAAGTAATGAATCATAAATCAATAGTTAGATTAAATAATATTTGCTGGAAAAATAAGAGTTTAGGGAAGAGAATAGCAAACTGTGATTTATCCTGGTTCTGTTCAATCCACAATGACCTACATCAAGTCTCCAGGCTCCTCCTGAGATTTTCAATCAACTATCCTCTTGTTTAATCCGAGCACAAGAGAAACCTCTACAATCCCACAAGTTTAGCCCGGCACTTGTGAAGCCTTTTACAAATCTCTCACCGAGATACTCCCCCTTATGGCAAGTCTTATGTGCAGAACAATTCCAAAGACCTTTCTCCTCTGCTTACCCATGCAAGTCTTATGAGCAGCAATGTTCTCTCTTACTTACACCCCTGTTAGTCCTACAAGCAACAACGTTCTTTATTGTTTGCACCTTATAAGTCTTACAAGCATAAAGTCTTATCAGAAATCTTCTCTACAGCTTCCCCCATAAAGAAATCAATCCTCTCAAGATCCCTCTACCTTGAGATCAATTCAGAAATACATTGAAAGTATTTACAGACTCTCTCACAGAGTATATATGATAATCACTGGAAATAAAATATAAATAATCTCTCTCTCTAAGGTAAATGATATCAAAGGTAGATAAAAAGAGAGTATTTGGGTTGGAGCAGATGATTCATGATCTTGGCATATTTTTCGTTGTTGCACTCTACTTGAATCTCCTATATTTATAATTGAGTAAAATATGACCGTTGTGAGTATTTCAACCTATCCATTGAGTCCCATTGCTAGTCTTGCTCGTTATGGTGTTTGAAAAACTAGCGTTACGTTAGACACTCCTAATGCTCCGTAAAGTCACATTTTGTCTCTTCACATCATCTTTTCATTGTATTCCTAGAGAAATACATTAAATACTAACTAATACAATGAAGTGATAGAGTGGTTAGAAGCAAGAGGAATGAGTTACACAATCTAACCAATGATTTTCAGAAGTTACAAAGTATTGCTCTATTTTAATGAAAAAGTATCACTGGAAGTGTGTGATAACTTTCAAGTGTAACTGGAAGTGCGTGATCACTTTCAAGTGCAACTAGAAGTTCATGATCACTTTTTGAAGTTCCATTATCTATTTCTTTGAATTTGCAAGAGTTAACTTGAAGTGGTCAGACACAACTTGAAGTGCTACAGTACCAACTCTCTGCACTTATGAATAAACTTGAAAGTTCTTAAAGATCAACTTGAGTTCTCTTCACAAATTGGAGTTTCTAAGGCTGTTAGCATTGTTTCAATTTGTCTCTATCAAGAACTTGCAAGAGTTTTCAGCCTACACTCAAGTTTTTCAACCAAGACTTGAGTTCTTCAGTCCATATCTGAGTCTTGAAGTTTCTGGTTTGACTTTAGAAAGGAAGTTCCAAGAGTTGATTGGAAGTGTTGAGGTATAACTCAAGTTTGTTAGGAAAACTCGAGTGCATCAGAGTGTCTCAGCTTCTGGGATTGCTTCAGAACAATACTTGCAGGGTTCAACTTCCCAAACTCAAGTTCACTTTAAACCAGAACTCAAGTTCTCCTCTAAAACTCGAGTGCATCAGATAAAATCAGCTTCAGGTTTTGCCTCTGGACAACACTTGCAAGAGTTCACTTGCAAGACTCGAGTGCACTTGTTACCAAAACTCAAGTGCTTCACATATTTTTTGTTGCTCATGTGGCCTTTGGATAAAACTTGCAAGAGTTATCTTTCCAACTTGAGTTCTTTTAATATCATAATTCTAGTTTTGCTCCGAAACTCAAGTTCTTCAGTAAGTTCCGGTTTCTGAGTAGCTTTTGTATAAAACTTGAATTTCGAGTATCAACTTCTAGAAGTCATAACTCTTAGCATAAAACTCCAAGTTTGACAAATGACCTATCCATAGAACGCTCTTTAAGTCTAGTTTCATACGCCATAGATTTCAACTCAATCAGACATGTAGTTTGAGAGTTATGTCCAAAATACCAAACCTATTTTGGAATACAATGATAATTGGTGTGTCATCTTCCAAAACTCATATCTCTTTCATATGAACTCCTTTGGGCTTGAACTTGGTGTCTATATGATGTATTGAAAGTCTAGTTTCATATGAAACAAATTTCAATTCAATCAGACATGTGGTTTGAGAGATATGTCCAAAATACCAAACCTCTGTCAAGGTGAATGAAAACAGAGCATAATAAAGTGCTTCCTCACTTGAGTTCTCTACGAAAACTCGAGTTCTCTTAGCAAATAACTCGAGTTTTGATGTATAAGTCAAGTGCATCATCTTTGGAGGTGCTATAACTTCCATATAAGTTATTTTGACTTCGTATTAACCCATTCCAACCACCATTTGATCATAAAAACCACCAGTATCACTTCTAAGACTTTGAATCTTGATATTCTCATTAGATCTTGCAATTTTTTCTTTCTTCAATCTCTCTCTTCTTGATGATCATTCTCCATAACCCAACAAGAAAACTTCTTTATTTTCTTGACTATCTTCAATCTTCCTCTTTCTTTGCTTGACTATTCTACAAGATATTTCACATCAATAAGTAGTTAGTTAATGAGGAGATAAGTATATTATGCAAACTTTTTGCTCTTAATATTTGGCATATATATTTGACATCATCAAAACTAATCATATCTAACAATAACCATATATTTAGAACACACACACGTATCTACATATATGTATAATAAATCATAAATTTAGATTTTGTTAAGAATGGAATGCAAAAGGGTAGCTTTAAGGCTATAGATTAGTCTTAGAGTAGGCTTGTTATATCCTTACAGTAACTCTAAAATAGTTTTGAGTTATATATTGAAATATATATATATATATATTGTATGAGTGACTTTATAGACTCTTATTGAGAATTTTGGAGTAACTTTACGTGATTATATATGAGCTAAGGAGTATGAGGTAACTCTGAATATTCTTCCATATACTTGTGAATAGTGTTTGATTTTGAATGTTTATCTTTTATTAAAAAAATGGACTAAATTATATGTATATGTATTACAAATTCTTAGGCAAGTAATGTTACAAGTAAATTTCTTTATAACTCATTTTATTCACATAGTTAATAATTTAATTATAATTAATGTATTGTTGGATTAATGTTTCCTTCCAAGCATGTGTGAATATTTGATGATATTTGATATGAATGGAAGCATGATTTATTGTATCTTGTCTTTAATGATAATATATTTATGGTGATTGAATATGACTGTCATGGTGGTTGCATTTTTTATGGGTTAGAGCAAGGAGGAATTTGTATGGTGAGATATTTTACCACATGGTATGTCATCACTCAGTTACCACATGGTATGTCATTACTTGGTGCATAGAGAATGGTACTTGTTGGGGCCTATTCTTCCATGTTTTCCTTTGTTTGGGATTGTATTGGAGTTATGGGACATGTGACACCTCTTTAGTTGTGTTCTTTTAAGAATGAGAGCCATAGTCCAAACTTAAGCTCTACACCTTTGGCCAGGTGTATCTTAAGAATTGGTGAGCTTAGGACAATCTAGTCAAATGGATGAGTTTCTATTGGACTACGTGTTAGCTTATGGCTCTAGTCTGTGAAATAAGGATAGACAGTGATATAAGGGAGGTTGCATTTTGCATAATTGTATATTACTTGTTGTGATGAAAACATATATTGGCATAATTATAATTAGACTTGGAATTGTTTTGTATGAGTATCATGGTACATGCAAATATATACATATACACATATATATATATATATATATATATATATATATATATATATATATATATATATATAATAAACTCTTTATTTTAAATCATATGTAATTTGCTTGTGTACGATAGAAACTTTTAGTAGATATGGAATCTCATCCCCTTATATTAACATTTTTCATGTGATTGTTCAAGGTACCTATGGAGTGAGCCTTGAAGGCTCTTGTGCTCTTGAAGCACATGTTATGTCATTTTAATTGTCATGACCCTAAAACTTCTGCATTTTATTTTAAATGTTTAAAATATTTTGAGGATTTAATTTGGCATTGTGATATGGGTTTTATTTGAACTGATTATGTAATTTGATGAATTGGATATTGAACATCCTTATTAGTAACTTTTGAAATACTTTGGTTAAGTATTTTGTTGTTTACTTTGAGGTATTTGAATGTATGTATTAATTAAATGGGATAGTTATTCCCCATTGGTATATGTACAAGCAGATGTATATGCGTATAAGTGTGTGTATATATTGTGTAATATAGTACGCGGGATGGTTATTCCCCACCAAAGAATATGAGATGTTAGATGAAATTACTTTCATAATTAAATGCCTTTAGGACTATTAATTTTGTAATTTCCAAATTTTTTTCTCTCTCCATAGTTGATCGTACCTTCTTGAAAATATGTTTTCTAAAAGCTCTTGCGAGCCTTGCTTCCCTTCTGCGCACCTTGTTATTTATACCTTCACTGAGTCAATGGTAGACTCATTCCTTTCTTCATATTTTTTTCCAGATGATACTGCTAGCATAATTAGTTATTGATACATCCTAAGGGGTCCTGTGACGTCATGATTATTATGGGAATGTTGGAGTCTTATTATTGTTAAGATTATGCCTGAGAGTCTATATGGTTTGTTTAGGCTTGCTAGGCTAAATGGGATTTTTGGTTTAGCCTTTAGGTTGTCACGACTTAGAATTTTTCAGTTGTGACAGGGACCAAGGATCAAAACTACTCCAGCACCCTCATCCCCTTTTCGTTTCGACCCAGCAACTAGAACAAGTAAGAGAGGGAGAGTTTGAAGCGGTGGAAGAAGAGGAAAATGAAGAGGAAGAAAAGGAAGCTTCCACCTACATGAAATCAAAAAAATAGGTAAAGGTAAGTTCCTAAATCACTATCCTACATTTACTTCTTCTATTGGTTGAGTATTTTGGGAGCTAATGGTTCTTGTAAGCTGAAGTTAGATAGAGAAATTTGAAAAGGGAGAGAGATAAGTGTGAGAAAGCATGTTTAGTCATAAGAGGAAGCTAATATATGATGAATCATGGACTTGCATGATGGTTATTTCAAATGTATATGGAGTTTGAATTTTTGGAGTCTTAAAGATAGAAAAAGAAATGGCTGCTGTGATATCTAAAAGCTTGTTAAAATTAAATATGTAGAGCATCTATAGAGTTTTATGTGATGTTTCGAAGTAATGGAGTTGAGCTTCATGAATTATTTCCAATACCCTTATTTTAGCCAGCACTGTTTAAGCATCAAGGAGTTTGAATTTGTCTAATTTAAGCCTTCAAATGGGTTTGGAAGGGATTTTTGTGTAGGATAATGCCCCTAGTACAAGTTTGGAATCATCATGATTGAAAATTGAAAGTTTGAATGTATGTAAGTGTCTTGACCAATATGCTTGAGAAAGTTAGAGCTAAGATTTGATTAATTCAATGGTTGTAATTGAAAGAGACAAGCTTCACCCAAGAGGGGGGTGAATTGGGTGATGTTATAAATTTTTCGCTTGATGTGATGATATGAAAAATAGAGTAGATAGAGTAGAGTTGAGAAGATTAGAACACAGAGGGTTATACTGGTTCGGCCTAACAACCAGGCCTACGTCCAGTCCTCAGAGATCAAGATCTACTGAGATTTTCAATATTCTTCCAAGATTCAATGGGCTCTCAGAATGCCACAAAACAACAATTGTCCTTGGAAGGACTACGAGCAGAAATATTCTCTCACTAAGAAATTTCTCTCCCCCTTACGATAAGTCTTACGTACAGAAAAACAACCTATGACCTTTCTCACTTGCTTATGTATACAAGACTTATGAGCAGCAACGTTCTCTTCTGCTTACACCACTGTAAGTCTTACGAGCAGCAGCATTCTCTTCTACTTGTATCTTATAAGTCTTATGAGTGGAAGGTTTAACAAGGAATTCTCTCAACTGCTTCTCTCGTAAGGAAATCTACCCTCTCAAGGTCCCAATACCTTGAGATCAAATGAAAATAGAATTTGAATTGTATGAAGACTCTCTTACAGAGCAAATAGATGAATACTTAAGGTCAATATGTATACAGAGAAAATATGAATAATAAGGACTCGTGTATATCCTTGTGAATTCTTGTACTTCATTGTATTTTTTTTACGATCTCTCTGGAACTCTGTATTTATAGAAGTTCAGTTTTTGCCCGTTTGAATAACGATCATAGTGGAGAGGGGCATGTTACTGTGGAACGGCATGCGCACGTTTGAAAACTTTTAATGTAGTAGGCGTGTGTTTGTCGTAATGTTGTCTGCCGTTGTTTGACTTCCTTCATGTCTGTTTATTTCAACGTTCATCCTCCTGTATCACACTTATAATACATTCAAAATGATGTTAAATAATGATAATGAGTAATAATAAGATAAATAAATAACATTAAATCATATTCGGTTTGAACGTTATGAGACTTGGTATTTTTGGTGTTCTGCCAGAGTATCACTCGAGCATGGATGGGCTCACTCGAGTGATATCACAATTTTACTCCTTGATCTTCAGTTTTGAGTTTGTGCTCGCATAGGATTTCAGAGAGACAAAATTCTCACTCGCAAGTGATGTGGGGCCTCACTCGAGCACAACTCCTTCTGCACGAGCACAACTCCTTCTGCTCGAGTGGCCTTGCATTTTGCACTGGGAGTTTCTTCTCTGGACAGCACTCGCATGTTAATTTGGCAAGAGTGAGATTTTGCACTCGCAGGTGATGTGGGCCCTCACTTGAGCACACATACTCCTGCTCGAGTGAGAAGAATATTCTTAAGTAATATACCCTTAATACCAACACTTGCATCAGAATTGGAGAGGGATAGATTTTTCACTCGCAAGTACTGATGTGTCACTCGAGCATATGAAGCTATGCTCGAGCATAATTGTGCTTCTCTGAACTTCATGACTCTCGGCCAAGCACTCGCAGTCCCTTGCTCGAGTACAGAACACTCATGCTCGAGCATTGATTTCTCTGCTCGAGTACATCAAGGAAGAATGACAATACTTGCTCTCGGCCAGGCACTCGCAGACTCTCACTCGCATGTGCTCGAGTGAGAAAGGCTCCTCTGCTCGAGTGCTATCTCCAGTGCTCGAGTGAATCATTGAAAATGACAGTGGCATGCCTCTAGGGTAAACACTTTCTGGCTATCACTCACACATGCTCGAGCACAGAATGGTTCCATGCTCGAGTGCTAGACTCATGCTCGAGCACACCAGATCATTTTGACTGCAGACGCCATAGAACATTGTTATATGCATTTGGTAACCTTGTAAACATTTCTTAAACTTATAAAAATATGATTTGTACACAATTGACTTTTGTTATCATCAAAACTTGGGATCTAACATTCTCCCCCTTTTTGATGATGATAAAACCTTTGTGATGAAAGTTAAGAATTGATTAAAAAAAATTTAAGTACTTCAATGTTTCCAAATGCATATCAAGTTTTAGGTTCAAGTTCATGTTTCCCTGCAATACTTCCTTTGGACACTTAACAACCAAGATAAGCATAGTATAAATCAAATAACTTGATAACACACTTAGCCAGAATAACTTGAATCATAGATATAGTCATTAATATTTAACTTGATTAATAATCTTGATAAACTTGATAATAACAAATAACCCCAAATACAACCATAATAACAGTAAAACCTACCCCATACAGAAAATCTACCCAAACACCCAATACATCCCATCCTATGATAGCTCAGCTCAGATAACCATCACACATCCTTCTCTCCCGTTTTGTCAACATCAGAAGGGGACTGAGGAAAAGTGATATCAGAAGGTGGGACAAAGGATACCATGGCAGTGGAAGGGTCAATTAGCACATCAGGAGATGATGGCTATAGTACAGAGGCTGAGGGTGGTAATGAAGGCGACCGATCATAGGTGATATCAACATTAGAATCTAGATCGGTGAAGAGAACATGTGTCTGTGGATGAAGAGGTGAGGTGGAAGCAGGAGTGGTCTCAGGAGGCACTTCAGAAGATGCAGGTGGAAAACGAGAACGTAAGAAGATCTCCATATCAGTTATCCTCTGTGACATCTCATCCTGAGTTTTGAACATCAAGTCAAAGTTGGTATTGGCCTTGTCTACCAACTTGATGACTTGTGACTCCATCTTCTCCACAAGCTTCTCATACTCAGTCACTAATTCCTTCTTCAGACTGGATACTGCTTGATTGATTACCTCAGTCAAATGGTTGGAAAGAGAAGCATTAAGAAAAGAAGGAGGAGGAATAGGACCTTGAGCAGATGATTGGGCCTCATCACCTCTTGATGGAGTGGCTTCCCTCTGAGATGTGGCTTTGGTTCAACTCATCGGAAGATTGATACCCATATGAGTAAGTTGAGTCTTACTAAACCTCAAAATAAGCACCCTTTTAGTTCCTTCCAAATACCATACCTTGTTTTTCATTAGGATAAAGGATACAATCTGAGGGTATGGTATGGTTGCGGATTTTGATAAAGAAAATCGAAATCTTCTCATCTCATTGAAGATAATTTCCCCCACATTCCTTTATTGCCCGGCTAGGAAAGAGGCCAACATATAATAGTCCTTTTGAGCAAAATGGGTAAAGTTTTTAGACTTATTTACTATGCGCCGGGAATATATATAGTGAAGGATTCTGTGAGAGTTAGGCATATCAATAGGTTTAAAATTGAGAGGACCTATTGGGTCTTTTGGTCGTAAAATTTGGAAGGCTTCATTGGCAGAGAAAGAAGGTGGATCATGGGGAGGTGTAACATATCCAAGTAGGTCATTTATGATCTTAGCAGATATCATAATGAATTTGCCTCTAACAATAGTAGACACTGCTTCCTCAATCAATTCACCAGACCTAGACATAATGTTATGGGTCTTCATGTTGCAATAAAAGGTTTTCACGATAGTGGGTGAATATGGCATATGGATATTTAGCCAGGGAGCATAGTATTGAAGATAAGGATATAAATCCAAATGGCAATTTTTCTTCAAATAATCTAAATCCACATACACAACTGGATAGAAATGCCTATGAATAAACTCATCATCAAATACCTTCTGAGATAATACCTTTAGTTCCTCAACAATGAATCCCTCAGGAGGACTGGTAATGTGATCATCTACTGGTGCTTGTGAGGCAGAAGGTGCTCCTGAAGCAGTGGCACTGGATTGCCCGACATGGTGTGAACTTGAAACACCAGCTTGAGAAGCAATCTTTCCAACTATCTTATCAAGTTTGGATTTCTCCATTGCTTCCCGGAGTTGTCTGTTGAATGAATCATCAGAGGAAGAAAATGATTGTTGTGATTGCTTAGTTTCCTTTTTCTTCCCTTTTCCGTGAACCTCTTTGGATTGAGACCGGGTAACTATAGGTTCCTTGAACACCACACCCTTTGGTTTCTTTTGAGGAGGTTGAACCTTCTTTACTATTTGAGGCTTAGGGTGATGTTTCTTAGCTGGAGTCCTCTTTTTGGTCTTGGGTTTAGGAGGAGGAGGTGACGGTGAGGAAGACATTTTAAGAGATGGAGGAGTTGGTTCTGGGGTTGCAGAGGCACTAGCAGTGGAATGAGTAGGAGAGGGAGAGTGAGATCTATGAGAAATGAAGGGCATTTTAGTTCTTGCCATTATGAAACAAGAGAGAAAGAAGGCAAAACTCATAGAATTTTTGAGAGAAAAGAAAACGCCACAGATTAGGGCACCGAATGTGAAATGCAAGAGATAAAAATCACCTTTTATAGAAGAATGAAGAATTGTAACGGTGATTTGAAGCAAGTGGACATGATTGATTGAAGAGAAACGGTTGGAGGTGAAAAGTTGTGACCTTCGAGTGACGAGACATCTCGAGTGAGAGCAAGAAGTGCAACGGTCTGAGCTATCGCGTAACTGATATAAGTGGCAGTGCTCGAGCATAAACCCTAGTGCTCGAGTGATGTTCATACTATGCTCGAGTGTGTTCTATCTGTGCTCGAGTGATAATCTGGAAAATTTAATGAAACATGTAAAAGCGTACCTAGATTATGGATTTCTTGCCATATTTTGTATCTTTGTACTCAAATCCTCCAAAATCATTTGAGTAACCATGATTTGGATAGCTTTTGGAAAGAAACTCTTTCTTTCTACTCGAGCATACACTCTTCACTTCAAGCATATTCATATCATGCTCGAGTGAACTAAATTTTCACTGTTGCTTTTGAGATAGACTCTTGGTATTCTTATTTCCTCTGTTAACCTCTGTTTTACATATCAAGAAGCAGAGTATTTTTAATAGTGCTGTGCTCGAGCAAAGCTAATCGTGCTCGAGTGAGATAGCTCATCACTCGAGTGACACCATCTGTGCTCGAGTGACAGACCTGCAAAATGATTTTTAATGCTCCGATGCCAAAGTCAGCATAGTTATCATCAAAAAGAACATTTAATTAAGATATTTAACAAGAAAACTTACAACTCATTGGGATTAACCATTCCCAATTCTCTTCGAATATATAGGAATTGATCTTTTGCTATTGGTTTTGTGAAAATATCCGCAAGTTGAAGATGAGTTGGTATGAATTCCACTTTGACATCCTTCTTTTGAACGTGATCTCGAATGAAGTGATGTCGAATGTCTATGTGTTTGGTCCTTGAATGTTGTACAGGATTCTTGGCCAAGCTTATAGTGCTAGTGTTGTCACAATAAATTGGAATCTCATTTAAGTATATCCCCAAATCTTGAAGTTGTTGTTTCAACCATAATACTTGAGAATAGCAACTTGCTACAGCTATATATTCAGCTTCAGTCGAGGATAATGAAACTGTGTTCTGCTTCTTGCTGAACCATGATACTAGAGAGCCTCCAAGAAATTGACATTGACCACTGGTACTTTTTCTGTCAGTTTTATATCCTCCGTGATCTGAATCTGAATATGCCATTAAATACTCATTCCCTCTTTTCGGATACCAAAGACCAAGTTCTGAAGTGTCTCCTAGATATTTGAAGATTCTTTTTACTGTCTCTGCATGTGATGCCTTAGGAGCGAATTGATACCTAGCACACATTCCCACACTAAACTGAATATCTGGCCTGCTTGCTGTAAGATAGAGTAATAAACCAATCATTCCTCTATACTTAGTGATGTTGAAGCTAGGACCTTTTACATCAGCATCCAACAATGTTGTAGAACTCATTGGAGTATCAGCTCCATTAGCGTTATCTAATCCATATTTCTTCAACAACTCTTTCAAATACTTTGTTTGAGATACAAATATACAATTCTTCTTTTGTTTGATTTGAAGTCCAAGAAAGAAGTTCAATTCTCCCATCATGGACATTTCAAACTCCCCCTGCATAATCTTAGAGAATTCTTGACACATAGATTCGTTAGTAGCACCGAAAATAATATCATCAACATAAATTTGAACAATTAGAATATCACTTTTGTTATGTTTGATGAAAAGAGTTGTATTTACTTTACCTCTGACAAAACTTTGATCAAGAAGAAATTTGCTTAGTCTTTCATACCAAGCTCTAGGTGCTTGTTTCAAACCATATAATGCTTTCTTAAGTTTGAAGACATGATCAGGTTTTGTTTCATCTTCAAAACCAGGAGGTTGTTCTACATATACTTCCTCCATAATATAACCATTTAGAAAAGCACTTTTCACATCCATTTGATAAAGTTTAAAACCTTTAATGCAAGCAAAGGCTAGGAGTACTCGTATTGCTTCCAATCTTGCCACTGGAGCATATGTTTCCTCATAATCAATACCTTCTTCTTGATTATAGCCTTTGGCAACCAATCTTGCTTTGTTTCTCACAATGATTGCTGATTCATCAAGTTTGTTTCTGAAAACCCATTTGGTCCCTATAACCGTATGATCTTTAGGTCGAGGAACCAAATCTCAAACTTGATTTCTTTGAAATTGATTTAGTTCTTCTTGCATAGCAATCACCAAGTCATTGTCAAATAAAGCTTCTTCTATATTAGAAGATTCAATTTCAAAAATAAAAGCAGAGAAAGTTACCTCATTAAGGATTCTATTTCTGGTTTTGACACCTTCATGAATATCTCCTATAACTTGATCAATTAGATGATCTTTCATATGTCTCCATGCTTTTGGTTGAGCATGATCATCGACATCTTCTAAATTTTGAAAATCATTTCTTTCAAGGTCATCTTGTTTTGAAATAGATTTGTTTTTCTTGATTGAATCCATTTCTTCTTCATCAATATGTTTTGTCTGAGATTCAAGTTCATCAAACACAACATGAATAGATTCTTCAACAGTACATGTTCTTTTATTAAAAACTCTATAAGCCTTACTTCTATTAGAATATCCTAGAAATAAACCTTCATCAAACTTTGAATCAAATTTACCTAAGTTTTCTTTACCATTGTTGTGAATGAAACACTTACACCCAAAGATATGTAGATGAGCAAGATTTGGCTTTCTTCCTTTGTAAAGTTCATATGGCGTCTTTCCAAGTGATTTGCGAATATATGCTCGGTTTGAGATGTAACATGCAGTGTTCATTGCATCTGCCCAGAACACTTGTGACATTTCTTTTTCATTAAGTACTGCTCTCGCCATTTCTGTAAGAACTCTGTTCTTTCTTTCCACTACTCCATTTTGTTGAGGTGTTCTAGGAGCGGAGAAGTTATGATCTATTCCTTCATTGTTGCAGTAGTTTTCAAATAATTGATTATCAAATTCTCCTCCATGGTCTGTCCTAATAGAAACAATAGAAATACCTTTCTCATTTTGAACCTTTTTGGCAAACATAATAAATTCAGCAAAAGTTTCATCTTTTGAAGCAATAAATATAGTCCATGCAAATCTTGTAAAGTCATCGACAATTACTAACGTATATAAATTTCCTCCAAAACTTTTTACTCTTGCTGGTCCTACCAAATCCATATGAAGTAATTGTAAAGGTTTAGAAGTAGAAATCTCATACTTTGTTTTAAAAGAGGATTTAGTTTGTTCGCCTTTTTGACATGCTTCACAAATCATATTATCTTTGAATTTGAGTTTGGGAAGACCAACAACTAAATCTTTTCTAATCAATTTGTCAAGTTGATTCATATTAACATGAGTCAGACGCTTATGCCATAACCAACTTTCCTCTGATAGACTAAGAAAACAATTTTTAGAAGAATTTGAATTTAAATCAATAGTATAACAATTACCGTCCCTTTGAGCTCGAATCTTTGCCTTGATAGATTCTTTGTTTAGTGGTAGATCTTTCTTGTTCACTATCAAACATTCTTTTGAGTCAAAAATCACCCAGTTATCTTTGTCAGTGCTTTGACTTACGCTCAGGAGGTTGTGGCATAATCCCTCAACATAATATACTTCATTGATTTGTACACCATCAGATTTTCCCACTTCACCAATTCCAGCAATACGTCCGGATTGATTACCTCCAAATGTTACCTTTCCTCCTTCTCTGGTTTCCAGTATGGTGAACTTATTTTTGTCACCAGTCATGTGGCTCGAACATCCACTATCAATATACCATTTATTCACTCGAGATGCTTTAGACATATCTAGAATGAGGTGATCAAATTTTAGGTACCCACACTTTCTTGGGTCCTTTGTGGTTAGTATGTGATGTATGTGTTCCTTTCAGAACCCATTTATATGTTCCAATAACTTGAACCTTTTTGAAATAACATGATGAAGTATAATATCCTTTCTTGTTACAATAGCTACATGATGCAAAGGGGTTCAATGTATGCACAGAATTCCTGAAGTATTTAAGATACGTTCTACTACTATTCTTCTTATATCCTTTATTCTTATCATAAGCAGAATTATATCCAATTCCAGATTTATCAAATGAAACTTTCTGAGAATTTAAAATAACCTTAAGAGTTTCACTTCCCTTAGTAAATTTTTCAACAATTTTTGTTAAATCACTTATTTTCTTATCTTTCTCTTTACACATTTCACATGATGATATGACAGTACTTTCTAATTCTTTTACTTTCTTCTTATAGCTAACCATTTCTTTAGCTACTTTGATGAACTCTGTATGCAATGCATTATATTCAGATAACAATTCATCATAAGTAGGTTCAGAATCACTTACCTCAGAGTCTGATTCTTCTTCCTTGGCTACCAAGCACAGATTTGCTACTTTGTCATTGTCACTTTCTTCGTCTGACGAACTATCACCCCATATAGATGATATATATGCTTTCTTTTTCTGCTTCTTTTGGTCTTTGTTTCTGAAGCATTCAGATTTGATGTGTCCAGGTTTCCCACATTCATAGCATACTATCTGTTGTTCTTTATTTTCTTTCTTGCTTGGTCCACCTTGATAATTTTTGAAGTTCTTTTGACCTCTTATGTAGAATCTCTTGAATTTTCTCACGATCATTCCCATTTTATCATCATTAGGGATATCTTCATTCTTGGAAGATCCTTCTTCTTCTTTGATCGCTTTAAGTGCAACTCCCTTTTTCTTTTTATCATCGAACTCTTCAAGTTCCTTTTTGAATCTCAACTTTCCTTCATACTCAGAAAGACTCCCAAAGAGAGCAACTACAGATCTCATAGATTCTCCTTTAGCTTCTTCGATAGCTGTCACCTTCGCTTCCTATTCTTTCGTAAGAATATTAAGAATCTTTCTTACCTGGGAATTTTGATCAAACGATTTTTCAAGAGCAGATAATTGATTAACAAGATGAGTATACCTGAGTTCAAATTCTGATATACCTTCTCCAGGTTTCATACGAAATAGGTCATATTCTGTAATTAAAGTATTGACTCTATTTTCTTTGATTCCGGATGTACCTTCATGGGAAATTTCAAGAGCATCCCACATATCTTTGGCAGTTGGTAGAGTACATATTCAAAAATATTCTTTTTGACTAAGAGCACTCTGTATCATTACAATAGCTTTACTATTTAATGTTACTAACCTTTTATCATTCTCGTCAAACTCATCTGGACTCTTCTTAACAGCTCTATCTTCAATTTTCTTCATTGGAACATAGTCACCATCTTGTATAACATTCCACAAGCCGTACTCGTTAGCCATCACGAACACTCTGAATTTAGCTTTCCAGAATGAAAAATGCTCTCCAGCAAAACCCGGAGGTCTAGTGATTGAAGCTCCGTCTGGAAGAATGTTTTCACCCATTGTTGTCATTTATTGGATCCTTCTCAAGCTATTAGGCTCTTCAGAGAAGACCTCACTCTGATACCAAATGAAAGAGACAAGCTTCACCCAAGAGGGGGTGAATTGGGTGATGTTATAAATTTTTCACTTGATGTGGTGATATGAAAAATAGAGTATATAGAGTAGAGTTGAGAAGATTAGAACACAGAGCGTTATACTGGTTCGGCCTAACAACCAGGCCTACGTCCAGTCCTCAGAGGTCAAGATCTACTGATATTTTCAATATTCTTCCAAGATTCAATGGGCTCTCAGAATGCCACAAAACAACAATTGTCCTTGCAAGGACTACGAGTAGAAATATTCTCTCACTAAGAAATTTCTCTCCCCCTTACAACAAGTCTTACGTGCAGAAAAACAACCTATGACCTTTCTCACTTGCTTATGTATACAAGACTTATGAGCAGCAACGTTCTCTTCTGCTTACACCACTGTAAGTCTTACGAGCAGCAGTGTTCTCTTCTACTTGTATCTTATAAGTCTTATGAGTGGAAGGTTTAACAAGGAATTCTCTCAACTGCTTCTCTTGTAAGGAAATCTACCCTCTCAAGGTCCCAATACCTTGAGATCAAATGAAAATAGAATTTGAATTGTATGAAGACTCTCTTACAGAGCAAATAGATGAATACTGAAGGTCAATATGTATACAGAGAAAATATGAATAATAAGGACTCGTGTATATGCTTGTGAATTCTTGTACTTCGTTGTATTTTTTTACGATCTCTCTAGAACTCTTTATTTATAGAAGTTCATTTTTTGCCCATTTGAATAATGATCATAGTGGAGTGGGGCATGTTACTGTGGAACGGCATGCGCACGTTTGAAAACTTTTAATGTAGTAGGTGTGTGTTTGTCGTAACGTTGTCTGCCGTTGTTTGACTTCCTTCATGTCTATTTATTTCAACGTTCATCCTCCTGTATCACACTTATAATACATTCAAAATGATGTTAAATAATGATAATGAGTAATAATAAGATAAATAAATAACATTAAATCATATTCGGTTTAAACGTTGTGAGACTTGGTGTTTTTGGTGTTCTTCCAAAGTATCACTCGAGCATGGATGGGCTCACTTGAGTGATATCGTAATTTTACTCCTTGATCTTCAGTTTTTAGTTTGTGCTCGCATAGGATTTCAGAGAGACAAAATTCTCACTCGCGAGTGATGTGGGGCCTCACTCGAGCACAACTCCTTCTACTCGAGTGGCCTTGCATTTTGCACTGGGAGTTTCTTCTCTGGACAATACTAGAATGCTAATTTGGCAAGAGTGAGATTTTGCACTCGCAGGTGATATGGGCCCTCACTTGAGCACACATACTCCTGCTCGAGTGAGAAGAATATTCTCAAGTAATATACCCTTAATACCAACACTTGCATCAGAATTGGAGAGGGATAGATTTTTCACTCGCAAGTGCTGATGTGTCACTTGAGCATATGAAGCTATGCTCGAGCATAATTGTGCTTCTCTGAACTTTATGACTCTCGGCCAAGCACTCACAGTCCCTTGCTCGAGTACAGAACACTCATGCTCGAGCATTGATTTCTCTGCTCGAGTACATCAAGGAAGAATGACAACACTTACTCTCGGCCAGGCACTCGCAAGTTCTCGAGTGAGAAAGGCTCCTCTGCTCGAGTGCTATCTCCAGTGCTCGAGTGAATCATTGAAAATGACAGTCGCATGCCTCTCGGGTAAACACTTTTTGGCTATCACTCACACCTGCTCGAGCACAGAATGGTTCCATGCTCGAGTGTTAGACTCATGCTCGAGCATACCAGATCATTTTGACAGCAGACACCATAGAACATTGTTATATGCATTTGGTAACCTTGTAAACATTTCTTAAACTTGTAAAAATATGATTTGTACACAATTGACTTTTGTTATCATCAAAACTTGGGATCTAACAGTAATGGTATTAAAATTGAGAAATTGTGTGGGTAAATGACAAAATCTCAATTTTGGAAGCATTAGTTATGATAATGGAAGTTTTTTTAAATATATGTGTCTCAACCACAGGAAAGAAAGTAGGGGAAGGAGGTTAATTTCCCAATTTGGAACTCAAAAATATATTCTTCATGCAAGATTAGATAAGAATAGCATGAGGAAAAGATTTAAAATATAAATAATAAGTAAGTAGAGAATTAGAATAGAAACAGAGTTAAAGTAAATGAAGGAAGAGAGTTTGGGGTAATGGGGAGAGATTAATTATGCAAAGTAAGCATAACAAAGTTTATGTATTAATCTGCTCCTTACATGAATAGTTAATAGGATTTGTATTGTGCTCAAGACTTACAATGTAGCAAGTTCAAGAGCAAGTAAAGGATTAAGTGAAAAGGCAGAAGCTTCAAGAGATAGGGAAACTTACTCCTATATAGTTTGTACTTGGCTGGTTGTATGTTTATTGTCATGTATGCCACAGTTAGGCCTTTGAACATGCGATATCCTTGCTTGAGTTAATGTTTTTGTTATTGAGATTCTCCCGAATATCACCCATTTTCTTCCATGTAGCAACAGTAGGTGCAGATACTTCTAAAGGGAAGACAAAGCTAGTGGACGATTAGCAGGGGTAGAGGCTTAAGAATTATAAGTTATCCTTTGTTTGTTCTATCTATCTATCTATCACTACTTGGTTGTGTGGCTGTTATGTTAATTACCCATGGTTATGTAAATTAAATTTTGTTATGTTATGTATCCAACCTCCATAACGAAGGGCAGGAGAGCTAAGTACAAGTTTAAGGTAAGCGCCATGTTAAGTACATGGTAGAGATACATGGGTGGTAATATATAATTATTTTATTCCTTCATTTGAGCCACAAATTTGTGACTGCTTTGACATAGGGCATACATGTGAGCTAGAGAATGAAATTTTTTAGAAAAATAGCACACATCCGTACTTTCAAAATGAGTCTTATTTGATAATTTTTGGATATGTAGATTAAAAGATATTATTTTTTAAAGTTATATAAAAGTTCTTTCCAAGAGCTAAAAATAAAGCTTTGAAACCACTAATTTTAGAGATATATTAAGTTAGTTATGAATTTCTGAAGTTTTAAGAAATTTGTTATCTCCTTATACCCACCATTTAAGAAAGAATTTCAAGTTTTTGGTTTAATCAAGGGTACTATTTGGATCACATGTGGTTCTTAAATTACTAAAAAACTTTGATAGGCGACCCTAGAGTAAGTGTCACAGTCGTCTTATGTTGGTCTTTGAAAAAGAGATTTCAAGTACAAGCACCTAAATGAAAATGTCATGCTTGCGCAGTCACGGTAAAACACCTAGTATGAAAGAGGAGTGTGAATATCAACATTGGACTTTATTCTTTCACTAGCCACCAATGACTTCCAATATGAGGCTATGATGGCCACCGATTTCACCCAACACTAAAATTTTAACCGATTGGCTAACAAGTCTTCGACTATCATATAAACAAGGCATCCTCCTTCCCAATTCAGGCACTGAGCTATATCCAAGTACGTTACGTTGTCCCTCACTACATCTTTGCACTTCAACTACACCACATGCGACGGAATCTCGGAATCCAGTGGCTGAGGGACCAACGATTTTTTTCCTCCAGAAAGGTCGGCCCCACTAAATTCACGGGATAATGTCAAAGACAGGAGGTTAGTGCTAGCAATGTTTTCCTGCTACTCGAAGTTGCTAGATGTGGCCACCACTAGGCTTTACATTGGCACCCAACTACTGTTTGTGAATAGGTAACCATAATTATTTGACTAAATTTCATTAAAGGATGCAAGATCTAAATGATTCTCAGGCTTCCTCAATCCAAGAAAATATACTACGTTTGTAACTTCATTAACATTACTCACGAGTGTATTCACCATATTCTAATAATTTGCTCATTCAAATAAAATATGGGGCAAAATTGAACTTAGATAAAAAAAATAGGTACATATGTCAACTTCTACACTAATTGTAGTGTTGAGGAGCGATCGGTTTTTTTTCCTCCAGAAAGATCAAAGGAGGGAGCGAGAGGTTGAGAAAGGGGGAGAAAAAGGATGAGATGTGAAAGAGGGGAGAGAAAGGGGGAGAGATAGAGGAAGAGGTGTAATCGTGAGGTGGAAAATCTAAGTACAAGTGGCTGCCCAATAAGCAATTTTAGTTAAAATTAATGGTCAATATAAATGGTGGTTAAAATGGGGGCAACATTACTACATTTTTATACTTTTAGGGTGACATTGAGACCAAAAATACTTTTAGGGTAACATTGAGACTTTGCAAATACCTCCGAGGCAGATTTGTACCTTAACCCCTTTTAAATTTATATAAAAAAATATAAGGGCCTGTTTAGATTAGTGGTGGTAATAGTGGCTTTTTTTAAATATGATTTTTTTAAACTTAAGATAAAATAAAAGTATAAATGTGATTTATGTTTAGATTAATGATAGCAAAAGTGACCTTGTTTTCGAAATTAAACTTTTTTAGATGATAATTTGAAAAGCAAGTTGAGATGGAAAATGATTGAAAATGACATAAATCTTATTGAATATTACATACATACATACATATATACATACATACTAGCTGGATGAGCAATCAGATCTACTTTATGACATCTACTTTAGGTGTACAAACATACATATACATACAGACATATGTGTGTGTATTTATATAATTGATATTCTTATAAAAAGTATCAAAATTCAGTGTGTGCATTTCTGTTTTTTTTTTTGGTAAGCCCAGGGTATCCACCGCTAGTATAGGAGCGGGCAAAAACCTGGTGGTTCGGGTTAGTCTGGTCCAACCTAAGCTAGTTCGATTCAGTTTGGTCTAGTCAAAATAAGCATCATAATGAAATCGGACCAAATTAACTAGTCAAGTTGGATTAGGTTCTGGACCAAGGGACCAAACCACTTGGATTGTTTCGGTCGGTCCAAGTCAATTTTTTTAAAAAATATTTTTGTAATTTAGATGTTACTTTTTATTTTTTTTAATTTAATATTGTTGGAGTTTTTTAAGGATTTATAATTACATTTTATTTTTTTATGATGATTTTTATATTATTGTAGGTATTGTTCTTATCTTAATTGTATTCATCATGTTTAAATTTTTTTAAAATATTTTTTTATTGTTGTTGGATATTTTAATAGACTTATAATGTTTTAATTCTATGTGACATGTTTTATATTATTATAGGTATTTTTATGGTCCTATTTGGGTTTATTATGTTTAAATTTTGTCTTCCAAAAAGGAAAAAACAAAAATAAAAAAAATTAAATTTAGGTCCTGAACTAGTCCACTAGACCCAGTTTAGTCTAACCTGGCCTCGGGTTGGTGCTGGGCCACACTAGACCATGTGCTGCCTTCTGCAACCCGAGGTGTAACATCCAAAAATTTATTCAAAGAATAAATTTTCCAAAAAAGAAAATTTAAATGGAGTTAGGGTTAATGTTGGGATTTAAAGGTATATTATTTACCTGAGAATTTGAGGAATCTTAAATTAGACAAAAGGGAGAAATTAAGGCCTAATGTGTGTAACTAATAGGTTAGAAGCAAGCACACGCATGGCGTATTTTTATTAACAAAAGGCATACACATACAAGATAGCCTTTTTACTTCTAGGATGGAGTTTAAGGTTGGCCACATGGCACACATACATGAAATATGTAACCCCCCTGCCGTAATTAATATTCGGATTATGCAATAAAGTGAAATATAGACCAATAACAACAAAAATTAACATTTATAAATCCATCTACCAGATGGGGTTTTCACAAACACCTTTCAAAATCATTTATAACCTGGCTTCATATTCATATTTCTGAATACAATTACTACACGAAGATAAATCACATTTAATATATCAGAGTACGCAATGTAGTAATTCCGGCAATTCCGGATTCCATTCATTAATCAAGCCTTACAGGGCACAATCGCCCATACAAGCCCTCATATGGGGATTACACAAATCTTTCTCATACACATAATCAAATCCTTATCCACATACATATATACACATCCAAATACAAATATCCCATCTAGGATGATACCAACTACCAGAATGACAACCCGAAGGAAGTCCTCATCGCCCTTAGCTGCATGCTCCATCCTCGATCCACTACCCTGTCTGGAAGGTTAGTAGGGGAGGGTGAGATTCTAGAGAATCTCAGTAGGAAACAGATACCAAAATGCATGTATGATAAGTGTATAATGCGTGACATGTTTGCAATACATATCACATGCCCAAACCATGACACACCTGCATGCTCAATGTTTCAACATACTCATGGCCATAGCATAAATAGAAACAGAGCTTCAAACATCATATATGTTTCACATAATCAAGCAAAGCAATAACATGCATCAACACATTAACACAAATATCATACACATGCAAAAGAGGTAAGTTCCCTACACTCTTTCCACATAAGCTCCAGCTCTGGCTGCTCACGATCAGGACGATCATCAAACCTTATAACCAAACCAAGGACATAGGGTTAGTCCCTTTTTTTCCAATTCCTTAACTTTCAAACACTTAAGTTGGTTATAATACAAGACCTTTAGGTGGCTACTCAAAGCCTAAACACACACCTAACGGGTTGGGAGACACCATCCCAAAGTTCCCCCTTTGAAAGCAAAACACTGAATTTTGGTCTTCTCACTCGAGTGAAGATGACCTCACTCGAGTGATGACCCCCAAACTCACTCGAGCACCCAAGAATGCCACACTGGAAGTTTTTGCCCAAGAGCAAACCTCAACATGTCTCACACCCTCACTCGAGCACAGAAAACTGTACTTGAGTGATGACCTCAAATGCACTTGAGCACCAGAAAGTGCAACACCAAGAGTGTTTGCCCAAGAGCACATAACCCTTAAAATGACAAGCTCACTAGTGTATATTCACACTCTTGATAACCCAACTGCGAGTGACAACCCGAGAGCAACCTCTTAATGCAGAAGCACATGATCACTCGAGTGATAACCCACATCACTCGCAGGTGAGGAAGTGAACTCGAGCCCTCCTCATGAGAACCCAGGCAAAACTCGAAGCAAAAAAGGGAAATACATGATAGCACTTGAGCATGATCTTCCCTCACTCGAGTGTTGCTATCAAAATGCCCAGATAGCAGCAACTGATATAGTTTCCCAAACTTACCCAATTTGCTTCCAATAGTTCCAAAACTCTACCACAAGGCTTATCCCATATATTTTCACATAAGGAACCTATTGGACAACTCAAAACACCCAAAAACATATCATAATGACCATTTCCCTAATGGTCACACTTATTACACAATTAACCCAAATTTCCTTACTTTACTCCCAATACTCTAAATCCATTCCAATGACACCAAAATACCATATGGCATCATTTTAACCACAATACACCATCATTCCACAATTATACCAAATCAGGGCAAAAACTACAAATCACATAACTCAATCAAATATCACAATATATAGATCAAAAGGGTACAAATACTCACCTTTTCCTCTTTCCCAAACCAATTTCTTGATTCTTCACCTTTCCACTTTTGCTCAAGCAACAAAACATCTCATCTCACAAATCTAAAACCATAGAGATGAAGCTCTCATCACTATGAACAACTTTAAAGAAGATGATTTAAGCCAAAAAGGACAAGAACAAGGCTAAAACTCACCTTTCCATTTTCTCTTTCTTCCCTTAAGCATGGCGACCATGGAGGCTTGGAGGAGAGAGAGAAAGAGCTCAAAAATTTGGCTCTCCACACACACACAATTGACTTGAGAAGAGAGGAGAGAGGAATGAGTTGAAATCTTGACCCAAATCTAAGGGTCCACAATTTGCCAAGTGTCACCATCTTGACACACATCCCATGAGCTCACATACACACATATACACATGATTCCGCCCCTTGATCTAATACACAAGTCAATCCTAACCATTGATCTTGAAGCTACCAATGAGTTTCCTCCTCAGTAACCGATCAACAGGTCGGTAACTTTACCGTTTTGCCCCCGATTATGGCAATTCACTTGGAATCACCATCAAACTCATTTATTATTCCATTTATCACAAAACACACCCTCCTTCTATTCTAAGTCAATTTGGGTGTTAACCCACAATTGAACTCAAATATAAGGTTTTGGCACTGCTTATAACATAAGCGACTACAATCCACTTCCTATTCTCCAAAAGGGTTCATTGATCTCCAATCACATTTACCTTTGGAGTCATTAATCCTTAATCACAGTTTGGGATCCTGCTAAACCAGGGCTTAACAGTCCAGTAATCTCAGGCTTATTCTCTAAGCTCAAGTCTCAAAAGTTGGGGTATTATAAAAGAGACCAACTCAACACACATGTCTCTCCCCATTGACTTAAGAGGCATCCCCCTCACACACATGTACCATGCAAGAATTTTGTTTAAATGCACTTCCTTCTCTTTATCTTTTATAAGATGGCCAAGATGCAAGGAAAGGTGTGGGAGAGTTGAATTAACACACATCCTTACCTTTAGGTCAATTATTTCGGCTAAGGCATACGAGGGAGGAGAGAGAGAGAGTTTAATTAATTGAATTCCTCATCCTTATTTATTTCTAAGTCGGTCAAACACAAAAGAAAAGGGGAAAGTCAACATATTCTCATTCTTATCTCACTTAAAGTTGGCCAAGAAATATCAAGACAAGAGAGAAAAGATTGGTCACCACAACTCCTTACCTTTTAACCTAAAAGGACATCTAAGATATGAGAGAGAGAGAGAGAGAGAGAGAGCTTAATCAATACAACTCCTCTCCCTTTATCCAAAATTCGGCTAAGACAAAAGAAAAGAAAGAGAAAAGTTGGACAACCTTCAACTCACTTAATCTTTTGACACATGGCCACTTTTCTAGCCATGCACTCACACATACGTGTCCATATAATTACAAACACTCCCTTACTTTCAGCCATTACAAAGTTGGCCAAAGAGGAAAGAAAAATAGAAAAAGAGAAAAGAGAAAGAGAAAGGGATGGTTGGGAGCATGATAAGAGAACAAGATTTGAAGGGGAGTGTTCTTGACCCATATACACCCTTAGGACCCCATTTCTAGCTCTAAGTGCCTTTATAAACTTTGTTCCTCTAATTCAGAGCAACATTTTTATGGTTTTAGTTTCTTGAGAAGAGGTGTTTGGTGCTGTCTACAAGTGGTGAGAGTTGGAGAAGTCAAGTTAGAGTGTTAGCAAAAGAAAGAGGTAAGCATAAGCTTTGATTTGAACCAAGTGTCTAGAAATTTGGTTACTCTTTCATGGTTATGACATGCTGCCCTAATTTTCATTAAGAGCTAACCTTAGGATTTTGATGATATAAACCTATGAACATTATGTATAAAAAGAAGTTTGAGCATGATGGAGAGGAAGTAGAGCAAGTTTTATAACTAGAAGTAGCAAAATCACATTGATTCTTCCTATAGTACATTTCGGCCAGGTTAGGACAAAGAAAAGGCATGAGGTTTTGCCAAATTTGAGGTTATAAATAGATTCTACATGTGAAATTGTGTAGGATTAGCTTGTAGCAATAATTTTTAGAAAGACTGAATTGAGAATCTAAAAATTTGAATTAAAGGTGCTGCCAGAATTTGGTTTCCAGGGAGTCAAGTTGATTTGAATTCAGTTTTTCCAAGTCAAATCTTATTCAATGAATGTGAAATTTTACAGGTCAATAGTACATATTCAAAGATTTAAAATAAGAATGCATTAATTGGACATTTATAAAGAGATATATGAATTTCAAAATTTAGGATCAAAACTGCGAAACAATCTAAGAGAGTCATCAGGTTGGTCGTGAATTCTGGAATTTTACACCTTCAGTTAACATTGGTTAACATTTTTCTTATATAGGGGACTTAAGGAGCTTCACATAGAAGCTTGAACCACATCATTTGAAATTTTCTAGATTATGATATGAATTTTCAAAGTTACCTAATGAAATTTGGCAAATTGGGGTTGGTTTTGGAATTTCCAGTTTTTGAAGAAAATTATGCCTAGTAGGGACATGAGGATTGGAAATATGATTTAAAGATCAATGTGACCATATTGAATACCCAAATTACAAGGAGGGAAGACATATAATATGTCTTAGATTAAATATTCATTAGACATGGCATAAAAGAGAAGTATTAAAGATAACCAACAAAAGTTAAAATAAAGGACAAGAATATGGAATGGGTCAAGAATAACCTAATTTACGTTATGCCCGTAGAATTGGAATAGGTAATGACCAATTTATTCATGAATTCTAAATATAGGATTTGATATTTGCCCGAGCCTAGAAAAGGAGTATGTTAGTAAAGGTAATTTGCGGGAAAGGCAATTAGGTAGTAACTCTTTCTCTCATGTAATATGTATTGTTCTGTATGTATGTTTTTACCATTGATTATACATGAATATATGGAATTGACGTGTGGACCAGTATGTCCTGAGGCCAAAAGACTTGTTTGGACTAGTGTGTCCTGAGGCCAGCAAACTGTTATGCATTCAAAGTTATGCCAGGCAGTGACCCTAGGCTGTAAGATCTTATATGCTAGTTGAGTTGTTTTAGACCAGTGTGTCTCGTGTTTGATAATTATGCTACATCTTGAATGCTAAATGCTGTCTATGGCGATTGTTGATCGTATGATGGTTTGTTTAGCATGCTTTGTAAACTTGCATACTTTATTATTGGCTATTGTTACTACTGAGATTCTCACAAATCTCACCCTTTCCATTAATGATATACAGCTAAAGCAAGCAACTCCAAAGGCAAAGGAGTGGTAATTGCAAATAAATAAGAAGGTGGAAGAGAGGAGTTTATTGTATGTTGGTTATCTGTACAATATTTTGGAATAGACTTAGGCATTTTAGTAGTCTCTTGTGGCTATATGGGTTGTATATATGCATGTATATACCTAAATAGTGAAAACAATATACGTAGTAGTGGATGTAGCATAGCATACGTAATATAGGATAGTTTTAGTCAATTCAATATATAGAACGAAACGATAATTTCCTCTAGTACGATAATTGATTGGGCTATTGTATGTTAATGGCTCGTAGTATCATTATCAAAATACTAGAAATGAGTAGAGAGGCACTTTGACAATAATAAATGGAGGTAAGGGTTGATGAGTCACAATGAAGTTGCAAACCACCATATAATTGTTTTTGAAAATTTCAAATTTTTCAGAAAAAACCCATTCAATAACATGTTCGGACCTTGTTTTTAGGTTGGGATTTTGTGACATTATCAAAAGAGTATTTGTCTTAGGATTGAAACCTGGCTCAATGGTTTAAATTCATTATGTAATAACTCATATGATAACGTTGGTAAGAAGAGTGTCACACAAGGTCCTCTCCAAACTAGACCTAAGGTTGATGTCAAACTCAGTTCAATCCCTAGCTAATAGTAGTAACTAATCCCTACACACCATAAACTTCCTGAAGGGGTTTCAGAGATCAAACCTATAACTAAATGCTTAAAGAAAGTGTGTATTTCTAGTAATAGCATAATTAATACACATTTTTAAGTAATAATAAAATAACTATATAATAATTTTGTTATCCAAAATTACATTACAAGTCTGTTTTATTGGCAAGATTATGAATAATATAATATTTAAATCTGTTTCTTTTTTTTTAAATTTAGAATTGAGAAAATAAATATTCTATGATTCCCATGAAGAATCTGACCAATATTTGCCATGCACCCTTTATGCGGGCCCCACAAAAGGGTTTCCCACTGTGGAAAGCAGTTTTTTTTGCTTCTGAAGGGCTAAAAGCTTAGTAGACCAAACATGAACCCAAACAATCTAAAATACCCTCACTGTGCTTTTCACCCTATCACCGTGCATTTTGGGCCTCCCTCTACTTTCTCAAACACTACCTAAACCAACCAACAAGTTATTAGTTGAGGTGGTAAGGTCCTCACCCCATAAAAAGAGAACTAACAAGTTCGAATTGCCATAAGCACAGTTGTATCTTTGATCAAATTAAAAAAAAAAGAAATCAAAACCATATATACTATATATTATGTATAAAGAAAAATCCGTTTTTTTATATTTTTAATCAAAATTCGAGAACTAAAAAAAAGATCAACTAGACACTAAAGCTTTTGCTCAATAGGTGTATGAGAGAAATGGTGAGCACTTTGCAAACTCGACCAAGCATGGATGCATTTCTGATGGTGGGAATAGGCTAAGTGAGGAGGACGATGATCTGATAGGTCGGAATCAAGAAAATGGCTACAAAAACATATCAATAGGAGAAAAATAACAAAGAAGCAGTAACAGGGAAGCAACAGGATACTTCCATGGAGGAAGCTAATGTGCCCAAACTCACGTAAGACAACTAGTGAGGAGTCAAGACATGAAGATGCCTATTAGGAATCAAATTTCCTATAAGGAAAAACTTCTGGGTGCGGAGGAAAAGGTCCTTGACAAAAGCCTTGATGAACAAATGAATGAATGTTTAAAAGAGGAGGAGGAAAATACACCATTGCTATTAGAAGAACAGAGGAAATCAATAAGCTCCTTGCCCTTTTTGAATGTCTTTGATGAGCGACTCAAGGAATTATGCAAACCTTGGAAGGATGCATTGATCATAACACTCTTGGGTAGAAGAACGAACCTGACCATGATGAAAGATAGAGTTATGGGGATGCTGAAATTGGGGAATTTTGAACTCATAGACTTGTCCAATAACTACATTGTGTTTCGAATAGCTGACAAATCTTTGTGTTCCAAGCTTCTGTTTGACCCACCAAGGCTAATACAAGGACACTATCTTGTTGTTCAAAGATGGAGTCCCAATTTCAACCCCTATTGCAACAAAGTTAAGAAGGTTGCTATTTAGGTTAGAGTTCCAACTCTATCATTGCATATGTACTCAGAGCAGTGTATGATGGAGATTAGGAATCTGGTTAGACGTGTACTCAAAGTGGATCTCAATAAACTTGCGTAGAAGGATGACAACAAGCATGTAGTAGAAAGGGGGAAATTTGCTAGAGTTAGTGTTGAGGTAGACCTTAATAAACAACTATATTCCAAATTCATTCTTCAGAACTGAGTTTACATGATTGAATATGAGCGTCTTGATGCCATATGTTTTAAATGTGGAATGTATAGGCATGTGCAAGAGAGCTACTCTTGCCCAACAAACTTAGGGTCTGTTTGGGAACCCGTTTGGGTTCAAAAAAAGCCCATTTGGGGGCTAAAAGCTCCAAAAGCTCATTTGATGTGTTTGTGAAAGCTTTTGGGATGGCTGAGCTTATGAAGCAAATGGAGCTTTTATGAGAAGCTCATTCAAGTTACTTCTCTCAACTTTTATGGAAAAAAAGTCACTTCTGACACCGTCAATCCAAACACAAATCACATCTACAAAGCTCCTTTTTTTCTATATGACTTTTCCAAAAGCTCATATACAAAAAAAAGCTCCTTTTCCACCGCTAATCCAAATAGGCACTTACTAAGCCCAGCACCCTCGATGGATTGCAGGTCACCAAAAGTGACAGTTCTTGTGACAGAAAAGGTGTAAGAAGGAACTAAACACCTGTTAATGAGCATACTTGGCATGAGACTGGAAGAGGAGTATAGAGCATGGATAAAAGTCAAATCATTGCCTAGTAAATGGTCTATAAAAGTTGAGTTGGACAGGAAATGGAGCATCAAGGTGTCACCTAACATTTGGCTAACTGGAAAAGAAAATAGCAAATCCTCAGGCTCAAGATTTCAAGTTCTGCAGGAGGTAGATCTTATGGGTATAACAGCTGCAAAGCAGAAAAACAAATATTAAAAAAGGACCTGCAATGCGATTGAGAAAAAAAAGAGGTAGCAGAGCAGAACCTGTATGCAACGAGTAAAGAGAACATGGTAGAGAAAGATGGGATGTGTGCGGTTTTTGAGGAAGGAGAGGAAGGAGAAACAAGTGGAGTGAAGAAGGATCAAGTCTTAAGTGACGATGAAATAGTGAAGGAAGGGAATAAGAAGTCAAGGAAGGCAAGTAAGCCACGTGCTTTTGCATCAAATGATGAAAAGGAAGTGATAATGAATACAAATGGGTTGGATCTTGTGTGTATAAAAAGCCCAAGGAAAAATAATAAGTTAAACATAAAGAAGGCCACATTTATAAAGCCTAGAGTTACACCACTAGTTTTCAAGAAAAAAAACAAAATGTACATGCCTATCATATTGTTTTTGGATCCATAGTTAATGCTAGCTTATTTGACATGAATCAATTAAACAATATGGATGGGAAGGAGAAGACAACATGCTCTAATAAAAACTTAGCAACGGGAACTAATCAACAGGAGGTGCAACTTCAGCCTTTGAAAGAGCAAATAAATCAACCTCCAGCATCGCTAGACTCTAAAATGGAGCAAGTGGACTCTCATAGTGGAAAGACCAGAATGAACCTAGTGACCTTTAGTTTGAAACCAATGAAGAAGTACGGGAAAAGCTGCTTGGAGATAAGGCCATTATGGAACTCTCTAACTCAAGGTAGTAAATTTATTTATTCTATCTTGTTTTTAATGAATTATTTTATTTTATAGATATTTTATCTTGGAATTACAGAGGCGCTACCTCAAAATATTTTCTTGGTAGAGTTAAAGACATGCTTTAGGGAAAATGTCAAAATTTTAATTTTAAGTGAAACACGTGTCAGTGGCAGAAAAGCTGATAAAACTATTAGAAAACTTTATTTTAATTCGTGGTTAAGGTTGGAGGCCACTAGATATGCTGACGAAATCTAGGTTTTATGGAATGCTGAAGAAACTAATATTCAGTACATCAGTTCTTCTACTCAAGTGATTCATGATAAAGTCAAGACAACTAGTAGCTCAGAGGAGTTTATTTTTTCTTGCATTTATGCGAAACCAAATTGCTTGTTGAGACAAAGGCTATGGGACGACCTTATTAGCCAGAGCATTTCCATTAATGAGCCATGGGTTGTAATAGGAGATTACAATGCCTATTTATCTGAAGAAGATAAGAGAGGTGGATCGAAGCCTAACTATAGGTTTATGAGATAATTCAAGGAATACATTACAAAGACGCAACTTCTGTAAATGGATATCGTGGGGGAAAGATACACATGGGAGTAGGAACTTCTGAGAGAAAGAATTGATTATGCCTTTATTAATTCAGAATGGAGTCAATTGTACCCATGTACTGAGGTCCATCATCTAAGCAGATTTGGGTCAAATCATAGGCTTATCCTTCTTTGTCAGTCTCTTGAGATGGTGCATTAAAGAACAAAACCAGCCTTCAGATGTCAAGTATCTTGGTTCCTAGAAGAAGGTTTTGATAAGGTTGTGAGACATTATTGGAGCATGGATCTGTTACGTGTGTAAATGATCAATTAAATAGTGCAAGTGTACACTGTCGTAATCAAGTAATATAGAAGTGAGTAGAGTATCGTTCCCACGAGGATTGATCACTAAGTACCAAAATTGGTAATTTTAATTCTATTTGGTTGATCGATAAATTGGTGATTGAGATTATAAATAAAAGAAAAATAATTAAATATGCGTGCAGATGATACGAAGACAAATATGAGAAAAAGTCCTAGGGATTAGATTTCACTTAACAAATTCCGGATTGAATCACTTATCTATTCTAGCCCAATTTATTCCACATGATTGATAGTCGAGTTTCCCTAATTTAATTACAAGCCTCTTCCAAGGTCAAGCAATTCTATAATTAATTGCTAATCCAATATATTCCTATATGAATTTAAGCAATTAATTATGCATTAAGATTTATGGAACTCAATAAGACTACATAACTCATATGAATATATTCCTATTTCACATGCAAGTCATGGTTTTAATTATAGGATCTATACACATGCATCTCCTTCCGGTCTCAACATGCATATTGTAATCATTCAAAAGGTGGCCAATCAAATGAAAGCATTAAGAATAATAATTAAAACTCAATCATGAAGGAGAAATTAAAACTAGATTTAATAAGTTAAGATTCAATCCGTCATTAGTAAGCTACATCATCACCCTAGGAAAATTAAAATTTAGCTCATGATAAAATTAAAAACAACACCAAAATAAATTGACATTATATAAAACTAGAATGAAATCCTTACAAATACTGCATAAAACTTGAATATTAAATTCTCAAACATAAATATACAACCAAAAGATGCATGAAAAATGTAAAAATCTAGCCGTCCCTTTAGGAGGTAAAACCTTCCATGTAGGTGGCATACAAGGAGTAATACAATCCTAAGCCTTCCAAGATGGAGGCATGCAAGAAAATAATACAATACCTAAAATTAATTCCAAGATGATGTAGTAAGTGGAGAAGAGATGGAGTAATGAAATGGTGTGTAAGTAGATAAGAGAGAAGAGTAATGGAAATGAAATGGTATGTGTGGAGAAGAGATGAGAGTAATGGATATCAATTGGTGTCTCAAATGAGAAAGGAGAGGGTGGCTATATATAGGGAAAAATGGAGTGAGGTAGATGAAGTGGTAGATGAAATGTGATATGTGGATTAGTAGATAGAATGTGGTAGATGAAGTAGTCGGTGAAAAGAAAGATGAAGTGGTAGATGAAATGTGGTAGATGAAGTAGTAGGTGAAAAGGAAGATGAAGAGGTAGATGAAATGGTTGGTGGAATGGTAGATGATTCCCTCTTCCAACTTTCAAGCAAAATTCGAAACTCTTGGAGATAGAACTGGAATTTCGTCTCAACATAAAAGTTGTAGAGCTCTTTCTTAGCTTTTTATCCATATAAAGAATGTCTCGATCCGACATCTAGAGCTCCAGATATTGCCTGAAAACTGAAAGAGGGTCTAATTTAGTATTTTCCAAGAAATTCTATTTTATGCCAAAATCATTATTTATTTATTAATAACACCCAAATTTATTAAATTGAGCTTAAATATCATCCATAAAATCATCATATAAGGGAGAATAAATATGCAAATATTTTACTTATCAAATTCCCCCACACTTAGCTCTTGGACGTCCTTGGACAAGGACTGACTAATAAGTGCTTCCAACAAAATCAGAAGTGTCAAGTCATAAGTAAGAACACAATTGAAAAGTAAAGAGATCATAGTATTCATGAATCAACGAAAATATAAATTGGTAACTTTGTTTGAAAATGAATAAACCGAGTTTGTAAGTGTAACTCATTCTCTCAATCTCTCAAGTGTTTAAGGGTAAGTGTTTCGCTCAAATTCAACCAAAAAAATTGCACTACCATAGGCTTGCTAAAAATCTCAATCTCCACTACCTAATTCACATGCATAATTCAAATCAAAAGGACTTATTAAGGGTTGTAATGTGGTTAAGGTAAAAGGAATATAAAACATAATATGAAAGGCTATATTTAAGAAATTTAATAGAGCAATTGAAAAATGGGCTACTTATAAATTTATCTCATCATAACAACCCACAATTCGAATACTAAATTTTTTTTTTTTATTATTCTTTTTTTTTATTTTTTTTTTCAATTTTTTTTTTTTTTTTTTGCACTTTTAAAGTTGATGATATATACACCCCCACACTTGTCAAAAGCCCATTTCACAAAAATTTCAAATGCTCTACTAATCTTCCAAATTAGGTAAAAGCATTTGATATATCATTAAAGTATATGTCAATGGGTTGTGAACAAAGAAACAGTCAATGAGGCTCAAAGGGGCTTATCAACGGTATAATTGCAAGGTTGGCTATTTGGCTCTAGCTAAACAAAATGAATGCCTTTATCATCTTTGAATGTGCATGTGAAATGTAATTTCAACCAGATTTAAAGCAAGTTCTAGAGTGACAACTTAATAGGTGAATATCACACATAAGAGAAATAATCATTATAGGCTCAAAAGCTCACGGTTAGGGGCTTTCAAACTCAGCTCATTCAATCTCAAAATTCATCACCAATTGTAACAATCGGTTGTTCATTCATGCTATGAAATCTCTAAATTCAATTGATCTATACTCAAAACTTATATACTTCTTAAGATCATTACAAAGCACTTAAATTGGATGACTTTTTTTTTTTTTTAACTTTTACTCTCTCTCTCTCTTTTTTTTTTTTTAGAATGAACAAAAACATGCAACTACTAAAATGCGTCTCAGGAGTTAAGAACAACTCCTTACTCTGCCATTTTTTTCACACCCTATGCATCTAATGGTTTTACTAACTAACAAAAGAAAAACAAAAAAAATTTTTTTTTTTCCTCCTCCCCCAACCTAAATCAGACATTGTCCCCAATGTCTTCTAGAGCTCAGAGAAGGGATTTTTTTTTTCTTTTTTTTTTCTTTTTTTCTTTTTTTTTTTTTTTGAAACATAAACACATAATAAAGTAAAATCAAAATACTAAGGGTAAAACCAAGAAATTAAGGAAAGTTACAACCGAAGGGTGGTATCTGGGTTCTGCTCCTGACTGCTATTTGAAGATTGTCCACCTATTTGCTTGACGAGTAGATCTGGTTTAGGCTCATAGGTTTGCAGTTGATCGAGCAGCTGATCAGCAGTTGGTGCAGAAATTATGGAATGGCGAGTCGCTTGGGGTATGAATCCTGTTTCCACAGCATGATCAAGAAAAGACAACAGATTATCATAAAAACCATTAACATTTAACAATCCTAATGGCTTTTTGTGATAGTTTAACTTAGCCCAATATGCAACGCTAGAAATGCCATCCAACGTCTCCAAACCACCGGGTAGAGCAATGAAAGCTTGAGCATGGTAGAACATTAGTCCTATTTGTTCAGGCAAGCTCGAAACCTGTAACTCTTGTCCTAAGGAAAAAGTGTGATCTTCCAACTCCTTCACCCTTACACTTAAACCCTTGCTTCCATTCATGGATGCAGAAATAGCCACACTTCCCTTTAGGCCCTGAATGCCTCCTCCGTACACAAAGTTGATTCCTCTGGCAGCTAATCAAACTCCCAATTCATTTGCTGCTGTTATAAACTCTCCTTTCTTGCCCAAATCAGTTTCACCAAAAATGCAAATAGATGTAAATCTACATTTTTGTGAAATACCCTTTTTCTCTTTCTGTCTCTCGGACCCTGTATGCTTACTAGTGGAAGACTGCATATTTACAAGTGGAAGTGTGCATATTTACAAATGAAAGAGTACAAATATATAACACTAAAGCAGCGACAACAAAATCATACAAATCACGCATTTTTCAAAAAAGTTTGAAAAACTTCTGACATGAATGACTGGCGTAATTTGCGTGAAGCAAAAGGGAAGAGAAAGTCAAAAGTTACTGACAAGAAAAGACATATTAGACAAAAGCTGCTGAAAAGATAAGATAGATTAAACAAAAGCTACGAAAAAGATAAAATGATTAAACAAAAGCATGATTATGTATAGTAGTTGTGATTTTGGCTCACATCTTCCTCTGGTTTTACGTCCAGAAACGGCTTAAACGCTTTCTATGAATCGAGGATTTGCTTCCCATCCAGTTTTCTTATAAACTGGCAAACAGGGTCTTTTAACGTCAGATTCCCAAGACGATAGCGCTCCTTTTCTCTGTTGAATATGTCTGCTAAATCAAGAAGAATACGATGAACATCACCACTCGGATGCGTCTCAAGAGTTTGAATGATATCATCCAGTGACTCCTTACTCAGCCCATCCTTTATAAATTTAATTTTATCTTCTCGATTTACAGAAACCATACCTTTACTCCTACAGCGCTGATCACAATTCCACCTTGCACATTTATAGCAAACGTTCATCCTTTTAGCTCTTCTCTTTTTGGAGTAAGAACTTCTTCCCATTCCTGGTAAAGGTTTAACAAATGAATTATGAATCTCACCTGCTAGACGTACCTTAGCTTCAATGATCCAGCGTACGTCCTCAGGAAGGCCCAAACGATTGAATATCATCATCCTTTCAAGTCGACTGTTATAGATCTTCCTGAGCACATCTTTGGGAAGAGTCGGGAACCTGTTCTTAAGATTTGCAAGGGATTCCTCCATGGTAACTTAAAATGAAATTGATGATGACTAAAATTCTCAACCTAGTGCAGTGTGATTCGTTGAGTAGGAAAGAAATTTGAGAGAGTAGGAAAGAAGTTTTGAGAGAGTAGGAAAGAAATGAGTGAGTAGAAAAGAAGTTTTTGAAAGAGTAGGAAAGAAATTTTGGGGTTGCCTCCCAAATAGCTGCCCTTCTTTAACGTCTTTAGCTAGACAAATATCAAACCAAAAAAAAATAATTAATTTTTTTTTAATTTTTATTTATTTATTTTTTTTTCTTTTTCTTTTTTTCTTTTTTTCTTTTTTAAAAAAAATTACTAGATTGAGGACTTACCTGTTGGTTCCTCAAACATGATGACAGATTTCAAAGTGTTGAGTGCACCTTCATTGTATTCTTTGAGCCTTTGCCCATTCACTTTGAATTTTCGATCACCATCTTGAATCTCCACAGTTCCATATGGCCATACTTGAATCACAGTAAAAGGACCTGACCACCTTGATCTCAGCTTTCCTGGAAAGAGCTTTAATCTTGAGTTGTATAAAAGCACTTTTTGTCCCGGTGCAAACTCTCTCTTCAAAATTCTTCTGTCATGCCACATTTTTGTCTTCTCCTTGTATAACTTTGCATTTTCATAAGCTTGTTGTCTAAATTCTTCAAGCTCATTGAGTTGGAGAAGCCTTTTCTCACCAGCTGCTTTTAAGTCAAAATTTAATGCTTTTACTGCCCAATATGCTTTGTGCTCCATTTCTACTGGAAGATGGCATGCTTTTCCATAGACCAATTGATATGGGGATGTACCAATTGGTGTCTTGAAGGTAGTTCTATAAGCCCAGAGTGCATCATCTAACTTTTGAGCCCAGTCCTTCCGATTGGAATTCACTGTCTTCTCTAAGATCCACTTCAGCTCTCTGTTTGAGATTTCCACCTGCCCGCTAGTTTGTGGATGATATGGAGTTGCAACCTTATGAGTTACTCCATATTTAGCTAACACAGACTGAAGTTGCTGATTGCAGAAATGCTTTCCTCCATCACTGATAATAGCTCTAGGCACCCCAAATCTTGAAAAAATATTCTTCCTCAAGAACTTCACAACTACTCGAGAATCATTTGTAGGAAAGGCAGCTGCTTCAACCCACTTGGAGACATAATCAACAGCTACTAAAATGAACTGGTTACTGAATGAAGATGGAAAAGGCCCCATAAAATCGATCCCCCATACATCAAAAAGTTCAACTTCTAAGATGTTGGTTAAAGGGGCTTCATGTCTCCTTGAGATATTTCCCGTTCTTTGACATCTGTCACAGGTTGCCACAAGTCTGTGAGCGTCCTTGAAGAGTGTAGGCCAGTAAAATCCTGATTGAAGGACTTTAGCAGCTGTTCTATTTGCTCCAAAATGGCCACCATATGGGGATGAATGGCAGTGATTTAAGATGCAGTCCATTTCTTCTTCGGGAACACATCGCCTGATAATTCGATCTGGGCTTTGTTTGTATAAGAACGGATCCTCCCAAAAGTAATGCCTTACATCAGCCAGAAACTTCTTCTTTTGCACTTTAGAAAGTTCATAAGGCATAACTCCGCTT
This sequence comes from Inga laurina, assembly GCA_963855925.1. Lineage (NCBI taxonomy): Eukaryota > Viridiplantae > Streptophyta > Magnoliopsida > Fabales > Fabaceae > Inga > Inga laurina. The sequence continues at coordinate 29,122,895 of OY979710.1, forward strand.
GCCAAATAATTCACAAAATCAGCATACCAGGGAGTAGGTTGTGCCTGCATGCTAAAAAGTTGCTCATCTGGGAAATTCTCCTGGATTGGTGATTCTTTCTTTCGTTCAGGTGGTTCTAACCGAGAAAGATGATCTGCAATGAGATTCTCGGTCCCTTTTTTGTCTTTGATCTCCAAGTCAAATTCTTGTAGTAGAAGCACCCATCTGATTAGTCTGGGCTTTGCATCTTTCTTCTCAATCAAGTATTTGATTGCTGAGTGGTCTGTCCAGACAATGACCTTTGACCCGATCAAGTATGCTCTGAATTTGTCAAATGCAAACACTACTGCTAATAGCTCCTTTTCTGTTGTTGCATAATTCAGTTGTGCTTCTGAGAGTGTCCTGCTGGCATAATAGATGGCATGAAAGATCTTGTTTCTTCTTTGGCCTAAAACAGCTCCAACTGCATAATCACTTGCATCGCACATCATCTCGAATGGAAGATTCCAATCTGAAGCTATGATAACTGGTGCAGAAGTCAAGGCACTTTTTAGAGTTTGGAAGGCTAATAAGCACTCCTTATTAAACATAAAGGGAGTGTTTTTCTCCAACAGCATGCAAAGTGGCTTTGTGATTTTTGAGAAGTCCTTGATGAATCTTCTATAGAAGCCAGCATGTCCCAAAAAACTCCGAATACCCTTTATTGAGGAAGGAGGTGGTAGCTTTTGAATTGTTTCAATCTTAGCTCGGTCCACTTCAATGCCTCGATCAGATACCTTGTGACCCAACACGATTCCTTCTTTCACCATAAAATGGCATTTCTCCCAATTTAGAACCAAGTTTGTCTCCACACAACGTTGCAAGACTTTTGCCAAATTTGAAAGACAATGATCAAATGATTCTCCAAAAACTGAAAAATCATCCATAAATACCTCAATGAACCTTTCTACCATGTCTGAGAAGATAGCCATCATACTTCTTTGAAATGTTGCTGGTGCATTACATAGACCAAATGGCATCTTTCTGAAGGCAAAGGTACCATATGGACATGTAAAAGTTGTTTTCTCTTGATCCTCTGGTGCAATTGTAATTTGATTATATCCTGTGTACCCGTCTAGGAAACAATAATAGGCTTTCCCTGCTAGTCTGTCAAGCATCTGATCTATAAATGGCAAAGGGAAGTGATCTTTTCTGGTGGCTTTATTGAGCTTTCTGTAGTCGATGCACACTCTCCATCCAGTCACCGTTCATTGTGGAATCAGTTCATTTTTCTCGTTGGGCACTACTGTCATTCCACCTTTCTTTGGCACAACTTGAACTGGACTTACCCATTGACTGTCGGAAATTGGGTAGATTATGCCAGCATCCAGCCACTTTATTACCTCCTTTCTCACCACCTCCTTCATATTTGGATTGAGTCTTCTCTGATGCTCAACTGTTGGCTTGTAGTTGTCCTCCATCAAGATCTTATGCATACAGATTGAAGGACTAATCCCTCTTATATCAGCTATTGACCATCCAAATGCTGTTTTATGCTCCCTTAGAACTCTTAATAACTTTTCTTCTTCATCAGGAGTAAGAGCAGCTGAGACAATTACTGGAAGTGTTGAATTTCCTCCCAGATAGGCATACTTCAAATGGGATGGCAGTACTTTCAACTCCAAAACTGGTGGTTTCTCTGTTGATGGCACTGGCTTACTCGACCTTTCCCCCAAATCTTCAAATGGTTTCTTGATAAAAATTGGGGAATTTGCTTCAAGGTACTTTATCTGCTCCAAGATATCTGGATTAGTAGATTTTGATACATCTACCATTCCCATTGCTAGTGGTTGATCCATGCAGATTTCATTCACCACATCTTTTGTGCAGCTGGTCAATGCATCGACTCTGTAGCAGGTGTCACTTTCATCTGGAAAGGATAAAGCCTTGAAAATGTTGAAGGATACTTGATTATCTTGAACTCTTAAGGTTAACTTCCCCTGTTGCACATCTATTAACGTTCTCCCAGTTGCTAGGAATGGCCTCCCAAGAATGATAGGAATTTCTTGGTCTTCTTCCATATCGAGTATTATGAAATCAGCTGGGAATATGAGTTTGTCCACCTTCACCAGAACATCTTCTAAGACACCCCTCGGATGTTTTATTGATCGGTCAGCCAGTAGTAATGAAACTGTGGTTGGCTTCACCTCTCCAAGACCAAGTTTGTCGTATACAGATAGAGGCATGAGATTTACACTTGCTCCAAGATCACAAAGTGCTCTTTCAAAGTGACATTGACCGATGGTGCAAGGTATGCAGAAGCTTCCTGGATCTTTTAGCTTTGGAGGTAATTTCTTTTGGAGAATAGCGCTGCACTCCTCAGTAAGTGCAACTGTTTCAAATTCCTCAAGCTTACGCTTATTTGAGAGAATGTCCTTCATGAATTTTGCATAACTAGGCATTTGAGCAAGAGCGTCTGCAAAAGGAATGTTGATGTGCAACTTTTTGAAAACCTCCAGAAACTTTGCAAATTGCTTGTCTAGCTTTGCCTTTGCAAGTCTCTGAGGGTATGGAACTGGTGGTACATATGGAGGAGGATTGTCTGGAAAGCTGATTCTTCCTGGTATCACATTATCCTCCTTCTGCTCTTCTCCGCTTTCTTTCTTTTCTCCGTCATCCTTCTTGATCACAGGATCTTTCAATTCTTTACCACTTCTTAGTGCAACGGCCTTCACATGTTCTTTTGGGTTTCTTTCTGTGTCACTTGGTAGAGTTCCTGGTTGCCTAGAATTCAGCATATTTGCAATTTGGCCCATCTGGATCTCCAAGTTCTTTATTGAGGCTTCTTGGGTTTTGATTGTTGCCTCAGTCCTAGCCATGAATTGAGATGTATTCATGGTTAGTTGAGCCAATGCATCCTCCAAATTCACTTTCTGTTGTGGTGGATTTGGTTGTTGAAAAGCTTGCTGCTGGAAGTTCCCTTGCGGCTTGAATGCATTTTGATTATTCCTCCAACTAAAGTTTGGATGATTTCGCCAACCTGGATTGTAGGTGTTTGAGAATGGATCATTCCTTTGATTTCCGATGAAATGAGCTTGCTCCGGCATGGATGAGTGTCCTTCTTGACATTGTGTGCTCATATGAGGTCCTCCACATTGATCACAAGCTTCAGTAGGAGTGGTGATTACATTTGCTTGGGTTGACAATGATCCTACTTGCTTGGATATAGATGCAACCTGAGAAGACAAAGTGTTAAGGACATCCAGCTCGTATACTCCAAGTGCTTTCTTTGAATTGCTACGTTCAGAAGGCCATTGATATGCATTGGCGGCCATCTCCTCAAGTAGATTGTAAGCATCATCTATATTTTTTCCCATTAAAGATCCTCCAGCGGCAGCATCTACAAGAATTCTGGATATGTGCGTCATCCCACTATAGAAAGTTTGCAGTTGCCACCAATTTGGTAACCCATGATGAGGACATCTCCTTAGCAACTCCTTGTATCTTTCCCATGCTTCATAAAGGCTTTCTTGTTCATGCTGGGTGAATGAGGCAATTTCATTCCTCATTTTAGCAGTTTTTGCTGAAGGAAAGAATTTCTCCAAGAATTTCTGCGCCATGATCTCCCATGTAGTTATGCTTCCCACTGGTAGTGATTGTAACCAACTCTTAGCCTTATCCCTGAGTGAGAAAGGGAAAAGTCTAAGTCTAATGGCGTCATCAGTAACACCATTATGCTTGAATGTGTCGCAGATTTCAAGGAAGTTGGCTATATGTGCATTAGGATCTTCTATTGGTGAACCACCGAACTGGTTTGCTTGCATCATCTGGATAATTGCCGGCTTGATTTCAAAGTTGTTAGCTGCTACTGGTGGTCTTGTGATTCCAGAATTTGTCCCCATGACTGTTGGTGTTGCATAGTCACGGAGTGTTTTGGTATCTGTTGTTCCTCCCTCTGGATTTGCCATCGGATTGCTTAGGATTGAAGTAGACTGCTTTTGAACTTTTCGATTTCTTCGACAAGTTCTTTCGATCTCCGAATCAAAAGGCAACAGTTCAGTCTCCTTCGATCTGGTCATACACTAAGCAAAAGCCTGAAAAGAAACACAAGATACCAAGAAGAAAAATAAATGTAATATGAAGACCAAATTAGTATTAAAATTACTTGGTATTGATATTAATGACAACAATCCCCGGCAACGGCGCCAAAAACTTGTTACGTGTGTAAATGATCAATTAAATAGTGCAAGTGTACACTGTCGTAATCAAGTAATATAGAAGTGAGTAGAGTATCGTTCCCACGAGGATTGATCACTAAGTACCAAAATTGGTAATTTTAATTCTATTTGGTTGATCGATAAATTGGTGATTGAGATTATAAATAAAAGAAAAATAATTAAATATGCGTGCAGATGATACGAAGACAAATATGAGAAAAAGTCCTAGGGATTAGATTTCACTTAACAAATTCCGGATTGAATCACTTATCTATTCTAGCCCAATTTATTCCACATGATTGATAGTCGAGTTTCCCTAATTTAATTACAAGCCTCTTCCAAGGTCAAGCAATTCTATAATTAATTGCTAATCCAATATATTCCTATATGAATTTAAGCAATTAATTATGCATTAAGATTTATGGAACTCAATAAGACTACATAACTCATATGAATATATTCCTATTTCACATGCAAGTCATGGTTTTAATTATAGGATCTATACACATGCATCTCCTTCCGGTCTCAACATGCATATTGTAATCATTCAAAAGGTGGCCAATCAAATGAAAGCATTAAGAATAATAATTAAAACTCAATCATGAAGGAGAAATTAAAACTAGATTTAATAAGTTAAGATTCAATCCGTCATTAGTAAGCTACATCATCACCCTAGGAAAATTAAAATTTAGCTCATGATAAAATTAAAAACAACACCAAAATAAATTGACATTATATAAAACTAGAATGAAATCCTTACAAATACTGCATAAAACTTGAATATTAAATTCTCAAACATAAATATACAACCAAAAGATGCATGAAAAATGTAAAAATCTAGCCGTCCCTTTAGGAGGTAAAACCTTCCATGTAGGTGGCATACAAGGAGTAATACAATCCTAAGCCTTCCAAGATGGAGGCATGCAAGAAAATAATACAATACCTAAAATTAATTCCAAGATGATGTAGTAAGTGGAGAAGAGATGGAGTAATGAAATGGTGTGTAAGTAGATAAGAGAGAAGAGTAATGGAAATGAAATGGTATGTGTGGAGAAGAGATGAGAGTAATGGATATCAATTGGTGTCTCAAATGTGAAGGAGAGGGTGGCTATATATAGGGAAAAATGGAGTGAGGTAGATGAAGTGGTAGATGAAATGTGATATGTGGATTAGTAGATAGAATGTGGTAGATGAAGTAGTAGGTGAAAAGAAAGATGAAGTGGTAGATGAAATGTGGTAGATGAAGTAGTAGGTGAAAAGGAAGATGAAGAGGTAGATGAAATGGTTGGTGGAATGGTAGATGATTCCCTCTTCCAACTTTCAAGCAAAATTCGAAACTCTTAGAGATAGAACTGGAATTTCGTCTCAACATAAAAGTTGTAGAGTTCTTTCTTAGCTTTTTATCCATATAACGAATGTCCCGATCCGACATCTAGAGCTCCAGATATTGCCTGAAAACTGAAAGAGGGTCTAATTTAGTATTTTCCAAGAAATTCTATTTTATGCCAAAATCATTATTTATTTATTAATAACACCCAAATTTATTAAATTGAGCTTAAATATCATCCATAAAATCATCATATAAGGGAGAATAAATATGCAAATATTTTACTTATCAGGATCAATGGGGCGAGAAAAATAACAAGTTTGCTCAGGAAGCTTAAGAGTATAATAGGAAAACGATAAGCAATATTGTTGAGAAGAAAAAGAATATAATAACAAGGATTGGGGGAGTCAAAAGAGCAAAAGCACGATGCGATAACCAATACCTCGTCCAAGCTTGACCAGGCCAAGGCCAATTTAAAGGCCTACTTGTGTTAAAAGGTCAAGCCAAGGCTTACTGACATGCCTGGTAGGCCTGTCAGGCCGGCCTGAGCCTATTAAGATATTTTAAAAAAATTAGAAAAGATGGTGAAATTGCCATTTCCACCCCTAGTGTCAGCTGAAAAAGGAATTAGCCATTTGCCAATTGCCAATTGCCATTTCCATATACCTTGTCCCTAACCCTAATCCCAATTTCATTTCTTCTTGTGTAGACTGTTGAGCTCGAGTGTCAACTTCACAAATCTCAAATTCTCAGGCGAACTCGCGTCAAGCTATCAACTTTTCAAAATCTCAGATTCTCAGGCTCTCACTCATGTTAAGCTATCAACTTCTCAAAATCTCATATTCCCAGGCTCTCACTCTAATCTAAAAATTCTTAGGCTCTCACTCATGTCGACGTCTCAAATCTAAAAAATCTCAGGCTCTCACTCACGGGACTTCTCAAAATCTCATATTCTCAGGCTCTTACTCTAATCTTAGAAATCTCAACTCCTTAATTTCTGTTTTGACTTCTCAAATCATAGAAATCTCAGGCTCTCACTCGGGTCGACTTATCAAATCTCAGGCTCTCACTCGCATCGCACTTCGACCCCTTTGACTTCTTCAGAAACATGTCCATCATCAACTGCCAGTCCTTCCCACAGCCCTCCTCTCTCTGTCGTCTCTACTTATAAAAATTAATAATTTTTATTTTATTCATTTATCATCTATATTTATAACATTGATTATAAAAGAATTAATATAAATGATTTCCATTTAATGTTTCTTAAATTTTTTTATGTAAAAACCACTATATCATGGATGGGCAATGCATCCATGTTTAAATTGAAAAATTAAAAGACGTGCAAGTTCCAGTTATCCAAATAGGCACTGAATCTGATAAAAAAAAGGCTCTGAATCAATACTACTATTAAACTCCAAGTAAATCAAAAACTATATTAATCCAATTGTACAAGTCCAATTTAATAAAACTTACCAAAACCTTTATTTTCATTATCTAATATCTTAATTAATCCATAATGTTCAAGAAGAAAACTTGCCTACTAAGTGTCTATTTGGGATGGTATTCTGCCATCTCAAAAGGGTTTTTTTTTAAAAAAAAAAATCTCGTTGGCTTCTAGCTTTTAAAAATTGGTGTATTTGGGTTGTTGTTTTGACAATTGGGCTTTTTTTTCAAAAGTAGTTTTTAAGAATAAGCTCAAAAGTCTAGCTTTTCCAAAAAGAAGCTACTTCTGCTATTGCTAACCCAAACAGGTACTAAGTATACAAAATTTATTGCTTGCTTAATAACAAAAAAAACACATTACTTGCTTAAGATTACATATACAAGCATAAATCTATAATGTCTCATGCTATCTTATACAATTAGACTTTATACAGTACACCAACTACATTTTAATTTAAACACATATTTTAAGTTTTTAACTAGCTTCTTTCTTCAATTTTTCAACGAATGCATTACAACTAAGATATGTCTTTAAATCATCTTCCTTTTGAAAGGTTGTATCATGCATTCTATTAGGGGTGGAAATGTAATGCCCTAAATTGATAAAGTATCTTTGGGTACAGGAATTGATAAAGTAATTAAGAGAAAGAAACTGAGCCATGAAGTATTGGTCCATTTAAGATTCTTGTGAGAATTGGATCGATAGCGTACTGTTTATACAAGTGGTCGAGAAGGGACTATCCTAATGGGAAACAAGTTGAGAAACAGAAGCCGTCATAAAGAGGCGTCCGAGGTTTATGTACCTAGTGGTGTAACAAATTTCAAGGAAAAAATTTATTGAATGGGGGGAGAATTTTAATGCCCCAAATTTTGATTAAGGGCTAATGATGATTGTTATGAAGGATTTTGGTAAATCAAAATTGATTTGAGGGACGAATTAGTTATTAAAAATGCCCAACACCCTGTATTTTAGCATAATTATGTGACAAATAATTATTTGTGCTAAATATGAGGGGAATGGTGAATGGAATAGAGAAAGAAATGAGTAAATGTATTATGTGACAATTTAGTAAAAATTTCCATGATCAGGGGGAAACTTGAAAGAATGGAATTTATCGAAAAATTAGTTAGTGATTAATGGAGAAATTAATTGCTAACTAGGAAGAAATGAGATGTGTGACTAAATAGCTAATGGAGTGGTTAGATTAAGTAACTGGTTACTTACTTTATGAGAACCAATGAGAGAGTGGCATGTGGCAAGATTACATGATGGTAGAGTGGTTGGAGGAAAGTCAAAGGCCCAATTTTTTAGTCATTTTCCCTCTCTCTCCCCTCCATATTTTCAGTTGGTAAGGCATAGGGCATGGGAAGCACTCATTTCATTCTCTCCAACACTCTTCATCTTTTTTTTTCTCTCTCCAGATTTTGCAGCCTTGGAAGCCATAGAAGGAGGAAGAGCTTTGTGAAAAAGGTGAGTTTTTGACCTTCCAAATGACCTCCTATGTAAAAATTCTCTTCATCAATCATGTTCCTTGTATTGAGAGCTTTGATTCTATGGTTTTATGTTTTCTATTTGTGGTGTTTTGAGCACACAAGGAAATCTTGAGGTTGGAGAACCAAGAAAGGTCTTTGAGAAAGTTGTAGAAGTGAGTAAGATGAACCTTTCTATATAGGTTTTATAGTCATTGGTTGAGTTTGGATTTTCTAGAAATGTTGGCCTTATTTTCAGAAATTATGGTCATTATGTGTTTTGGTATGTTGTGGTCTTGGATATGATGCTTTGTGATGTGTCTTGGATAGTTAGAGTTGGATTTCGGTTGAAATGTAAAGTTTGTGGATTTTGGGAAATTAGTATTATGTTGTTGATTATGCTATATCTTGTGCAAGCAATGAGAAATTAGTCATTTTGATGTCTCCATTGGTTTCGTTGTGAAATTCTGTATGGGAATAAGTTTGGATTGGATTTTGGAACCATTAGAGACATAATTGCAAAATTGGAAAATTCTGGAAATTCGTTAAGTGGAAATTGCTGTGCAAGTGGATAACTTTGCATGGTAATTTAAAATAGCAAATGGTTTTAGAATGAAGTGAAACTTTACATTTTTGTAATTCACATTTCAAGCTTTCCACTGATATAATGTTTGGTCAATTCTGAGTTCTTTGCTGAGAGTTATGATTTTCCAAAGTTTAGTTTCGAAACTGAACTTAATTATGGAATAGCATGAACATTTGTGGAATTCTGAATTTTTGTGGTTATGGATAGCCTTGATCCATATTTTTCCAGTAAAGAGGACTTAAATATATTTCATTAGGCTTTGGAATAACCTCATTACAATTTTTCTGGAATTAGTTATGATTTTTAGAAGTTCAGCCAAGAAACAGGATTTTCTTAGCCGCAACCAGAGGTTCTTGGCTGCGGCCGGGGATTTTTGGGCCGCAGTCAACCCCCAAAAATCAGCATTTTGCACTTCTAAAATATGGTTTTTAGTATAGTCTTTCCCAACCCTTTAGGCATACGTTTGGGCTTCTAGTAGCCACCTAAAGGACATAAATGATAACCAAATCTAAGTGTTGTGAAGTCATTTGAATATTGGAATATAGAATAACACTTCATCCCTAATTGTAAATTATAGGATTTGATATTTGCCCTGCTTAGGAGAGACCAGTGCTAGAGCACACACGGAAGGACCAAGGTAGTGACTTTTCTCTCATGTTGTGTATGATGCTTGGTATGCATGACTTATCATTGTTTGTTGTGAAAATTGTGGGCATGATGCCATTGCGAAAATATGTTATCTGCCGTAGAGCATTACAGCGTGAGCAGTCGTAGGGGGTGATGATTATCATACCTACCCCTGCTGTTGTAATTGTCAAGGCTATTTATGGAATCATAGATTCCTGCTTTAAAAATATGCCAGTGTGGCTTTGGTGTAATGTGAAATATTTTATATGGATCCCAGCTGTGGTGACATATGTGATATGAACATGTGATTGTGCAATACAGCGTGAGTACTTCAGCAGAGCAAAGGCAAGGATGACGTAGGTCACACTTGCCCCTGCCGCTGTAACTGCTGTTGTAATTGTTGTGTGTTGTGTTGTGATTTGCTTACATGCTTTGTGGTTATGCATACTATGAGTGATTTATTACTACGGGGATTCCTTAGAATCCCACTATCCCAAAAACACATTTTCAAGCAGGGTCGGTAGTTCAAAAGAAAAGCAAGTGACGAAGGGTGGCTGAAGCTCTGAGCTAGGAGTTTATTTTGGTTTTTTGTTATTATACTATATAGTTTGGATATTTGTTGGGAAACAGTATATATTGGAATTATGGTATAGTTTCATGTAATCCCCTAGTTAAGGGAAAATGGATTATGGGCATTGGTGCCTTGTAAAACCCTTATTTAATTCATGGAACCCGAGTGTGTCGAGAATTTCTACTGTACTATGATATTTATGAATTAAATCATACTGTACAAGCCATTTGTGTATTCGAAATGTGAATATGAGACCATTGTTGAACAGGTTTTGTAAAAGTTTTGAAAATCCTGTTTGGGCAAAAGAAAATTTTAATAAGTCACAAATCATCGTATGGTTTCAAATTCCATATAATCACGTATTATCAACTTAATCTCGGCCTTAGATAAGAAGGGGGTAACAAGAAACAGGTTAGACCGCCTATCAGGAGCCTGCGGATTGGCCTATTATGGGCCTGGTTAGGTCAATCCTAACCAGGCCAAGGCTTATTGACAGGCCTGTCAGGCCGGCCTGAGCCTGTTAAGATATTTTAAAAAAATAGCAAAGAGGGTGAAATTGCCATTTTCACCCCAAGTAAAAGCTAAAAAAGGGATTACCTATTTGCCAATTGCCATTTCCACATACCTTGTCCCTAACCCTAATCCTAATTTCATTTCTTCTCATGTCAACTGTCGAGCTCGAGTATCGACTTCAAAAATCTCATATTCTCAGGCTCTCACTCACGTCAAGCAGTCGACTTCTCAAAATCTCATATTCTTAGGCTCTCACTCGCGGGACTTCTCAAAATCTCATATTCTCAGGCTCTCTAATTTCTGTTTTGACTTCTCAAATCTCAGGCTCTCACTTGCGTCGACTTCTCAATTAGTTGAGGTGAATACATTTGTCTAAGCCAAATCTGAAGTCTGGCAGAAACAATTGGTTTTAATGATTGTAAGTAAGCTAATTAAAGAGAAGCCACAGTAGTTTAAACAAGTGTGGCTTCTTTTCTCGAGTGGCAAAGTTAAATATTTTGTGTGATACCTTTGTTTAGCGTTCTGACTTCTAGATTCTTTTTTGTCAAATTATTTCATAGTTAAAGACATGGCTAATTGCACCTCATTTCATTTCCTTTGCAACTTATTTCTACCATGGGGATAGATGATTCATTGATACTTGATCTGCCATTTTCATGATTCTATTGTTCATATCTTAATTTCAATATACTTTTTATGTTTGTGGTGGGGATTTTGCATTGTTAAAATAATATCACTTCTTATGCATATTACGTGTAAAATTGTGTTATGCTCTAATACTATACATTTGATTAATTTCTTTCAAGGTCTTCGAGGGAGAAGAACAAATTATATTGAAGATTTAATGTGAAGGTGAGAAGGTCCACTTGTGTTAGTGTTCCCTTTTCTTGTGTCATTGTTGTTTGTTGGTTGACTTGTCTTTATGTTTGCATCTGCCTGAGCCAATTGTACTGACATGACATATTTAGATGGATTTGTTTCTCTCTTATTAATGTGTAGGTTATATTGAGAAATATCAAAGTAACTTTTTTTTATCAATTCATATTTCCATTCTGGGCTTTTATTCATTTATGTTTGATAGCAATGACAATTTTTGTTCTTTTGAAGGTTAAAAATTTAGGCATAGATTATGGCATACGCTACTTCCATTCAAATGTCCTTTCTGTTTCTACTCTTGTTGCTAAAGGCTTCCTATTTGTTGTACAAAGACCTGGTGGGAAATGCTGACTGCATTGGTTGATTATATGAACAATTTATTTTGCTAGATGACTTCAAAATTTTGGCTAAAATAATGTACTATCTCAGCTTTATTGTATTTGAAATTATATGTCAGCAACACATTTATTTCTTTGACGCCAAATCATTTTTATTGATAGACGCATTTTAAATTTAATCCAGATCTAAATATTCATGCCTCCTTAACAAGCTTCAGGCAAGGCCTATATATAGAAAATGGACTCTGACAGGCCATAGGCCAATCTCAGGCTATCATGCGCCTTAACAAGCCAAGCTTGTCAAGGCAAAAGCCTAGCCTGGCCTGGCCTATTTCCACCCCTGCTTGTGGTACACGGACAAGCACATACGGCACAATTAAGGGCTTAGATGGGAATCGATGATTCAGCCTATTGTCCATTTGGTTGCAGCCAGGAGGAATACTCGATGCATTTGCTAAAGGAGTGGGTTAACACTAAAGAATGCTAGATATCTATAGTGAAGCCAACTGTAACCCCCTACTATAATTATATCCGAAATACGCCATTAAAGTAAAATAGAGACCAATAATAAGAAAAACTTATTTAGAATTCCATCTTTCCGATAGGGTTTTCCACAAATACCTTTTAAAATACAATTCACCTGGTCTCACATTCATATTTCAAATACAATTACCACATGAAGATAAATCACATTTATAACATATTAGAGTGCACAATATAATAATTATCCCGGTAATCCCGGGTCTCATATCTTCGCTAAACAATCATAGGGCACATTAACCCATACAACTCCTCAAATAGGGATTACACAAACCCATTCGAATACATACTCAAATACTCATCCAAATATACAAATACACATCCCAACTATAATGATAACCAACAACCAAACGCTCTTCCTGAAGGAAATCCTCGCCGCCCTTGGTTGCTTGCTCCATCCTCGGTCCACCTATCCTGTCTAAAATGTTGGTAGGGGACGATGAGATTTGAGAGAATCTCAGTAGGAAACAAATACCAATATGCATGTAAGATAAGTGTTTAATGCATGACATGCTCGCAATACATAACTCATACTCACACAATGACATATCTGCATGCTCAATATTTCAACAACATACTCATAGCCATAGCATAACTAGAAACAGAGCTACAATCATTCATACATGTTTCACATAATCAAGCAAAGCAATACATGCATCAATACACAAACAAAAATATCAAAGAATGCAAGAGAGGTAAGTTCCCTATACTTGTTCTTTCCACGTATGCTCTAGCTCTGCTTACTCCTGATTAGAATGAATACTGAACCACAATCAGGACAAATATCAACCCTATAACCAAAGGAAGGACATAGGGTTATTCTCTATTCCAAAACCTTACTTTCATATCACTTAAAGTTGGTTACCATTCATGACCTTTAAGTAGCTAATCAAAGCCTAAACACTTGCCTAAAGGGTTAGGAGAACCTTAACCAAAGACCATCTTTTGAAACTTCACAATCTCATTTTCAAAGGGCCCCATCATGGGCCACGACCAACAGATGGACAGAAAGTCTTGGGCCACTGTCAGCACTCATGGGCCGCGGCCAGAGACTGGTCAGAAGGTTTTGGGTCGCGGCCAAAATCATGTGCCATGGCCAACCAAAGACCTGACTCTTGGCATAATTTCCAACACCATAACTTGGCCCACATAACTCAGAATGACCCAAACTTTATATTAATGGAAAGCTTGCAATGTGAACTACAAATCTGGAAAATATCACATTATTCTAATACCATTTACAGTGTCAAAATAGCATGCAACGTTGGCCCCTTGCACAGCATTTGAGACTTAGCCAAATTCTAGATTTCACAATTTTCACAATTTTGGCTTTTTTGTCTACAATGGTCCCAATTTCACACCAAACACCATTTCCACACAATTTTTCACAAGGAAACCATTGGAAACACCAGAGCAACCAAATTCAAACCATATTGAAATGTTACCACAACATGTCACACAAATCACAATTCAAACCACAGCATTGCACTACTTTCCATTTCAAATTCCCAAATTACTTTCAATGACATCAAGACACTACATGACATCATTTTCACCACAAAACATAATCCAATTCCACCAATAACATGCCACACGAAATTAAACCAAAATTAGGGTAGAATTCCACAATCCACAATACTTAACAAATAATCACAACTTAGATCAAAAGGCTTCAAATACTCACCTCTTCCTCTTTCCCAACTAATTCTTTAATTCTTCATCTTTCCAAATTTCCTCAAGCCATCAAACACCTCTTTTCAAAAATTTAAAACCATAGAGATAAAGCTCTCATCAACATGATCAAGATTAGTGAAGAGGATTTTAGCATTAGAGGACATATACAAGGCTAAAACCTCACCTCTTGCTTTCTCTTTCTTCCCTCTCATAGACGACAATAGAGTTGAGAGAGAGATGAGTGGATGATGAAGATGAATCATATTTTGGGAATGCCAAGGCCTCTTGGCCGACTAAGAAAGAAAGGAGAGAGGGAAAAAGAGGTTTGACACTTTGACCTCATACAAGGGCTCACAAAGTGCCAAGTGTCACTATCTTGACAAACCTCATATGAGCTCACAAACCCACACATATACTTGATTCCACCCTTTGATCTATTACACAATCAATCTCAACCATTATCCTTCAAGTTACCAATGAGTTTCCTCTTCGGTAACTGACCAATTGGTAGGTAACTTTACCGTTTTGCCCCTGATTATGGTAATTCCTCTTGAATCACCACCAAATACATTTTCTCATTCATTTACACTATACATACGCCCCCTTTATTTTCATTCAATTTAGATGTTAATACATAATTAAACTCAAATACGGGGTTTTGGCACTGATCATAACACATATGAATCACATTCGAGTGCCAAATCACATCGGATTCTCCAAAAGAGTTATTTATCACTAACCACATCCACTTTTGGAGTCATTAACACTTAATCAAAATTTAGGATCTTGCTAAACCGGGGCTTAGCAGTCCACTTATCTCAGTTCTCTAGCCTCAAGTCTCAAAATTTGGGGTATTATACCAACCATGTGGGATAGCTTTCCAAATTTCTAGGCGATAGACTGGATGAAATGGAACTTCAAACATGAAGCAGGCAGGGATTTCACCAAAAAGGTCTAATGGGAAATGCTATATGTGTAAGTTCTGAATTTTTGGACTAGGAACTAGAGAATAAGCTTAAGTAAAGTAGATTACTAAGTCTAGTTTGGTAAGAATCCCAAACTACACTCAGAATAAAATATGAATTTCTGTGTGAATTGAATGAAAGGAAAGTACCTGATTCCTTTAGGATGTGTCAAAATGACATGAAAACTAACCCGGATCCAAAGGAAAATGGTGTCTAGAAAGAAGTAACTAAGAGAATTAAAAGAACTAATGGCATAAGAAATAATATTACCATAATCAAGGGTAAAAGAAACAATTGCTACTTGATCTTGGGTTAAAATTGGGAGACAAAATGAAGGGCTAGGATTTGCTCTTCAAAAGTAATAAGTAATTATAAGAATGGAAAAGCAAATCTTATCTCTATAATGGCCATAAAAACTGTCCAAAACAGGGGCAATTTGGGGAGGAAAATGGTTTTGTCCAATAGTCAAAGTGTCATACCATTTTCCACTTGGAAAAAAATTTAACCAATGGCAAGACAAGGAAGCAAATTAGTCAACATTTCCTCTTCCATTTTCAAGAGAAATTTTGGCCAAAGCAAAGAAGAGGGAGGAAAGAGAAAATATCACTTAAATTAAATTAACCACACATGCTCAATTAACTACAAGCTGTGCAAGAAATATAAATATTGGCCACACATATTTTTCTCTTTTTCTCTTGCTTATTTTCAGCCAAGCAAAGTGCAAGAGGCAAGGAAGTGAGTATTCAACCATTACATACTTCCTCTCACATGCAAAAATTCGGTCAACACACAAGAAATAGAGAAAAGAAGAAAAAGAAAAAGGAAAGGGAAAAGAAGACAAAGAACAAGGTGAGTAATTCTAGCTTAATTTTCACCTTTCAAACCACCTCTTTGGCTCAAATACTCTTCATAAATATTGTTCTCCTCTCTAAGAGCTTCATTTCTACAGTTTTTGTTTTTCAAGAGGAGGTGCTTTGAGTCATCTAGCAAGAGTCAAAATTGGAGAATCAAAGAAAGAGCTTAAGAAAGTGCAGGAGGTGAGCAAGAGCTTCATTTTGACATATGTATTGTGTTAGTTGGTGGCGCTTTGTGGACTTTTTCTTCCTGCCCTAATTTCAATCACTAAGGGATTTTAGCGTTTCATGAAGCTTTGTTCATATACATGTGGTTATATGATGTTTAGGAAGCATATAAGATTAGTTTAATGGATAATTTGTAAACTTGGTGAATTGTTGTTGTCAAACCCTTTTCTTATTTTTACCATTTTTAGAGTGCTTGCGTGCAATTCAATGAGCAACAAAGGAATAGCGTAAACATACTGACATATTGATACAACATACTTGATTACATTACAGATTTTCCCCACAAGGTTTAATAATATTTACAAATGTATACAAAATGCCCAAAATAAGACTACATACAAACCACCATCCTTGCCTTGGGAAATGTACCCATTAGTTCCCCGTGTGTACAACCTTGCCTTTAGAGTCGCTGGTTCCTATTGAGACATTTTTGTTTATAGAAAGAGGTGAGATTCCAAGGAATCCCAGTAGCAACATAGAATTAATCATATGAATGCGAAAATTAAATATGCAATGCACCATATAGTGTAAAATGAAAATTCATATCATAACGTGTATGTACATAATACTCAGGGCCAAATAATTGTTTGGGTCCCCTACGTGTATCTTAGTTGGGCACCTAACTATAGCTAGGTAATGCACCCTAGGCGTACCTCAGCTGAGTACCTAACCACAACTAGGTAACATACCTCAAGTATCGTGTTCATATCATAACATACAGCAACATCTAGCATATCAACAATCACATAATGTATAAGAGAAAATAGTTACTACCTTAACCCTTTTTCCGCCTCGAAACGTGTGCCTCGTAAAGTGTGCCAACGACTAGGCTCTCTACTCGGTCCTAAAATGTCAAATGTACAAGAATTATGCTAAAACTCATTCATGTACTATTTTAGGCACTTCCAGCATGTTCCTAGTGGTTATGAGTCTAATATGAACATTTACCAAAATGCCCCTAGGGACCCGGTCCGGCCCCAACTTACCCGATTCGACCATACTGTTCTCAAAATTTTGATCTGGGCTATTCTAACAAATTTATCCCCAATGAATCCATTTTTAGACTTGGAATTACCAAATTCACCACCAAAAGACCAAAATGCCCTTGGCAGCCCTATTTCGGGGTTTCAGGGGTGTTTTAATAATTATGATTTTTCAGGCTTTTCTGAAAAAGTGATCAACTGTAACCCTACCTAATTTCCCTCCTGAACTGAATGGAATCATCAAAACATAAAAAATCCAACCCTAAACCCTTGAATTGGACTTGGACGAAACCCAAGATTCTTCACGAAAATTTAGGGTTTTCCAATTTTGACGCCATAGAGTTGCTTCTTTCTACTTTTAACCACTTTATTAACTATTTAATTATATTAAAACCACCATTTAAACTCAATTTTGGCAACATAGCGCCTCGGACACAACATTTCCTAAATTTACAATCATAGCAAATCCAACAAAAATTCACCGATTAAATTATCTAGTCATAACAACAGTAATTTCAAGTTTAGGAAGTCACCTTTACTTCCCTCTGGCTTTTACCTTGTTTGGCTGAAACCCAGGCTTCAAGAACACTGAAATTTGTACTTTAAGAACCTTGATTCATGTAGAAGAACAACTAAGGAGAAGGATTACGCAAGATATGAGTTAATTCACTGAAGAAATCAACTTACCTTGCAGGATGTCTTCCTCCTTCTCTTTACAAAATTTTTGCACTCCCTCTCTCTCTCTCCTTAGGCTGTTAGGCATCATTTATAGGGGAAGAAGGAGAAAAAAATGTTTTTATAATATAACACATTTATCTCATAATTTTCCTTCATTTTCAGATTCATTGGAAATTATGGCAGATTTTAGGCCCAAACTTTGAAAAATCATAACTAAATTTGTAGATATCATATTAGAGTGATTCTAAATGCTATAGAACCCTTATTGAGTTTAGTTTCAAGAAAAAATATAGCCCTTTACCAATTAGAAGTACAAAATTTCCCAAAATTAAATTATTTAAATGTTGTTCCAGAAAATCAACATTTTTTTGGGCTAAATTAAAAAATTCATAACTTTTTACATACAACTCTATAAATTATCCATTACCTATCAAATTAAATATTAAGATATCTATTTCCTCCCTATAAAATTTCATAATTTTTGTCATCATTTGCTCATCCAAAACCACATAACAACCTCGCTGCCTTACAGAAAATCTCACTGACAACACTGTTCACATTCTCCAAAATTCACCCTTTAATTTCATTGACTATTTCCAATAATTACAATACATTTTGGTGAATAAAATTTAGGGCGTTACAGTTCTCCCCCACTTAAATAAATTTCGTCCCCAAAATTTGCTACACATACATAACAGAAAACTCCAGGTGACGCCTCCGATTATCTTTTTCTGTTTCCCATGTATATGTGTTAAATGCCTATTAGCCTCCACACATTTAACCTGTTACTATTCACATATATTTATTGTTTGTTGTACATAGGCCACACAGTTCATTACTGCATAAAATGTTTGTCTGGTCTTACTGCCCAGGGACATTACCCTATGCAAATATATATATTGGGTCTTACCACCTTTGTTCTCTATTTTGTACTTATGAGCCACCCAACTCATTACTGTACTGATTGTCCATCAGGACACTCAATTCATTATTCTAGGCCTCATTGCCTTATCGGGACATTACCCAATGTATTTAGCCTTGCGGCTTATGTCATTCTACTCTCACAATACTGAGTATCCCAGTCTTACCGCCCTATACAAACATGTACACTGGGACGTACTGCCAATACATCTGTCTGTACATATGACTATTTGCATTTACCCTTGCTTGTTCGGTATTCAGAATCAAATGACTATTTGACCATTACTGGACATACTGTGTGCACTAGTTACTATATGCATCATTCAATGTATGCACTATATCATGAGTGGGTAAGCATTCTATAAGGCTATACTAGTGAGAGTATTCGCCACTATTATATCCTACTACACTAGGGCTCATCCCAATCTCTACTGACATGTGTCACCATAAACAACATAGGTTGTGTGATTGTTGACCACACAAATCATGTCACTATAACCCACACAAGTTTACATGGGTATAACATTCTACACCACATAGATGCATATCACTGTGACCATACAAGTCGTATTACTATGACCACACAGGTCATAACACTGTGACCACACAGGTCATATCACTGTATAGCACACCGCTCAGCAGCATATTTTATGTAATCCCCTACCTTGATAACCGTAATTAAGATTTGAAAATGCGTAATTTAAAGGAATTAGAGATTGACAGATACGTTTTTTCTCAAATCTCTTTTCTAAAATTCGTTCAACATGGTCTCATATTCATCTTCCGAATCTAATTACTCTTCGCAGTTCAATCACATTCATACATATCAGAGTGCATAGCCAAATTCCCAGCAACTCCCGGGTTTCATACATGTATAAACTAAGGGTTGTAAGTTCCAACTAGGGGATTACATGACTAACATCAACGTAATATCTACATTTCAAACATAAACACTAATCCCAAGTTCAAAATAGATAACCAACAACCTAACAACACATCTCTACAAGATCCTAGCCGCTCCTGGTGGTTCGTTTCTCCTTGGAGCCACTTGCCCTATATGAAATGTTAGTCAATGGAAAGAATGAGATTCAAAAGAATCTCTATAGTAACAAATCACTCATACAGTGTATAAACACATGGCATATATGATCATGTTAAGCAGCATCACAATGTATCATGGCTTTCGCCACAAACGACAGCACTCATAGCTGTAATCTCTATGCGTCAGCTTTCACTGCGATCTCTATGTATCACAAAGTATCACTATGCGTCAGCTTGCGCTGCAAACTCAAAGCATCACAATGTATTCACAAAGTATTCTCAATGCATGACAAACATACATACAATGTTTCACACACAGTATAAGAGAAAAAGTCACTACCTTGTTCTTTCCGATTGTGCTCTAGCGCAGGTAGATCACGAACAGGGCAAATATCGAATCCTACAATTCCAAATGCACCATTTAGACACTTCCATAGTGTTTCTTGGGGTTATATGAGTCTATAATGAAAATTTACAAAAATGCCCCGCGGGGACCCGGCCCGGGCCTGCCATACCGGTCCGGTTGCACTTTTCCCAAAATTCTAATATGGGCTATCCTAACATATTTCTGCCCAAGGAATCCATTTTCGGACTCAGAATTATCAAATTCAATGTAAAATTACAAATTTAACCTTGGCAGCCCTACTTCAAGGGTTTCAGGGGCGTTTTCATAATTATGTTTTTTGGCCTTTTCCGAAAAAGTGGCCAACTGTAACCCCACCTAATTTTCGCTCCTGAATGCAATGGAACCATCAAATCATTAAAAATCCAACTCTAAGACCCATTTCTAGAGCTGGCCGAAATTTATGAGTTCTCCAAGGAAAATCGGGGTTTTACGATTTCGGCTCCTTAAACGCGTTCCTTTATACTCCTAACTACTTTATTAACTATTACATTAGATTATAGCTACCATTTGAACCAAATTGGGCAGCATAACCCTTAGGAAACTCAATTTCCAAAATTTAGAACCAATGGCAATTCTGCGAAATTTCACCGATTAAATTGCCCACAGCAGTCACAATAGTTAATATACAAAGGTTTGGAAGTTACCTTAAGCTCCCACTAGCTTTTCCTCGAGGTAGCTGAACCCTAATCCTTGAAACACCAAATTTTGAGCTTCACAACCTTAAAGAATAAAGAGGAGTGTCATAGAGTCGGAGTTATACGCGTTAGGAGCTAAATCGTCGGAGAAATCGGCTTACCTTGTGAGATTTCTTCCCTTTCTCTCTCTAAACTCTCTCACATTCTCTCTCTTGTTTCAGGTCTGGAACAGCATGAGAATGGCTGGAGAAAGAAGGCTGATGGTGTTTAATATCATATATTATATGATATTTAATTATTGATTAATTTCCAACAATTTCGGATTTTTCAGAAATTCTGGCAAATTTCTGCCCAAACTTTGAAAAATCATAACTAATTCTAGAAAAATTGAATTGGAGTGATTCCAAAGCCTATGGAACCCTTATTGAGTCTAGTTTTAAGGAAAAATATATAATTTTTCTGGATGGAATCACAAAATTCCCAGAATTTTAATCTTTGCATACTGTTCCAGAATATAATTAATTTCGCTGGGCAAACTTCAAAAATCCATAACTCTTAGCTCACAAATCAAAATTGTACAAATTATATGTCCATTTTGAAGCTTGACATGTGAACTTTAAGACTGGAAAATTTCAAAATTTTTAGACACCATTTGCTTAATTAAAATCTCCATACAAATCGGCTTCCCTGTACAGAGTTTCAATGGACAGAGTTTTCAACTTTTGCACAATTGTTTCCAATGGTTCCAATTTCACAATAAACACTCTCCCCACACGAATTTTCACAAGGAAGCCATTGGAATCATTAAAATATCCAAATTCCCATCACACATTCTCCAAAAGTGTTTATTCAACAATAATTACATCCACTTTTAAAGTCATTAGCCCTTAATCACTTTTTGGTATATTACATTTTACACACCACTTCTTGGCCTCAAGGCTACCCATGATTTTCGCTAGTACAACTAGGATTCTCTCCTGGCCATGTCAGGGTTGCATACTGACCATGGGACTGATTAACATGCTTTGATGGGCTGCCACACCACTATACATTACATAGGGTAAATCACCATATGCCACACAGGTTGTGTTACTTCCACTAAGAAGCCACTTCCATTGCACCAAACGAACAAAGTGGTGGCACTCACTTCCACTTCCACTTCCCTTTCTTGATTTCCATGCTACCAAATGGGCCCTATATCATGGATGGGCAATGCATTTATGTTTCAATTGAAAAATTAAAAGACGTGCATGTTCCAGTTATCCAAATAGGCACTGAATCTGGTAAAAAAAAAGGTTCTGAATCAATACAATTGTTAAACTGCAAGTAAATCGAAAACTATATTAATCCAATTATACAAGTCCAATTTAATAAAACTTACCAAAACCTTGATTGGCATTATCTAATATCTTAATTAATCCACAATATTCAAGAAGAAAACTTGCGTACTAATGCCTCGTTTGGTATAGTGGAAGAGTTTTTGATGGAATGGGAAGTGGAACTAGAAGTGGAAATGGAATTGGAACTGAAGATGGAAGTGGACTTTAAAGTGTGTTTGGTATGGTGATGGAATTGATGTATTAATTATATTTTATTTATATATTTATATTATAAAAAGACCAAAATACCCATGAAATTTTTCAGAAAGAAAAAACCCAACTCCAGATATTTCATAACTAAGGGCAATAATGTCCAAAATATTTCACTTCCAAAGAAGTGAGATGACTTCCTTGGGTTAGCCCATGGAACTCACTTCCACCACTTTTGATGGAAGTGACTTCCATGTGGAAGTGCATTCCCACCAACCAAACAACTCAAGGTGTGGAATTCACTTCCACTTCCACTTCTCTTGCCACAATTCTCTGCTACCAAACGTGGCATAAGTGTCTATTTGGGATGGTGTTCTATTAGAGCTGGGATGGGCCGGCCCGTTTAGGCTCACTTCCTAAAAATCCCTCAATTTTTAAAGCCTGCGGCCCTACAAGACTGGCCCTTCACTAGCTCGGGCCTAAACGGGCTTAAACTTATTTTAATTAAAAAACAATCTTTTCCAAGTTTTACAATTTATTGATTATTTTGCTTTAAATTGAGATACATTATTTTTAAAACTCATCAATTTTTAGTTAAAATAATCATCTAATGTCCAAATTAGCCTCTTTTTTAAAGTTTAAATGAATAAACCATTGTAGAAAATAAAATAAATCAAATCATTTAGGGTCTGTTTGGTTGGAGGGGAGGGGATGGGAGGGAATGAAAAATGAGCTCCTCCCCTTGTTTGGTTTGAAAAATTGGAGAGAGCGGCTCCCAATCCCTCCCATCACCTCATTTTTGTTCCCCCCAAATTGGG
The DNA here is from genome assembly GCA_963855925.1 of Inga laurina. Classification (NCBI taxonomy): domain Eukaryota; kingdom Viridiplantae; phylum Streptophyta; class Magnoliopsida; order Fabales; family Fabaceae; genus Inga; species Inga laurina. The sequence goes on from OY979710.1 coordinate 29,146,093, forward strand.
GAGTTTTGCAGGGGATGGAAAAGGAGCCCCTCTCATTCCATCCCCTCCCTTTAAACCAAACAGGCCCTTAATAAGTGTTTGCCTGTTACTAATACTCTATTAGGTACTTGGGTGTCTCTCATATTAATAACTGATATAATGATATTATATATATTAATTTATTTTTAAAAAATATTAAACAGGCCTAAAAGGGTGGCCCTACAGGGCTGCAGAGGGCCGCCCCTTTTAGGCCCGCTTCCTGTTTTAGCCTTTAAATCATAAGCCCAGCTCTTGAAGGGCTCGGGTCTAAACGGGTCGGTCCGACGGGCTTAGCCCGATTTCCCGGCTCTACGTTCTACCATATCAAACGGTTTTTTTAAAAAAAAAATCACGGTGGCTTTTGTCTTTTAAAAATTGGAGTGTTTGGGTTGTCGTTTTGACAATTGGGCTTTTTTTTTTTTCAAAAGTAGCTTTTGAGAATAAGCTCAAAAGTCTAGCTTTTCCAATAAAAAGTTACTTCTGCCACCACTAACTCAAATAGGCCCTAAGTATACAAAAATTATTACTTGCTTAATAACAAAAAAAAAAAAACACACTACCTGCTTAAAATTACATATAACAGGTACATATCTATAATGTCTCATGCTATCTTATACAATCAGACTTTATACAGTACACTAACTACGTTTTAATTTAAACACATATTCTAAGTTTTTAACTAGCTTCTTTCTTCAATTTTTCAACGAAGGCATTCAAACTAAGATCTGTCTTCAAATCATCTTCCTTTTAAAAGATTGTATCATGCATTTTCCTTAATATTAGGGGTGGAAATAGGTCAGACCGTCTATCAGGGCCTATGACCTGGCCTATTATGGGCCTGATCAGGCCAAAAGAGCAGGCTAAGGCCAATTTAAAGGCCTATTTATGTTAAAAGGTCAAGCTAAGGCTTACAGATAGGCATGTTAAACCGATATGAGCCTGTTAAGATATTTTTAAAAAAAAATAGCAAAAAGGGTCAAGTTGCCATTTCCACCCATAGCGAAAGCGGAAAAAGGAATTAGCCATTTGCCAATTGCCATTTCCATATACCCTATCCCTAACCCTAATCCCAATTTCATTTCTTCTTGTGTCGACTGTCGAGCTTGAGTGTCGACTTCGCAAATCTCAGGTTCTCAGCCTCTCACTCGCGTCGAGCTGTAGACTTCTCAAAATCTCAAATTCTCAGGTTCTCACTCTAATCTCAGAAATCTCAAGCTCTCACTCGCGTCGACGTCTCAAATCTCAGAAATCTCAGGCTTTCACTCGCGGGACTTCTCAAAATCTCAGATTCTCAGGCTCTCTAATTTCCATTTTGACTTCTCAAATCTCAAAAATCTCAGGCTCTCACTGGCGTCGACTTCTCAAATCTCAAGCTCTCACTCCCGTCGCACTCTGACTCCGTCGACTTATTCAGAAACGCGTCCACCGTCGACCGCTGGCCCTTCCCACGGCCCTCCTCTCTCTGCCGTCTCTCCGTCAGCTGTTAGCCATCAGGTAAGTATCTGGTTTCATTCCACGTTTTGCTTCCGCGATTTCTTTCTTAGCTTATCTCTCTGTCGTCTTTTTCGATTTTCCCTTTCATCAAGCGTTTCTTCATTTCGTTGAATATTTTCAGGTTCACTATTCTTGTTGGTTTTCTATTTTTTGTTTAATTGGACTCTGATTTGCACTGCGTATTTGAATTCAAGAGATAGTATGATTTCTTGTTAGGGTACAATAAATAATTTCAGAAATGACCATTCTTATCTTCATCTATTTGATGTGATGTATTTTGTTTATCTGTGGTAAAATTTCTTTTCTATAATAGATTTTGAATTCGTCCTGTCTTTGTTTGGGGAATCAGACGACAAAAGGCTGAAACTGCAGTGGAATAATTTACCTGTTTGTCTTTGTCTGTGATGTGGTAAGACTTTGCGGGTAGCCAACTTACAACCCGATGTTGAATTCTATGATTGGTGATTATTTTTGTCACCACCTTTTGTCTTTTCAACAAATTATGGCATAATTTGTTCTAAGGTTTAAATTGCTGCAGTGGAGAGCCTGATATTTGTATTATTTATGAATTAGTTGAGGTGAATACATTTGTCTAAGCCAAATCTGAAGTCTGGCAGAAACAATTGGTTTTAATGATTGTAAGTGGGCTAATTAACAAGAAGCCACACTAGTTTAAACAAGTGGGCTAATTATTTATGAATTAGCTGAGGTGAATACATTTGTCTAAGCCAAATCTGAAGTCTGGCAGAAACAATTAGTTTGAATGATTGTAAGTGGGCTAATTAACAAGAAGCCACACTAGTTTAAACAAGTGTGGCTTCTTTTCTCAGGTCGCAAAGTTAAATTTTTGTTGTGATACCTTTATCTAGCGTTCTGACTTCCAGATTCTTTTTTGTCACATTATTTCATAGTTAAAGACATGGCTAATTGCAGCTTATTTCTTTTCCTTTGCAACTTATTTCTACCATGGGGATGGTTGATTCATTGATACTTGATTTGCCATTTTCATGATTCTGTTGTTTTTAATGGGCATGTTTGTTTTAGCGATCAGATTGCTTATAAGCTGCTTTTCACGTAAATCGAGGCACAACTCCTCTCACATACTTACCTCGTATACCGTAAATCACGATTGAAAAGCTGCTTTTAAGCATTCCAATCGCTAATCCAAACGAGCACTATATCTTAATTTCAATATACTTTTTATGTTTGTGGTGGGGATTTTGCATTGTTAAAATAATATCATTTCTTATGCATATTACATGTAAAATTGTGTTATGCTCTAATACTATACATTTGATTAATTTTTTTCAAGGTCTTCGAAGGAGAAGAAGAAATTATATTGAAGATTTGATGTTAAGGTGATAAGGTCCACTTGTGTTAGTGTTCCCTTTTCTTGTGTTATTGTTGTTTGTTGGTTGGCTTGTCTTTATGTTTGCATCTGCCTGAGCCAATTGTACTGACATGAAATATTTAGATGGATTTGTTTCTCTCTGATTAATGTGTGGGTTATATTGAGAAATATCAAAGTAACTTGTTTTTTATCAGTTCATATTGCCATTCCGGGCTTTTATTTATTTATGTTTGATACAATCACAATTTTTGTTCTTCTGAAGGTTAAAAATTTAGGCATAGATTATGGCACACGCTACTTCCATTCAAATGCCCTTTTTGTTTTTGGTCTTGTCACCTAAGACTTCCTATTTGTTGTGCAAAAACCTAGTGGGAAATGCTACTGTTTTGGTTGATTATATGAACAGTTTAGTTTACTAGAAAACTTCGAAATTTTGGCTGAAATAATGTATTGTCTCAGCTTTATTGTATTTGAAATTACATGTCAGCAACACATTTGTTTCTTTGACGCCAAGTCATTTTTATTGATCCACGCATTTTAAATTTAATTCAAATTTACTTGTCGGTTTGTTTAAAAAATTTTAAAAATTCAGGCTTCCTTAACAGGCTCCAAGCCAGGCCTAGGCCCAAACAATGGCCTCTGACAGGCTACAGGCCGAGCTCAGGCCATCATGTGCCTTAACAGGCCTGGCCTGTTAAGGCAAAAGCTTGGTCTGGCTTGTTTCCACCCCTACTTAACATACTCTCCATTTTCACATCCTTAATTGCAAATCCGCTAAGCCTCGTACCCACTTTCCACACTTGAACAATGTAAGCACAGATCAAGGATTGATTACCTACCACAGGATAACATAGTATCTTACTTGAACCATATCGCCTCCATTGTGGAACTCCATCCACAATGTGTCTAACCTCCACTTGTGGTGCCCATGAAACCACTCTTCCTTGATGCTTTGAAACTGTCTTCAAACCCATTTGTAACCCTTCTTCAAGCCATGCTTTCTTCAAAACCCAAAGGAAAAGACCTTCTTGATGCTTCAAGCACCATTGCCAAGCTTCTTCTTGAATCATATCACCTCCATCATTGAATTCCACCTGCAAAGCCGCAATTGCTAGTTGTGGCAGAAGAAGCAGAGCAAAGAACAAGGAAGAGGGAAGGAAAGAAAAAGATAACGCAATGAATAGTGTGACTTTCTACAAATTTAATATTATAATGGTTTGAAGAGATGTTGATCATAGTTAAACTGACCTCATAATCCTCTTAAAAGTTGAAAGAAAACATGTATATTCTTCTAATCCACAAAAGAAATCCAAACATACAAGCCTTGCAAATTGGTATTTAATGAAGATGTAATTAATGCGATTAATTAACAAAGTCATGCAATCTGAGAGCTTCAGCTATTGGTATTTGGCAGAGCAAATGAGACACCATTACAATTAAATATGAGTAGAGTCAGATCTCAAGTTTGAAACACAATCAAATCAAGTTGGAACCTATATTTAGATCGAACTAAAATCAGCATATCAAATGTTGGTATTTCGCTTGACTCAATCATGTCCACTCTTAATTAAGAACTAGTGACAACCAATATTAACGAACAGTGAAACAAAATCAAGCATGTATAAGAAAGATATGCAAAAAAGAATTTAAGATTATTTAAGAAGAAATCTAGTATATTCAAAATTAGCGAGTAGATCAATATATAGATAGAGGCTTATTTTAACGGATGGAAGCATAAAAGAACAAGGGAATTGTTGCCAACGTAATAGGAGGTAGCAACAAGTGCAAAAAATTGCAACATTTAGAGGCTTAAGGGCACCAAATGCACAGATTACCAGTTATAATCCTAGCAAGGCCAACATCAAATTAAGCATAGGGAGGTCTCCAAGTATCATAAGGTTCAACAAAAAAGACCTCTCAGAAAGCCTAACAATAGCAATATCATTATCCTTTTAAGCACACAAATATGAGCGAGTGAGAGAGAGACTATTTTATATGCATAGATACCCTTCATTGCCCTCAAACTGCTAATCTGTTTCAAACATATTGGGGACTTGACATGCTAGAAAAAGGTCAGTGCAATAAGGACATCACGTGGCAAAGAAGATTAGTGTAATAAGCTGGTCGCATTAAAATGTATGAATCAAGAGGGTTATATACAGTTGGCAGACATAGTGAAAAATATAAATTTTATCTAACAATAGTGATGTCATTGTCCTTATAAGCACAAAAATACTTACAGATTGAGTGTGAAGGAGTTTATCTGAAGGTTAAATCAAAAGAAATACAGAAGCATGGATGACCAAAACCATGGGAATGTAAAGAAAGATAAGATTTGGTCAAAATACACATCAAACAAACTTCCATTCAAGGATAATAGTTAGTCAAAGCTATCAACAATTAGCGGCCAAGAAAACATCAAGGTGATATTTTCTCTTCAGTTTTATCCTCCCTTATGCTATATGTTCTCTCATTTTGTTCTCTCCTCCAATTTTGCTGCTCCTTCTTCTGTTTAAGCTAATTCCTCGTTCTCTCTCGGGCAGCATCACGATGCAAATGAGAAAGAGAGAATGATGATGAGATTACATTTAAATGAAGCAAGAAATGAGGAGAAAAATGAACATACCTCGAATAGAGTGGCTTCCTGCAGATTCTACACTATAATGGTATAAAGAGATGTTGTTCGTATCTAAACTCATCTTATAATCCTCTATAAAGTTAAAATCAAGCATTTTTGTTCTAGTCATCCACAAAAGAAATCCAACCATATAAACTTGCAACTAATTAACAAAGTGATGCTATTTGAGAGCTTCAGCTATTGGTAGAGTATATGAGACTCACTATTTACAAGAACACAGTCAACCAAGCATCTTAAGCACAAGATATCCATTACAAGCCTTAAAACTAAATAAAGTACAATATATCCTTCATTTCACTGGACAAATTTATAACTAACCAGTTGATCTTTAAATTATTAGAAATTTTAATTTGAATTACTATTCAGGTTGAATAGAGCCAAATTGAATCAATCGAATCTAGTTTTTAGATCAAACTAAAATCAACTCAAAATTTGAGTTCAATTCTTTGAATATTAGTATTGGGCTTCACTCAAATCAAATACACTCTTAATTAAAAGCTAGAGACAATGAACATTACAAAACAGTGAAACAAACCAAGCCTGTCTAAGAAAAATAAGCAAACAAAAATACAGATAGTCAAGAAAGAAGTCAACTACAGTCAAAATTAACAAGTATATCAATAGATAGAGGCATATATAAAGGGATGAAAGCAAAACAAAACAAGGAAAATGGTGCTAACAAAATAGGAGGAGGCAAAAAGTGCAAAAACAATGAAACATTCAGTAACTCAAGGGCACCAAAGACACGATTGTCAGTTGTGGCAGAAACAGAGCAAAGTACAAGGAAGAGGGAAGGGAAAAAAACGATAAAGCAACGAACAGTGAGACTTCCTACAAATTTCATACTAAAATGATCTGACAGAGATGTTGATCATAGTTGAACTCACCATATAATCCTCTTAAAAAGTTTTAAAAATAACATGTATATTCTTGAAATTAATCCAACCATACAAGCCTAGAAATACGTATTCAATTCCATATAATGGACACTTACAATTAATTAACAAAGCAATGCTCTCTGAGAGATAGCTCTGAGAGATTCAGTTATTGGTAGAGCAAATGAGACTCACTATTACAACCAAAGCTGAGTGGAGTCAAATCTCAAGCTTGACATTCAGAGTCAAATAAAGTTAGAACCTAAATGTTTAGATCGAACTAGAATCAGCACCAATTTGAGTTCAATATATCAAATGTTAGTATTTGGCTTGACTCTATCAATCCACCCTTAATTAAAAGCTAGTGACAATGAACATTACAGAAAAGTGAAACAAAATCAAGCCTGTATAAGAAAGATAAGCAAACAAGAATGAAGACTATATATTAAGAAAAAACTCAACTATATTCAAAATTAGCAAATATATCAGAATAAAGATGGAGGATTATATAAAGGGGAGGAAGCATAGAAGAACAAGGGAAATGGCAACAGGTGCAAAAAATTGCAACATTTAGAGACTTGAGGGCACCAAATACGCAGATTACCAGTTGTAATCCTAGAAAAGACAACATCAAGGAGAGAACAAGGAGGTCTTAAGTATCATAAGGTTCGACAGAAAATCACTCATAGAAAGCCTAACAATAACAATGTCATTATCCTTATAAGCACAAAAATATGAGTGAGAGAGAGAGAGAGAGAGAGAGATTATTTTGTATGCACAGATACCTCTCTATTGCCCTCAAACTGCTCTTATGTTTCAAACATATCAAGGACTTCACATGCCAGAAAAAGGTAAGTGCAATAAAGACAACATGTGACAAAAGAAGGCTACTGTAATAAGCAGGTCACATTAAAATGCATGAACCAACCGGGTTATACACAGTTGGCAGACAATGAAAAATAGAGATTTTATCAAAGATGTACCTGCAGCATAGTTTGTAGAGCCACTTCGAGACCACAGTGTGGCATCTCATGTGCTGATGCGAATATGCAGCCACAAGAACAGTATCACCAGCAACACCAGCAGATTTTTTGTTTTGTGCAATAACATCTTTGTTTGTCTAATAATGCGGTTAAGGCTCATACTCAAATAAATATTAGCCGAGAAATAAGTTTCAAATTCTTCATATGATGACAGTATAACCTACACTGAATTACCTAAGCTAGTCGATGAAAGAAAAGAAAAATTATCCAGATCCTTATCTTCAAGAAAATATGTTAACCATTCATAATTCATATCTACCTCAAGATTATCATCAGGAAGCATCTCAGCTCCCTCAAATTTGTTGCTGTCTTGTTTTAGCTCTTCAGGGAACAGATCATCCAGTTCACACTCAATCAGAGAGCTGATTGATTCTCCTTCATCTCTCCTCATGTGTCTTGGCCGGCTGATCCTGGAGACCACATACCCATAATCAGAAGAATTTTGTTCCTTTTGGTGCATAAGACAACCATCAAGTCTGTACTCATGCATCGTCCAACCGTTACTCTTTTTGGATCCTTTTATCATGGGCTCTTCTTCCTCCTTCTTCTTCTCTATGAAGGAGAAGGTCCTCTTGGACCCGATATGCTTCTTCCCAGCATAAATTTTCATGTCAGATTGACCTCTCCAAGTACCAAACTTTGTGGCTCTTACAACCCTTGAAGAAGAACCATTTCTTTGGGTGCTCAAGCTTCTTAATCTAGTGAAGAAGTGAAGAGATTCCTCTTCCCGATCCTCAAACATCTTCCTCCAAGAACCGTCACCTCCATAAATGTCACAATCAATAATTGCATTAGAAGGGAGGGGTTTGCCATTAGCCTTCTTGTACAAGTAATGCCAAATCAGTTCTTGATCAGTTGGGTTAAACTTGAAGCCAGGCGGTACAGGTGTATTCATTGTCTCCAGGTAACCAGAAAAAAAATTGCAATTACAGAATGGAACAGGTCTCCGAGTTCTCCACTGTTGGGTTTCACTGCATCAAGAAAGACTTATATGGTAAAAATAAGCAATCATCAAGTCAAGCAAAATCCATTTAGAGCCCACAATTGAACATGTGTTTTACATGGCCTGTACACTATATAATACTGAATGAGCATTATAAGCCCTATTCAAAGAGCTATTATTAATAATAAACGTAACATTTTTATTTTAGTACATAATAGAAACAAGAGACATGAAATTAAATACTACTCTACTTACAAATGGAATTGAAACCCAGAATCCAATAAAAAGTAGAGAAGGCACGAACAGTCTGCCCGAACAATTCGCACGGCTTTGAATCAATTGATGAATACGATCGCAAGCCACAAATTTAGGGTTCAGAAGGCGAAACAAATGCTGAATCAAAGAATATTCAGAGAGAGAGAGGGAAAGAGAGAGAGAAGGAGGATGGCAGTAAAGAAAGAGTGGGTTATCGGATTCGACCGTTGCCGGAATATTAACGTTAGCTCGATGGATTTTTGGCGGTAACGAGGTTTTTTTGAGCGGATGTAACGAGGCTCTAGGAAGCTGGTTCGCGCGCATTGCCTTGGACCGGACCGTTTTTCTTTTTTCTTTATTTTTTGTTTTTACTTTTTGCTAAGTTAATCATAAATAATAAATTAAAATACTCTGACCACCCTCATGTTTCACCTTAATTATAGAAACTTCTCATCTATTTTAAAAATATACAATTTAGTTTACATAGTTAACTCTGTTAAGAATATTCTAAAAGGATGTTAAAAATACATTTTATAATTAATATATATATAATGACCCGAAAGATTTTGTATTAGGTGTCTTGAAGTTTTCGATAAGACAATTTCACTTTGAAAATTTAAAGAATGGGGCAATGCCGCCCTCTTATTAATAACCCCTAACGGTCAATGTTTGTTGACCAAACATGCAGAGGTGGTGTAAACACCCTATTTTATTCAGGCCCGACTCAAAAATAATAAAATAAAAAAAGAAAAAATCTTCCTTAATTATGACACATTTAAATTAATAAGCAAATGAAATTTATGGTAATTGGATTGTTTGAAATTTGAAACATTATCATTATTAATGGTGATTATCTTGAGCTTGGGGTTTTGTAGTAAATGTAACCAAATTTCAAAATAATTCATCTCATTAATGTTATTTGATATTTGGATTAGGAAATTTAGGGTGAAGTCATTGTGGAGGAAAAAATAGAAATTAAAATATAAAAAAAAAAATCTCTCATTCATAGGTTTAAATTAGGAAATTTCTTGTAGGAAAAATATAAAAAATTAAAAATTAAAAACGAAAATTAAAAATTAAAAAAAAAATCTCTCATTTATGTTAATAGGTTTAAATTAGGAATTATTTTTGGGGAAAATAAAAAATATTAAAAAACGAAAATTTAAAAAAAAAATCCCATTGATAAGTTAGGAAGTTTTATTGATAGAAATACAAAAAATAAAAAATTAAAAAAACGAAAATTAAAAAAAGTCTCCATTAATGGTGATTGAGTCAAGTTAGGTAGTTTGAACATAAAATACAAAACAAATTCAAAAATGAAAATTTAAAAAAAAAAAAAAAGAAAACAAGGAGCATTTATGAAGAAAACCATACCTTGAGATTATAAATAGGAGTGCAAGGGTTGAAGCAAGAGGCACAAAAAAAAACTTAAGAGAGAAAAAACACAAGAATTTGAGAAGAATTTAGGGAAAGCAAGGAGGAAAGATAGAGTGCTAATTTGATTTCTCATTTCGTTGCTCCTTCTTATTCTTTCACGGGTTTTGAGAATTAGAAATTTGTTGAAATAACCTAATATTCTTCATGACATGTCTAGATGCTTGCCAATGAATATATCCATGAGATTGAGGCACTTACATGCAAAGCTCTAAGCATGTTTTTGTTTGGTTTCCTTCTATCTTCATTGAATGCTCACGTGATCTCAACCATTTGATATTGTTATATTTGAACTCATTACTGCCTTGATAGTTTTTTTTATAGATGAAATGATTGCATGCTCTCTCCTCTAATGCTAACACATCATATTGCAAGAAAGCCTTTTAGTTTTGATAGGTCCTCACACTTTGTGACTCTTATATGCTTGACCGAATTTGATCTCTTGCCCCCAATATATGCTCATCAAAACTGAAGGGATATTTATAAGATGGATAAAAGAAAATGCAATGAATTGTGTGTTGATCTACCCATGTGCTTTTCTCATCTTATTTGTTTGAATAGCTTTTAAGGATAAAAGGTAAGCATAAATCTCCTCAACTTTGACTTCCTTTTGTTTAACTTGTGCTATTTTTTCTTTATCCCTTTCTTAGGTTCTCTTTCAAAAAAAAAAAGGGAAAAAATATTTTAACACATTTTTATAAATGAAAATAAAATGGAAAAACTCTCTTTCAAGAAAAAAAATAAAGAAATTGCTTTCATAAATTAAAAAAAAATACAAACCAAACAAAAATAGTTTTCTCAAATAAATTAAATAAAAAATTTTCTAAAAATCAACAACCAAGTAACACACTTTTCTACCCCCGAACTATGTGGGCTTTGATCCCTCTAAAGAGTACGTAGGCCCTAGGTTTTCATCCTAGGTCAAGTCCAACTTTGTAAATAAATATATTTTCCTTATTTTCTTTTTGTAAATAAATGTTCATTTTTTTCCTTATTTTTCATTTCATTTATTTTTGTAAATATTCTCTTTTTATTTGGGTAATTATCATAATATTAAAGACCATATTTATTTTTAAATAATTAACTTAAGGTAATCATTCTTATGAATATGTGCTGTGGGGTGCCTAACACCTTCCCCATACACAATCGACTCCCGAACCCTAAATGGTTTTTGTAGACCAGTTTCCATTTTTAAAAAGGTTTCCAAAATTATCCTTTTCAAAATTTTGGTTGCGACTCCATGTTTTCCAAATTTCGAGCGCTACAGGTGGCATGCTTATATATAGCATTTTCAAAGCTGAGCCGAAACGGACGGTCGAACCCGCAAGACTGACGCCCAGAGTTGACTGCGGCTCGGCTTTAGGGAAAAAATAGTTTCAAAGGTTAGGTCGGATTAGCCCGGAAAAAAACCGTTATGGGGATGGAATCCGCTTTTCGACAAGAAGCCAAAGCGGATTTTAGCTAGCCGGACGGCTCTTTACCAGCAAAAACAAAAGAGTAGGAGAGGAGATGAAGAAGAATTAAAGACGAAATAATAATTTAAACTGACAAACAAAATCGTATTCCTCACTATTTAATGTGCTTCGCTAAGTATTTTGTCGACTTTTGAACTCTAACCTTGCCAAAGCTAAAACTAAAATGTAGATCTAGACCTAGTTGTACAGAGAGAATACGTTGTTAGAGAGAGGTATGGTTGTAGAAAGAGAATGCGTAGTTGCAGAGACATCTTGTGTTTTCATCTCTTTAAGTTTATCTTCTTTCCATTTGAGTGATTATAACCCAACTATTAGGATCGGCAGGCACAGCATAAGAATTTTAAAATTTTTACCGATCCTAATCGAGGATCTATCAACTGCATTTAAATTAAGTTAGAAAGATTCATACCTTTTTCAACCCAAGTTTTTCACGATCTCTAGGAGCCAACACCTCAGGTCCGCTCGATATCCACACGAATGCTCTCCAACAAAGGATGCGTGCTAGCGCCTCCAAATGTCTCCTAGGGTTTCTCTTACGGCCTGAATTCTCATACATGTATGAGTATATCTGCTCTATCAAGTTTATAATCTATGAGGGCTATATTTGAATTTCAAAATTAATCTTCATTAATTTTGAAATTAATGAACAATTAATTATCTTGATGAGCTAATTAAATAAATTCAGTTTAAATTAAATTTGTCCAACAGTTTTAATTTAACCTATTTATTTAATCCAAATAAAGACCCATTAGATTTAAGTTATCTTCATAAACTATATCTGAGATACTATATCTCTATTACTCCCTCCGGTCCTAATTATAAGACAGAGTTGACTTTTTTTGGAGAAATTAAGGAAGCCAATTAAATTACTTTAGAGTGTTTATATTTTTAGTATCTTTAGATTATATATTAGTTTATTAGTCAAATTAATTAGTTTGGAGAAAAAAAATAAAAATATAAACACTCTAAAGTAATTTAATTGACTTCCTTAATTTCTCCAAAAAAGTCAACTTTGTCTTATAATTAGGACCGGAGGGAGTATGTTAGTTATTAAATTTAATAAATCTTAATAAATTAAATTTAAAACTAACACAATATAATGATATCATATAACACACACACATATAAGATATGTATTTCGAAAATATATATCTATATAATATTATTAACATATTATATATATATATATAATTCGTCCACCCTAAATTAAACATTATCTCGTGTTGGGCCATTCTTGTGTGCGACCCTGTAGGTCCATATGAAGTTGGCAGTGGGCCAATAACTGTACTAACCCAAAAGTCACAAGCGGCCTCTAGCAAGACATTACGACTACCCAATTCATATGAGGATCGTTAACACGATGCAGCCTGTCATACAATCATGGCACATCCCTTTTGTCACAAGATATATCGGTCAAGGATAAGGCATGGATAATGGCATCCTCTTGTTCCTGACCATTACTTTCTCGATTCATGAATAGCCTGACAATAGAAATGGAAATTCCTTTCCATCGTAGGACGTTTTTATCTTTGAATTATAAGTTTTGATTATGTAAAGAACTTCTCATTATGCAAGTTATTTCTTATGCCATTTTTGTTAACATTTCATTGAAATTATATTGCATTAAGGAACTAATGAGCTTTTGATTGTGTTGCAAGGTGAACAAGTAATCATAAGAACAAAAACTATGAAAAGATCTTTAATAAGTTACTTCAAAGAGTTTTAGAGTTTAACATATGAAAAAGAATTTTGAGAAGCACATGTTTAGAAATTCAACTTCAAAAACTTTATTCAAAATCACCAAGTTTTATCATCATCAAAAAGGGGGAGAATGTTAGATCCCATAAGTTTTGATGGTAACAAAGATTGGATCAATAATATGAAAGGATTTGATAACAAACAAATGGATTTGAACAAAGTAACATAGCATCACTTGGAGTCAGCACTAGAAGTAATCAACAATTTTTAAAAAGGTTTACTCGAGTAGCCACTCAGGTAACAGAAGCCATTACTCGAGTAGCCACTCGAGTAAGCAAACAGAATTTCATTCAGTGAGGCACTGCCAAATTTTGAAAGAAGTTACTCGAGGGACCACTCGGGTAATTTGTAAAGTTATATAGATCATTACTCGAGTAGCCACTCAAGTAACAAGATTTTCACAGGCATCACTCGAGTAGCCACTCGAGTAACCAGGTTCAAAATCTTCCAGTGACTCTTGGCTAAGAAATGTAGCACATCACTCGAGTAGCCACTCGAGTAACCAGTGAGAAAATAGCATTACTCGAGGGACAACCCGAGTAATCTGCAGAGTTATTTGAAGTGCCACTCGAGTAACCAGATAGTAAACTCTCAGCCAAGAATTTGATGCCATTACTCAAGGGAGTAATCGAGTAATCTGCCGGGTTATTTGAAAGCCACTTGAGGGACCACTCGAGTAAGGTGTGAAGAAAAATGAAGCCCACTCGGGTAGCCACTCAAGTAAGCAATTTGCCACAGTGATCACCCGAATAATCTGTGAAGGTAAAGACATGGCCACTTGAGTAGCCAGGTATTCTCAAGGTTTATAATATATCACTCCATGTCTTACCCGAGTAATTTCTGATGCAAAATGTTGATTTACTCACTGCCATATTTTTGACATGTTTACTCGAGGGACCACTCGAGTAACAAACTTGATCACTCGAGTAGCTACTCGAGTAAGGCAGTCCAGAAATTATATTTTCATCGAATATCTTTTGATTTGTTATCTATATGATTAACTCCTCATTGTATTAGTATTTTAAGTACATTTGCAGAGAAACAATAAAAGAGTATGACAAATTTGAGAAGTCAAATAAAAGTCCGAACGTTCACCTAATGCTACCTACCACCAACGGATAGTTTTCAAATACAAAGAATAGTCAATCGTTGCTGCGCGACTCTAATGGACAAGTTTGAAATTGCTTCCAACGGACACTACAAATCATCTATATATATGGAGCATTCAAAGAGAAGAAAACAAGGAGACACGAACTGAGTACACACATCGATCAATACACTTAGTGCTTTGTTTTCATATACTCATTCATTTGTACTTCAGAAATTATATATTTGCTTTGTGAGAGAGTTTTTCATTACAAACTCAATATTTGTTATTGAGACAACTTAAGGTAGTGGAACCTTAAGTTGGGGATTTGATTGCAACGTGCAAGGGGGAGCGAGTGTCCAGGTGTAGGAACTTGCTGTGTACTGAGGTGCCAAGAACCCACTGAATCTTGGAGAATATAGTGAAACTCTCAGAGACGCTCTGAGGACTGGACGTAGGTCAAAGTGGTTGTGGCCGAACCAGTATAACTCCCAGTGTACACTACGGTGATATTTCTCCTTACTCTTAACTATTTTTAATATTCCATAAATTTCCTTATACGCAGCGAAATTTTTGGAATCACCCAATTCACCCCCCCTCTTAGGTGAAATGCTTGAACTAACACTAGGGACATTTTAGAATAATCTTTATGATTTATCCAAGGATATAATTATCACAGTTAATATGCAAATAATATAATAACAGAAAGGAGAAAATTCATTAAATTAATAATATTCAAAGTACAATGATTGGCCTTTTGGGCACAATTTCCAACACCAACATATAATAAGAAACACTAGCCAAAACACTGATAAAAGAACGGTTGTAAATTTTTTATTGAAACTGCAAAGGCACAGCTGCACCTCGAAAATACAAAGCAGAGGAAAATCAATTGTAATCTCTTTTTTTTTTACTAACAATGACCAGCTTAAAGCATGGATACAGGTACTAGTAGACCTACCTAACTACAGGTACAAAAACATCATATCATAGGTATCAACCTAAAGCAACTAACATTTGATTCATACAAAAAGATGGGGGTATTTGAATAATCTCCAGCTCGTTGTTCGCTTTATGAGCTACTCTTGCTAACATATTAGCACAGCATAAAGCTTCTCTATGCGAATGAGTAATCTAAATATCCCAATCTAAGAACAGTATTGCTTTAACTTCTTCAATTTCCTCAGCCAATGGATGATATAACCCATACCCCATTTGTAATAGCTGAATTGCCTCCAAAGAATCAGAAAAAAAGCTTTATATTTTTGTATCCTTGTTTCTTACACACCTCTATAGCCATCTTGATAGCTTGGAGCTCAGCCGCTGTTGAGGACAACCCTCTTTCAAGCTTTTGTTTGAACATGCATAACCAAGTCCCAGAGCTATCCCAAAAAATGCCACCACATGCAGCTTAGTTCAACAGGTTCACCAAGCCATCTACATCAACTCTAACATAACCATTTAGAGATGTGAACCATCGAGCTTCCTCTCTAGTTTCCACCTGAAAGATCATGTGTTTGAACCTACCATCTTCAACACCTTCATGAAGCAGATGACTACACCGATGAATGAGGCTCCTGCGGGATTCACTAGCACCCTCGAACACTCTCTTACACCTGTTCTTCCTAACAGCCAGCACATCAAAGCAAAGACATGTATCCATTCCCATATATAGAAGTACCGGTTTCCTGGTTTACTCTTTAAATTCCACTTTAGACAATCCTACAAATTACCATTAAAGAAAATAGAATAATATAAAGGGTTAGTTATGGAAAGCCTCACAGTATTTGCAACCTTACAGTCTCTCAATATATGAAGCACAAATTCCTCACAACAACACTCAAAAGGGCAATCTGGGACATCAATGAAGCCACACTTTGCTTTGAGTACATTAGTAGGCAATCTCTCATGAAAAACCTGCCATAAGAAGAACTTCACTCTCTCAGGAATCGGCCACGGTCAAAGGTTTTTCCATATAGGCTCCCCGGTGGTCTTGTTTCGATCTACAATTAATTGGTAGGCTGATTTTACACTAAAATTCCCATCCGATGCTCTCCTCCACCAAAAGCGATCCTCTCTTAGCCTTGAGGGCAGCTTCATTGTAGCAATCCTCTTAATCACTCAGTTGGGTAAGAAAAGCCGCCACTTAGGAATATTCCAAGATCCACTGGGTGTCACAAACTGGTTAATTGCAGCATCCGAGTCGACTATATGATAGTTGCGGTTCACATAATTCATGAGAGGATAATCCAATTGTAGCCATAACTCCCACCAAGTATTTGTTGTCTGTCCATTGCATAGCTAACTCCCGACTCCCTTACAAAAAGTATCCCAAATACTCGATATAGCATGTGTTTGTTTAAGCGATTGAGCAGAGAAATCGGACTTGAACAGTGTTTTGATCAAAAATGGGTGTTTGTTTTAGCGATTGGTTTTAAGGTAAAAAAAGTCACAAGTTGGAAAAAGTCATAAGCCTCAAAATGAAGCTTATTGGAGCTTATGCGCCTGTGTGTGTAGGAAAAAATATTGATAGGAGTATTTTCATATTTTTGGGGATCAATGAGGTACTAAAAATCACTTCTAATCACAAAACTTCTTTTATGAAAAATGTTCTAAATAATTTTCTCTTTCTTTAGATAGTAATCTTCTGCTAATTAGAGAATACTTTGGGATAAGAGTTTAGACAAGTTTTGAGTTTTGTTAATATATGACTATAGAAATATAGAGAATAATTAATAATTAATTTTAATCAGTTTAGATTTATTATTTAGTTGTTTTATGATTTTATAATCAATTTTTTTTATAAACATGTCATAAATTAGTTTCTATATAGTGTTTTTACCCATTAAATTTAGTTTAAATAATTTATTTGGATTATTTGAGGTATTATTGAGATTTTAATCAATTTATTTTGTTAGATTTTGAGCTATGTGAAAATATCAGTTAGGATTTAATATTTAAATTAGAGTTTGATATAATTTATAAGATTTAAGCTTGAGGTGCACAGTAGAAAAGACTTTTAGAGTGTACCAATTTAAATTAGAATTTGATATAATTTTATTAAAATTGTACCATTACCAAATTGTCAAAGTTAATTTTTGAGAAATTGTGAAAAAATCCCTCCGTGTGTATATATCTTCCCAGTCTCATTGGCAATTAAGTTGCTAATGAGGATTTTTTTCACAATTATCCCTTCATTTTTTCATTTTTCATAATTTTTTCAATTTTTTTCTCTTAATTAATACAAAAGTCACTTATGCAAAAGTCAAACCAAACATCCTAACTTTTACATAAGTTACTTATCCAATCGCTAATCCAAACACTCATCATTTTACCCAATCTAACTTTTTTCCAATCTTAAGATTTCATAAGTTTAAGTAAAAATAAGTTACTTATCCAATCGTCAAAACAAACACACCCATAGCCTTCCATACCTTTGACTGATTCCTCCTCTTTTCTACTTTTGAGAACTTCCCCTCTTTACAATCATACTTAGCATGTAAACATCTGACCCAGAGAGCATTTGGTTTGACTAACAATCCCCAACATAATTTCATAATAAAAGCTTTGTTTTGGCTCTCAACATCCTTAAAGCCCAAACCCCTAAGAGACTTCTCCTTTTGAACCGTGCCCCAGGCAATCAAGTGTAACCTTTTTCCCTCCGAGTTTGATTCCGAAAAAATTTCCTGCTACTTTTCTCAATCATAGCTAGCACCCTTTTCGGGATGAGAATGGACTGCATTTGATAGTAAGGAAAGTTGACAACATTGATTTGATTAGGACAGCTTTTCCTACCATACTCAATAATCGACCCTTCCAGCTAAATAGCTTCTTATCAATCTTTGCTAGTAGCGGACCAAAGATAACCTTAGTTTTCCTCTTGTGTAGCAGCGGTACACCCAAATATCTTCCCAAGTCCGGAGTAAGCCCCACTCCCAGCAACTGACTATACTCATTGGCTCAATTAAAGCTTACATTTCTCAACACATACACCTTAGACTTAGTTAGATTTATTTTGTGCCCAGAGAGATTACAGAAGAGCTGCATAATATCTCTAATTCTTGTAACCTGCTCCATCGAAGCTTCATAAAACAAAATGAGGTCATCCGTAAAGAATAAATGGGATAGATGTGGACCTCAAGTACTGAACCGTAATGGTTTCCATCTTCTTGCATCCACTTTTGACATGATCAATTGACTCAATCGTTCCATACACAGGATGAATAAGTACAGGCTTATAGGATCTCCTTGTCGTACACCTCTAGTTGGGAGAAAATAATCTGACAAGCAACCATTCCAACATACTCTCATGGACGCTGAGGATACACAATGCATGATCAGATGAATAAACTTCTTTTCAAGTCCCAGGCTCTGGAGATTAAACTTAAGGAACCCTTAATCCAACCTATCATATGCTTTTTCCATATCCACTTTGATTGCAATGTAATCTCTTCCCCCCCTTTTAGATCTCATAGTATGGATTGCTTCCTGTGTAAGAATGATGTTATCATAGCTTTGTTGGCCCAAGATAAAACTACATTGGTTTGGGAGGATCAGCTGATCCATGACCTTCTTTAGTCTATTTTCTATCATCTTGCTTAAAATCTTGAACACTACATTGTACGTGAGATGGGCCTAAAATCCTTGAGGGTAGAAGGATTGTCTACCTTGGGAATCAAGCATATGTTGGTTTGATTTATATGCTCAAGCCTTCTTGGATCATCCACCATTTTCCATACTAACTCACAGATCTTGACCCCCACCACTTCCTATTGAGATTGAAAGAAGTGTGGCTGCAGTCCATCCGGCCTTGGTGATTTAAAAGCCCCCATTTCAAACATTGCATTGTTAATTTCAATTAATGATACCTTTCTCTACATTACTGAAAGTTGCTTTTCTGGTATCATTGGAAAATTAGTTAGCCAATCATGAACTAGAACTATCCCAGGTTCCTTAAAATACAACTCTCTAAAGTATACCAGCGCCATCCTCATCATGGTTTCCTGATCAGTAATCCACTCCCCTAGTTCATTCTGTAGTGCACCAATACTACTTTTCTTTCTCTTAATGATGGCCAAAGAGTGAAAAAACTTAGTATTCTTATCCCCATACTACAACCACTTACATCTGGATTTCTGGAACCATAGTAATTCTTCTTGATTGACTACTTTGACATATTCAGACCATGGTTTCTTCTCTAACTTCTCTAGACCCGCATGATTTTGTCTTTGCATAGCCCGATAAATCCCTTCAAGTCTTTTCAATAACATACACTTCCTTCTCAGGATATTACCCATAACCCTTTGATTCCATTCTGTAGCCATACTCTCAAACTCTTTACACCTATCTTCCCATGATCTATCTAGCCACGCCCTTTGAACCACCTTTTTGAAGCTTTCTTCTAAAACCCATGCAGCTTGATATATAAATTTTGACTCGGTGTGGCTTTTGACAGACGAGTTCCCCTGAGAAACAACTATCACTCTGTGATTGGATTTAAACGTAAGACCATGAACCACTTTAAAATCTGCCTGAGTCATCTCCCAATCAAGATTACAGAAAACCCAATCCATTCGTTCCTTAACCTCCTTCTGTTCCCAAGTAAAAGTATCACCAACCACCGGAACCTCTATCCACTCATAGCATCTAATGTATTCTTTAAATTGAGACATTGAGAGTGCATTTGGATTGCCCCCCCCCCATTTTTATCTTTATACTCCAAATAAGCATTAAAGTCTCCTAGAATTATCCAAGCTTCACTCATGGTTCCAACCAGATTTTTTAAACCAGCTCAAAGCTCCTGTCTGAACAACATTCTAAGGTCACCAAACACTAGAGTCACAAAAAATACTTCTCCAATTCCTCTATCCATCAAACGGCAATGCAACAATTGAGTATTAGAAAAAATATAATCAACATCTGCCTCCTTGTCATTCCATAATAACCATATACCCCGAGTAAATCCTGCAGCTTCTACCTACAGCTAGTTATTAAAACCCAATTTATGCATAATACTATCGACTCTAGCACCACTGATCCTAGTTTCTAATAATCCTATAACTTTAATTCCATATTTACTCACAACATCCTTCAAAATATGTGGGACAGATTTATTACTCGCCCCACGACAATTCCAAAATGCCACAATCATTAAAAACAAGCTGTTTAAGAAAATCAATACCTGACCCACTTCAGGAAGACTCACTTGTCCAGTAGAATGGTCTCATTTCCCGCCTTTGCTCGACCCTTCTGTACTTTCAACTTGGCCTCTTTTAGGTTTATACCTACCGATATAGCCAGTTGAGCCAAATCCTTGGCGTTAGGACTTTGTATCGCCCCTGCTTCACTAGGAGCCAACCTCTCACTAGTTTTCTCTATCTTCATACTCTTCCAATTTCTGTTCATCAGATTTTCCTTCCCGTTTAAAATAATATCGTTAGTTGTCGCTCCTACAGTATCAGCCTAGCTAATCACTATTGTATCACTATCTGCCAAATTCCCACTTACTACACAGTGAATTCGTTGGCCTACTCCTTTCATAGGTCTCACACTTGGTGAGCTTTGGGCCATATTCAAGTAGCATTAAATCCCTTCTGGGCCATTGGGTCTTGGTCTCAAGTTGCACTAATACTAGGCTGCACATTCTCTTTGTCTTTCGGCACATACACGAAGCTTGTGACTAATTGGGCTTTCTTCCCTTGCAAACTCTTCAGGCCCTTTACCGTAGAGGTCTTGTCATGGCCTTTCCCTCTCTCCTCATAAATAATCAACTCTCTTCCAGTCAAATTTGATGACTTCTCTACCTCACTCCTACTTTCTTTTGGCTTCACTGACAGTGCCATATCCTCCTCCCAGTCTGCTAGCACAGCAAATCAGGATATCTATTATCTTCTTTCTGACTTATTTTCGAACTTCATACTTTGGCTTCCCCCTCTCACATAACCTCTGCACAATTCTGGCCTCATAAATCTTGTTTTGGTTGACCTTCAGACAAGCATCCATGGACCATACTCCTCATCTTCAACTGGTAAGTTCTTCTCCGGTGACATACTTGGCGGCGCTGATGGGTCCTGCATTTGATGATTCCTCGAAGCCTCACTCGAGCTTGTCTTCCACGGGCAACTTTCCCTTTTATGCCCATATCGGCCACACCCGAAGCATATCTTGTCAAATCCCACCTATTCAACATTAAAATAGCTTGAGCAATAATAACTCTAGGAATAAGTCTTTTTTGAAGATATATTTCAACACAGATTCTAGCATATCTCTCTCGTTCCACCTTCATTCTCTGTTCATTCTCTTATAACAAGGTAAACATATCCACATTCAAAGTCTTCCCTATCATATCCCCAACCCTGGATATATACTTATTTGAATACCATTGCAAGGGAATGTTAGGGATCCTCACCCAAGTAGCTATACGCCCCAATGAGTTATGGAAAGGATCAAAGTGTGGCGACCACCTCTAGACCAATACATTGTGATGAGCCACTACCCATGGCCATTCAAAAAGTAACTTTTTATAGTGAGCACCCCAATGCTCAGTGTTTGTAAATCTTACCACATAGTAATTATTTGGTAGGTCCACCAGCTCAAATTCATTGAATTTCTAGATGCGACAAAGAAGCTCTTTCAACTTACGAAAGTTTATACGGGCTCCTAGCACAGAATAATTAAAGCATTATTCCATTGTTGATAGCTTTCATTATACTCTTCCTCTATAAGTGGCATGGACGGATATAACTTCATTAACTTCTTTAGCTCCTCAGTCGATCCAGGCATCTTCCATGTTTAGTCTAGGAGATTCAAAATCAGAGGATCTTCCTCCATATTCGAGATACCATGTAATACCCCATTAAACTCATTTCCCTTAAAACCCATAAGTGAATCCCTGTAGGAGAAAGCTTTCAGCTTTGGTGTGTCCCTTCCCTCTTCTTGTTTAGGCTCAAAATCCTCAGCATCAATCATCTGGTCAGACATTATGGCATCTTCTTTCACTTCATTTTTGGATTTCTTTGCCACGTTGGTTAATGTAAAGTCCTCTGGTGGCCTATCTGGTGGTACCTTATGGACGGCAGTGTCTTCTATTAAGAGTTTGAAACAGCATGAGTTTCAATAGAGAGAAAAAAACGTGAACTCAAAGCAAAAACTTTTCTTCTTTCACAATTCTTGTGATTTCTTCTTTCATTTTAGCATTTTACACATATTTTTATTTTTTGAACAAGGCTTGTACAAATAGGTCATCAACGATCAAACATACACCCTACCCTAGCCTGCTTTTTCACTGCAACTTCAACCATAGTTGTTGACTTTTTTAGCAAAAGTTATTAACTATTTATTATAATAAATAAAATTTAGAAAAAATTTATTGAATATTTATTATAATAAATAAAATTGAAAAATATACTATCAATAGTTTATAAACTTTATAGCCACATTAATTTTCTTATATTATGCTATTATCATGTTGATAATTAACGGTAGGTTGGCAAAAAATAACCTTATTATATATTTATTTCTCATATAATTGTATATTATTATATATTCATATAATTTTTTTATTAAATTTTTATTTAATTATTATATCATTGGTTCGTTTGGACGGCCCAATCGATCTAACCGTTTGAACCATGATCCGCTAACTTTTCCAACTTAACTTCCGATCCAGCTTTAAAAACTTTGCCTGCATAGCATCCATATCACCTTTTTCTTCCAACTCAGTTATTTTAGCAGGATAAAAATTTAAAAAAACATTAGTTCTCCGCCTCTTATTGCTCTCCTTTTCTCTCTCGCTTAGATTGTGGATTCGCTCCTCATCTTCTTTCTCGCTAAGATAGTCCAATCACCGAATCGCTCTCCCTTTTCTCTCTTACTCAGATTGCTGAATCACTCAGATATGTTCATTCTTGGTTCTTAGTTGTGGCGAGCAATAACCCTCCTTCGTCCACCTTCAATTGTTCATTGACAACCTCATTTCTTAATCAAGGGATCCCAAAAAGGAGTTTACGTGGGGGCTTTCTCAAAGATTGGGGAGTTGCTTCATTTTTAAGTTTTGCTGAATCTTGTATGTGAGCTCTGCTTTTGTTTCGATGGATGGAATTTTGAATTTGGGTTCCCCTGGTTTTTTCTCCTTTTTCCAAACAAGCCCGTGTTCTTGGCTTTTAGCAATCATTATTGTTTTAACAAATTTAATTTATAGATTGACCCATTTTATAATTTTTATCAAGTTTTATATATTTGCTTCAATGCAAAAAAAGTGAGAAAATATATGGTTTTGATGCAGAGTGTTGGATTTCGGGTGTACCTGGAATCCGATTGACTCACTGAGTACCGACACAAGATCAGAGCACCGATTTGGACTCTGATCACGTTATACGATCGATTCACTACACGGATGGAGAATAACCATAAGAGAGGTGTTTTGGAAGTTTTTCTCATAATAAAAACCAACTAACTACCATAATCTATTACTCCCATATTTCACGTACAGGAAGTTACATATTTGAATTTCAAATCATAAGGATAAAACTCCTTATTCAAACCCAAACTTTTTCATAATTTTATAATATCCCCAACTAAATTGGGCTTGGGCTAGATCCACCAAGGGTGGACCAGACATATTCCAACATCTCCCATTCACACTTGGTGGATCAAATGTTATGGGTCATATCTCTTTCTCTTCTATCCTTCTGTCATACTAGGTGCTCTGTCGTAACCATGTGGGCATGACGTCTCTATTTGGGTGTCTTGTATTAGGAATCCCTTTCACAGAGACCAATGCAAAACAACCCTGCAGTGCAGCTTGATCATATTAATATAATGCCTCCGATGTCCTAGATTTTAACCTATATACACTTTCTTTATAGCCAATCTAATCCCTCTTGATCAAGATAATACTCAGATGGCCTTTCTCAAATGCATAGTATCCACACTTATGAAATTACTCAAGTAACATCATAAGGGACCGGTCTCAGACATAAGCATAAATGTGTATATTCTAGGTAATCTTCCTTTCGCCCATATATTATTTCAATATGAATCAACCATTTTCCTAACATAATGCCTTTAGATCATATCAATTATGATCATAAGAAAAATGCTAAAGTAGTAGACGTCAAAACATATCTCCATAATATTGTCAAAGTCAGAGGACATCATGAAAGAGTTAACCTTTTTGGAACTCACACAACAATGAAGCAGGGATCTCTTTACTTGCTTCCCATTTGCGGTTCTTTAGCACATGCAGTATGAATCGCATGCTACGGTGTTACTCTTATACTATAAGAGCGTATGTCGTTTTAATCTTACCATTAACACCGTACAGACTTAAGTTTAGACACGCACAGTATTTAAACCAAAATTCTTCAGCTTTACTCACATGATGTCAATTTGAAGAATTTGTTGTCTGGCTACAGGTATCATGAACGTGGATTTTCATGATTCGATCCATATTTATAATTATAGATATCATCCCGACTGAATGCACTACTAAGTCGAGGCGGCATTAAGTTTTGTGTTTCTTCTCTACCATATCAGCTCTCTCATTGCTTTACTGGTGAACACATATGTCTTATCCTCGCATACTCCTTCTGAGTGTCAAAGGTGGTAGCTTGTGTGAGAAAGCCGACCTCATCAACCTGTACGACATACTAGACATTGTATACTTTCGCATACATATGCAAAAACATAATGAAGTATCTATACTTCACTTCCTATGCACGCTAAAGGACTCATTATGCTCTTCATGTATTTCTTTGGCCACATGCTTAGTTAGGGGACTTTGCATAAGAATGTGTTGTTAAACAACAACTTTATGTGCTATAGTATTTATAACAAGAATCATATCTTCATGTTTAGTCTTGATATGATACTTAGGGTCTTTTACTTAGGCAATGGCTATAGTGTTTTCATAATACATTAACACTAGATTTAAATTCTCACTTTCCAATCATAGATGTTTTTACAAACATCATTAGTCGTATAGCCACATGTACTGACATAGTACATTAATATAAGCATGATCATTATATGCCCTGCAAAGTATCTCTAGACCTTTTGTGAAGACATTCCATGTCTCTCATAATGGTTAAACTAGTACTAACATACAAGTCTTATCACAAAATAGATATATGGTCTTGTACACATCACTGCATATATATGACTACCAACAGCGTTTGCATGGAAACATTTTTCCATTTTCTATGTTGATTTAGTTCAGGGACAAAATCAAGACTCAAAAAACATTACTAAAGCCATTGGGGTATCCATGGGTTTGCATTAACTCATATAGAAATTGCTCAAGGATCTCCTAATATAATTCTCTTATTACAGAGAGGATTTTCCTTAAGCTATCTTATTTGATCTTAAGTCCAAGAATATGTATTGCTTTACTCATGTGATTCTTTTCAAAATTTATGAGTACCATTATTTAACATGC
This sequence comes from Inga laurina, assembly GCA_963855925.1. Lineage (NCBI taxonomy): Eukaryota > Viridiplantae > Streptophyta > Magnoliopsida > Fabales > Fabaceae > Inga > Inga laurina. The sequence goes on from OY979710.1 coordinate 29,171,901, forward strand.
ACTACTAGATTCAAACTGTTTCTGGTCAATTGTATATCATCCATTTAAAGGGATAATATCAAAACATTACTTAATAATGGTTCTCTTCAACCATTTGAAAAATACATTTGGTTATCGCTCTTATGAAACCTTATGCATCACTATCTAGATGATCACTTCAATCCATAAAAGGATTTCTGCAAAAACAAATGAGGTTATCCCTCTATGAAACCTCAAATACCACTTTTAGTGAAAACTAATTATCATTGCAAATAGAATTCGTCATCCATATCACCACTTAAAGGTGTAGGTTTCACATCTTCTTGATATATATATCTAAATTTAAATAGTAAACTGTTGCCAAAATAAGTCTGATTAAAATGCACAACAGGTAAGACAAAAGCCTTCCTATTATGCTCAATTATTAACCATAACTCTTTTTCAATGAATCATCACTTCTATTGCTTTCTTCCATTTTGCCTTTGCAGGAATCTTATACAGAACATGACTCTATCTTCTAGAGCAGCCATGAATTCCATTCTCAATTATTCCTTCTTATAGGAGATCCATGCTTCTCTTGTTTAGGTCTCTTTATTGACCATTCTAAGCTCCCACTCACAAGGACGATTGAGAATCGCTGGCTGGTTCTATACTGCCTTATCTATGTGTCTCATAAAGAGACACATGGTCATCATTTTTGCCCTTATTTGGAAACTGATATATAATAAATGTGGTAGCTTTCAGTTCTTTTCACTCACAATTCCATCTTTTCATTTATGAAAAAATGAAGACGTCACTCTTATGAGCTCCCACTTTCAATCACAATGGGAATATGCAACTGACCCTTATGGTTTGCACTCTTATAGTCTGCCAAAAATCAAATCCAATTCGCACTTGACCATAATTCATAGAGTGTAGAAGTGACCACTTTAGAGGGCATATGGTTAAGTTCAATACACACACTTGATGAAAACAAATATGTGTACTAAGCTTCCAAAAGTAAACCTTAATACTCTCCTACTCACATTTGGTGGCCTAGCTTAAACCATCATAACCATGTCTCATAATATTTCATTACATTTTTCAATAAACTTCATATGGTGGTAGAGTGCATCAGATAGTTAGCTATCAACTATTTTTCTTCTGTCATAGAGCTCATTTGATCATTCACAACCTTGATTAGTTCATACATAGGATTTAAAAAACTTATTTAATTTATTCAATTGACTTCACAACTTATCAATTTACAGTCCAAAATACTTAAACTTCAGACTTACGCGAAATTAAACATGTATGATCATATTGTGAATAATCCTCAACAAGAGTGATAAATGTTCAGTTCTATGCCTTGCCCTCATACTCAGTACCAAATTTATCATAATGGAATAATTGCAATGGAAATACAGTCATTTTCCCTTTAATCTAAATCTTTTCGTGTTGCTTTACTTACTAGACTATCACAAGGACATCTAAACATTGGAAACTAAACTAAGCAATCCTCATTATGCTAATTTTTGTAGTAATTCCCATGTCCTTATCTAGCATGACACATAATAAAGTCAATACTTGAATTACAAAAGGTGGTAAAGCAACTAAGCATAGCGATTCACCAATAATGCTCAACTTAAAGAAATCTCATGAAAAGAAAACTAAATCAGAACTATATACGTGTCACAAAATCATGAAAGTTTAAATCAGTTGAACCCTTAATCTTAACGGCATGAGACAACAACTTAATCTCATTTGAACCAGTGCATGAAGCACGTCACAGAGAATTAAGGTTTTTCCACTACATAAGTGGACTTGTAGGTTCTTATGCCTTCACTTCAATCCTCATGTCGCCACCAACACTAAGCTTCTGGCTTAGACTTGACAATAGAGAACATTCAATAAAGAATTTCAATCCCTATCATCATGATTTATGGAACTTATGTCCTTTTGCGTTCCCCTTACTTAGAACAATTCTTTGCAAAATGGATGTTTCTTTAGCCAGAAAAGCATTTAACCCCACTTAGGTTAGCCTTCTGATGGTGTAGAGTGTGGAGGACTTGGCCTCCCCTATGGGATAAGCTTGTCCAGAGGACTCACAAACCTCTAGACATTCATTTTCAAGCCCCAAGTACTTCAATACATCATTGAAAGTAATAATATTTTTACTATGGGTCATACTAACTTTCATGAGCTCCCACCTAGAAAGGAGTGTCTTGATGAACAAAACTGAACTTGTTCATTAAACAATACATGTTCAACTTCTCTCAGTTTCCTTGTTAAGTTGGTTATCTCATGTAGATATTGTCTCTTAAGAGGTGATTGAAGTACCTCAAGAGATTATCTTTGAATGTATTTCACATGGCATTGTTGTTGGATTGCTTTCACATTTGCACATGCATTTGTCAAGTATAGCATATGCAGGGCAATTAATGTTATGAAGTTTCCCTTATCACGGCCATGTCGATCTCATAACATCTATTTTCTGAGTAAATTCTCAGCTTTTGTGCCATTTGATCCAAGTCAATGACTTTACAATATTTTTTATTTATATGAGATCTTTTAATGCCAGATATCACAATTGTCCCCATTTAGTTATTAATTAACATTCTTGTTCTTGGTAGCCTTCATTTGCTTAGTCACTTAAATCATCCTACTCATAGGGTTATTCACAATTGATTTAAACCAAGAATGTCTTTTTATAGCACATTTAAGTATACAATGTCATGTACTTGTATTATTCTTGACTAGAAAGGTAGTAATACCATTGGGTCTACAATAAGAAGAATACGTTTGTACCTCCTATCACATAGGCTCCAACAATGCTACTATCATCAATCAAGAATTTTATACAAGTACTTCACATAAGATGCTCAATTATGACTTTCAAAAGGCTCAATTTCTGAAAGCTCCCACTTAGATAGAGCATATGCTAGCTCCCAATTAGATAGAGCATATGATTTTCTTAGAAAACTCATTTTCCAAGAGCTCTCACTCATAAAGAGTGTTTGACATTTACTTCTTCATGTCTTATTATCAGGGAATTTGGGACAATTCAATAGTTTTCTTTGGTTTCATATGCATCTCATTTATACATTTTGGGGAGAATTTTCATTTCTTCTCAAACCCAATTTGATAAAGTTCATAATAACCACTATTTTCTAAGGCTGGAAGAATTTTATGTCCCATATTATTTTAATCATCTTCCAAAGTTTTTCTATCACATTGAGAAGATATTTCAAATGTTTTATGCAATATGAATTGTTTCATCCTAGAAACATTACATATTTGCTCTTAATTGATTTCTAATGTCGGTGGTTGGACTGGGCTCTAGGATCATTTTCACTCATAAAATGAGCTTTACCTTCTGAGGTGCATCACTTGCCTAAATCTGGCGTTGGGAAGCTTCTCCATTTTGAAATTCCCTTTCACTATGATTTGATACTATCTCTTTTAGTATCAAATCCTCACTTTTACCTCCGTGACGTTTCTTCATATATGAATATTGACATTCACCTTCTTAAGATTCATGACATTTAGGTTTTTCTTTAGATTTATCTTCCAGATTTCTTTCCAGTCATACCTCTTATTCAATTTCAGGTTCTAATGAACTTCATTTTGAATCATTTTCCTCTTGACAATCTTTAGGATCTTCTCCTTCTAGGCTATGTTTCAAGGCTCAAAATTAAATGAGCAAATCCCTTTTTCATCAATCACTTGGAGGCTCTCATTACTCTAAGTAGTTTAGGCTTGGATCAATTTTTAGAGAAAGCAACAAGTAATTTTCACCTTTTCAAATCCATTGCAAAGGTGGTTCACACTCAGGGAAGTGTTTTTCAATATAGTAATGATCCAAAAGAATAAAATCTTTTTTGTTTTAGTGCTTTTAGAACTCTCTAAATTCATATTTATCTCAAATAAAATTATTATGAATTATTAAAATATTTTAGGATTTTTTAAACTCATAAAAAAATCATTGAAGATAGCACTAAATGCCTCTAAAACAAATCCAAATATACTCCAAAAAATTTCAAATATATACCAAAAATGAAGATCTTGAATTTAGGGATTTTTAGAAACAAACCGTGTCTCAATCGGAGCTCATATGCAACTTCATGTGCCCTTAGAAGGAGGAGGAAAAAAGAAATTCTGGAAAAATTAAAAAATCCAAACATTTTTTGGAGCACTGATCTGGGCCAAAAAAACCACGAATCCCAAATATATATATATATATATATGTTAGATCCCATATGTTTTGATGATAACAAAGATTGGACTAATGATAAAAGAGGATATGATAATAAATGAATTTGAACAAAGTAAATAAATGACAAAGCATTACTTGAAGTAAGCACTGGAGTAATGAAGAAGATCTAAGAGAAAAAGCAAAGGAAAAACCTCAGTGGCAGTCTTTGTCTATGTTTACTCGAGTGACTACTCAAGTAAGGAACATTGTTACTCGAGTAGGCACTCGAGTAATGTCAAAAGAAAATGTTTTCGAAAGCATTGCCAAAATTTGGAAGATGTTACTCAAGTAGCTACTCGAATAATCTGTAAAGTTATATAGACCCTTACTCGAGTATTCACTCGAGTAACACATGAGAAAAAGGCATTACTCGAGTAGCCACTTGAGTAACAAGGTCAAAAATCTTCCAGTAACTCTTGGCCAAGAAATGCAACATATTACTCGAGTAGCCACTCGAGTAACTAGGTGAGAAAAAGACATTACTCGAGGAAGCACTCTAGTAATCTCCAAAGTTATTTGAAGCATTACTCGAGGGGTCACTCGAGTAATCAGGTAAACAAAAAACAAGGACTCTCAGCCAAGAATTTGATGCAATTACTCGAGTGAGTAATCGAGTAATCTACAGAGTTATTTGGAATTTACTCAAGGGGTCACTCGAGTAAGGTTTGAGGAAACAACATGGTCACTCGAGTAACCACTCGAGTAATAGGCTTATTAGAGGAAGCACCCGAGTAACTCGCGATTAAAAGACATGGTCACTCGAGTAGCCACTTGAGTAATCAGGTATTTCTAAGGTTTGTGATATATCTCACTCCATGTCTTACCCAAGTAATATCTTATGTAAAATGTTGAATTACTCACTGCCAAATTTTTTATAGGTTTACTCAAGGGACTACTCGAGTAACAAACATGATCACTCAAGTAGCCACTCAAATAATGAAGTCCAGAAATCATTTTTTAATTGAATAATTATTGATTTGTTATCTATATGATAAAATCTTCATTGCACTAGTATTCTAAGCACATTTGCAGAGAAACAATGAAGAGATCATGTCAGAAGTGAAAAGTCAAATAAAAGTTCAAATGTTCACCTACCGCTATCTACCGCAAATGGATAGTTTTCAAAATTGACGAATGGTCAACTGTTGTTGTGTGACTCTAATTGACATGCTTGAATTGCTTCCGACAGATACTACAAATCATCTATATATATGAAGCATTCAAAGAGCAGAAAACAAGAACTAAGAACACATAAACATACACTGATCAACACACTCTTAGTGTTTGTTTTCTTATACTCATTCATTATACTTCAGTGATTATATATTTGCTCTGTGAGAGAGTTTTTTATTACAAACTCAATATTTGTTATTGAGACAACTTAAGGTTGTGGAACCTTGAGTTGGGGATTTGATTACAACGTGTAAGGGGGAGCGAGTGTCCAGGTGAAGGAACTTGTTGTGTACTGAGGTGCCAAGAACCCACTGAATCTTGAAGAATATAGTGAAACTCTCAGAGACACTCTGAGGACTGGACGTAGGTCAAAGTGGTTATGGCCGAACCAGTATAACTCCCGGTGTAAACTTCGGTGATATTTCTCTTTGCTCTCAATTGCTTTAAATATTTTGTCAATTTTCTTGTCGCAACAAAATTTCTGGTATCACCCAATTCACCCCCCTCTTGGGTGAAACGCTTGCACTAACAATATATATATATATATATATATGTATTTTAAAGGTTGACAACCCATGAAAAATGAGCTCAGAACCTTTACTGTTTTTTTATATGCCAACCCATTGACTATCTCAAGCCCAGCAAATTTTCTTTTCAATGTATTTGGGTCGGATCCCTTATTTAGACCCGAACTGAGTCTACATCACAGCAAGCCCAAAACATGGCATTTTATTAAACCCCCCCCCCTTTTTTAAGTTTGTATAGGCTTTGCCAGGCTAAGCCTAGTTATCTTTTTTTTTTAGATCACTTATTCTGATCCACCCAGTCTGCCCCTATTCCTTTTTTTTAAACATAAAAAATGATGCCATTTTGGAGGAGCTGGAGGTTGTCTTCAACCTCCACCCGAGTCAACCCGAACCCGTTTTCATGCATGGGTCGGGTCTATCGACATAGTACCTTCTCTCCTCCATATCTTCATCATTCGACGTCCGTTTTTAACATTCTTGGTGTCATTTTTCTTCGTTTTTTCGAGATCTACGCAATGGAGCCAATTTCAAAACCTAAAACACTCACTTTCAAATGATCAAATCTTGAAGTTTTGGAACCACAAAGTTTCCAATCATAGGTGGAGTTTTCAGTCGTGTTTCAATTTATTTCTAGTTTTTTTCTTTGTCTCCTCATTATTTACATGAATACACAAGTTTCATGGCTTAAGAACTTCATATCTCTAATGACCCGATCTCAAAAACAAACTCCTCACTACCAATCTTTCATGATAGTGAATTCCTTATTCCTATTCATTTGTTCTAAAACTCTATGAAGCATATACCTTGTCTACTAACATATAAATGTCATAATGAGATAAAGGTATAAATGGAAACAAAAAAACACTGGTGGCTTCCGCAAAAAATAGGGATCAACAATATATATTCATACGGTTTGCACAACAGAAGAAAATTAAGAATTATGTTCTCAAGAAAAAGGTCTATGCTCTGATACCACTGTTGGATTTTGGGCGTACCTGGAATCCGATTGACTCACTGAGTATCTACACGAGATCGAAGCACCGATTCGAACTTTGATCACGTTATATGATAGATTCACTATACAGATGGAGAGGAACCATAAGAGAGGTTTTATGGAAGTTTTTCTCATAATAAAAACCAACTGACTACCATAATCTATTACTCCCATATTTCACGTACAGGAAGTTACAGATTTGAATTTCAAATAATAAGGATAAAACTCCTTATTCAAACCCAAACTTTTTCATAATTTTATAATGGCCCCAACTAAATTGGGCTTGGGCTTGATCCACCAAGGGTGGACCAGACATATTCCAACACATAGCAAGATACCATACTTTATCCTCAAAGCTCAAACTTTTTCTTACTTGCCTTTGGTACACAAGCGGCAATCTAAGGCTTTATTACAGCTGGCAAAAAAGGGTTGTAAGGCTTTACAGATTAAATTATGCAGTGAAAACTATCAAAATATGCAAGAAGACAATTGATAACTCCATGTTTTGTGAGAAGGAAAAAATGATGAGTAGAAGAGTAAGAATGAGAAGAAATTAGAGAGCAGTACTTTCTTCTCTGTTGCTGTGGTTAGCATCTGGACTTTTCTTTTGAAGAAAGGCAATTGATGTTGGTGGAGGGAGAAAGTCCAAGATCAAAAATGAGAAAAATCAGGGAGAGGCAAGGAAAGAGGCGAAGGCTCGCTTTGTAGTCCACCAAACCTTGGCATTTTTTTAAATTTTTGAAACAATAAAATAAGTAAAACTACTTGGCTAACACATGAGATTGAACCCGTATGAGTTGGCTCATTCTGGTTGGACAGAGCTTGCCACATCTGCAAAATTGTTCAACCTTTTGAATCTTTTAATGAAGGAGCAATAGTGCCTTGGTTTCTAAACTTCTGAGACAAAATTGCCCTCTTGAAAACATGCACATACTCAGTACCCATTAGTGAAAGCTTACGAGGCATTTTTACCCCTTAACCCTATATAAAAAAGTAAAATTTATTTGCTAATTTACCCTTAATACTAAATCCCTAATTTACTTCATAGTTTGTAGACTTTTAGATTTTACTAAATTCCTAATTAAGGTTAGTTAGTGGGAATTAAATGTGTGTAAATAAAAAAACTAGTTATATTTAGTAAAATCCTAATACAAAATTCCTAATTTACCCTTAATTAACTCTTAATACTAAATTTCTAATTTATTTGTAAATAAAGTATTTGGCATATCCAATAGTTTTTTATTTATAAAAAAACAAATCTCATCGCGGGATAGGAATATCTGGTTATCTACTATAAGTGTTTGTATGGAAAGGGTACTTATCTTCTTGTTTCTCTCCTTTGAAAACTTTCTCTTTGATCAAGATTATTGGTTTCTATATATATTTATATAGAAGAGAGGTCCTGAAAAGGTATGGGAGGAGTAGAAGAGTGCAGAAAATTGTAGAAGTAAAGAACAGAATGCTTAAAATGCGAGAAAGGTGGTAATCCGCACCATCTTGATGGTAAGCGAGTGAATGATGAAAACGGAAATTAAAATGATGCCAGAAAGGCGGTAGTCCGCACCTTCTAGACTGGGAACAAAAAGTAAAGTGTAGGAAACTAAATGCGAACCAGAAATAGTTAACGAAAGGCTTTATTTAAGAACATAAGAAAACAAAAAAATGAAACAGAAGATTATAAAACAAAAAGAGGCTTACAAGAGGATCTCACTCTACAGACTCTTACAAAACTCTCTAAAAACAAGCATGGTCCTGAAAGGGACCTTACATTGGCTTTTTATAGATGCTTGAGGTTAATCTGACGGTCTTGATTCATTTGATTTGATGGTCTTCATGTCTTGGTTTGTTTTTATGTGCAAGTTTATCTAGCATGCGTGTCTTTAGGCAGCTTGTAATATCCCAAATTTTGGGCTTAGAAGCTTGAAAGTAAGTCTAAATCAAGTAGACTACTAAGTTCAATTTAGCAAGAGTCCCAAGAATGTCTATAATGCCCCAAATTTTGATTAAGGGCTATTGAGAATTAATTGTGATTTAAAGATTAAAGTATTATGTGTTTTATGGCAATTTTGGTAAATGTGCCAAAATTAGGGAAAAATTGGAAGAATGGAAAATTTGTCGGTTAATTAGTCGGTGATTAATGAGGAAATTAATTACTAACTAAAGAGAAATGAGATGTGTGACCAAATGGCTAATAGAGTGGTTAGAGTAACTAATTGGTTACTCATTTTATAAGAGCCAATGAGGTTGAGACACTTGGCAAGCTTATATCATGAGAGAGAAGAGAGAAAAGTCAAATGGGCCTTTTGGAAAAATTTCATTAAATTAATAATATTCAAAGTATAATGATTGGCCCTTTGGGCACAATTTCCAACACAGCATACTCATGGTCATGACATAAATAGAAACAGAGCTACAATCATTCATATATGTTTCACATAATCAAGCAAAGCGATAACATGCATCAAAACACCAACACAAATATCAAATACACGCAGAAGAGGTAAGTTCCCTACTCTTATTCTTTCCACGTATGCTTTAACACCGCTTACTTACGATCAAGGCGAACTTCAAACCCTATAACCAAAATCAAGGACATAGGGTTATTCTTTATTCCAAATCCTTACTTTTATTACACTTAAAATTGGTTACCATTTATGACTTTTAGGAGGCTAATAAAAGCCTAAACATATGTCTAAAGGCTTGGAAAAACACTACCAAGAATCACTTTTCAGAAGTGCCAACATACTGATTTTTGGGGGTTGGCCATGGCCCACAAATCCATTGGCCGTGGCAAAAAAACAGTTCAGAAACATTTGGGCCGTAGCTAAGAAAATCATGTTTCATAGCTGAACTTCCAAAAATCATAACTAATTCCATAAAAATAGAAATGAGGTGATTCTAAAGCCAAATGAAAGCTATTTAAGTCCTCTTTATAGGAAAAATATGGACCATTACTAGAAATCTCCAAAAAGTTTCCAGAATTACACAAAACCCTACACTGCTCCAAAACAGATTCCAATTTTAACATCAAAGTTTGGACAATCATATCTCCCAACTTACAAAACAAAATGACACAAATTATTTGTCCATTCTGAAGCTTGAAATGTGAACTTTAAGATTGGAAAGTGTCATAATTTTTAGACATCATTTGCCTAGTCAAAACGTCCATACAAGAAGACTGCCCAGAACAAACTTCCAATGGACAACATTTCCAGTTTTGCAACCAATGTGTTCAATCCAATCTAAACCAATTCCAATGACTAAATACCACAACATGACACCATTTTCAACACAAAGTATAACCCAATTCCACCAATTACATTCCACACAAAATTATACCAAAATCAAGGTAAAATTCTACAAATCACAATACTTAGGTCAAAAGGCATCAAATACTCACATCTTCCTCTTTATCAAACCAATTCCTTGATTCTTCATCTTTCCAAATCCCCACAAGCTCTCAAACACCTCCTTGAAAAAGTCTAAAACCACAGAGATAAAGTTTTCATCACTATGAACAACATTAAAAAAGGGTATTTAAGCTAAAGAGGACAAATAGAGCACCATACCTTGACTTCCTTCTTTCTCTTTCCTCCCTCTCATGGACGACAATGGAGGAACAAGAGAGAGATAAGAGTGATAAGTAAAATATTTGCATATTTATTTTTCCTAATATGATGAATTTTATGGATGATATTTGAGCTTAATATAATAAATTTGGATGTAATTAATAAAAAAATAAATAATGTTTTTGGAATAAATAGTATTTAAAAATTTAAAAATAGAAGTTAATGTAGCAATGTCAGTACTGTAGCGGGTCATTGTAGCAGCCGCCAGATACTGTAGCTAGGTTCCGACATTCACTGTAGCAGCCGATGGATACTGTAGCTATTACTGAAGCACGCGATTTTTCCTTTATAAATAGAGATCAAGGCCAAGCTCAAGAGGGGAGGGGAGGAAGAGAAACAGAGGTTTCCTTCTTCGACAGGGAGAAGTCCTTCTCTGACTGGGAGAGATCTTTCTCTGACATTTCTGAATTCATTGTATTATTTCTTTAGAGTTAATTTCACATATTGTATTACATTTTGTATGCCTTCATCTTGGAAGGCTTAGGATTGTATTATATTTTGTATGCCGCCTACATGGAAGGTTTTACCTCCTAAATGAACTGTTAGATTTCTTCATTTTTCATGCATCTTTTGGTTGTATATTTATGTTTGAAAATTTAATATTCAAGTTTTATACAGTATTTATGAGGATTTCATTCTAGTTTTATGTAATGTTAATTTATTTTTATTTTGTTTTTAATTTCATCATGTGCTAAATTTCCATTTTCCTAGGGTGATGACATAGCTTACTAATGACGGATTGAATCTTAACTTATTAAATATAGTTTTAATTTCTTCTTCATGATTGAGTTTTAATTTTTATTCTTAATGCTTTCATTTGACTGGCCATCTTTTGAATGATTCCAATATGTATGTTGAGACCGGAAGGAGATACATGTGTATAGACCCTATAATTAAAACCATAACTTGCATATGAAATAGGAATATATTCATGTGAGTTGTGTAGTCTTACTGAGTTCCATAAATCTTAATGCAAAATTAATTGCTTAAATTCATATAGGAATATATTGGATGTTAATTCATAATTGAGCTTAAATATAGGGTTTCAGCACTGCTCACAACACTTACGAATCACATTCAAGCACCAAATCACATCATATTCTCCAAAAGGGTTTATTTATCAATAATCACCTCTACATTTGGAGTCCTTAACCCATAATCAAAATTTAGGATCTTACTAAACCAGGGCTTAGCAGTTCACTAATCTCAGAATTATTCTCTAGCCTCAAGTCTCAAAATTCAGGGTATTACACGGGTGTATTTGACACTATGAGCTCACGTCTCGGATTGTCACTCACGGTCAAGTTTCAAGAGTGAGCCTTAGCACTCGCAGGTGTTAAGCCATTACTCGAGTGCCAAGGTCCCTACTCAAGTGATATCTTTCTTTGAAAGTTTCATGTGCTCTCGAGTGAGCACTTCCTAAACCTCACTTTGTGGGACTCGAGTGAGCATTTGGCTATTCACTCGAGTGATTGAATTCATGCTCAAGTGTAGCAATCTTTTCTTGTCTCTGTCATTCTTTTCTGCTCTCGAGTGATCACTTTTGGTGCTCCACTTTCTAGGACTCGGTTGAGAGTGAGGATGTCACACGAGTGTTGAGTCCATCACCCAAGTGCAATGATCAGTTTCTTGTCTTTGTCTATACTTTATGTCAAGCACTCACATGAGTGTACTTCCGTACCAAAGTGTAAGTCCATCATCACTCGAGTGAGGCATTCTTCACTCGAGTGAAACAGTGCTAAATCAATTCTTGAACTTCTAAAAGGGAATCTTTGGGATAGTTCTTCCAATCCTTTAGGGCTTTTGTTAGAGGCATTTGTACCTTCCTAAAGAACATAAATGATAACCAATTTGAGTGATTTGAAGTCATTTAAATATTGGAATAGAGAATAATACTTCGTCCCTAATTATGAATTATAGGATTCGACATTTACTCTACTTGGGAGAGACCAGTGCCAGAGTATCCATGGAAGGACTAATGTAGTACTTTTCTCTCATGTTGTGTATGATGCTTGGTATGTATGACTTATCATTGTTTTGTGGTGAAAATCTTTGGCCATTATGAACATATGAATGTGTTATCTGCCATTGTAATTGCCGAAGCTGCGTTGTAGAATTATGAATTCCTATTTGATTATCCGGCCAATGTGGCTATGTGTATGTGAAATATTTTATATGGATCTCAGCTATAGTAATATATGTGATATGAACATGTGAATGTTCAATACAAGGTAAGCAAATGTAAGGGTGACGCAAGTCATACCTGCCATTGCCATTGTAACTGCCGTTGTAGTTGTATGTGTTGTGAGATGATTTGCTTTCATGCTTTGTGGTTGTGCATACTATGAGTGATTTGACACTATGGGATTCCTTAGAATTTCACTCTCCTAAAACAAATTTCAGACAGGGCTGGTGGATTTAAAGAGAAGCAGGACGAAGGTTAGTTAGAGCTCCGGGTTAGGAGTTTATTTTGGATTTTGGTTATCATTTTGGATAATGGTATATGATATTTTGGATTATAGAATAGTAATTGTGTAATCCCCTAGATTGGGAAACTGTTTATGGGCATTGTGCTCCGTAAACCCTTTATTGATTAATAGAACTCGAATGTGCCAGGAATTTGCATTGTACTCTGATATTTATGGATGGAATTGTACTGTACATGCCATTTGTGTAATTGAAATATGAATATGAGACCATTGTTGAACAGGTTTAGAAATTTTTTTTTGAAAACCCTGATTTGGGCAAAAAGGAATTTTAGTAAGTCCCAAATTATCTTATGGTCTTTAATTTCACATAATCACATATTTACGAACTTAATCTCGACCTTGACTTGAAGGGGGTTACAATGTCCAAAAGATAAAATGATTTTCAGGGACTATATGATTCAGCCCTTAGGGTAGAGAATAATTCTCTAGATTATATAAGGGCTTAGTGTGTGTAATTAGTCAAATAAAATATGTTGATGTATGAGTACTTTGGCACACTTGGCGACTTCTTGATGTGTACTATTTTGACACCATTTGTTGGGGAAATACACAGCAAAGGAAAAATGACTTTTTAAACTGGTTAAAAATGACTTTTTAGATCGGTTTTGGGTTAGGTCTTAATACAACCGGTTTAAAAAATCTATTACTTCTTAGACCTGTTGTTACAACCGATATAAAAAGTCACATTTTTTAAACCGATTGTAGCTACAACCGGTCCCTTTTTAGAACTATAAGTTCTTTATCGATTGAGAAGGAATTTATAGAGCCAATAGCCTGTGGCTTCAAAAAAAAATTAAAAAAAAAAAACCCAGCTATGACGCTTTTTTAAGAAAGTGTCATAGCTAGGACTTTCATTTTTCTTTTATTCTTATGAATGTTTTGTGTGGCACTTGTTAAGGAAAGTGTCATATAAGCCTAATACAAGCTATATCACTTATTATAGGAGACGCCATAGCTTCTTAACTTGGTTTTTTTTTTTTTTTTTGTTAAACAATTATCTATGATGCTTCTTTAAAGAAGGATCATGGGAGGAGCGCCACTAAATCCTTATTTTATAGTAGTGATTGTCTGCTATTATATATACCCAATATAATCTCCACACCTCCCTCAACATATACCATTATCATGTAAGGGTTATCATTGATCAATACAGGTCATGGTTATCATCGTGCATATGTCATCATACCATATTCATCAATCATATACTGACTTGTTATCCTTATTAAGGAATATATTACGGTAATCCTTAATATAACCATTTAAACATACAATGATCATTATCATAAACCATTTTAGCAACGTAATCATATTATCGTGTATTCGATACTATACAGGGAACTATTTGTTATCAGTTTATCCAAATAATTCGCTGGCCATTGGGCGAGTATAGCCTTGACTTGCTTTGGCAAGTCAGTCCTTCACTGAAGCAAGGTGTCCATTTCGTGAATTTCCGGTTTAAGCACAATCAATCATATTTATGTTTAGGAAAATTAGAATAAATGACCTAGAGAAAAAGATATTTACTGAGAATGACCATAAAAATTGTAATTACTTAGAAAAACTAAACATCATAATATAAATTTAAAATTATTAAATTATCATTAATCAAACCTCCTATGTTATCTTTTGCATTCATAATAAAAAAAATAACTAAAATTAAATGTAAAACCACTCATTATTCACATATAATATCATCGTATCTTCTTTTTTAATTTGTACTTTTCACCAAGTTTCAGACTCATGTAAAATCAACATATTTTTTCATCAATTGCGGTTCAAATTCGTCTTTTTTTTAATATTTATTTTTCAACAAGTTTCGTATTCATATAATTAATAGATCATTTAATTAACAAATATATCATCAAGTTGCCAGATTTATATTATTAAGTATCAACATTAATATCCATTAAACTCGTTTTATAAAAATAAAAACTAAACTCATTTCATTTTTTAAAGGATATAATAGATTATTTACATTTTTTTAATTTTATGAACATTAAATGAATTTTTTAACCCACATAAATATCTTCTAAAATAAAAATAAATCATATAATTTTTTTTTAACATATATAATAAATTATAAAAAAACCTTTAGTTTTATTAAAATCATATAATTATATTTTTAATTAGAACTTTTTTTTTATTTTAGTAAATTATGATTTTGAAAAAATTGAAGAATGTGCAATTTGTTTCCATATATATATCTATACAAGTTGTGAAAAATGAAAATTGAGAAAAATTTTATTTAATTTAGTGAAATTTAGAATTTTGTGTTAGTTTTCAAAATAGAGTGTGGGAGAGAATGTAGGAGGGAACGGAGAAGATTTCCTTAAGGTAGTTTAATATTATCAATTTTATATTATTGTAATTAGTCATTCTAAATAATTATAATTTTTATAATCCTTCTCAATAAACATATTATCCTTCAAGGCCTTTATTCTAATTTTCTCAAATATTTTCATTCCTATAGGTTCACGGGCTCTAATCACAACAACCCACAAGGCACAAGTTTTTCAAAAGGCTAAGGGACGGAATTATCATATATATTTCAGGCAAAAAAACAAAAGAATTATCATATATATACTAGAATATTCCAAAACTTTTAGCCTGATCGAATGATTAATAAAGAAGAAAATAACATATGACTAAGTCTGCCTCAGGTATATGCGAAAATAGGATTGTTACACCTTAAATCTACCTCACCACTCCTATATATAGACTCCAAGAGTTTCCTCTTTTTCTTATTTAGTTGACGTGAGACTCTCTATTCTCTTTTATTTTATTATTTATTTACTTATTATTTACCATTGTATATTTCCTTCATAAGACTACTTAAACCTTACGAATAAAAATTTAAGATATTATACTTTTTATCAGAGCCAAACAAGAGTTGTCTAATCATTTAATGAGTGTTTTTTTTCATGTTTACCCCTCATTAATTATATTTATTGTATTGAATAAAAGGTTAATGATACCTATATTTATTTTATTTCTCTCTTATACTTACCCCTCTTAAATGAGAGCATATTTGGGGAAAAAAAGTTTATTTCCAACACACTTATTATTTTTAACTAACTTTAACAAATTTCTTAATTTACATTATCCACTTGTCGAGATTTTATAAATAGGATCGGAAGAAGTGTAAAATTATTATATTACATAGGATGCCACACAAAATGCCACATGTCTCATATCGATCTGATGTGACAAATTCCATTAAACAAATAACAGTAAATTAATGATAAGGTGTTTATGATAAAAGAATAGGGGGTTGATTTTAAACTTTAAAATGTTAAGGAAATCATGTGCAATTGGCATAAAGTTCAGTGGTTCTTTATGTAATTTATCCTAAAATAAAAATAATATACTAGTACTACAAATGAACGCAAAATCAATAAGTAGGCCACCCAGAGCATGGATTTAAGAACCCGACCAGATAGTCTGACCGATCAAACCATCGGGCGGTCAAGAGGGCAGGCCGGTTTACTACTTTGGGCCGTTTTCTCTAGGGGATCGTTTTGGACCATTTTGAACCGCTTTTGGGCCGGGAGCCATTATTGGGCCGGAACCCGAAACGAGTTTTTAAAAACCCACCGGCCCAATAACTTACTTTACAAAAAAAAAATCCAGAATTTTTTTTTTTTAAATTTTTGATGTTGGAAACTGGAAATTCTACAAAGATAAAAAAAAACTTAATATGCAAAAACACAGGTTTATATTGTTTAATCTCATATATATATTATGTACATTTTTTTATTCTCAAATGGCAAATATGTTCTCATTATTTTCAAATGGCTCATAAATCTACATTCTTTTGTTTGTTATTTTAACAAGGTTAATATATTTCATATATATATATATATATATATTTTTGCTGGGCAGCAAGATAAGTGCTTCAAATCTTCAAATCTGTTTTAGAGTTAGATGTATAGGTTTAGAATTGTTTAAAAAAAGAAAAACATATTAATTGAGTTATTTTATTTTAATAATTTTATACCAGAAGAACATATCAACATAATCAAATTTGTATAACCCCTGAGTAGTGGATATTTTAAGCACTTATCCTAATTTGTGACAATTGATGAGATTTTTAAATAGTGTTTTGTGACTTTACTAACTTCATATGAAATTAGACTAACGACTAATTATTGTAATGTATGTATATATATATATATATTTAAATTTAATTATTATGTCACTGATCCAACTAAACAACTGAACCGGTTGAACCTTAACTTGACTTTTAAAACATTGACCTGGAGTTTACCTGAATTAGCTTCAAAATTAAGGCTTTCAGTTAACAACCAATTATCCACACCTTTATTGACATATTCAACCTTACAAAGCTATTCATTTATTTTTATATTGAATATATTATAGAAATGGAAATTACCGAAATATTCTCTTTACCTGCATTATTCACAATCATAAATCTCACTTTATCAACTTCAAGGGCCTCATCATCGCATTGTCTTCGTGGTCCAATATCTGTTTATAATTGTGAAGTAACAGCATGTATATAAATAATTACTAGAGTTGACTTTAATTATTAATAATTAATAATTGAATAAAATGAAAAAAAATAATGAACACTAATAATAATAATAATAATAATAATAAACTATTTTGCAAGTAACCATACTTTTCATCAATTTTTGATTTGAAACTTATGTTTTTCTCTATTAATAAAATACTTTAATTTTACTTTATTAGCACCATTATCTTCCACACAAGGTCTAAACAGAGCAAAATTACAGTGGCTAACTAATAGAGTAAAATTAAATTAAAATATTTAAATAAGAGAGAAAAATGCTTAAGGGGTTGTTTGATTTTGCTTTTAAAAGCTTTTTTTCAAAAAAAAAAAAAAAAGCAATAAAACGTGTTTGATAAACTGTTTTTAAAAAATTATTTTTAAAAACAAAAAAAAAATAAAAAGTTGTTTTAAAAAACTAAAAAATAAAAACAATTTTTAGTTGTTTTCTTCTTTTTGTTTTCTTGTTTTTTATTTTTTGATGCCGTCATTTATCCATTATCCACATTACACTATCAATGATGACCACCGATACGTCACCATCGGCAACCGCACCACCACGTCACTTCAAAATAGATTTTTTAAAAAAAATCTATCCAAATAATTTTTTTTCTATTTTTAAAACTTATTTTTAAAAATTGTTTCATAAAATTGTTTATGAGAACAAAAAAATACAAAGAGGATCAAACAAGCCCTAAGATTCCAAACTAAAAATTGAGAGAAAGTAGATGTACCAACTAAATGGTTTTCATAATAATAGTAGTAGTAGAACGAGTAACAGTACTAATAATAATAATAATATATAGATACTTACGTGGCAATGATAAACGTATCCAGGTTCATCGGTTGCATCAAAGGCATATGATGCATTGGTGTGTATGTATGCAAACCTTACCGCAATCTTGGTCACAAACCCGGGCATCATCTTGTACACGTTCTTCCACCCGCTCTCATGAGCGGAAACCTCTAGTTTCTTGCCACGTGCATACTTGTCCACGTGGCACTTCTTGGCATCATTTAGTTTCTCCATGCACGCCTTAAACTCTTCCGATTTCACCAGCTCAGTCTGATCCAACACTTTGAACAGTCCCAAATGAATGTGAAGCGGGTGATTATCCTCCGTCAAATTGATCACATACCACACCTCCGTGGACCCCACTTTCGGAGTTTCTGTAGCCGGGGCCTCATATGGTTTTGCATTTAGGAACAAGTGAGTGGGCTCATCTGTGTCGCTAGTGTACTCATACATTGCAATGTACCTTGTGTGCGACACACTTGATAAATCCACTTGGGGATACTTTATCAACTTCTTCGGGACACGTGACGTGTCAACTTCTTGACTGGGTTGTATGAAGAATTTGAGCACCTTGCTGTTAGATTCGTCGACTGGATCACCGGATGGGTAGGGATAAGGTGCATTGTTAGCTAAGATTACAGTGTCATTCTTTGATTGAGAAAAGTCAACAATAATATCTGTGATCTCAGATGGCCCCAACAAAATTTCTTTGGTTGTCACTGGCTCTTCAATATATGAGGAATCTGACGCCACGTGGGTAAATCCCAAGCCGTCGGTGAAAAAGAATTTAAAGAATCTAGCATTGCTAGCGTTGATTATTCGAAATCTGTATTTACGACGTTGTACAGTCATGTGAGGCCAAGCTTTGCCGTTCACAATAATAGCATCGCCAAAGTACTCTGGCTGCCACTGGGGGTGTATGGTAGGGTTGTTTCCGGTAGAATTCATGTATATGGAACCATCAGTGCGAAAGCTACGATCAAATATCACCAACGGTCGATCGAAGGTTTTGCCTTGGGGCAAATCGAGTGGGGCCTCGATGGAAGGGTGACGGATAATGTAGGCCCCAATCAAACCAGCAAGGAGGTTGACTCGAGTCAACCCCATGGCATGGTCATGATACCATAAATTTCCAGGTTGTTGGTAATTTAAATAGTGATAGCTTTTTCGAATCCAAGTGGGTCCCGTTTCGTTGAATCCATTAGTGAACCAAGCGTTTGCATTGCCATCACTTTGGGGCCCATGGATCCCACCATGGAGATGAACCACTGTAGGAACGCCCATCCTTGAGCGGGGTATCGCAGTAGGAATAGTTGGGTCCCACGGGAGTATGTGTTTTGAAGGGAGGTGATTTAGCCACGTCACAAAGGTGTTAACACCATGTACAGCCTCGATTGTTGGACCAGGGACTGTTGCAGTACGCTTGTTCACACCGTAAGCAAACACAGGCGTTGGAGGCAAATCCTTATGAAATTTCTGCACCACCCAAACATTTTCTTAAAAATGAACAATATGCCAGCCACACACAAACAAATATAAATTAATTAAATAGAAACATATCAGTACATTTTTGGGTCATTTTCTCTCCAATCCAATTTGAGTTTGAAAGAAAAAAAAAAATCAAAGTTGGTAGAATGGATAGAGAAGATTGCATATAAAAGAGTTGACAAACTGAAGGCTATCTTTTTTTGCCAGGACAAATGATGGCTGAATCATTACTTTGACCAACGTATATAAAATAGGAGTAATATCTATTTCTAGAACAACATTTTTTAGAACAAGTTTTAGAAACAAGGAATTAAATAAAATTTATTTGAATCATTATTTTAAAAAAACCTATATAAAGTAGTGAAATGAGGGCTGTAATAACAAAACATCGAGTAAAAGAGGGCATAAAAAAAGTTTTACCATATTTCTTTTTCTTTTTAATAAGATTTTTTTAAAATATTTTACACATTAATAAAAAGTAATTATTCATATAAGGTACAAAAGTAGGCTAACCTTTTATTTTAATAAAAATTAAATGGTCTGACCATAAAAAATACAATACAACTCCTTATATTTTGAGTTAATTTTTTTTATAAAAAAAAGTTTTTATAAGAAACGGGGGAGATTATTTGTACCAGAATAAATTCTGTTGGTATTTAATCAAATTTTAAAGCTCTTTTGAGTGACGTGGTTTTTATAGGCTTTTTTTTTTTTATAGGCGTTGATGATAAATGAATGAGCATTAGAAAAATAGAAGCCATGAAATTTGAGAGATTGACCGTGACAAGAGAATTCTTTTTTTGAAAAAAAAAATGGGAAAAAGCAAAAGAAGCAAAAAAAAAAAAAAAAAACATACAAAACAAAAGAGCGTATGTGATTAAATTTTTAAGTGGAATGTGAAAAGGAATAGTTCCACAATATTCTAGACTCATTTGTCAGAAGGCTGAGCCAAAGCTAGCTGTATCCCTCACACTTGAGATTATCATTGAGTAACTTTCCACGCTGGCACGAGCCAAAAACAATGTGAAAGCGACAAAACAGGAAATAAATAATTGACTATATTTTTTCCCCATTTCTGTTCCCTTCTGAATTAGTCTTTAATGTATCTCTTTAATGATTTAGGCATTGTTTGGAAACATGTTTTGGGGTAAATAAGTTTTTATTATGTAAGTCGAGATAAAACTCCTCTCACATACTTATTTTGTATACCGTGAATCACGATTTATAAGCACTTATTGCCTAAACATAAGCTATTACAAACGAATAATCATAGTGACACCTATATAAATATATAGAGTTAGAATCAACTTAATTGTTAGTAATTACCTATCTGTCTAAGTATATTTTAGCAAGCTAAATAAAATATTTGCATACTCCGTATTTCTATTTATAAGGTAGAGATAAAATATCTTTATTTGTCTATTATCACATCACAAAATCTTACATAAATGTACAATTAATATATATTCAATAGAGTAAAGCTGAAAAGTTATTAAATATTAAGATAAAGTTATTAAAATTTAAGACTTTCTTAATTTTGTGAAATATGTTCAAAATGACTTGTAAATAAGATATGAAAAGTAGTTAATATGAAGCAACACCGCTGGAAGAAATACTTTGGTAGGTGGTTGACATTCTTCTCATGTAAGATTGACGCAAAAGATTTTGTCTTTATTTTTAAATTTAAAGTTTAGCCTTATTGTTCAAAATATATAAAAAAAACCTAAAATATATATTTTATAGACGACTTTTTTGAACAAAAAATAAAGAAAAGAAAATTATAAGATATTTTATGAAGGCGGTGGACAAATGAAAAAAGAGAAGCAGATTCCTAATTCATTTTATAAAGATACAAACCATTGCTTTTTCTCCATGAGAATATGAATATAGTTCAGAAGCATCTCCAAGACGCAAGACTATGTAAAAATGACTAAAATCAGACAGCAAATCAAAATCAATATATTAATTAGATGCACCAGATTCGTCGCTTCAAATCCTGATTCAATAATAATTAATTAAGGAATTTATCCCCTATATGATGCTTCCCCAGTTCCCCTCCTTTGCATATCACAGTGGATATCAAAGACAAATATTTAATACTTAATATTGGATTAATACAAGTTTTATCCTAAGTAATCCAAATTTGATTTTGATCCATCAAATTCTATATCATTTGAAATATTGATACCTATAATTTAATAAAACATTGAACCATTTTGAGTTTCAATGACCAAAACGTATGATTTGAAAGTTGATGAACAAAACTCAAAACCAAAATCAGTTCAAATCTAAAGGATGAAAAATTGTGTTAACACTTAAATATTTTATAACAAGAAAATCCAGCAGTGTCAGAACCCTCTCATTTACAGCCACACAACACACTCACTTAGGACCGTTCGATAAGTTACCACAAAACAATCAAGAACCGTTCGATTAAAAAAAAATACTATCATCTTCTACCTCGAACACTTGTTTCAATGGACACAAAGCAAAAACAAGGACACAAAAACAACACAGGAATATATAATTCAATTAATTAATATTAATATTATAATATTAATAATAAGAATTTAATGAATAGGGAAGGAAATGAAGACTTACCCACTTCTTGTGGAACATGCCAATACGGAGAGATTTGGGATTGGGAACTCCATGAACAAGCTTGTAGCCATGGATTCTGGGCATATCAGGAAGCTCATCCACAAACATCTCCAGTTTTGATGCATCTATCAGATTATCATCATTTATTGATGAAGAAGAAGAAGAAATAAGCAGAGATGCATATAACAGACCCAGTAAGAGCATTTTCTGAAGCAAAAGTGGTGTGAACATGGCTTCTAATTATCTGAAGAGAGAGGGAGGGAGGGACGTGCAGAGAGAGAGAGAGAGATGAAGAAGATAATGATGTTGTGTAGGATTTGGAGGAATAATTATGTGAATATAAAAGGTCGGAGGGAAAAAGGGTTTAACTTTTTGGGCCAATGTGGGAGACTTTGGGGGTTACCTTTGGAATTATTTATTTGTTATTTATTTATTGTGGTTGGATTTAACGTTGTCAATGTCGCCTTTTTCATTGAAGCATGGGTGGATCAAGAACCCGAGAAGTATTTTAGTGCAATGCACTCTATCATTTAAAGAGCTTATAATTGAGTTGTGCAGTTTAAAAAAGTTATTAAAATTAATTTAAAACAATAAGTATATATAACATACACTTTTCTCTATAAAAAATATTTTTATTTATGAAGGATAACTAAGAGAGAGAAATAGAATGAATATAACTATCATAAATTTTTTAATTAATGTAATACATATAATTATGAGAAAATCCCATGTAAATGTAATTGAATTATTCAAATTCTAATTGGAGTTACTGAACTTAATAAATTATATATCAGGTTATATGTTATAATTATGGATTTAAAATTTAGGTCAAATTACCTTCATATCCCTTAATCATTAAAATAGCAAAATTGAAAACATAATCCTATTATTTATTCTATAACTTCTGTACCATTTGATAGCATGAAATTGAGGAGATGGAACTAGAATTGAAGTTGGAAGTGGGCTTTCAACATGTTTGGTATGATGGAACTCTTATTTCTATAGAAGTGCCAGTTTCATCAAAAGATCAAGTATTGGAACCGCCACTTCTTTACCTAAGATAAAATCAGGCACTAGGGACAAAAATCAGTAAAGGCCTCAATGATTAAGTAGGCCCTCTATTCAATATCTATTTATAGAATAGTTTATCCAATACATTTTGTACACCTGTAAAGGGGAAATAACAGAATACAGCTAATACACATCCTCTAGAATATTCTACACATTATACAATATATATTTATTTCCTAACATCCCCCCTCAAGCGAGAAGGGGTGATAACCAACCCGAGCTTGTTGCGGAATACAGAAAACTGAGGATGAGTTAAGGCTTTAGTAAATCCATCTGCAATTTGCTGTGCAGAAGGAATATACCGAATGTCCAATTGACCATCTAGAACTTTATTGCGCACAAAATGAACATCAAGTTCAATATGCTTGGATCGTGCATGCTGTACTGGATTGGCAGCTAATGCCTTTGCACTGATATTATCACACCAAATAATAGGAGGTTTTCTACGATGGAACCTAAGTTCATATAGTAATGAACGTAACCATTCAATTTCAGCAGATGAATCAGCTAATGACCGATACTCAGATTCTGCACTTGAACGTGATACTACACGTTGTTTCCGAGAGGACCATGAAACCAGAGTACCTCCTAGATAGACACCAATACTAGATATTGATTTTCTATCATCCACACTAGTTGCCCAATCAGCATCAGAAAAACCAATTAAGTTGAGTCCAGGAGATGGTTTAATATGCAGACTATAGTGATATGTTCCTTTAAGATACCTTAGTATCCTTTTTACAGCTTGAAAATGCACATCAGTAGGCCTAGATAGAAATTGACTCAATTTATTCACTGAAAATGCTATATCTGGTCTAGTGGTGGTGAGATATTGCAAAGCTCCTATGGCTTGTCGAAATATAGTGGGATTAGACAACAATATTCCATCATTGATAGAATATTGTTTTCCAGAGACCATAGGTGTAGGCATTGGGGCAGCATCAAGCATTCCAAACTTTCTAAGAAGATCTAGAGTATATTTGCCTTGGTTTAAGTAAATACCAGAGCTGTCTCAAAAAACTTCAATACCCAGAAAATAATGAATTACACCAAGATCTTTCAGAGAGAACAAACAATTCAATTTGCTAACAAATGAATTCAGATATGCTTTACTATTTCCAGTGACCAGTATGTCATCAACATATATCAAGACATAAACAAGCAAGTTATCCCTTTTTAACACAAACAAAGAGCTATCACTCTTAGCATTTTTAAAACCCCACTGAGTCAAGGTAATTCTTAGACGATCATACCAGGCACGCGGTGCTTGTTTGAGTCCGTAGAGTGCTTTATCAAGTTTGCATATGTGTGTAGGGCGTGCTTTATCCATAAATCCCTCAGGCTGCCGCATAAATACATCCTCTTTGAGGTACCCATTCAAGAATGCATTATTGATGTCGAGTTGTCGGATATCCCAATCGAAGGATGTGGCAATAGTAAGAACAGTGCGAATCGTGCTTGCCTTCACCACCGGACTGAACGTCTCGTGATAATCGACCCCTGGAGACTGTTGAAACCCTTTGGCCACAAGTCGCACTTTCCGTTTGTGAAGAGAACCATCAGAGTTAAATTTGTTCTTGAACACCCACTTGTAATCAATTACTTTCTGATTGCCAGTGTGTGGAACCAGATGCCATGTCCGATTGCGCTGAAGAGCTGCAAATTCCTCGGTCATTGCTTCTTTCCAATCGGAGGAGGATAGGGCGTCCGTGACACTCAGGGGTTCTGCTATACGTTTTAAAGAGGCTCCATCTTCTGAACATAAAAGCCCAACAAACGGATATTTGGGCTTGTGGATGCCACTCTTGGCCCGAGTGGTCATTTGATGTGTATTTCGAATTGGTGTTGAGGCTGGGCTACTGGATGAAGATAACACATCAGTGCTTGATCCATCTTCGATAGAATGAAGAGACGATGTTGGGCTACTCACAAGTGAATGAATTGGTGAGGTCATATGTTCAGATGAACTGGAGTCATCATGACTGGCAGTAGCGTGAACCGAGGATATCCTAGCCGAGGAAGAAGAAGTTGGTGAGACGGAGGCAGTCAAGGAAGGATTAATAGCCAGAGGAACAGTGACTGTATCATTCACTCTGGTTCTTCGTTGAAGAAAACCATTGGCGAAGGGAAATACCTTTGGGTTGAAAACCACATGTCAGGAAACATATATACGTCCAATGGAGCTTAGACATTTGAAGCCTTTCTGCTGAGATGCATACCCAAGAAAAACACATTGTTGGCTGTGGAAGGAAAACTTGTGATCGTTGTATGGTTTTAAACAGGGATAACAAGCACAGCCAAAAGGTTGAAGAGTTGTGTAGTTAGATTCTGTTTTGAATAACTGAAACAGAGGTGCTGAATTCTTTAGAACTAGTGTAGGCATTCTGTTGATTAGGAATACTGCAGTCTGGAATGCTTCTACCCAGTAGTTAAGAGGCATTTTAGCTTGAGCTAATAGAGTCAATCCAGTTTCTACAATGTGCCGATGCTTCCTCTCTGCCCTTCCATTCTGTTGAGAAGTATATGGACAGGTATACCGCATCTGAATACCATGAGCATTAGCAATGGGAACAAATGGTTTAAATTCAGTACCCATATCACATTGAATTGCCTTAATTTTAGTACTGAATTGATTTTCAACAAGTGCCCTGAAGTGATTGAATGCTGTAATTGCTTCACCTTTATGTTTAATAGGATATAACCAGGTGTATCGACTGTAATCATCAATGAAATGAACATAAAAACGATGTCCAGATGTTGACTGAACAGGGGACGGACCCCATAAATCTGTGTGGATTAAATCAAGAGGAGCAGAGGCATGAGATTGAGAAGAAGGAAATGGTTGACATTTAGATTTTCCATATTGACAAGCTTCACAAAAATCATGCGCATTGTGTTTGAGCTTGATATTACATTTATTTAAAATGTGACTAAGCACTTTTCTACTAGGATGTCCTAACTTTTGATGCCACAAGGAAAAATCATGACTGGATTCAACAGAGACAAAATGAGCTTGGGCAGCATGATAATTTCTTCGAGCGTCTTTACTGATCACCGGATATAGCCCCTGCTTTGGTTTCCCTTGCATCAGAAGTTGTCCTGTCACTCGATCCTTCACATAGCAACCAGAATCATTAAATTCAACAATAACAGAGTTATCCTTAACCAACTGAGATACGCTCACAAGATTCTTAGTAGAAGATGGCACCACCAGAATTTTATTAAGATTGATATTGGATGATAAAATCTTGGAACCCACAGCCTTAACAGAAGTCTTTTCACCAGTGCAAGTACTAAGATGACACTTACCAATGGCAGAAGCTTGATCAATATGATCAGCAGAAGGAGTTACATGATAGTTGGCTCCACTATCCATGTACCATGCTGGATCAGCAACACTACCAGCAGAAGCATAATGCGCCTGAGCTCCATCGTCACACAGATAGTAGCATTTGGATATGTCATGACCAGGACGCTTACAATAGTGACAGTAAGGGCGTCCTCGCGAGTGGCAGCCACGACCACGTCCTTGGAAGTGACCACGGGATCCTCGACCTCCTCGCCAGTTTCTGGGCACATTATCAGAATCATTCCACGACAAAAAATTCTGTCTCGGTGCAGCACGTTGTGCTGTATTTGCAGCTGGTTCAACACTAAGAGTAGCAAATTGATTCAGTTGGTCAAGTCGACTTTCAACCTAAGAAAGATGAGTTTGATAAGTTAATTTAACAACTATAGCATTATATTCTGCATCTAAGCCATTTAAGGTATGAATGATAAGTTCATCATGTGGTAATGGTGCTCCAGCGAGTGTTAACTGATCAGCAATAGACTTCATTTTGTTCAAATATTCTTCCATCTTCATTCCTCCTTTTCTTGTACGGTGAAGTTCTGATTTATACACCATGACTCTTGCCTTTGTTGAAGCACCAGCAAGAGAACATGCCTCAGCCCAAATCGCTTTTGCAGTTTGACAGTGCAAGAGTTGAGCTCCGATTTCAACACTCATGGTGTTCCGAAGCCAGCCTACAAGAAGACGATCTGTAGCATTCCAGTCGTCAAAATCAGGGTTCGTCTTCATCGCAGCACCATCTGAGATGAGACGAGGAGGAGGATCTATTGAGCTATCAAGGTGATTCTCTAGCTTGTTTCCCTCAATAATGGGTAAAACAATTGATTCCCATATCAGATAGTTACCACGATCCAGCTTGACCGAGTTTACCTGATTAAATGAATTGAACAGAGGATTGGTTTTGGAAACATTGTTGACAGTGATGGTAGTTGGTGTAGTAGTAGTGTGGGAGGCGTCATGTGAGGCGGTAGAGGAGGCAGACATCTTGAGGAAATGAAAAAGAAACCCTAGGGCTCTGATACCAAGATAAAATCAGGCACTAGGGACAAAAATCAGTAAAGGCCTCAATGATTAAGTAGGCCTTCTATTCAATATCTATTTATAGAATAGTTTATCCAATACATTTTGTACACCTGTAAAGGGGAAATAACAGAATACAGCTAATACACATCCTCTAGAATATTCTACACATTATACAATATATATTTATTTCCTAACAACCTACCCCATGAAATTGAGTTCAACTTGTTGGCGGTAGCTCCTAGATTGTTACGCAACTTGGTGGATTCTCCATCTCCTCCTAGTGCTATACAGATCTTGTTAGCAGCAGTGCCTGCAAATGACAAAGTTGATTCGGGTCGTGCCCGAGGACACTATCCTTAATAACTGTTCCGCGACTACCGATAGATAAAAAGCGGCACTCACTAGGATTAAATGAATTCTTCCTACAAAATAGGGTGAGCAGAACTACGGAATATAATAAAACTCAGAAAGTATGAAAATATGTTAGAGGACGAAGAGAAGTGCTCGAAAGCTCAAAGTCGGATGTTTAAACCTTCACTGAAGCACTTTGTACACCTCACCAAAGCTGAATGTTGCAGCCTCTAAATCATAGTAAATGGACTGATTTTATCAACATAAAAATGCCATTAAAACATTTGAGTGAGAGGTTCTAAACGATGGGTATAAAAGCAATTTAAGAGCTATCAATACTTGTACGTTAAGCATTAAAAAGAATTCAAGAAAACCGTTTTAATATTGAGTAAAAGCTCCAGCGTCCAGATTCTATGAAACCAATTTTTAATATCGGAATAAAACTTCATCAACATCCAAAATACATTAGTCAGGTTCAGCAAAATGGCATCTCCTATAAAGCGGATTTATTCCCAAGCTTTAATTTTGGATTTCACATGAAATGCTTGATAAAAAGTGCTCAATGCATATTTAAACTTGCACGCTGGGGAAATTGCTGGATTTCCATGTGTCCTATGCAAGTTTACTTCTCATTTTGGCCCCCACAATCTCAAGTGGGACTCGTTCCTTATGACACACCTACTCATTATTTCCAATAATTCCTCACATGTATCAAAAGAAACATCTTAGCTAAGTTACACACATGAGTATAACCATCGTATCTAGTAGTCCTTTGGACTATGAACTAGTACCTAGACCGATAATACTTAGTACACAGAAATGTTAGTGAAGCATGCTTCTATGAATCAACAAATCTTGAGTGTGCACTAGAGGCATTAAGAGTCAAATTATACTCTCACATTTCTGCTGTTAACATCGGTTTTGCACGTTAAATGGCCATGTGTTTGCCTGGTGCATAACGAATACTCTAGAGATTTCGCTACGATCTCATAGGAGCGGCCCCACTCCACATTCGTAGAGGTGATTTCATAAAATGTGCTTGCAATGAATACACCATCCCGTAGGATTATGAAATCATTAAGAGTTTTGCTCAACCTCATAAAAAATGTATTCTAGCACTTTCTCATACCATAAGAAGGAACTAGCAATTTTATTTAGTGTTAGTAAAACTAACAAACGACTTGTTTTTACGCATATGAATCTTCTTTATGGGATCACCAATCACAAAGGTTGGGTTGACCATCGCTATTAATTTTGAATTGGCTGTAGTCCCATTCCCCTCACCTAATTTAATTCTTCCCGGGGTTTGTTAAAGGATCCACAGGTCAACTTTTGACCTCACAAAATCGATTAAGATAACTCCACAATTTTTAAGCTAATTTATTCACATAATATCTCAAACGATTTTCACTTACATCATTGCTCTTTCTATAATGGCTATTGCTATTTAGCAATCATAATCATAACTCGTTGACATAAAATGTCGGTTTTACATCCAAAATTTTTGCTAAGAAGTTTTCAACAACTGAACCTTAAATTGCAACTAACTTTAAAGTAATAAACTCTAGCTCACACAATATTTTAATTGTTGCTGGTGGCAAAGGCCCTCCACTGCAATGGCGGCAATGGTCCTCCGCCAAAGACTGTGGCGATAGTCCTCTGCCAGCAACGGCAACAGTGAATCCCCCGGTGGGTTTTGTCAACCAACGATCCTGCACTTAGTCGACTCCATCTTGATCCACTATTCACTCTGTTAGTTCGTCCACAGTAGCCCCCATCTCCTTCATCTGTTGTCTCCTCTTCCTCAGCCTTCGTTGTTGCCAACATTGACACCCATTGTTGTTGTAATCGTCGACTGTCACTCAGTTAGCACCCATTGTCCATAAAGCAACCACATCGATTTTCAAAAACAAAACCCATCGGCAATTTTAAAATTGAATTTGAACTTTTACGCACATAATTTTTCTTACTTTTTTTGCCAAAAAAATTTGAAACTCAGATATGGAACATGAAAACAATGTTGCAAACATGGAAAACGACAACAAATGACGGTGGAAGGTCTACACTTAAAATTTTAGTTTGGTCATCAAATTTTCGGTAATGTTTCTTCACTATAAACCTGTGCTTTTATCCATCCCACTCTGGTAGAATTGTTGATAGCAAAAAATTGTTTAAACCTGATTCCATGGTCTAATTTAATTCCTGGATTGATGTTCTTATTCATGGTGGGTGTTCAATTTTTGGCCGGAAAGAATTAATTGAGAGAGCAAATAATATGATTATATTTTCAATTTTGTTGTTTAAATAACTAAGGGATATCAAAGCAATTTGACTCAAATTTTAAATCTCTAATTATGACGCATAACTTAATATATAATTTATTAAGTTCAGTTACCTAAATTAGAATTTGGATAATTCAACCTTCTTTATTTAGAATTTTTCCTATAATTATTGATGGATAAAAATGAAAAAACATCATTAATGTTTAGACAACTCGTGTTGGACTATTATAAAAAGGATGAAGGCAATTTAAATTTTAAGCTCTTATAAAAAAGACTGGAGGGAGTAATGACTAAGAAATCTTAAAAGTAAACAAGTAGCATAAATTTATTGTCATTTTCTACACTAGAATTTATCATTACATGATGATAAGTTACTGTAACAATGTTTAGTGATTATGTTCAATTATTAGAATCACATAATAGGTCTCCTTATTGTTTATGGGTTCCATAAAAGGAATATTAAATTTCTCCTTACCTCATTTGATATTTATTAGTTAATTTTAAGCCCTTTCCATTCACCTCTAGATTTAAAATAGGGTAAATATAAGTTTTGGTCCCTCAAGTTTTGGTCAATTTGGGTTTTGGTCCTTGAGGTTTTAAATAGGAGGTTTTGGTCCCTGAGGTTTGCCCCGTTATCATAGTTAGTCCCTGAGCTTTGAAAAGGACTTGTTTCCCCATTTAACAGCGTTAAACGATCCTATGTGGCGCAAACGGTGTTAAATAATCCCATATGTAATGCTTAGGAGGCACCTGATGTGGCAATAATAATATATAATATTGGTCTTTGACCCAAAAAAAAACAAAAGGCTGATGACGCGTGAGAAAACAAAATGCACTTACCTTTGGTTCAACGAAAAGTGAAAGAGGGAAAACAGAAAAGCTTCGACTTTGAAAAGAAAAGGAGCAAGGGTTAGTTCTAGGAGGACCCACGGCCGTCGAAGTCTGACTTGGCCATCGCCGTTGCCGGAGGAGTTATCGTTAACGGCGAGCATTGAGTGAAGATCGGAGGTAAATGTCGTCGTCATTCGCTTAATTGTAAATGTAAGAAACTTCTTGTTTATATCGAAATCGGGTTAATCGTTGAACCATTTTGTTCTGTAAGACAAAAGCAGTACAGTAAAGTTACTATCAGAATAGTAAGATTACTATCAGGATAGTAAGGAGACCATCAGAATAATATTTGACATATTTCAAAGAGGACTATTCGAATAGTAATGGAACTATCAGAATAGTCTCAGTGCAAAATTATCAAATATTATTCAATTAGTGGAATGACTATTTGAATACTATAAGACTATCAGGATAGTAATTGAACTATCAGAATAGTCTCAGTGCAAAAATTCAAATATTATTCGAATAGTGAAGTGACTATTCGAATAGTCCATAACTGAAAAAGGTGATTCTATTCGAATACAAGAAGTGCTATTCGAATAACAGCAGCAGACTCTGTTTCTTTCAGAACTGGCGACATTCAGTATTTTGGTCATATCTCCCAAACCACAACTCGGATTGAGGCGAAACTAGTGGCATATGAAAATAGACTCCCACTGCATCATTTTGACATCAAGATCACATTAAAAGGAGTTCAGATGTGAGAGATATGATCTGTTGAAGTTGATACATGAATCAGTGTCATATTCCTGGACAGCTTTGGTATTTTGGACATAACTTCCAAACTACACATCGGATTGCAAAAAAACTGGTGCCATATCAAAATAGACTTAAATAGCTTTCCATAGATATATAATTTGTCACATTTGAAGCTATATCCTAAGAGCTATGACTTCTGGAATTTGTTGCTCGTGATGGCTCGTGAGTTCATCATCAAAGTGCATTATTCGAATACAACAAGTTGTATTCGAATAGTATATCATATCTTGTGTAGAAAGGCTATTCGAATAAGGGTTTGTCTATTCAAATATTAAATTTCATTATGAGAGAATATTATTCGAATACAAATGACACTATTCGAATAATATCATTTGTTTTACAAGGTAGCTATTCGAATAAGGAAGTCACTATTCGAATACACTTCAAGTTCTAAAAGTTTATTCGGATAGAGGATAAAGTATTCGAATAAATATTACTCATTATCAAAGAAGGCTATTCGAATACAACAGATGTTATCCGAATAACTAATTTTCCAGAAAACAAAGTATCACCCTGAAACTTCTGAGAATCATTGAACTTTTTTGTAACTTGTTCTTATTGATTCTCATCACTCTAACACTTTATTATATTAGTAATTAAGCATTCTCCAGGTGATCAAACAAGAATTAAGACACAAGATGGAGAAAGCACTTTTGTGTCAGAAGCTTCCAACGGCTAGTTCAACAGAAATTCGGTCATAATGCACTTTTGTAATTATAAGTTCGATCACAGTTGTCCTCAACTTCACCCCAAAAATTCGGTCACAGCGTCACTCGTACTGCACACCCTTCGTTGGACCTCATCAAAGCTGGCCGTTGCTCTCAACGTTGAACCCCGTCTTGCCCTAGCCCTAACCCTTGCTCCTCTTCTTTTCAAAGTCGAAGCTTTTCTGTTTTCCCTCTTTCACTTTTCGCTGAACCAAAGGTAAGTGCATTTTGTTTTCTAGCGCGTCATCAGCCTTCTGTTTTTTTTGGTCAAAGACCAATATTATATATTATTATTGCCACATCAGGTGCCTCCTAAGCATTACACATAGGATTATTTAACACCGTTTGCGCCACATGGGATCGTTTAACTTTGTTAAATGGGGAAACAAGTCCTTTTCAAAGTTCAGGGACTAACTATGATAACGGGGCAAACCTCAGGGACCAAAACCTCCTATTTGAAACCTCAGGGACCAAAACTCAAATTGACCAAAACTTGAGGGACCAAAACTTATATTTACCCTTTAAAATATAAGGTACTTATAATTAATTCACACAAAGCAATAAAAAAGGAAAAAAGTATGAAGGGCTTATTTGGAATAAAGTTTACAAAAGTAACTTGTGATGATATAACAGTTGGAAGCGCATCCTCTTCTCTTCTTGGTTTTCCTTTTCTTCTCTGACAATCTCATTTCCACCTAATTTAGATTAAAAAAAATGTATGGATGACTCATAAGTAATATTTTATAAAATTGTTATTATAATATTTTAAAAATTAAAAAAATTATTTTATTTTAAATTGCATTATGAAACGTTGATTAAATTTCAACAGTTTAAACTTATTTATTTATTTATTTATTTCAATAATAATAGTTTTATAAAATGTTAAATATTCACTATTCAATTTTTTTGAATATAAGGGTGGAGTGTTATTATAATATTTTAAAAATTTAAAAATTTTTATTTTATTTTATTTTAAATTGCATTATGAAACGTTGATTAAATTTCAACGGTTTAAAATTATTTATTTATTTCAATAATAATAGTTTTATAAAATGTTAAATATTCACCATTTAATTTTTTTGAATATAAGGGAAAGAAAGAAAGAAAAAATCAGAGAACCCAAGTCCCTTAAAAATAAACCCAAACATAGCCTAAATTTGTTATAATACTCAAATGATTCCCAATATCTCCCTTACTAACTACAATAAATCATATCATCATTTTAATCACTACCATCTTTATTCTTATTAAATATGGACACATATAAAAAAATATTTAATACTTTTAAAACTATCAAATACCTTATTAAAAAGACCAATATCAGCCCAAGAGGGTTGATCCTATTGGTTGAACAGGTGGTCTGCAGAACCGCACACCTGCCAAGTCTTGGGCTTGAATCCTGGGAAGTCCTCCTTAGGGCGACTCCGGATTAGTTTGCACTCACAAGGGTGTGGGATATCAGGAGAAGAAATTCAAAAAAAAAAAAAGAAAAAAGACCAATATCACTTTCTAGAAGAGAGAAGGTAGAGACTGAATGGTAAATTGTTCTTTTCTTATATATTTCCATTCCTAATTCTTGAAAGAATAATAGGAAGTTTTTAAATATGCTATTAATAAAGTGATTAAATCATTTTAGAAGTATTTTAAATTGTGCAAACAATTACATTTAATTGAAGACACAATTAAAAAGAAGTAAACATATTAAACATCAAGATATTTTAACTACTTTTTTGATATACGTGAATCTTAAAATTGGGTCTTATAATTATGGATAGATGGAGTAATTCATTCGTAAGGCGTAAATAAAAAAAATTATTTATACATTTTGAATTTTGAAATATACTAAAAAATTGTAATTTTTTTATCATTAATTAATTACAATTGATTATCTTAACATGTAATTTATTATTAATCATTAATTATGAATATTGTGTATTAATAGACTACATTGAGTGCTCTACGTCTCTTGTAAAATGTCTTGTATGAGACGCCCAATAAAATGTCTTGTATGGCGAAATATAAATAGAAAATGAGGAAGCATTAATTAACTCTTTCTTTGAATATCAAGTGGTAAAATGTCTTTTTTCATTATAAAATAGTATTCTTTTTCTTTTCACAAGGCTCGTCCTAGAAAGTTTTATGAGTCATAAACAAAATATTTTATTCATACTAGTTATCTTAAGCATCAATTACTTTTCTAATATATTTTTTGAATTTTTTGACCTTGCATATATCCCTTTAATTTTTAATTTTGGATTAGTGAAGTAATACATGAATTTATGAAATGAATAAGGACATTTTATAAAATTCTTCAAAAGTTTTTATGCATACAATAAATTTAGTATTTACTTTGAGTAACTTAATTGAGTTGGATCTTATGAGCTTATAAGGGTCAGAACATATGTCTTAGGAGAATTATGCTATGCTCTAGTGGAGAATTATACTATTCTCTAGTAGAGAGTATTTCTTGCACGTAAAAAAGAAAAAACATAATTGCGAAACTTTTCCTCAACTCTTTTTAAATTGATTTATTTCTTTTGTTCTTTATACTTTTCTTCATTGAATGGCCTCGTCCTTATCACCTTCATCATGATCAGACACTAAAGAATTCTTTTCATTCGCTCCTCTCCTCCTCTACAAGCTCCTCCTACTCCTCCTTCTCACTCTCCTCCTCCTCCACCATCACCCCCACAATGAACTTCACTTATCCACTTCGATTTCAACTTCTCATATCTAACGTTTGACTTTTTTTCTCCATCGATATCATAGACAAACGCAAGGATCTTCTAGTTCATTATCTTTTGATCTCCCTAGGATAAAACCAAAAGATGATCGCTATCTTTTCCACGCAAACTATGACTTCCAACATATGGTCAATGATTACATGGGAGGGCAAGGGCACAAATACAAGCGCTTGAAAGAACTGACATTTCTTGTTCGTTCTCTAAATGTGAAGGTGGATATATTACTGGTGAAGGATGGATATGATGATGTAGTAGATTCAATCTCTAAAACTTTTTATTTTTGTTTGTTTATTCACCCTCTCATTTTCTTTTTTATTTTTTGTTTATACTATGGGGTTGAATAATCAACTTCCAAAATCATTAAAAAATTCAAATAAAAAATGATTATTAAGTAAAACTCATCACACTAGTACAAAAAACATCTTTTAGACCGGTTATAGCGGATAAGATCTAAAAAGTATAAGCGGTGGTAATTTTATAATTATAAACAACTTGTGAGACCGGTTCCCTTAATATAAAGTCTAAACTATATTATTTAGACCGGTTGTCCCTCAAAACCGGTCTAAAATACCAAACCTTTTAGACCATTTGTTATTAAGAACCGGTCTAAAAAGTTAAACAGTAAAAAAATAAAATATTTCTTACTTTTAAGATCAGTTATTTGGGACACCCGGTCTAAAATATGATATTTTTAAACCCGTTGTTGTGTGAAACCTGTTCAAAAGAATTCGCCTTTCTCCATTCCATTGCTCGCGCCTAATTCTCGCTCTCTCTGAATCTCAATCCTCCCTTCTTCGCGCGATTCATCTGTTAGTCTTGTAGACTCGTCCCTTGCTCTCTCTCGAAGGAGTATCTCTATTTGTTCATCGTCTTCGTCTTTGTCTTCTGGGCAGAGAAATGAGGATTACGCTGCTTGCTTCACTATTCATGAAGATTAGGGTTCTCCTCTCCGACTGGTGGGAAGATATCAACGACTCTTCTCTGTGGCATGACGGTTAGTGTTATTTACGGCACTTGCCATGATTATGGATTTTCCTTCACAGTTCTTGTGATTGTGTTCTTAAGTTGTAATCTTCTGAATTGGAATTTCGCTGTGGTATATGTTAATTTTCTTTCTTTGGTCATTTTGTTTGAGCTAAGCTATTTCGAACATTAGCTATGTTAGTAGTCGCTCCTGGTAATCCTCATTTATACGGGATTTATTTTTTCGCCATGGGTTTATAACTGTGACTCTGAACTCGTTGTAACTATAGTCTATTTCCTTGTGAAGTTTTGTTTGATACATCATCGTTGGATGATATCCCAAAAGCTGAAATTAGAAGATGTGGATAGGTTAGAGGAATCAACTAAACTAGTAAGTAGGTAAAAAGATGTACCGGCAAAAGCTGGTTCTGGTGTGCCATCCCTATTAGAGGTTTGGAAAACTTTTGGTCATGTCTCATATCATATTCTCTGCTTTAAAGTTATGAGCTTACTTTTTGACATCACGTGACAAACCGGTACAACTTTTACTGCAAAGGGAATGTAAGTACTGGAATATGTAGGTAAGGAGACAATAGACTTGTTAATTAATAAAACTAGAATTGAGGTCGAGAAGGCTGATAAGGAAGCTGGAGAACAAAATGAAGAGGATCAATCATTTGAGGAAATGACATTTGATCGATGCTTTTACATATATGGAGGTCCAGAGCAGTTGGAGGTAACCATATCACAATTCTAAAGCATCATTGTCTATATCATGGCTTTAGCTAATCATTTAATATGTGTGATGTTGTCTGGAACTGGAGGCCTTGTCTAGTCATTATGCCCTATTGTTCAACCGAAGAAAACCTAAGTTATCACTTGAAAAAAAAATCTTTATATGATGGGAAGCTTAAAGAGGTCCAACAAATTTTCAATTTGAGTGCTGGATATGATGGAAGCAATGTTGATTTAAGCAAAGGAAAGAAAGTGGAAAAGGGAAATGAGGGAAGCAGTGATGAGATGAAGAATTTACATGACTCAAGTGTTTGCAACACTGCTGAAATAGCTGCAAGGTATTTAAACCTGCCCCCTCTCTAATTATTTGTACTTTTGTCACCCATCATTTAAATCTATTTCATTTTTAATGTGCTCAAATTTGCATTTCACTGCGTAAGAGATTGGAAATATGAGTATGACCAAGCTAGAAAATAAGCTGATTTGAATGTGAGGTCATCCTTATATTATATGCCCTAATTAGCTCTTCCCATGATGTGTTTTGCAGTTTTACAAGCACCTTGGGTGGACTCGCTGTCAATGATATAATTCAGCGAACTGCTAGAAGATTAGAATCTCTTCACTCAGAGGGTGTTCATGTATGAGGAAAAAAAGATATTTCAATTTACTATAACATTAGGAATAAGTTCTATGTTATCTATAAAATTCCTTATTGGAACTTCTAAAGTTTTTTGGAAATTTGAGTGAGGCAGTTTGCATTACTTTACAGAGACTATCAGAAATGTGCTGTTTTGTGATCTCTCAACTGTTGATCCTTGGCAAATCCATCATATCTAGTGTCAACAAAGCCAAGGATGAAGATGACAATGAATAGAATGCTAATATTGAATGGCCTGAGGACGTCGTTGAAAAAGCTAAGAGGATCAGAGTAAATGCCCAAACAATTATAGGATATGTGGAAGCAGTTTCCAATAGTTTTCTTATAGGTTAGTTGTCTATCACTTTCATCTTGTATAATTATATTCATATTGGTGGCATTCCAGTTAGGTCCCATTGTAATTGTAAATGTCCAAATAATTGTTACCCACAGTACCAAGATCTTGATAACTTTCCCCCTCAAATAGATGTATTTTTTTCATCACATGCATGAACATATTTATGGAAGAATCTACTAGCATATACCTGAATAGTTCTTGTTTATCATTACAAATAGTATATGAGGATTTTCTTGACAGGCAGCAATTACAAGCTATGTTAATATGTAAACAAGCATATCTGACGTAACTGAGGCATATCAAGCAGCCATTAAAAGTGCTATTGCTGAGTCTCATGAAGTTCATCCGGGACTTCGATTCAGGAAAAAGCCGGTCTTGATGATAGTAAAAAAATAGGGCACTCTTTTTTGGATTGAGATAATTTTTAATCCTTCCAATCCAAAAAAGTTAGCCATATTTATTTTTTTAAAAAAATATCACTTTTTAGATTGGTTGTTATAACAACTGGTCTTAAAAGTACTTTTGAGACCGGTTGTTATAACAACCATGACTTTTAAGACCAGTTGTTATAAGAATCGGTCTTAAAAGTCTTGTAAAAAAAGTTTTTAGACCGGTTTTCTAAAAAGTGTGAACTTTTTAGACCTGGTCTTCGAGCAACCAGTCTAAAAAAATGATTTTTAAGATCGGTTTCTTAATTGGTCTAAAAAGTAATAGACTTTTAAGACCGGCTGTATCAAGACCGCATCCATAATTGGTCTAAAATGTCATTTTTAACTGGTCTAAAAAGTGTTTTTTCCACTAATGTCACTTTTTAGAATATCATGCAAATACCTAACAGTTATCAAGAAAAAACCATCACCGTTTACAAAACCTAATGATTGTAATATAAAACCATGAACTTCCATTCATAGATTCATTGTGGTTGTAAATTAAGAACTATATGAAAATGTCACCTTTCATAATAGTTCTAAACTTATAACTATAAGCAAGTTTTGCCAAGTTTTTTAAAACACCCATTATTTAGCACCTATTCACATTCCCAAGTTATTACACTTGTCTTTGGTCGAACGTTATCCACCATCCTTGGAATCCCACAACTCTTATTGACTTTTCTGACCGTCCACAGTTGCTTTCAAGTGAACCACATTCTCCACTACTTTCTTTGAACTTCGGTATGACAGCTACACGAGTTGCTTCAATTGCCCTAACTCACTTTTTGGTTTCAGAGCCCTAGCTTGGTCACATTCCTTCACATGCTCTATTCTCCTTATTTTTAGGTATGATTTCTCTTCTACATTTTGCATTTTCCTTATTTTCTACTTCATCTTTGCCTAGCTAGATTTTAACCTTAGTTATGTATCATGGTTTATTTTGGAAAACCCATTACTCTGTTCCCTATAGCTGACTAAATGAGTTTTGTTTTCTAGTTAAAATGGCTAGTTCTGGTTCCTTTGGCACTGATACTACCCCTAGTATTGATATTACGCCTAGTCAAACCAAATACTTAACCTAGGAAAAGGCGCTAGAATGAGTGTGAGATATTGTAAAGAGGGGCCGCTGCACCTTGACTTTTGCCAATAAAGAGAAGCCTTTGGAGAGAAAATTTGATGTGATATGGAATGATAAGGGTCAAGCTTGAGCCATAACACTTCGTTAGCTTTATTGGCTTAATGGTAAGGACTAACATTCCTATCACACTGGGTAACTGGCGTTGGGGACAGAACGAGTATGCAGACATTATTTGAGACAATATCAGGGTAAGGTATATATGCCTACTAATTATTTGCTATGTACTTGTAAAAAATGTTAACTTGAATTGTGTGCTTTGCAATCCATAAATGATATAGACGAAAATTACAAGAAATTTGTACTCAAGAAGGCATCCCGATCTTCTTAGGACCAGATTTGGATTGACCAATACAAAATACTAGGGTCACCGTCAACATCAAAGAAATAAAAAGGAAAAAAATTATGTAAAGCTCCAGAAACAATGCGATGACATGTAAAAACAAATCCTATTTCTCACACAAGAGCTAATGAAGGAGCTTTGTACAAAGCAACAAGGGGGAAATAGTAGCCTAAGTATTAGAAGTAGTTGCACATTTCCAAGCCATGATTTTCCTAACGGATTGACATAAGTTGAACGTTTTGCTGATAGACTTGGACACTATATAATTGCAACGGACCACATGTTCAACCGCCCAATGGATAACATGATTCATAATGAGCCTTTACCTCCTGAGCATGTTAAAGCACAAATCAATACCAATATCGACCCTAGCTATCTGCTCCTTGTGGCCACCAAAGACACATATATATTAGGAGGGGCTATGGGCAGCTATGTTGTGTGGCCTCACCGTTGACTTCAAGTATGCAAGCCGACAAAGAAGTCCACCTCTTAAAAGAAGCTGTCCACCAAGTCCAACCACCTAATCAGTTCAAGACCCCCATTTAGTCTAAGAAGATGAAGCATCCTACCCCTAATGATCAATCCAAGAAGAAGTCATTTTCACATAATAAGCCTATTGGTCAATCTGCTCAAAAGTCCTTCCAAGAATTCGTTGACAAGTTCTTCATTTCAAACTCATTTTCACTGATTAGAATTCAGAGAGAGTTCTTTGACCTACTAGAGCAAAAGGAAGCTATAAGCCAAGAGCTTCTTTCTGAGGTCCTGAATAAGGAGATGGCAAGTACAAGCTCTGTCAACTTCTTTATGAGGTATTTCTTCAACTGTGATTAAATAGTTGGCTTCTTAGAACTTTGATTACATTTTGATATATTGGTTTTGGCACTTCAGGCATCTGTACCGTACTTACATCCTCCCCCACGGCCTCCAGGACAAGATCAAGTTCAATTGCCCTGACAATCTCAATAACTAGGGTGATGGCATGAAAGAAGATGTGAAGCAATCTCATGAGAGGTTTCTGGGAGATGAATTCATTAGGAGAGCGCCTGTAACCCCCTTAACGATTTAGGCCGAGATTAAGTTTATAAATCAAGATTAAGTAAAATTAGAGACTATGATACAAATTGGGACTTAGAAAATACACTTTTAGCCCAACTCAGGGTTTACTAAAACTTTTCTAAAACCTGTTTAACAATGGCTCATATTCACATTTCAATATACAAATGGCCTGTACCGGTTGATTTCATTCATACATATCAGAGTATAAAGTAATTTCCCGACACACTCAGGTTCTTTTCACTAAGTAAGGGTCTAGAAGGTACAATTACCCATAGAGTTTCCCATAATAGGGGGATTACACAAATACTCTCCAATTGATTTACAAAATGATAACCAATTTTTCAAAATAAACTCCTAGCCAGGAGCTCTATCCACTCTTCGTCGCCCGCTTTCCTTTAGATCCTTCAG
Organism: Inga laurina; assembly: GCA_963855925.1. Taxonomy (NCBI): domain Eukaryota; kingdom Viridiplantae; phylum Streptophyta; class Magnoliopsida; order Fabales; family Fabaceae; genus Inga; species Inga laurina. The sequence continues at coordinate 29,213,588 of OY979710.1, forward strand.
CCCTGTCTAAATATTTGTTTTTGGGAGAGTGAGATTCTAAGGAATCCCCATAGTAACAAATCACTCATAATATGCACGACATCAAAGATGAAAGTAAATCATTTATACAACACACAGCAATCACAACAATAGCTGCAACGGCCAGGGTAGGTATCATGGGCATTGTCCCCCTTACGACGGCTTACACTGTACTGCTTGCTGTATTGCACATCCACATGAACATATCACATATATCACCACAACTGGGATCTATATAAAACATTTCACAACACGCAACCCCACGGGCTGGATACTCAAATAGGAATCCATGATTCCATAACGCAGCCTCGGCACTTACAACGACAGATACAATGGCCAGGGTAGGTATCATGAGCATTGCCTTTACGATGGCTCACACTGAACTGCTTGCATGTAATGCCCTATGGTCGATAACACATTCACAATGATAAACATGCATACCAAGTATCACACACAACATGAGAGAAAAGTCACTACCTTGATCCTTCCGGGTGTGTCTTGGCGCCGGTTTCTCCCGAGTAGGGCAAATATCGAATCCTATATTCATAATTAGGGACAAAGAGTCAATTCTCTATTCCAATTCTCAATGACTTCTTAACACTTAGTTTGGTTATCATTATTTCTCTTTTAGTACCCAATAATAACCCTATCAATAACTCTAAAAGGTTGGAAGACTATCCCCAAATATCCCCTTTTCGAAAGCTCAAACCTAATATTTCTCACTGAGACACTCGAGTGAAGGTGGCCTCACTCGAGTGATATTGTACGGATACTCGAGTGAAGGAGACCTCACTCGAGTGATGGTACGGTCAACACTCGGGTACCAGAGAGTGAACAATAGTGAGTGAGTACCCGAGGGCACAAGAAACTTTTTAGAGATCAGGAGGACTCGAGCACAGCCCATTGCACTCGAGTGAATACCATATACTCGTGAGTGAGAAGGCACACTTTTACACCATAACCGTGAGTGACAACCCGAGAGGCAAGTCCTTGGTTTCAAATACACCTGTACTCGAATGATAGGAAGCTCACTCGAGTGATGTCCCACCACATTTGCAAGTGAGGCAACATTTGCCTTTGACCACGCAAGTGCAACAAGAACACAGAGAGTAGAAAGGAAGTTTACACTACCGCACTCGAGTGGAACTCATCACCACTCGAGTGATGTTCATCCCTCACTAGAATGAACTCACTCTTACTCAAGTGATTTTGTCAGAAACCAGAAAACGCAACAAAATTGACCACATTTTCTAACACTTGCCCAATTGATCCCAATGGACTCAAAACTCCTACCAAAGCTATTCCTACACAAAAACATCCAAGGAATTCAACGGAAACATCAGAATTATCCAAATCCTACTCTATTATCATGCTTTGGTTTTAGGCAACATAATCATCCAAATTCCAAAATCATCCAAACATTCCATTCCCATCCCAAATCAATCCTATCTATCCATATTTATTCCCAACATACCATTTCTATGCCAAAAACATGCCAAAAGCCCAGTGGTCATCATTTTCGGATTAAAGGCCAAATTTCCAGAAATTTTCAAACTAAACCATTTGGCATAAAACTTAGATGGATAGATTAGTCTCACTTACCTCTTTCACTTTGCCAAAGAGATTTCTTGATTCACCAACCTCTAAAATTTCGTGTGGTCTCGAATCAACACCAATGGCCAAACTCTAAACACCAAAATGAAGCTCTCACTCTAAGGATCAACATTAATGAAGTGAGTTTTGGCATTAGAGGGCATTTACTCACCTTAGATCAAGCTTTTTCTTCTTCTTCCTTGGCCAACAATGGCTGCATGCATGAGAGAGAAGAGAGTGAGAGATTGTAGCGCCCAAAATTTGAAAAACATGTAGCCGCCACCAAAATTTTAAAGATAGGATAATTTTGGAAACTTTTTTTAAAAATGGAAACTGATCTATAAAAACCATTTAGGGTTCGGGAGTCGATTGTGTGTGGGGAAGGTGTTAGGCACCTCACAACACTCATTCATAAGAATAATTACCCTAAGTTAATTATTTAAAAATATTATGGCCTTTAACTTTATTATATTTACCCAAATAAAAAAAAAGAATATTTACAAAACTAAATGAAATGAAAACTAAAGAAGAAAAAAAAACACTTATTTACAATAAGAAAAAATATATTTATTTAAAAAAAGGACATTTATTTACAACAAGAAAATAAGAAAAAATATATTTATTTACAAAATTGGACTTGACCTAGGATGAAAACCTAGGGCCTACGTACCCTTTAGAGGGATCAAAGCCCACGTAGTTCGGAGGTAGAAATGCGTGTCACTTTGTTTGTGTTTTTTAGAAAAAATGTTTATTTAATTTATTTGAGAAAAATATATTTTTTTATTTGGTTTGTATTTTTTATTATTTTTTTTAAAACGTTTTTTTTTTTAATTTATGAAAGAACTTCTTTTATTTTTCATGAAAGGGAGCTTTTCCATTTTATTTTCATTTATCAAAATGTGTCAAAATATTTTTTTTTTTTGAAAAAGGACCTAAAAAAAGAAGAAAAGTAGCACAAGTTAAACAAAAAGAAAGTCAAATGTGAGGAGATTTATGCATACCTTTTATCCTTTGAACCCGCTCTTGATTCCAAAAAGAACACGTCCGGCAATGTATATGTAATAATTCAATGGGACAAAGCAAGTCTATTTAATTCTTGATCTCATATTCAACGTCCAACACTATTGGCATATATTGGGATAAGATAAAAGACAAGAATGAAGTCATAGAAGAGGGAGAGGGAGTCAACACAACATATATTGAATGAGCAAAAAAAAAAAAAAAAAAAAAAAAAAAAACACACACACACACACACACAAGAGCAAGTTATAGTGAAGGGAGAATTTGTCAAAGATCACCACGTTGCTATACCTTCATTTACGTAGAGTAGTGTGTATAAGGCAAGTAAATGGAAACCAACAAAATTCTTGCAATTCTTATATATAAGGATTTGCCCATCATTCAAATGGGTATGCCTCCATCTCTAATAAGAAATGTTCATTGGCTTGGGCAAGAATATTAAGACCTTATTTAGATAAAGCAAAACAAGACAGCTTCTTATGTCAACTCCCCTTCCCCATGAGAATTATGTATGAGCAATGAAAATGAGAAACTAAAATTAGCTCCCTACCTTGCCTTTCTCTCCTCCCAAAATTCTTTTTCTCTTGCTTCAACCCTTACACTCCTATTTATAGTTTCAAGGTAGGGTTTTCTTCATAAATGCTCTTTCTTTCTTTCTTTTTTTAATTTTCGTTTTTTTATTTTTTGTATTTTCTATTGATAAAACTTCCTAACTTGACCTAATTATCATTAGTGGATATTTTTTTCGTTTTTAATTTTTTTTTCATTATTCTCCCCACAAGTAACTTCCTAATTTAAACCTATCAACATAAATGATATTTTTTTATTTTTTTTATTTTTTTTTCTTTCAATGATGATTGCCAATTTGGATACCAATCATTATCAATTATTTTTGTATTTTTTAGTGGGGCGCGGAAAAAATAAGGTGTTCACAGAGATGGAGTGTGAAGGAGAAGGAGAAATGATGATGAACCTACTCCTTCCATGTCCAACTGAAAAAGAGGGATAGAGAGGAGAGAGAAACATTAAAATAATGCATTTATCTTTTCCTGCCTTCACCCACAATCTTGCCAAGTGTCACCATCCCATTGGCTCTCCTAAAGCAAACACCCAATTAGTCACTTTAATCCCTCAATTAGCCATTTAGTCACACATCTCATTTTTCTCTTAGCTAGTAATTAATTTCTCTCTTAATTACTAACTTATGACCAATAATTCCATTCTTTCAATTTTCCACCACTTATGGCATGTTAATTAAAATTTGCCACAAAATACATAATAATTTCAATTTAAATTCACAATTATTCATACTAATTGTCATTAGCCCTTAATCAAAATTTAGGACATTACAGCGTCAAACAAAAAGGACACTTACTTCTTGGTGCCTTACATTCAAGTGTGGGCACATCATTACCTATACTTAAATTATGTTTTATTTATTTTGTAATTATCCTGACAGCGTAATCTATTGTACTTAGGGGACAATTGATGCTAATAATGGTAAATCCAATGCGCAAAAAAGATTTGGTGCTGTGACTCTATGAGCGGGGTTCCAGACATGAGACCATACTTGTAGGAGACATTCAACTAGTAAGTTGTCCATTCATTATCTCTTTTAATTAAGTTCAGCTTGCATGTTTTTATATATATAATTTTTCATTGTACTTCTCAGAGTAGTGTACAATTACCGCACATAAAATGGTCTCGACTGTAGCACATGCAACCTCAATGATGGTCGCTTCAGATGCGACTTCCAATGACTGAATACAAGGGTATATATATTATTCACCAATAACTATAATATTAAATTGAAGCACACATAGAGCATATATATATATATGACTGACAACCAAATTTTTCCCCTAATTTCTTTATATAACTTCCATTATTATTTCTTTTTGTGCACAGTATTTAATGACTCTTGCACGAGGTTTAGACACTCACAAATGGAAGCAGTGGCTGAAGAGTTGGTGACATCTATTCAACATACATCAGTAGGAGATGAAAATCTTTGAATGGCTATAAATTTCTAGATACTAATTTGTTTGTTTTAAATTTTTGGTTTTAATAAGTGTATACATGTACATGAATGATTGTAAATATATTCTGATTTGTTGTATTGTTCTATATATGAATGACTATAAATGTATATTCTGATTTGTTTCGTATAAATGTATATGCAGGGGAATTTCGAAAGCAGAACTCCCCTCCCAATTTTTTAACAAAAATTCAATACATCATGATTGTTACCTAACAACTGTTATTTATGTCAACTATATATAATCAAGGTATTAAAACCCGGACCGGGTATTGAACCGGTCGGGGTACTGGGTTAAGGGTCAGTGGGTCAAACCGGAGCTAAACCGGGACCAAACCGGTAAGAAATTGAAAATTTTAGATTTATAGTATGAAATTCTAAAGGAAAAATTTATTTATTTTTAAATAGTAACCCGGACCGGACCGGTTTACCGGCCGGTTCGTCAGTTTCCGGGCCTGTTACATAACCCTGTATATAATAGTATTTAAATAAATCCATTAGCATTGTCATAAATATATAACAATTATTTTGAAAGAACCATTAGATATGTTAACACACACACACACACACACACAAAAACAGTTGTTAAAGCATAACTGTTATGCATTATGCAAGTTGTAACCCCTTATCTTGATAGCCATTAATATGGTTAAAAAATGTGTCATTAAGTTAAATTCGAGACCAACGGATAATTTAAAACTCATTAAAGATCTTGACTTCAAGACAGGCCTCACCCTATGATAAAGTAAGTTTTCAAAAAATTTTCCAAAGTTTGTTTAATACGGTCTCACAACCACTTTTTGAATATATTTGGCCTGTGCAGTTCGGTTCCATTCATCAAATATCAGAGTGTATAACAAAATTTCCGATGCCTCTCGGGTTTCCTTCATTCAAAAAGGACTTGCAGGACATATTTTCCCATTTCAGTTCCCATATCGGGGATTACATACAACCTCACACATTTATAACATATACAATTTACCCAATCATCCTAAAAGTATGGCAACCATCACTAAAGCTCAAAACTCCAAGCTGGGAGCACTAGCCGCCTTTCATCACTTGTTTCTCCTTAGATCCGCTTACCCTGGCTGTAGGTTAGTCATTGAAAAGAGTGAGATTCACATGAATTTCAGTAGTAACAATTCACTCAAAAAATATCGATGAATAAAAAACTGGATCGGACCTATACCGGTTGAACTAGTCAAAACTTGTTAAAACCATTTGAACCAGTGGTTTGAATGGTTCAACAGGTTTGCTATTTTTTCTTTTTCTTTTTTGAAAAATGAGATATCTGGTTCAACAAAGAGGCTGAAAAAGAAAGAAAACCATATATCTAGACTGATATACATACAATCTATGATATTTCAATAAATTATAAGAACAAATTTTAATTTCAAGGCCTCAAAAATTTAAAAAACAACAAGAATAAATGAAAAAAAATTATATATTAAATACATATAATATATAATATTTTAGTGAATTAATTTGATATGATTCAAGTAATCAAATCTAACATAATCAATCAATTTTATCTATAGAAGTTTAAAAATATATTAATATATACATATTGTTACTAATAAATTGTAATATTTTAATATGATCGGTTCGACCACCAGTTAGACCTTGGTTAACCCATTAACCCTTGAACCTGTTCCATGACCAGTTTATTGCCTGGTTCAGTTTTTCGTTCCTTGTAAAATATATAATAACAAAGCATGTAAGTGAATCACAAAGAAGCATTACAATAGCATCCACAGTAGCAATCACATTTGTGACTTTTGTCACATCACGACAACTCTCATGACTGTCTACACAATATGACAGCTTTCACTGTATTCACAATAACGACAACTTTCATTGTATTCTCAATAACAACAGCTATCACAGCTGTATTTGCAGTAGCATTTACATTCGTCACAATTCAATGATAAACACAAACATACAATGCATTATACATGGTTTAAGAGAAATAGTCATTACCTTGTTCTTTCAGTTCGTGTGCGGGCACCAATTTCTTACGCTCAGGGCGGATATCAAGCCTATAAATCATAATCAAGGACGACTAGTGATTCCCTATTCCAATTCTTAATTCCAAAATACTTAGAGTTGGTTATCATTTGTGACCTTTAGGTAGCTACTAGAAGCCCAGACAAATGCCTAAAGGATTGGGAAAATCTAGACAAAAGACCATCTTTCAAAAGTTCAAAATGAAGATTTTTGGGTATTGGCCATGGTCAAGCCATTCTCTGGCCGCGGACAAGAGATGGTTAGAAAGGTTTGAGTTAGGGCTAAGAACTACTAGTCGCAGTCAAGATCAGGTCAGAAACTTTTAGGCCGTGGCCAAGACCCTTTTGGCCGCGGCCAAGAACTGGTCAAACACTTTTTACCTGCAGCTAAGAACCACTGGCTGCAGCCAAGAAGTGACCTGTTTCTTGTCTGACTTCTAATGACCATAACTTTACGTACACATATCAAAATGACACAAACTTTATATCATTTTAAAGCTCGTAATGTCTACTACAAAACTGGAAAGTTTCACAACTTTTTGACATCATTTACTATTTCAAAACACCATACAAAGTAGGTTCCCTGCACAGAATTTCCACTTGACAACATTTCCATTTTTCAACCTAAGTTTCCAATGGTTCCAGAATTCACAACCAAGACTACTCCCACACAGTTTATCACAATCCAATGGAAGTGTCAAAACAACCAAATTCTCACTCCTTTTACATGTTCTATTTTGGCAACATTTCAACACAAAACTCATAATTGTCAACATTTCACATTCAAGACTCCAAACCAATTCCATTGTCCAAAACACAACACAAGACACCATTCCAAGAATTAAAGCATTATGAACTCTCTAAAACCTTAATTACACAAAAAATAGGAGAAAAATCCAGAAATCAAAGGTCTCAACCAATGATCACAACATATACACCAAAAGGTTGCTTTTGCTCACCTCTTTCACTATCTCTAGCTTGTTCCTTGATTCTTCAACCATCAATTTTCTTTCCTTCTCCTTTCTCTTTCCTCCTCCTTCTTAAACGAAAATGAGAGCTGGAGAGAGAGAGAGAGAGAGAGAGTAGATTATGAATGATCAGCTTTTTGCACTCCCTCCATGCCCCTAGCCAACTTAAAGAGAGAGGGAAGAGAAAATGAGTTGAAACTTTGACTTCCATCTATTGGCCCATATGATGCCAAATGTCCTCATCTTGTAGCTTCTTTCAAATGCATGCAACCATGTGATTATTCCTTCTAATATTATTAGCCATTTAGTCACTCCTCTTGATCTATTAGTTGATAATAAATTCCCTCTTCGGTAGCTGACTACCGACTAATTAGTCGATAATTTTCTTTCTTCGTATTTTGCCCCTGATTATGGCAATTCCTTTTGGATTGCCACTTAACACATTATTTGACCCCTTTAGCTCATACCATGCACCCTCCCCTCTATGTTAATTCAATTTAGGCTTTGTCACCATAATTGAGTTTAAATACAGGGTTCGGACACTGTCTACTGCTAATTTGGGTCATAATTCACATTGTATTCTCCAAAATCATTTGGCTACATTAATTACATTCACTTTGGAGACAATGAGTCTTTATACAAATGCTGGGGCATTACACAAGTACTACCATATATTATGACGGTTGTTCACGTGTGCTTGTTAATTATTATTATAGCAATGCACATATTATGGTTTTACCAAGCCTTAATATATAATAGGTGTTATAGTATAACCGTTATTATAGCTCTAAAACAAATAACGGTTCAAAATCGTAATTCATCTATGCGGAGCATATATAGCACCTGCAAATATGACGGTTCGGAACCATTATATATGACATATAATAACCATCATAAAAGGCATTTTTTGTAGTAGTGTCTATCCCTTCCTTCTTTTATAATTTTTATTTTTATCATTCAATAAATAAAACAAAGGTTCACATTGTGGGGGACATTAAAGTTCCTTTTTCATATAGTAACTGAAATTTTGGATCAGATTCAAGCATTCTCAAGTCTAAAATACGTAGTTCTTTCATAATCTTTTAAAGTCACAGTATCTTTCTCAAACCTGAAACTTACTAACATTTAAGCGATAATAACTCTTTGGGAAAATTCCAAAAAACTACAAACAAAAATAGGAAAGGACAGAAAGGTTGGGTGAAAATAACAAATCCCAAATCAGTAAGGTATGAGGAATCTGGGTTTTGAAATGTTAACAAAATGACCAAGATACCCTCCTAATTGACAGTGAAAGGAAAGAAGACGAGAGCTAACGAGTGTACAGATTTTTGGCGCCAAAAAGTGACGAAACAGGAGGAAATGCTACCGAAACCAGAGGCAAGCCACGGGTAAGTAAATTTGAGAGAGAAATAATCATTGTGATGTGTTTTTTGAATGTTAATGGAATCTGGTCTGTGGTTTGTGGTTGCTATTTGCGAAATTGGAGCTGACGTGTTATGGGTAAAGGGGTGTTAGATGATTGGACAAAAAAGGTAGTGGATTTAAGGTAATGGGACAATGTTGATGGTTGTGTGATGGATTCGATTGCATTTTGTTGAGTGATTGATGAAGCTTGTGCCTTTTTTGTTTACTGTCAGTGTTTACGTGATGGGTGTTGAATCAGGGGAAAGGTGGCTAGCGGTGGATAGTAAGGTTGGGGGAGAGTGGTGTTACTAGTGAGTATGGAGATGTGAAGACCTATTGGCTGGGTGTTAATAATAGAGGCAGAGTGACGACATGGGCAGAGTGTTGTTATTTGTGAATATGGAGATGTAAAAGTACATTATGTTGTTGTTAATAGGAGATTCAGGGTGATGATTTATGGGTGTTGTTAACAGTGAATATCGAGATGTTAAAGAACATTATGTTGTTATTAATAGGAGATTCAGGGTAATGATTTGTGGGTGTTGTTAACAGTGAGGATGGAGATGTTAAACATATAGTATTGTTGTAAATTGTAGGTGGTGGGTGATAGCAGGGAAGTTAGCTGGTTTAATAATAAATTTTTGTCCAGACAAGCTTACTGGAGTGAGATTACAAAGAGTGGTATAACTTTAATGTATGTTTTTTTTGGTTTTTCAGGTAAGCATGCAAAATGACATGTAATGAAGGTTCATCATCTTTGAAGGAATTATTTTGTTTTTTTCATGTTGGAGGCAAATTAGTGTGTAATGATGAAGGTAAAATTCAATATATTGGAGGTTATGTGAAGGCGAAGTGGCTAAAACAGCTGATAACACTGAAAGATTTGAGGTTAATGATATGATCATGGTTTGGGATTGATTATAACATGTGTGAGATGAAATATACAGTGAGCTTTGATGAGAAGACACTAATAGATTTAAATGATGATAGTGAAGTTAAGAACTTGTATGACTATAATGAAAGGAGTGGACATGTGTATATAGTACAAAAAGGGAATGATAATGTGTTAGATATATCAATTGAGGCAGACATATAAGTGTAAATTTTTTTAGGTTTTATAGTTGTTATTTATAAAGCTGTTGTTGGTTATTAACGAACCGCAGTTGTTATTCACTGCAGGGTTGAACATGTACTGGGACTATCACAAATAAAGATCCACTCAATGTCCAAGCATTGTGGAAAATGATTATGAACCAGTCAGTTATGAAAGTGTTGCTGCTTGTTTGACGGCTGAAATTGGTGGAGGATGTAATAGGCTGCCCTGTGGAGTAGAGAGTACACCTACACCAATGCCGGAGTTGAACTGTACGAAATGGAGGGGATTACTTTCAAGAGTGATGCAGAGTTTTGCACATACAGATGCTTTTAAGCAAGCACTGTACAAGTACAGCATAGCACACAAGTTTGAGTTTGAATATGTGAGATATAGCAAGGACAGCATTTCAGTTAAATGTAAGATTTTTGGATGTCCTTGGAGGGTCAAGTTACTGTCAACCCACTCATGGTTTTTTTGGGAGATGGGTTGTTGTCGGTTACCAACAGTAGGTAGTTAGTGTAATTAGTGTTTGATGTAATCCAATCTTTGTGACAAGGAAACATTATGTACTACTCCACAGTTAATGTTCCCTTGTCATGACAGATGTGAATGTGTACAAGGGGCAGTGTGTAACTCTTTTTGGGCTTTATATGGTTGCTGAATGTAATTATGCAGAATGTGATCTGACAGCAACTGAGCAACTGACAGATATATGAAGGTGTTAATGAATATAACCATGTTGTTATTCTAGAGGCACGTGGTGTTATTACGGTGGTAACATATTTTTTTGCAAACTTGTTTCTACACACGTCTTCTGTTGTCCGTTTTAATGTAAAATGTGAAAGGTGTTGTGCTTGGGCAGCGACGCTAAAAAGTTTACATTTATTGTTCGGCAGATGTTAATCAACGGAATAATGTTGTTAATTATGAACATAATGTTGTTAATAAAGAAAAGAATGAGGTTATTACGTGGATACATGTGTTTTCCCATCTACACGACCACGTCCTTATTCCTTTGAAGATGTTAATGAATGAGGCCTAGTCGTTAATAGCGAAGGTAATGATGTAATTACGTTGATACATGTTGTGTTTCCCACCTACAGACAACCTCCTAACTTGTTCCTTCAAAGATGTTAATAGACGAGGCCTAGTCGTTAATATCGAATGTAATGATGTAATTACGTGGATAGAAGTTGTGTTTTCTCATCTATATGACGCCATCCTAACTTGTTCATTTGAAGATGTTACTGAACGAGGCCTAGTCATTAATAGCGAATGTAATGATATTATTAAGTGGATACAAGTTGTGTTTCCCACCTTCAGACCACCTCCTAACTTGTTCCTTTGAAGAAGTTAGGGCCCGTTTGGTATGATGGAATTGATTTTGATGGATATGGAAATGGATATGGATATGGATATGGAAATGGAAATGGAGGTAGAAATGAGTTTTAAAAGTATGTTTGGTATGTCATGGAAATGAGACTTAATATTTATATCAAAAGACCAAAATACCCTCCTAAATAAAAAAAAAACTTTCTCAAATAAACCTATCCCATCTTCATCTGCGAAAAGAACTTCTCAGCATCGTTCTCTCTCCTCCCTCTCCTTCTTCCTCTCCAACTAGACAGCATCCCCTTCCTCCTTCGAGCAGCTTTTTCGCACAGACCTGATGGGCATAGCTCGACGAGCTCCATTGGCATAGCTCGACTTCTCCTCCTCTACACTTGTGAACTCTTCGCACAGATCCGAGTAGGAGGTCGCCGTCATCGTAAGAGGTTGTCGCCGTCTCAGTCCTGGATTGCCGAAGAGGATGAAGAGAGCTATCATGGTGGGAGGAGAGGATGAAGATCTGACGAGGTTTGCAAGTCGAAGGTCATGATCGTAGGTCGCCGAAGGTCGCCGTCTGCCGTTGCCTGAGGTCGCTGTCTTGGGTTGCCGGAGGTCGCTATCACTAGGTTGCCGGAGGTCGCGATCGGAGGTGAGTGCTTGCTGTGGTAGTCGGGTAAATGCTGGGTGTGGTCTGAAACATGAAAAAGAGGGTAGGGGCAAAACAGAAATCCACCCACATGGAATTACAAATCTTTGGTTTTTATGTGGAATTCAAATAGGTGGATTTGGCATCAATTGCTTCCACATGGAATTGGAATTGAGAGCCAATTCCATTGTACCAAACAAACTCAGAGATGGAATTGAGCTCCAATTCCATTTCCACCTACTTCAATTCCAGCGTACCAAACAGGCCATTAATGGACGAGGCCTACTCGTTAACAACGAAGCTAATGATGTTATTACGTGAATACATGTTGTGTTTTTCCATCTATATGACTCCGTCCTAACTCGATATTCATTGTTAACAACACCCACAAATCATCACCCTGAATCTCCTATTAACAACAACATAACATACTTTTACATCTCCATATTCACAAATAACAACACTCTGCCCATGTCGTCACTCTGCCTCTATTATTAACACCCAGCCAATAGGTCTTCACATCTCCATACTCACTAGTAACACCACTCTCCCCCAACCTTACTATCCACCGCCAGCCACCTTTCCCCTGATTCAACACCCATCGCGTAAACACTGACAGTAAACAAAAAAGGCATAAACTTCATCAATCACTCAACAAAATGCAATCGAATCCATCGCACAACCATCAACATTGTCCCATTACCTTAAAGCCACTACCTTTTTTATCCGATCATCTAACACCCCATTACCCAGTACGCATCAGCTCCGATTTCGCAAATAGCAACCACAAACCACAGACCAGATTCCATTAACATTCAAAAAACTAATCACAATGATTATTTCTCTCTCAAATTTACTTACCCGTGGCTTGCCTCTGGTTTCGGTAGCTTTTCGTCCTGTTTCGTCACTTTTTGGCGCCAAAAATATGTACACTCGTTAGCTGTCATCTTCTTTCCTTTCACTGTCAATTAGGAGGGTATCTTGGTCATTTTGTTAACATTTCAAAACCCAGATTCCTCATACCTCACTGATTTGTGATTTGTTATTTTCACCCAACCTTTCTGTCCTCTCCTATTTTTGTTTGTAGTTTTCTGAAATTTTCCCTAACTCTTTTTAATAAAAATGCTCGTTTTACTAAAACCAATACTTAGTTATTGGTGTGTTCTGTTTTACCACTTAATGTTTATTTGCTAGAGTTCTAGAAATATTCATTAATCAAGAAGAATGGATTTATGGCGGTTTGACTAGACTTTTGCATTTTTAGAACCTAATAATTTGATGACTATATCTATTTGGATCGTGATAACCACCCGTCTGTCCTTGAGAAGTCATCGGCATACTGGCAGACCCCTCCCATCCTCTCTTTTATTATTTTGAATTTTTACTTTATTTTCCTAAATAATTTCCTTTTTTTTAGTTTCCTCAAAGGGTTAAACCTAATTTTAGTCCTTATAGTTTACCTTGATTTTAGTTTGATCCCCAAAGTTTCAAACATGTAGTTTTGGGTTTTCAAGTTTGCTCTATTTAAAACAGTTAGTCTCTATAGTTTGAAAAGGACTTAAAATTCATACTATCAGTGTTAACTTTGCACACGTGTCATTAACTCCATTTGAGTTGCTTATGTGGCACGCTAATTGGGCTAGCTGATTTGGTAATATGTTGTGATGTTTACATTATAAAGTCTTCAATTTAAAATACACCCACACAAGGGCAAAACGCACGCATGGACGAGTCTGAAGGAAGCATAAGAGAAAGATTTTGCATCGTCATCACCAACACCATTCATGGCTACCTCAAGGCAAGGTGGGTAATGGTTGAGCCTGAAAACAAAGTAGCTTGGTTTATGCATCACAAGTGTGATAAAAGCATTGTTTGGCTGAATATTCAGGCCTTCCGCCAAGTTTAGAGCAAAACTAAGGATTTTGTAATGGAATTGAAGTCAAGATTCTACGATTCATTTACCTGAAAATTTTATGGTCTTTATCAGTAACAGAGGAGAGTGAGGGAATTGTAATGGAGTGTTTGTTCAGTTTCTAAATTCCTAATAAGTTTAAAGGCAAAAGATCAACATTATCTCCCTTGTTTCTCACGAACTGACTGATTAAAAACATGAATGAAAAGCAAAAGAAAGGGGATTAAGGCCAGTGTATATATCGGAATCTGAAGGGAAAACAAAATATGGGAGAAGGGGTTAGGTTTAGCGGACCCACAATTGTGCCTGAGAATTCTGATCTAGATGTCACCGGAGTGTCGGCCGGTGTTGTTTGGCATTCCAGTGCCGTGGCCCTTTCCTTTTCCCATCAAGTGGCTAATGTGTTAAGTCTGATGTTTTTTCTATATAAATTTTTTTAAATATTTATTTTTGTATTTTATAATCTCTTCACCAAGTCAGCTTGCCTAGTAAGTATATATGCCGCGTAAGGTGTTAGTACGACGTAAGCACAATTAACATAGTCAATTGCAGGTCCAAGTTCTTTTCAAACTATAGGGATTAACGGTTTTAGACGGAATAAATTTGAGGAACCGAAATCACTTGTTTAAAACTTTAGGGAACAAAATCAAAATGAGGATAAACTACAATGACCAAAAGTGGGTTTACCCCTTTCTCAAACAACCCTGCAATTAACTTCTCTTATCGTCTCTCTTCTACAATTATCACACTAGTTTAATCCACAGAATTAAAATTGAAGTAGACTCAGCAAAGTGATATGACCTAGGTTTGCCACTAATCTACATTAGGGGTTAATTTAGTAATTAATTTAGTGTATATATATATTGATATGTGTGTGTATTCAATATAGAGCGCATGACTGGAAGGTCCACTAGATGCTTTAACTTTTTTTTTTTTTTTTTTGCCAACTCACTACATGCTTTATCACTTCTGAAGAAATTGATAAAGAAATATCATTGTAAGAGATCAATGTGATCACATAGTACTTCCATTCTTTGAAATGTTTCCTTTAGCCGTTGCTTTTCTCGCCCGCACACATGCAAGCACGTACCGAATGATACATGCATGTTGGAATAGTAGTCCCCCCCCCCCCCTTTTTTTCCAACAGTAGTTTAAAAATAAGAGTTAGCTATTATACATTACAATTATTAAAATAATAATTACACACACACACACACCTAATTACGTGTTTATTTTGGTTTTTTAAAGCGGATAAAAACATATTTCAAATACATATTTTTGTTAACATATAGTATAAATAATATAAGTTTAAGATATTATATAAATAATTCATCTTTGCTGTGGCCATTGATATTTTCCCCTAAAGTTTGCAAACGTTCAAAAATAAATTAGGAATTTTATATGATGAAGGGAAAATTAGTAAAAAAAAAAATTATTTTAATATAAATTTTAATTAAAATATATTTTTAGAATCTTTTTGAAATATTCTTGATGGAGTTAACGGGTTGGGCATAAGCATATGTTTTCAAAATATAGGAGAGATCGGTATAATTAGAGCAAAACAAAAAGGTTGTTAGAGTATTCTATTTTTTTTTATTACATTACTAGTCTTATTTTCATATACAACGTTTGTTTTTCAAAGTGGTTTTGCTCTGATTTCTTATTCATTTACAGTATTTTGTATTCATTTATCATTTACCTTGAGCCAATATATTGCGCTTAATGCTCTTATTGATTTAGCCGCATTAACTTGAATATTAACCAGCTACTAGCTAGTTAGGGCTGCCTATTACCTTTTAACCAAGTACGCCCTTAGTAAGGCCTCTTCCAACGTTGTGGGCGGGAAAAAAAAAAAAAGCCTCTTCCAACGGCTAGTTTGATAATATTGAGTAATGGCTAGAACTTATATCTAAGAACTAGCTAGGTACTCAAATAAAAAAACTACAAATGGAAGCACCATTTAAGATGGTGGTTACAAATTTATCGCTAAGTGTTGAAACTCTTATTCTTCACATACCTTATTAAATCTAGGACTAGGACTTACCCCTTCCAACTACCGCTTAGAACTTTTATATTCTTTGGTCATTGATCTTTATTATATTCTATTATTATTTCAAACATTTTTCAGGTTAATTTTTGACCACTTTGTGATAAAAATACTTTCTAATTTATTAAGATACTCAAGATTAGTGAAAATCTTGAGTGGGATTATTAACAACTTCAAGTTTAAAGGAAGTGTAAACATAAAGATCCAAGTTTTAGCCGAGACTTGTACTGAGTCTGCTAACAACCAGTTGAATTTGGTGTGAATAGTGAAAATTATCAAGTAAGGAGTCTAGGAATTGAACACTAGCTCAAGTGATGACCAGCCTTCTCATGTTTCTTTATTATTAAATTCATTCACTTCTTTTTTCTCTTTTGTTTGTCCTGACGTGGCTATCAAATTGAGTCCGATTCAAGCATTTTTTTAGCTTAACTAGATGTAGCCCTTCACACGGATTCAAGCTTTAAGACATCGTGCTTAAATGGCCAAAGTCCATTCCACTTGAATCAATGTTTATTGGTCAATTCCTTCATTTCTTATGGCATGTGTTTCCGCGTTGATAATGTTATATTTCTCTATTTATTGATTTTTCAAAAAAAAAAAAAAAGAAAAGAAAAAAGATCCCACCAGTCCTTAAGTGATCAGCCACTTTTTTCAAAGTCCTCTTTAGTTTCTTTCTTTCCCACACACTTATGAATTTTCATTTATAACTGGACTAGAAGTTAAATTGCTGGCATAATTTGTCATTCTCATATCACTGATTTATAGAGGAAGATATTCTCTGCTTTTTACGTGAATAGAAATACTCAAGATTTATTTGTCTATACTAAAAAGTTGTTTTCACCGGTAATTGAGAAAATAATTTTTAGGACTAAAAACAAAAGACAAGGATGGTTTTGAATTTTGAATTTTTTTATCAGAAGAATTTGAAATTTTAAAATATTAATTAACAACATCGATCCTTATCTAAAATTAAAAGAGGATGAAGTTAACAATCAAAATGCCAATGAGTTGCAAAATGTCTAAATTACATTTTGTAGCCGGTTGAAAATTGTGAAGTTAAATAAAAAGAAAAGTAACAATGTATACAATTTGAAAATTTTGAAAATTCGGATGGAATCATTTTAATTAGGCTTTTTTTATATTAATTGTTCAATTCTAAGAATAATGAAACTAGGTGAAGACAAAGTATAAAAATTACATATCCTTAAAGTGTAGTTGGATAGTACGGAAAACGGTTGAAAACTTTGACGACAATTCAGATTAAACTTCCAAGATCTTACACCCCCCCCCCCCCCCCGGGAACACAGACAACACCACCAAAGTAAAAAAAAAAAACCACAACACACAAAAGAACCCACCCACCCACACACACACACACACAAAAAAAAAAAAAAAAAAAGAGAAAGAAGAAAATCCATAATTTCTAAAATTTAAGAATAAATATGAAATAAAATGCTTAATAGAAATTGTTTCCAATCAAAATTTCAGAATTTCTAATTTTCATGCATTATA
This sequence comes from Inga laurina, assembly GCA_963855925.1. Taxonomy (NCBI): domain Eukaryota; kingdom Viridiplantae; phylum Streptophyta; class Magnoliopsida; order Fabales; family Fabaceae; genus Inga; species Inga laurina. The sequence goes on from OY979710.1 coordinate 29,231,177, forward strand.
TTTTTAAATCAAATTATGTTTTTTTAGAATTGAAGAGTGGAAAAAATGGTCAATTGGAAACAATTATGACTAAGTTTTATAAGTTTTCAATTTGTACACATTTTTTTAACTTAGCTTTCGAGATAACTCCATTGGATTACAAAATATAAATTTAAAATTCTACAACTATCATTTTATTTTATGTAAATAGGAATATTTTAGCCATTTAATTTTTCTAATGTGTCAGTAAAAGATCATGGTCCATAATTAATATTTTGAGGTCCCAAAGTACTATAATAATTCTAAATTTTTTTGGTGGTGCTTAAGTATGATAGTCTAAATAATGTGAAATTAAAATGGATGTAACTTTATTATTGGAAGCTTTAGAAATATTCCTTCACTATCATTTTAATTATTACTACCATGTTGAGCAAAAAACAAAAAAATATTACTACCATCTAATGGGTGCGGGTGCGGGTGCGGGTGCGTGAGTGTGTGTTGGCGCACAACATTGCAAACCAGGTAGGATGGCAATTACAATAATGGAGCCTTTAAGTAATCATGTGAACATCGAATGGAGCCGATGATATGACTGTAATTAGATATTTATTGTATGCACTAAAATTATTTATATGTATCAGCCAATATTGTATTAATTCCACTTTTGTGGCTTCCCCAAAAGTAATGGTGCATTCACGTGTGTGTGTGTGGATAAAATTACATGAGAACCCTGATAGAGTTTAACATCCTGATCGAATTGAATTGAAAGATTAATGATAATTTTAAAAATAAAAAAGTAATATGCAAGCTAAGTCATCATAAGTTTTTCATTTTAATTAAGTTATTATAATACTATTTTTTTTCTTTTTACTGAGTCCTTATAGTTTGCTCAATTATAGGTATTGGTCCTTAAATTTATAATTTTTTTTTTTTGCCTTCCCTTAAATTTATAATTTACTCATTAATATGTAAGTGAATTGAAACTTAAGATGCTAGTAGTTGATAATGTGGCTTTCACTCAACATACAACGTGGATTAAATTTGTTATATGGATCTAAATAAAATTAAAATAAATCATACTACAGATTATATGTAGATGCAAGGATAGCATAATAATTTTTCATTATGAGCATAATAAATATTATTCCATCATTTTATTTTTAAAGAGCCTTTTTTATTTTTTTATTATATGGCAACGTATATGTCTCTTAATCAGCATCCTCATTAGCCACAATTAACAAATCATAAGAATATGGACTAATGCCCATAATTGAGGAAATTGTAAGGACTCAATAAAAAAAAAAAAACTATGAAGACTTGATTAAAAATAAGGTGAAACTATGAGGGTTGACAAATTAATTTTTCCTTGTAAAAATAGGAAATTAGATGAGAGAATTACTTCTCACATAGCTTAGGGAATGTTTAGATCAAATTTTAATTAATTATAGTAACAACACAACTAGGTATTTATTTTAATAAAAAATAAAAAGAAGAAAGCATGTGTGGATCATAAACAAGTTAATACTAGTTGCCAAGGACATTGATTCCACTCGTTAAAGTGGCTTTCAATATTTTGGCAAAAAACGAAGGTGGATTCAATATGAATATACTACCCCAGAAAAGGGCTTTAATCACAGTTATTATCAACCATATATGATGGTTTTGAACCATCATATATGAAGACATTATATATGCTCGGCGCAAATGCATAACAGTTTCAAACCGTGTTGTATTTAGCATTTATTATAACGATTCTAATATAACACTTATTATGTGTTGAGTCTTGTTGAGGCCATGATGTGCGTAATGCTGGTATAATAAATAAGGGGCTTACATAAACAACCGTTCAATATACAATAATGCTGACATAATATATATCAGTTTCAAGTAATCAATCGTTGTATATTCTATAACATGCGTAACGGTTCTTTCACAAAAAACGTTATGTGTTTATAGTTATGTAACTGCTTAGTAAGGCTGATATTGTTAGATTCAGAGTTTTGATAATAACAAACCTTAGGTTTATTCAAATAAGCATTCATTGAAATTCATTAACACTGTGGCTTATTCAAATATGCATAGTCTTATTTGAATAAGAAAACTTGTTTGTAGTTTAAAGCTATCTGAGTAATCTTTGGCTTATTCAAATAGGTAGGATGTTATTTGAATAGACAGTGTGCTATTCGAATAAGGTTTCACAATTTAAGAGAGAGTTTATTCGAATACACAAGGCATTATACGAATAGAGTTAAGTCTTGCCTATTTTCAAATTGACTTATGGCAAAACTTATTTGAATAAAGAATTAGTTATTCGAATAACAGCTTGCATATTTCAATTTTGTTCTTGAAATGTTATTCAAATAATGAGTTGATTATTCGAATAAGTTGAGATAGCTTTAAAAGATAAAAGTAAAGTGTATTCGAATAAAGGGAAAGTTATTTGAATAAGAAGCTTATTTACTCAAATTCAAATTCCTAACTCTTATTCAAATGAAGATTGATGTATTCAAATAAGAATACTCAAAGAAGCTTATTCGAATTACAAGACGATGTATTAGAATAAAGTACTTGCTTTTTGAAAAGGATATCCAAATACATAACAAATTATTCTAATACACTTCAAGTTTTGAAAATTTATTCGAATAAGGAATGATGTATTCAAATAAGAATACTCATTATCATAGAAGCTTATTCAAATACAGGTTGTTGTATTCGAATAACATCACTTATTTTCAAAAGAGGCTATTCGAATAAGGGTCAAGATTATTCTATTACACTTTATTCCAAATAGCCTAAATGTTATTCGAATAAAGGGAAAAGTATTTGAATATACCATAATAGAAAAAGAGATCTTCTATTCAAATACAAATGATCATATTCGAATAACTAACTATCTAAAAGAACAGAGCATGATACCTAAGCTTTTGGAAATCAAAGAAAACATTATTAATTCTTTAACCTATTTGTTATTTTTCTTTTGCAAGATTAATATCTTTCTTAAGCAAGTTTTAGGGATTTCCAACATCAGAAGATTTGAATATCACAAAGAGGAAATTTTGTGTCAAAAGCATTAAATGGAAGCCGAACTTCAACCAAGACATTCTCTCTGCTCTAACGGCTATTTTCCTACACACAAAGAATGTCCAGAAAAGTAGCAGCATTGTAATGGACAAATGGAATGCTCACAACGGTCAATAAATACACTCCAATTATAAATACGGAAGCATTTAAAGTGAAGCAACCACAAACTGTGAAACATTTAAGTCCGCTATTAATTCTCTTTGTTCATTTCATCATTCTCTTTGTATCTTGTATGTTAGTGATTGTTTATTCACTCTTAGAGAGAGTTATATCAAATACTCAATACTTTTTATTGAGATAACTTAAGTTTGTGGAACCTTAAGTTGAGTATTGGTTTACATTGTGTAAGGGGGACGAGTGTCTAGTTAAGGAACTTGTTGTGTACTAAGGTGTCAAGAACCCATTGAATCTTGGACGCTATAGTGAAAATCTCATAGGCGCTCTGAGGAAAGGATGTAGGTCAAAGAAGTTGTGATCGAACCAGTATAATCTCTGGTATACACGTTGGTGATATCTTTTCTAACTCTTAACTTTGATTTAATTTCTTTAATTTATGTTAATTGTTAAGTTTGATTAAAATTTTTTATAATCACCCAATTCACCCCCCCTCTTGGGTTAAATGCTCACTGTCACACCCCACCTGTGTACCTCCACGAGGCTCGGCCGATGGCGGTGCCCACCCTGCCTACACTCTTAAGTGCGCTTGGCATGGCGAGGACTCAAAGGAGTATAATCCCACCCCTTGGGATTTCCTTTCCCCTCCGTAGGGATCGAAGACCCTACCTGGGGGTAAGTAGGCGCCTTAAGTGAAACCTGCTACCATTGACCTATTGAGCTATATGGCTCAATGGTAGCGGGTTTCACTTAAGGCGCCTACTTACCCCTAGGTAGGGTCTTCTATCCCTGCAGAGGGGAAAGGAAATCCCAAGGGGTGGGATTATACTCCTTTGAGTCCTTGCCATGCCAATCGCACTTAAGAGTGTAGGCAGGGTGGACACGGCCATCGGCCAAGCCTTGTGGAGGTACACGGGTGGGGTGTGACACTCGCACTAACATTTGGTACCAAAGTGAGGTCTTCTTGTTCAGGTATAACAACCTAAGAAAGATTCAATGGCAAGCATGGGTGAAGGAATACTCCCCGACGGAGCCTCAATTACAACACCTCCAGGTTTTAATGGAGAATGGAAAGCAAAGTTCAGAGTATTCATTATGGCCACAGAATACAGAATCTAGGAGGTTATTCAAAACGGGAATTACATGCCCATAAAAATTGTAAAAGGACAACCAATTCCTAAGTCACCAGAAGAATATGATGACAACGATAAAAACCTCATGACTCTCAATAGCAAAGCAATTCTGATGATCTAAAGTGCCTTAAGTCAAAAGGAGTATTTCAGAATTTACGAACTTCCAATAGGAAAGGAAATGTGGCAAGCCCTGAAAATAGCACACAAAGGAACTTCAATCATAGAAGAAAACCAAATCAATACTCTCGTTACAGAGTTTGATCTACTTAGTATGAAATTAGGTAAATCAATAGCTAAGTCTGAACTCAAATATACTCTCTTGTAAATCAACTTGAAGCACTTGGGAAATTCTATGATCAAAATACCTAAGTTAGGAAGATACTGAATATCCTCTCTAAGGAGTGGGAGGCCAAAGTCACTACAATAGGAGAAGTTAAAGGTAAATCAATGCAATTAGTGGCTTCTCTATTTGGAAGTCTATCAGAATATGAAAGTAAGCAAAATTTCAAATGTGAAATTGAAGAAATTGGTGACATAAAGAAGAAAGGAGTAGCATTGAATGTTATCAAAGAAGAAAAACTGCGAAAGCAGAAGAAGAAATTAAAGATGATGAAATGGGGATGATAGTAAGGAGATTCAAGAAATTTTATAATAAAGGTCAAGGATTTAAGAATTTCAATAAAGGAGGGGCCAGCAACAAAAGAGAGCAAAAAAGAGCAAATCTTTTACTATGAATGTGGAAAGCCAGGACACATCAAATCTGAATGCTTTGAGTACTTAAAGAACAAAGAAAGGCAAAAGAACAAGTTCGTTAAGAAGAAAGCCAATGTCTTAGAAATTTGGGGTAATCGCTCTTCTGATAAAGAAAAAAGTGAGGATGAAGAAATGACCAACATCTACCTTGTAGCTCAAGAAAATCAGAGGAAGATGAGGTAACTAAAAATCCTACTTATGATGAATTACATGATGAATATAATGCTTTGCATACTGAATTCATGAAATTTGTAAAAGGACTTGTGAATAACAAAAGAAGGCAGAAAGTGCTTGAGGAAAAACTTGAGGAACCAAAACCATTTTTTGTGACACTTGTCAGTCTTTAGAAAAAAATATGATCTTACCAAAACCTTTGAAAAATTTACTATGGGATGTGAAATACTCAAAGTGATTTTGACAACTCAAAAATTCACCAATGACAAATCTGGAGTTGGATATGATCCAAAGTCAGATAAGTCAAAAGGGAAGAAGAAGATTGGTAAAAAAACTTATTTGAATTATTTTAAAAAATTCGTACATTTTTCTAATTCCTTTAGTCATTGCAATTTTTACAGTAGAAATGAACATTATACTTCATCTTGTTATCACAAGAAAGAAGGAGCTATAGGAACCTACAAGTAGGTACCTAAAGGCTCATATTTGCCTAGAATAGTTCAAACTAACCACAAAGGACCCAAGAAGGTGTGTGTACCTAAAACTTGATCATTTCTTTTTATAGGTGTGTTTCAAGGCATCCAAAGCAAATAAATGTGACATAGACAATGGATGCTCAAGACACATGATTGGTGACAAAGAAAAAATTTACCTCGATAAACCCAAAAGAAGGAGGCAGAGTCAAGTTTAGAGGAAACCAATTTAGAAAGATTGCTGGGATAGGAAAAGTTGGCATTGAAAATGGTTTTCAAATCAAAGATTCTACTATGTAGAAGAATTATGTCACAACCTGTTGAGTGTAAGTCAAAGTACTGACAAAGACAACTGGGTCATCTTTAACTCTATGGAATGTCTCATAGTCAACAAGAACGAATTTCCTATAAAGAAAGATGAGCTTAAGGTAAAAATCAAACCTACAAGGAAAGGTAATTGTTATACTCTTTATATGAACAATCATATTTATGAAATTTTTTTCCTGAGCGACACTGATGAGAGCTGGCTTTAGCAAAAAAGATTAGCACATGTAAATAAGCATCAATTAGATAAGCTTATCAAAAAGGATTTGCTGATAGGCTTACCTAAATTGCACTTTAAAAATGATCTAGTATGTGACTCTTGTCAAAAGGAAAAACAAACTAAATCCTCTTTCAAAACCAAGAAGGAAATATCAACAAAAAGACCATTAGAACTGCTCTACATGGATTTAGTTGGATCAACAAGAGTTAAAAGCCTTGGTGGAAATCTATATACCTTGGTCATTGTTGATGATTTCTCAAGGTTTACATGGACTATCTTTTTATCCTCAAAAGATGAAACGTTTAGTAAATTTATTATTTTTTCCAAGAAAATGCAAAATGAGAAAGGTATGTCCATTGCAGCAATTAGAACAGATCATAGAGGAGAGTTTGAAAATCAAGCATTTGGAGACTACTATGATACAAATGGCATTGAACACAAATTCAAAGCACCAAGGGCTCTTCAACAAAATGGTGTTGTAGAAAGAAAGAATAGAGTCCTTACTGATATGGCTAGAGCAATGCTTAATGAGAATGAAGTTTCATAGGTGTTTTGGGTGAATGCAATGAGTATTGCCAGCTATATCTCCAATAGAGCTTATATCAAATCAAAGCTTGGAAAAACTCCGTTTGAGATTTATAAAGGAAGGAAGCCAAACATCAACCATCTACACATATTTGGATGTAAGTGTTTTTTCCACAACAATGGTAAGGATAATCTAGGGATGATCGCAAAGCTGATGAATGTATACTTTTAGGGTAATAGAGTTTTTAATAAACAAACTTATGTAGTTGAAGAATCTATTGATGTTGTGTTTTCTGAAGTAGATCTTCCTAACAAACCCTTAGAAGATGAACCAGAATTGATTAGTCCTAAGGAAAGTCAAACTATTTCAAAAACCCCTTCTGTGTCCAATGAACTAGAAGAAAATCATAGTCAATCTTCCTCTTCCCCTAAACAACCAAAAGCCTGGAAGTTTAATAGAAACCATCCTATAGATCAGGTTATAGGAGAAGGTGTAAGGATTAGAAATAAGATTCTTAATAAAGTAAGCTTTTTAGCTTTCATTTTAGAATTAGAACCTTCCAACATTGATGAAGCCTTATAAGACAATGATCGAGTTATTGGCATATAAGAAGAACTTAATCAATTTAAGAGAAATCAAGTCTGGGACTTAGTACCCCGACTTAAAGATCATTCGGTCATTGGCACTAAATGGATATTTAAGAACAAACTTGATGAATCCACAATCAAGAAGAAGGAATTGATTATGAGGAATGTATACTTCAATAGCCAAATTGGAAGCCATACGTGTACGCTTAGCCTTTGTGTGCATCAAAGGATTCAAAATCTATCAAATGGATATAAAAAGTGTTTTTCTTAAGGGTTACATAATGGAGGAAGTTTATGTTAAACAACCCCCTGGTTTTGAAGATTTTTCTAATCCAAATCATGTCTATAGATTAAAGAAAGCTCTTTATGGCTTTAAACCAGCTCCAAGAGCTTGGCATGAAAGACTAAGCAATTTTCTCATTAATCAAGGGTTTATCAGAGGAAAAGTATACACAACATTATTCATCAAACACAAGAAAAATGAAATGTTGATTGTACAAATATATGTTGATGATATTATTTTTGGAGCCACTAACGATTCTCTATGCAAGGAATTTTTTGATATAATGAACGGAGAATTTAAGATGTCTATGATGGGAGAATTGACATTCTTTTTGGGCTTGTAATCAAGCAAAGAAAGAATGAGATATTCATATCTCAAACCAAGTATCTTAAAGAGCTCCTTAAGAAATATGTAATGAATCAACCCAATGGAGTTGATACGCCTATTAGTTTGACAACTTTATTGGATGCAGATGTGAAAGGAGCTGACTTTAACATAACAAAGTATAGAGGAATGATTGGCTCACTACTCTATCTTATAGCTAGCAGACTGGATATTCAATTCAGTGTTGGAATATATGCTAGATACCAGTCATGTTGCAAGGAATCTAATGCTGAAACTATGAAAAGAATCTTCATATACCTTGTTGACACAATAGAATTAGGGATATGGTGTCCAAAAGGAGGAAATAAATATTTGATTGCATACTCAGACTCTGATCATGATGGTTACAAGGCTGATAGAAAAAGCATAAGTGGACAATGCCAATTTCTTGGAGGAGCAATTGTTTCTTGGTTCATCAAGAAACAAAATACAGTATCACTGTCTTTAACAGAAGCTGAATATGTGGCAACATCAAGTTACTGTGTGTAATACCCCAAATTTCAATTAAGGGCCAATGACGATTATTGAGAATGAAATTAATGTGGGAAAATGTTTTTGGTGAAATAGAGGTGAATTGTGACTCAAATTAATTATTGAAAATGCCTAACACCCTGTATTTTATCATAATGATATGACAAGTAATTTTCGGGCTAAAATAAGAGGGAATGGCACATAAATGAGAGAAAGAAATGAGAAAATGTATTATGGGGTAATTTAGTAAAAATTTCTTTAATCAGGGGAAAAAATGAAGAATGGAAAATTATCGGCCCAAAATTAGTCAACAACTGAGGAAGAACTTAATTACTAACTAATGTAATTAGTTAGGGAACTAAGTGGAGGATTACGTGTGGTGAGATTACATAAGATTGTGACATGTGGCATAAGTGGATCAAGCATAGAGAGTTGGTGGGAGAAAAATCAAACAAATCATTTTAAATTCCCTTTTCTCTTCCCTCTCTCTTGTATATGCGTATGGGGCATGGGAATGCCAGAATTTCTACCTTCATCTTCATCATTTCACACTCTCTCCCTCTCTTGAGTTCAACAACCATGGTTGGAGGAAAGAGAAAGAAGAAATTTTGCAAGGTGAGCACTATTTGGCCTAGTAAATGGCATCTATTGCCAAAATCTCCTTCTTTAAAGTTGTTCCTCTTGTTAAGATCTTTCATCCTACAGTTTTAAATTCTCAAGAGGAGGTGTTTTTGTGCTTGAGAAAATTTGAAAGTTGGTGAATCAAGAAACAAGTTTGGGAAAGTGAAAAAGGTGAGTGAAAGCTTCATTTTGGTATATAAGTTGTGGCTATTGGTTGAGTCTTGAATTTGAGATTTTTGCCCTAAATTTCATAGGATTTAGAGCTGTATGAATGGTGTGTTGTATTGTGTTAGAAATGGTGTATTGTTGTGTCTTTGGACAAAGAAATTGATTTGAAACATTGATTGTGAAATTTAGAGATTTTGGGATTTTATGTTGAATATATGCCAAAAATAGAAAATATTAAAGGAATAAGAATTTGGTTATTTTGATATTTCTATTGGATTCCTTGTGGAAAAGTGTGTAGGAGTAGTGTTGGATGTGAATTTTGAACCATTGGAAACTTAGGTTTAAAAGTTGCAAGAATTGCTTAGTAAAAATCATGTACTGGCAATTGTTTTGCATGGATGTTTTGAATAGATAAATGATGTCAAAAAGTTCTGAAACTTTCCAATCTAATAGTTCACATTCCAAGCTTCAAAATGGACATATAATGGATGTCAGTTCAATGTGTGTGCTAGGAGTTATGATTGTCCAAAATTTGATATTGAAACTGAGAATAATTTTGGAGCAGTGTGGACATTTGTTGAATTCTGTATTTTTGTGTTTATGGACGGCAATGATTCATATTTTTCCTGTAAAGAGGACTTAAATAGCTTTCCATAGGCTTGGAATAATCCTATTTCAATTTTTCTAGAATTAGTTATGATTTTTCGAATTTCAGCTAAGAAACAAAATTTTCTTAGCCGTGGCCATCCGATTCTTGGCCGCGGACCAAATGTTTATGACTTGTTTTTTTCCGTGGCTAGGGGATTTTTGGGCCTCGGCCAACCCCCAAAAATTAGCATTTTGAACTTTTGAAAGGTGGTTTTAGGTATAGTCTTTCCCAGCCCTTTAGGCATTTGTTTAGGCATCTAGTAGCCGCCTAAGGGACTTTAATGATAACCAAATCTAAGTGTTTTAAGGTCATTTGAATATTGGGATAAGTGATAACTTGTCGTCCTTAATTATGATTATAGGATTTGATAATTGCCCGGAATAAAGAAGGCCTGTGCCTGAACAAGAACTGACAGAGCAAGACAGTGATACTTTATCCTATATCATGTTTAATGCATTACTTGTATGTATTTATCATTGAATAAATAGGGGACGTGGCAGTTAGCTCGGCCTTGAATAGGGGACATGGTGTGAGCCCAGCCTTGAAAATTGTTGAGGGGACGTGGCGGTTAGCCCGGCCTTGAATATTGATATGCTACATTGTAATATATGCTTACTTGCTATGTTTAATTACGCATCATATACGTAAACTGTTGCTACTGGGATTCTTTTGAATCTCACTCTTTCCAAATTACATTTTTAGACAGGGCAAGTGGATCGAGAGGTAAGTAAGTGAGCAAGGGTGACTAGGATTGCCAATAGTAGCTCTTGTTATTTTTGGTTTTTAGTTATCATTTGGACAACTGTATGTATATATTGGATTGACCATATATTTATAGTTATTGTGCAATCCCCAGTATAGGAAATTGAGATGAGTGATGATGCCCTATAAAACTCTTGGATTAATGATATTATCCCGGGTGAATGTTGGGAATTTTGTTAGTACTCTGATATTGTATATGTGACAAACCGAACAGGCCAATTGTTTTATTTAAAAATGAATGGAGATCATATTGTACAAGTGTTATAAAATTTTTTTAATTATCCTAGATCTCTTATTCAATTATAAAACGTGTTTAAACACAAATTACGGCCTTGATGAGGATGGGGGTTACACTGTGCTCAAGTGTTATGGTTGAAGCAACAATTACAAGACCTCGGCATTCATCTCAAGGAAATTCCTACCTCCTGTGACAACTCCAGCACTATTAGTTTGGCTAAAAATCCAATACATCATTCAAGGACCAAGGACATTGATGTAAGACATCATTTTATCAAAATCATGTTCAAAAGAAAGATATCAAAGTGTCTTCATCCCTACACATCTGCAATTGGTTGATATATTCACCAAACCGTTAGCGAAGGATCAATTCTTGTATATAAGAAGAGAATTGACAATGGTAAATTCTAATAAATTGTAAGTAAATTTACATATTCTTAATCCATTTAGTTATGTTTTGATGATAGAGGTTTACTGACTTATTCATCAAGTTTCTAGATATGTGCTTTGCATGATTATTCATAAAAAGGATACTTTGATAAGAGAAGGTTTATTTGAATACAAACCTCTATATTCGAATACAAAGATGAGGTTTTCAAAAGACCTTATACAAACACAAGTTATATATTCGAATATGAGTGTTACTACTTAAATCTGTTTACAAAAGCCTATTCGAATAAAAGAGTTGATATTTGAATACAAAAGTAAGATTTCACAAAAATTTTTTTTCAAATAATAGAAATTTTAAGAAAATCTATTTGAATAATATTGAGATGTACAAAACAAAGTTTCAAAAACTATATTCGAATAAAGGAACCTATATTCAAATAAACTAAACTACATTGTATTCAAATACATCACTTCGTATATGCAGGAAATGAGACTATATTCGAATACAAGAATTGTCTATTCAAATAGGATGAAGAACAAAAGATAGAAGTTTATTTGAAAAATGATACCCTTATTTTAATAAGATAAGAAAGTGCAGTGAAGTTATTCGAATATGGAAAGTCTTATTCAAATATGAAGTCTTAAAATCAAAGAAGATTATTCGAATACAGTACATGCAATTCGAATACATGAAAAAGCAAGGGACAAGTTATTCAAATAAACTGAAGCCTACTCAAGTACAGATACATACACTTTCTCAAAGTTTATTCGAATTTGTTCATCCATATTCAAATAAGACCCCCTTATTCGAATACACATGAACCTATTTGAATAACATATGTCTTGATAGTAAGTAACGGAACTCACTCACTGCTCATTATTTGAATACCTACTCAGTTTCTACTCACAATACAAATCTTTCCTATCACTTATATCTCCTTCTTTCGATCAAAACCCAACTAAATTCACTCCATTTCATCACCTACAACTCCAGAAATCTCAAAATCTCAAAATCTTACAATCAACATAACTCCAGACACTCTTCTAAAATTCACAAATGAGGTCCAAACGTGCCTTCCATGACAAGGATGAGTCTCCTCCTCTATCCAAAAACCCTACTAAGAAGACTCCCAGTAAGAAAACTCCAAAGAAATTCAAACCAAAAGGAGCTAAAGTTTCTTTCAAAGCTCCTCCTTAGGCTAAGGGAATTGTAACAAGAGAGCCAATGGGGACAAGGTTCGTATACAAGACCACTGCCACTGTCTCAAAGGAGAAAGACAAGGGACTAGCAAGCACATTATCTCATGATCCATCCACTGAGAGCGAGGATTTTGACAGAATAGTGAGGAACATTGCAAAAGGCATAGTTGAAAGTTTACAGCCTTCTCAAGATGGACTTAGTAGAGTATCTTAGCCTTAATCACATACTCAATCAAGAATATTGATAGAAGAAGAAATTACAGGTCTACCCTCTAATTTCAACACAAAACCTTGACTACAAGTATATGAGAAAAAGAGGTATAAATACTTGTTCTTATCTAGGCCTATGTGTCCTGCTGTATTTGTGGACCTACCATATCTGAGAGATAACTTAAGCTTTAATCTATATGGCTACTTGGAGCACTATCAAAGGTGGCACCAAGTTGATTTATCATTTAGCCTATCTGTAGCGAGAACTTTTTATAGTAATTTGTACTATGTAAAAATCAAGGGAAGTAGTTGAGGAAAGGTTAGAAACTACAATGAGAGGACAGAAATCCAGCCTTTTCCTTCAAAAATCAAAGCTTATTTAGGCTATGATGAGGATGAATTTGATGATTGTGGAATACAGTGAGGATGAGATAATGAAGATCATCAAGCCTATAAGAAAAACCAAGAAGTTTTCCTCCATGTCTTTGAGTGATGACCAAAGGATCTTGTGGTACATCTACACTAAGTCTTTTGTCAATAAGTTTCAAAACTTCAATCACTTTAGCAGCAGAGAGTTCAATCTACTGGCTTGCTTGATCTCTGGAGTCAAACTAAACGTAGGAGAATTCATATTCCAAGAGATCAATAGATATAAGATTATGTCAAACAGATAACTTCAGTACCTTATCCTTAGCTAGTGTCTATCTTTCTTAATATAAACAACATATGGTGTTTGGAATGAGAAAAGGAGAAACTTATAAGGTTTTGATCAACTTAGATCAAGAAGATGATGATTTCTCTTCCAATGGAGATATCTAAGCAATCATAAGCCAAGAGACAAAGATTGGAGCCAGAGACTTCTAGGATGGATGAGGCTCACTCATCTAGAGCTGCATCTCCTTCTCCTTCACTGTTTAGTACTTCTATCCAAATGCAAGTTCAAGAAGCATCAAACTAGTGATAGAACAACTCATGAAGTCCAATTAGTTTTTGCTAGAAGATATTAAAAGCCAAGTTAGAGCTGTGATTAGAGGAGTAAATGACAACTTTCAATCTCTCTACAATGTTCAAGCCAACTATCTCCAGCAAATCAGAGAGATTAGGCACAGACTGGACTACTTAGAGACTTGTATCACTAGAGCTCACTTAACTAAAGCATCAGTTATTGAGGTTCTTGCCTACATGGACCTACCCACCACTACTCCAGCTATACCACCACAAACCACAACTACTACCTCACATGAACCCTCTAATGTCTTATTCACCATGCAATACCCCACCACTGCTTCCCAAGTCAACATTACTTTTGATCCTGTTCTTCAGACTACTACTTTATCTTCCAAGACCATCCTTAAGTCTGGTTCAAGTTTTTCTAGAAATACTCAAGAAATTCCTAATCCAGAGAACACTGAGGAAATTCAATCCTCTGATCCCATTATCATAACCACTACTTAGTCTATCTCAGTTTCTACATCTGCAGCTAAGCCCACTTCTGAAATAACTTCAAACCTAATCTTTGATAAGGAAGTTCCAATTGATCCCCAACCATCCTCTTCTTCATTTGTCATCACTCATGACTCCTTATCTACCACATTTCACACTCCAGTTGATCCTAACACATCATTAGTTGCATTTAGCTCTGCACCTCCTCCAGCTCCTTTTAAAGAACCTTCTCCATTCACATCTAAATTCTCTCTTCCAACTACTCCCAATTTTTCTGATGATACCAAAAAGGGTGGGAAATAGTGAGAGCTATTCCTAAGCAATATGAGCAAGTGAGAAAAGTGAGAGTTATTTTGTATCAAGAAAGGGACTTTGAGATTATGTTTTCATTACTGCTTTTACTATGAAATTATGTTATTGCTCCTTTACTGCTTTTATAGTCTCTGTTTGATATAATACTGAGCTTCAAATGATTATCATTATAATATTATGCCTTATGATTTTTTATTGTGTGACCTTATCTGCTTTTATGTTTTTACTTGAATATACTAAGTTTTGTAATCATCAAAAAGGGGGAGAATGTTATAGTCTGATTTTTGATGAAAAAAACCTTAGGTTTATTCAAATAAGCATTTATTTAAATTCATTAACATTGTGGCTTATTCGAATCTACATAATCTTATCAAATAAGAAGACTTGTTTGTAGATTAAAGCTATCCAAGTAATCTTTGGCTTATTCAAATAAACAGTGTGCTATTCAAATATGGGTTCACAGTTTAAGAGAAAGTTTATTCGAATACACAAGCAACAATACGAATAGAGTTAAGTCTTGCATGTTTTTGAATTGACTTATGGCAAACCTTATTCGAATAAAGAATTAGTTATTTGAATAACAGCTTACATATTTCAATTTTGTTCCTGAAATGTTATTCAAATAATGAGTTGATTATTCGAATAAGCTAAGATAGCTTTAAAAAAAAGTAAATTTTATTCGAATAAAGGGAAAGTTATTTGAATAAGAAGCTCATTTACTCATATTCAAGTTCCAAACTCTTATTCGATTGAAGACTGATGTATTTGAATAAGAATACTCAAAGAAGCTTATTCAAATAACAAGAAGTTGATTAGAATAAAGTCACTTGCTTTCTGAAAAGGATATCCAAATACATAACAGATTATTCTAATGCACTTCAAGTTTTGAAAACTTATTCAAAAAAGGAATGATGTATTCAAATAAGAATACTCATTATCATAGATGCTTATTCAAATACAGGTTGTT
Organism: Inga laurina; assembly: GCA_963855925.1. Taxonomy (NCBI): domain Eukaryota; kingdom Viridiplantae; phylum Streptophyta; class Magnoliopsida; order Fabales; family Fabaceae; genus Inga; species Inga laurina. The sequence goes on from OY979710.1 coordinate 29,246,638, forward strand.
GTATTCAAATAAGATCACTTTTTTTAAAAGAGGCTATTCAAACAAGGGTAATTATTATTCCAATGCACTTTATTCCAAATAGCCTAAATGTTATTTGAATAAAGGGAAGAGTATTCGAATATACCATAACAGAAAAAGATATTTTCTATTCAAATACAAATGATCATATTCAAATAACTAACTATCTAGAAGAACAAAGCATGATACCTAAGGCTTTGGAAATGAAAGAAAACATTGTTAAATTCTTTAACCTTACTTGTTATTGTTCTTTTGCAAGATTAATATCTTTTTTAGTCAGGTTTTAGGGATTTACAACATCAGAAGATTTAAATATGACAAAAAGAAAATTTTATATCAGAAGCATTAAATGCAAGACAAACTTCAACCAAGACATTCTCTATGCTCCAACGGCTTTTTTCCTACACACAAAGAATGTCCAGAGAAGCAACAACATTGTAACAAACAAATGGAATGCTCACAACGGTCATTAAATACACTCCAATTATAAATACAAAAGCATTCAAAGTGGAGCAACCACCGAACTATGAAGCATTTAAGTTTGTTATTAGTGCTCTATGTTCATTTCATCATTCTCTTTGTATCCTATATGGTAGTGATTATTTATTCACTCTTAGAGAGAGTTATAGTGAAAATCTCAAAGACACTATGAGGACAAGACGTAGGTCAAAGAAGTTCTGACTGAACCAATATAATCTCTGGTGTACACTTGGGTGATATCTTTTCTAACTCTTAACTCTAATTTACTTTCTTTAATTTCTGTTTATTGTTAAGTTTGATTAAAGTTTTTTTATTATAACCTAATTCAACACCCTCTTGGGTGAAACATGTAATGCCCCAAATTGTGTATAAGGGCTAATGACTCCAAAAGTGAATGTAATTAATGACAGGTACATACTTTTAGAGAATTTAATGTGAATTATGACTCAAATTAGCAATAGCCAGTGCCCAAATCCTGTATTTAAGCTATATTGTGTTGTCAAAGCCTAAATTGAATTAAAAGAGAAGGGAGGGTGCATGGCATGAGGAAATGGAAGTAAATAATGTGTTAAGTGGTAATCCAATGGGAGTTTCCATAATCAGGGGCAAAACGGGAAGAAATAAATTTATTGGCCAATTAGTCAGCTACCGAAGTAGGAATTTATTAACAACTAAAAGAGTAAGTGGTGTGACTAAATGGAAAATGGAATTATTGGGAAAAATCACATGGTTACATGCTTTTGATAATATAACTTTACATCCATTACTTTATTGTGTGGCGCCCATACATTTTGGACACATGGATGCTGATGTGGTAGTGAGAATCTAAAAAATAGCCGACTCCAACTCCAACTCTGTTGCTTATTATCTGCATTGCCCTCACCACTGTGGTGATGATGAGCTGTGATTTTAATATGTCTAGATGGTCCAATTAACATGATTTAGGTGTTTAATGTGAGAATTATTAATGGAAATTGTACAATAAAGAATAGACAACTTGATCTTTAGAAGATGTTTAATTGATGAATTTGAAGGCTTTTGGAAGTTATTGTGTTTGGTGCAAGGTAAGGACTGAATTGCAAATTTAGAAAGTTCACTAGGCACTAGTATAAAGGAGGAAGAACCTATATGCAAGCGGATAAAAGTCTACAAGGTCCGCCTCTAATTAAGCAAAGTCAAATTTAAAGAATTATGGCGCCAAAAGTGGGAAATGACACCGTTTTGAAGGAAGGAATGAAAAAGGATTCCCTAGAAGCACGATCCAAAAAAAATGGAAGAGCAATTCTATCAGAGATTGAAATACAATTCCATCAGCTTAAAACTGCAAATCAAATAAAATTGAAGCGCGAGAACAATGGAAATGCAACCAGAACTGTCTGAAAATAGAAAGTGAGTGTGACGGGTTACTAGTGAAGGAAGTGGACAATTGAGCTGTACACGCAATGAAGAAGTAAGTCAATCCGGTTTCAAGTAAGTAGTGAGTGAGCTGAGCTTAAAAGGAAGAAGGGGAAGACATTAGAAGCAGATTATGCAATATGAAGTTGTGATAGAGTTGTCAGAAGAGAGAATTTTGTTAGAGAGAGAGGTGCCGAGAGCTTGAAGATGATGTATATCTATTCAATAGAGTTCCAAGTGCCGATAATTCCTTATTCCATGTTCGGCTAAGCACTTTCCCTCATCTTAGGAGATGGATTCTCTTGGAGCTGCTAGTAATCGACTGTTATTGATTAGGAAGTTGTTAGATCATTTATTTTTTATGATAACAAAGCTTAAGAAAGTATTTTGTAAAAGATATAGCAGCTGCAAAAAGGTTTTGAAACATGTTGTAACTAATCACCATGAAAATCAATATATCACTCGAGTGACCATTTGAATGATATATTAAAACTTGGTTTTAAACTCTTAGGCCGTGATGAAGCATTTTATGAAAATTTTCAGTTGATCACTTGAGTGATGTGTTTTTATAACCCACTTCTCTAATTTTTTCAAGTCCAGCTTATAAAAATTTTATCTCTCATCCAAATCCCTGTAGGTAGCAGCCCCTTAAGTATAATCAATATAAAGTATAGGTGTGCCTTCAGGTTAAAATATACCACTACAAAACTCCTTTATATTTTGACTACAAATAACCATATTGTCTTTAAAACTTGATAATAAATGCTCGCCGTTTAGCTTTCGCAAGCATATGAGTCGCAAGTAATAAAGTGATGAGTAAAGATCGTTCCCACGAGGACTATGACGAAAGCGAGCTAATCAATGTAACCATATGTTTAATTAGGTTCAATGGAGTCATTGAAAATTGATCAAGTTTAACCAAAAACATGTGGAATGAGGTGAAAGAGAAATTCAAAACTACCTTTGGATTAAAATTTATAAAAGCAAATGATTCTTTGAATTCAAGTATTTAATGAAGCTTAGGATTGTTTATCCCCCTTGTATTTCAAAAGCACTCACTAAATCCCCCCAACATATGCTACTTAATGAAAGATTGTACTAACCAAGGATACCAATTTACCTATAAGTGCTCTCTCGAGTCTCCAAATAGGCGTATAATTTAATTAATTCATTAATCTCTTAATTAACTAATCAAACCCTGATTTCATTGCAAATCCTATTTGGCTATGTGAGGTCAATGAGTGTATCTCTACCTCATTAACAAAGCTATCCATTCAATTCACAAATTTCAAGCTCTCACACGATTTAACTCAAGTTCTACACTCAATCAAACCCTTTCAAGCATTAATCAAGTGAACCCAACAACCTTATTAGTGCCCAATCAATAAGAAGCATTAAGCAAAGAGTAAATCAGCATAATCTCATCATTAATAACAAATATAAGGGGAAATGAGTGCTTAATCCATACAAGGGTTCAAAACAACCCTAAAATGAGGTGTTTAGCTACACAAAGTCATAAAAAAGCTACAATTATGTAGAATAACTACATCCATTACAGAAACCTAACAAAGAAAGAGAAGAGGAATGAGAAAAACCAAGGATTTGAGCCCCAAATTGCTTTTAGACTTCAACCCAAGCTCAATACTCTTCAAAGGGGCAAAACCCTAGCACACCCATCTCTTAGGAACACTTGAAAACTAAAGAATGACATAATTTCGGCCTATCCCTTGCTTAAATACCCTCCACATGTGTTTCAGTAAGTAAAACGCATGGTTTCATAGTCTGTCGTATGCTTCGGTACATACGTGTGTGCTGAAGCATATGACACAGTAAGTTCTGGTCATATTGGCTTCAGCCAAAGGTTGGGTGCTGAAGCATATTACACAGTAAGTTCTGACCCCGAATGCTTCAGCATATATGCTTTTGGCTGAAGCATATGACACAGTTAGGGCAATTCTTCATTGGCTTCAGCACATGCATTGTTGGCTGAGGCCAACAACAAAACAGCTTCCCTCCTAATTCATTGAGTTTTTCCTTGGTCTTTGAGAGCTTTTGACATATCATCTTTCACCTACAAGGAAGAGGACATTATGAGCTCTTTAATTTTAAGGGATAATCCTACTTATATGCATTTAACTTATCATTTGAACTTTTCTTTTGTTCTATCACATTTTCTTCTATATATGCATAATTTGTACTCAAAAGCAAGTGAAAAGAGAAGAAAATGTGCTAGAATGTTATCAATTTCTATGAGTTAACACACCCCCAAACTTAAACTTTTGCTTGTCCTCAAGGAAAGAAGCTTATCCTCAATGAATGCGTCAATTACTCATCATTTATGTATGAACAAATTATCCTCATCATCTACTCAAGTAATTATATTAAACAAGAAATGAGTACAATATGCAAAGATGAATGCTTCATAGATTTAAAGCATGCTTTTCAAGAATTCTTAAGTGTGAGTGTGTGAATGGAATCAACATTTATTCCTTTTGCACTAGTTAAAATTCAAAGCACCATTTCAAATCATATACCAAATATTCAAATAAATAATTTTATCATCCATTAATTCCTTCCTCTTCTTCTAATTCACTCCACTTTAACTTAAAAATCAAAGGGACTTTTCTTAACTTGTAATGGGGTATAGGGTTAAGGTTTTCAAAAGAAAAGGTAAAGGATAGTCAATCAAATACCTCAAGATAGATGATACTATTCAAGGGTTTTCTTTCTTTTCTCATAAAATATACTCCCCCAAACTTGAACCAAATTGATCTTTTCATATCAAGCCTTCTTTTTAAGCCTTTTTTTCTTTTTCTTTTTTATATACATACTTTTTTTTTCTTTTTTTTTTTTGGAATATTTTGGCTTTATTTATGTACCTTGTGAACTCTTACATTCTACACTCATTTCCCAATCTATTGTAACTTTGCATAACATCACCATATTCCACCACCCAATCAATTATCATCTATCATAAAGCAAGGGAATCATGGTTTTTCATATTGGTTGAGGTAGGTATGTGTTAGGTTTTCCAATAAAAATTTATAATTGGTTTTTCAAATAGGCTCAAAATAAGGGTTCAAAGGGAAATCACATCAATTGGGTCAGTTTGAAAGGCTCAATCACATTTTGTGAACTGCCCTAATCATTTTTTCAAATCTTGTGAAGTAAATAAAAAGTTTTGAAGAATTCCAGAGAGGATTCTAAAATCAAAAATTTGAAACAAAGGTATATAACCTAATTTGCCACAAAGTTTTTCAACCAACACATCCACAATAAATTTAACTCCAATAGTGCATGAAATACTTAAAAACTCTTGAACATGTTTTATCACTACAATGCACTCATCCATGCACATTAATAAAAATTTCCTATCTAATATAACATCTCAAGCACAAATTTATATCATAGGATCATCCAAACAATATTTGACAAATAACCAAAACTAACTGCTCATTTTCAACAATTTTTAACAAGCAAAAGCTTAAGTGTGAGAAATATCAAATCTTCCAACAATTTTCTTGAAAAACCTGTTCAAAATTTTTCTATGCACTCCATTTCTTTCAAAAAGTTTCAAAATTGAAGTCAAAATTTCAAGCAATTTCAAAATAAAAGCACTCTCACCCCCAAACTTAAAATTGACAATGTCCTCATTGTTAACTAAAAGGATGGGAAAGAAAATAGCCAACACCTGTACAGCACAATATTCACAGCATTTACACCATTCAATATTTAACAAAATTAGGCCCTCAGTAGCCTAACCAAGACCAGGAAATGAGGTCATCTCTAGCCATCAATAGCTAAGAAATTAACAATCACAGTAGGTAAGTCATCAAAAATAGACAATTATATGAACCACTCAAGCTAGCTATCAGTCGCTAGGAAAATTGTATTCACATGTTAACAAGAGTGTCAAAGAGCATTGGCCATCAATAACCAACATCAAGCATCAGCTACTGAGTGTCATGTAGCAACATTCACATGTACATGCCAAATTTTAAAATATACCAATCCAAAATAGGCACCGAGAATATGCACACTAAACACAAGCAAGTAGCAGATAAATCATAGGGCTAACTGGAGCACAAACAAAACAGAGAAGCACTAGTCTATAACAATCCTAAAAAAATACAAAACACACAAAACAAGACTCAACACAGTGAAATCAAATAAAAAGAAAGAAACTTGACCAAAACTATCCTAAAACAAAAGAAAAATACCTAAACTTAAATTCTAACTAATCCAAAACTATCCACTGAAATTCCAAGCTTAATCATATTCCTCACTGGCTCTTAGCAGCACAAATGATCTTAGATTAGCTTTCAAAAGCAGTTCAGTAATATTATCGCTAGCAGATGTTTGCACAACTGATTCAATCAAATAAGTGTTGAAATTCTTGAATCTTGAGCAAAACAACCACTTCAAAATGGAAAAATGTCCTCTAACATTTCAGTGTGTAAAGGGATGTAGGAATCAAGAGTGAGCTTTTCAAAACAATAGAAGAGGCCATTATTAAGCATATTTTGTCAAAGAATTTAAGAATTTCATAACTTTGTTCAATTGAGTCAAGCACAGAGTAAAATGCATGCAGGCATAAAGTTTGAAACCATTTGAAAAATCAAAATAAGCTCTATGCATCTATTTCAAGACCTATCAAACACAAACAATCAGCAGCAGTTACCATTGGCACTCCTCAAAGACATTGAACATTGCCATCTTGAATACCAGAAGAAAAATTTCCGCACAATTGGCACATTCAAGCTCCTCAGAGAACTTGCAGCAATAGGTTCAATTGGGGGGGAAAATTCTGTTAAGATCATGAAAGTTCAAGCATAAATTCTGAAACCACTTAAATGAAAGTCCATTTATGCATCAGTATATAAATGGCCATGTAAACCCTTCAAACTCATTGTTTTTCCTTGGAAAGAACGAAGGTTTCGGAACTTAATTACATGCTTTAGTTCTCAATTTTGCCCAACAAGTGTAGAAAATGTTAACAACAGTGAAGGCCAACCAAATCATACATTCTAGAGACTATTTTAAGCAAGCCATGATCAGAAATTGCTAGTACTACTCCTCAAAACACTTTTTAAGTTCAAGCCTAATTCCCAACAATCCCTATAACTCATTAGAGCATAGCTTCCAAAATCATTCTACATATGTAGGTCATCAAGAGAACATCCCCAAACATGAGCACGTTGAACAATTTTCATTTTCCAGTGTAAAACTTTAAATTCTAAACTTGCAATAAAAAGAAAGAAAGAAAGAAAGAAGGTTGTTTATAGGACTGCATCTTTAAATTTATAACCAGAGTTGTTGTAAATTTTTTTTTTAAAAAGAATTACAATGGGCTTGTACTCATGAAACATTTCCTATAGCAACTACAAATTTCAGAATTCACTAATGTTGTTCAGTTCTCAAGATAATCAAGCATATACAGAACAATCTAGAACCATAAAAACTCAGACTCCTTCATTTCAAATACTCCCTTAGCAAGCAATGCAATAGATTAAACCTCAACACATCCCATATCATTTCAAGCCTAATTTTCAGCAATGCTCATCACTTGACAGAGCATTTATTCCAACATTCCTCAGTTTATGCAAACTATCAAGAAAATCATTTTCAAAGATGCACAATTCATCAACGTCCAAATTGTTTGTTTAAATCCTGTGAGTTAAGTCAAGTTTAGCCTTGTAAAATGAAAGAGTAGAACGTTCGAAACCACCTAGCATATGAGGAAAATCAAGAGACATTTCCAAACATAAGAGTTTGACAAATCTTTACATTCCTGATGGAATCTTGCAGGTTCAACGTTGAATTTTGAAACTTGGGATTTTAATAAAAGATGTGATTCCAACAGAGAATGCAACCGCAAGTATTTAGATTCCATAATACTCTTCAGGTCTCATGAAAAACAATCATGTACAGAGGGAGCCAAGAAATTACAGAACAAGCCAGGAAATCACGCAGTCATGCACATATTCATCCTTATAGCAAACAAAGCCAATTGAGCATATGTATGTATTCATTTTGAACCACAAATATGAATGAAAGACAAACATTTTCAAAATCATAGCCTCTAATGCCTCATATTGTCTTCTTATTCACAATCCCAACATCAACCTAATAAAACTCCCAACAACAGCTGATCCTCAATTTCCCATTTCAAATTCAAACTTGCATTTCCACAAATCTCAAAACAGTTCAATAATTAACAACGGCATTCCAACTATAACAATAAGAACAGTTTAAAGATTACTTTGCAACCAACTACAGAGCTAATCCAATTGTTGCATCAGTTCAAACTGAAGTTCAATTATAACTCACAACAAAAACTTAGCAGATGCCAATCCTCACCATAATTTCAACTCTAACTTAGTTGGAACCATCCCAAAATAGAGAAAATCAAGACTTAAGCTCACAAGGGAAAAAACATGAACATACCAGAAACTCAAAACTTGTTTCTGAGTTGCAATGGCATCGACCAGAGCTAAGATGAAAGCACAGAGCTATCAACAGAAAGACAGACATGAAGGACGACCATTATAAATTACTGAGTTGTCAACAAAACCATGAACATTGTTGTTGTGCGTTTCAGGGTCGGTCGAATGGAGGTTTTAGATAAGAGGGTCGCCGGAGTGGCAACACCCAACTTTGATGAGTGAGCTCTGGAGGATGACGAAGACTAAAGGAGATCCGAGAGAGAGGTGCTACTATAAGAGGCGATAGATCTAAAATAGGCTGAAAGTTTAAGACAGAGCTGAGAGGTTAAACGGAGTGGGGTGTGTGAGCCGAGAGGGTCGACGGGGCGGCTTTTGGGTTAATGGTGTTGAGAGTGAGACTGGAGTAAGAGCTTGGTAAGCTGAGTCGAATGTGGAGATCAGAGCTATGGTGGAGAGGGTGAGGGTCGATAGTGAACGACGAAGCTGATGGACCAGGATGTTGGATCTGGGTGTGTGTGTGGGTGCCGAGAGAGCTAGAGCGACGAAAGATGTAGAGGAATTGTGGATATGTGACGGAGGAGGCGGTGGTGGAAGGAGTTGAGACGGTAGAGACCAAGAGAGAGAATGACGAAGGAAGAGAACGAGATTGGTGGAAATACTGAGTCGAGAGGTGAGAGGTGACGGAGCTAAGAGGTGAGAGCGAGATCTGTGGGTGACAGAGTGGAGATCGGAGCTGCGGGTCGATGGTGAAGGCCGAGTGAGTGAGGTTGAGGATTGATTGAAGTGAGGAGAGGATTAGGGCTTGAGGTGAGTAGGAAATTACCTATAGGGATTTGAATTTTGGGATGAATGTGGACCTATTGGTGGATCAAATTCAAAAAGATAAAATTGGAATAAGATAGAAAGGAAGTGGACAAAAGGGGAAAATAAGATTTTTTTTTATATGTATATTTTTCTATTTTTTTAATTTTTTTCTTATTTTATTTTTTAAATTGCCCCTTTTTTTCTTTTTTTTAACAGAAAAGAAAAAAAATAAAAATGTGTATATAGATTTTTTTCCTATTATTATATATATTATTATTTTATTAATTTATTATTTTTATTTTATTTTATTTTAATTAAATTATATATATATATATATATATATATATCTATGCGTATTTATATGTATATACTTTTTTCCTTTTTTTTAGGGGCATTAGGCTTTAGCACATATGAGTTATGAGTATGCTGAAGCATTGAACACAAAAAGTGCTTCCTTGGCGCAAGAGAAGTTGGCTTCAGCACACACCTTGTGTGCTGAAGCATTGAACACATAGAGCATGCATGCACACAAGGCATATGTTGGCTTCAGCCAACAACCTGTGTACCGAAGCACTAAACACAGAAAGCATAAATGCTTCAGAAAAAACACCAGATTGGCTTCAGCATACACCTTTTATGCTGAAGCAAATTAGTGACAGATTCAAACACCAGAATTAACATCATAAACAGCCCCAATACTCATCCAAACACCATCAAACAAGTATCATGCATCCTTTTAAACATCCAAATTAGCTCAACACATCCACACTCCCTTCCACACAAAAATGCTTTTATGAACATAAGGCTAATGATAAAACTCACTAGAATCACATACTTTTCAACACCTTAAATACCATTGCCACAAGTGCATGTCATCCTTAATTCAAATGAGAGTTAGCATCAATTACCTTCTCAAGGTAGCTTCAATACTACCTAGAATTGATCAATAATCATATATGCACTTATAAAATCTACAATATAAGCTTATAGTCAAGTGAACTTCCCTGAAATGCATCTCTCATATCCTTCCACCAACTCCATGCTCTAACTCAGAAAATCCCTCCTTTGCATCAGCTTTGGTCATTCCTCATTGGGTACCTTTCCTTCCTACAAAACACAAAGATCAAACATAAAAACTACTAAAAACCCACAAAAAAAAATGAACATGACAAAAGTGAGTTTAGAGCTTGGGTTGCCTCCCAAGAAGCGCTTAGTTTATAGTCTTTAGCCTGACTCTTCTGGTTGATCACTGTTCATTAGATAAGTGGATAGTAGACACAAGCCTATCCACATCTCCTCCCCAATAATGCTTCAATCGTTGACCATTGACTTTGAATTGATCACCATCTTGGCCTTCCAGCTCCACAACACCCTTTTCAAAGACTTGAACTACAGTGAAAGGTCCAAACCATGTAGACTTCAGCTTTCCCGAAAAAATCTTCAACTTAGAATTGTATGGAAGCACTCGTTGACCTAGCTCAAAAGACTTAGAGACAATTTTCTTGTCATGCCACCGCTTGGTTTTCTCCTTGTAAAGCTTTGAGCTCTTATATGCATGAAAACGAAATTATTCAAGTTCATTAAGTTGCAAAAGCCTCTTGGCACCCACTTCTTTCTCATCAAAATTCAACCTTTTAATCCCAATAAGCATTGTGTTCCAACTCTATAGGAAGATGACAAGCTTTCCCAAAAACCAATCGGTAGGGAGACATGCCAATAGGTGTCTTATAGGTGGTGCGATAGGCCCATAGTGCATCATCTAACTTCATGGACCAATCCTTTCGAGTGATACCCACAGTTTTCTCAAGGATTTTCTTGATTTCTCGATTGGAAATCTCAGCTTGACCATTTGTTTGAGGATGGTAAGCTAAAGACACCTTGTGCTTCACTCCATACTTCTTCAAAAGAGTTTTAAATTGATGGTTGCAAAAGTGGGTGCCTCCATCACTAATATCAGCCCTTGGAGCACCGAAACGAGTGAAAAAGTGCTTTTTCATGAATTTAACTACTACTTTAGCATCATTAGTTGGGGAAGCAATGACCTCAACCCATTTAGACACATAATCAACCGCTACCAAAATGTATTGATTGTTGAAGGACTTGAGAAAAGGTCCGATAAAGTCAATCCCCCACACATCAAATAATTCCACTTCCAATATGTTGTTGAGTGGCATTTCATTCCTCCTAGAGATATTGCCAACCCTTTGACACCGGTCACAAGATGGAGTGAATTCATAAGCATCCTTGAACAAGGATGGCTAGAAAAATCCAGATTGTAAAACTTTTACAGCGATCTTGTTACCACCAAAATGGCCTCCATATTCAGAGGAATGGCAACACTTCAATACATCTTGTTGCTCACTTTCTGGAACACATCTTTGAATTAACTGATCAGCACAATAGTAAAATAAGAATGGTTCTTCCCAATGATAAAACTTGATGTCATGTAAGAATTTCTTCCGTTGGTGATAGCTCAAGTCCTCAGAAATGATTCCACTCACAAGGTAATTTACTATGTCGGCATACCAAGGAGTTTCAGAATGGCTCACTAGAAAGAGTTGCTAGTCAGGAATTGTTTCATGAATGGGTAGATTTTCATCATATTGAGCTTCAGTACTCAATCTAGACAAGTGCTCAGCAACTTGATTTTCAAAGCCCTTCCTATCAACAATCTCAAGATCAAATTCTTGTAAGAACAAAACACATCGAATCAACCTTGCTTTAGAGTCCTTCTTACTAAAGAGGTACCTTAAAGCGGAATGATCAGTAGGGACAACCATCTTGGCACCAATTAAGTAAGGCTAGAACTTGGCAAATGCATACACTACAGCCAAAAGCTTTTTCTCAGTAGTAGTGTAGTTTTCTTGAGCATTATCTAGTGTCTTGCTCGCATAGTAAATAGGATGGAAGATTTTGTCCTTTTTCTGCCCAAGTACAGCTCCTACGGCATAGTCGCTAGAATCACACATGATTATAAATGGCAAACTCCAATCCGGAGGCATAATGATATGATCGGTTACAAGTCTTCTTTTCAACTCTTCAAAAGCTTTCAAGCATGCATTATCAAACTTGAACTCGGCATCCTTCTCAAGTAAAGCACATAGTGGCTTGTGACTTTGGAGAAATCCTTTATGAACCGTCTATAGAATCTAGCATGGCCCAAAAAACTTCTCACACCTTTAACATTGATAGGTGGAGGAAGTTGTTCAATCACTTGTATCTTTGCTCGGTCAACTTCTAAACCGTTCTTGGAGACATGATGGCCTAACATAATGCCTTCTTTCACCATAAAGTGGCATTTCTCCCAATTAAGCACAAGATTAGCGTCTTCACACCGCTTCAAGACTCGAGCTAAGTTGGCTAAGCACTCTTCATATGAATCACCAAACACGGTGAAGTCATCCATGAACGCTTCTATGGTATGCTCAATCAAATCCGCAAAAATAGCCATCATACACCATTGGAATGTAGCCGGTGCATTGCAAAGGCTAAAGGGCATGCGCTTAAAAGTGAAGGTACCATATGGGCATGTAAATGTAGTCTTCTCTTAGTCTTCCGGAGTGATTGCTATTTGGTTGTACCCCGAATAACCATCAAGAAAGCAAAAGAATTCCCTTCCAGCTAGTTTGTCCAACATTTGATCAATGAAAGGCAATGGGAAGTGGTCTTTGTGAGTAGCCGTATTGAGCTTACGGTAGTCCATACAAACCCTATACTCGGTCACAATACGAGTGGGAATGAGTTCGTGGTAGGTGTTAGCCACTACAGTCATACCGCCCTTTTTGGGGACGCATTGGACTGGGCTCACCCAAGAACTATCAGAAATAGGATATACAATATTAGCATCGAGCCATTTGAGAAGCTCCTTCTTCACTACTTCCTTTATAATAGGGTTGAGTCTTCTTTAGTGTTCAATGGAAGGCATATGATTCTCTTCCAAAAAGATCTTGTGCATGCACATAGAGGGGCTAATGCCTTTTATATCAGCAATTGTCCACCCAATAGCCTTTTTATGAGTTTTTAAGACCTCAACCAACTGCTCCTCTTATTGAATGGTGAGATCCGAATCAATAATCACCGGAAGAGTATTGTTGGAACCCGGATAAGCATATTGCAAATGAGATGGCAATGCCTTCAGCTCAAGTAAAGGTAATTCCTCTAAAGAAGATTTCAATTTTGGTCGATCAGTTGAACCCAAATCAAGTGACTCAAATAGTATACTCCTTTTAGAATAAGAAGTGGTTGCATCCATAATAGCTTTGCATTCCACTACATCCAAACCCTCAAAATCAACATCAAGAAGAGTGGCTTCAAGTGGGTCTTCAATAATAGAGGTTTCAAATCCCTCTTGTGTGATAAGACCAATCATATCAAGAAAGAAACATTCTTCATGCACATGAGGAGTCTTCATCAATTGATTCATATTAAAAGTAACTTGCTCATCGGCTACCCTTAAAGTCAACTCACCTTTTTCCACATCTATTAAAGTTCTAGCCGTAGCTAAAAATGGCCTTCCTAGCAGTAAAGGCATTTCTCTATCCGGATCAAAGTCAAGTATAATAAAATCAGCCAAAAATATGAACTTATCAACCTTGACTAATACATCTTCAATAATCCCTTTAGGATAAGACAAGCTTCTATAGGCTAATTGCAAGGTAACGGTGGTAGGTCTAGCATCACCTAATCCCAACTTGTTGAAGACAGACAAAGGCATAAGATTGACACTAGAACCAAGATCACATAGACCATTCCCTAAGAATTTACCTCCAACATGACAAGGTATAGAGAAGCTCCCAGGATCCTTCAACTTAGGTGGAAGTTGCTTGATAACATCAGTGAAGCTTTTGGTAACAGCCACTGTCTCAAACTCATTAAACCTTCTTTTCTTTGAGAGGACATCTTTCATGAACTTGGCATATTTAGGCATTTGTTCTAGGGCTTCTGTAAAGGGAATATTGATATGCAGCTACTTGAACATCTCAATAAACTTCTTGAATTGCCCATCTTCTTAATGTTTCTTGAGCCTTTGTGGAAAAGGGGGTGGTAGGACATATCGTGGAGGAGAAGTATTGATCTTTCTCTTCTTTTCTTCCATATTTTCAGGAGCAATGGGCTTGCTTGACACCACATCATCTAGAGTTACTTCAGTTTGCTTCCTCTTCTTGTTTTCCTCTTCTTCGACCACAATCTCTTCAACAATATCTTTATCAAGGATAATATCTTCCATAACATAATCCTTTGGCTTTGTTGTAGCCTTACCCATACTTGGAACATCGGGTAAAGTCTTGCCACTTCGAAGAGTAAGAGCCTTCCATTCTTCTTTACCATCTCACTTAGGATTGGGAATAGTATCACTTGGAAGACCATTTCTTGGTTGAGCACTCAAGTGGGAAGCAATTTGGCCAATTTGTATCTCAAGGTTCTTGATTTCCGTGTCATGAAGAGAAACTATGCCAACTAGGCCTTCTTGACCTTTAATAAGTTGCCTCAAGAGTTCATTTGTCTCTGAATTACCCTCTTGTGGCTTTTGTGGTTGCTCGAAGCCTGGTGGACGTATAGGCTTACTAGTATAAGCATAATGATTAATTGGATTCTTTCTAGGTCCATTCCTTCAAGAGAAGTTAGGATGATCCCTCTTATCCTTGTTGTAGGTATTAGAGTAAGGGTTGCCACGTGGATACCATTGACTATTATTCAAATAACTCACAGACTCCATAGTATGATAACATTCATCATAGGAGTGAGCTTTTCCACATATTTCACAAGAAAGACTTGGAGCTTGGATAGCGTTCACATTCTTTAAGGAGTTTTTCTCCATTCTCAATTCAAGTTGATCAAACCTCTTGGCAATTGCTTCAAGTTGAGCGGCAATTTCTTTAGACACATTTGAACTACTTGAAGGACTTAGTTCCTTATATGTTCTATACCTAGAACGTGATTTTTCAGATTGTTGCAAGGAACTAGAGGCAATGTCCTCATACAACTGTGATATATCACAAACTCTCTTTTTGCCAATTCCACCATTAGAGGCATTGTTGAGCATATTGGAAGTAGGCACATCCAATCCGTCTGCAAAGGCTTCAAGCAAAACATAGGTCTTCTGTTCATGGTTGGGACAACTACACCACAACTCCTTGAATCTCTCCCATGCTTCATGAAAACGTTTGCCTGGTTGTTGTTGAAAACCTAAGAGTTTAGCTCTTTGAACTACCTGTCTACCCCTTGGAATGAACCTTGCTTTAAACTTGGATGCCATTTCATCCCAAGTAGTGATTGAGTTAGGAGGTAGAGCGGTAAACCAAGCTCTTGCCTTCTTGTTAAGTGATAGGGGGAAGAGTCGCAATCTAAGTGCATCCACAGTTACTCCATGAAACTTGAAGTTCTCACACACTTGTACAAAGTGTGTCAAATGGTCAGTAGGATCTTCATTTTGAGTTCCCGAGAACAAGCCAATCATTTGGAGCATTTGAAGCATAATCGGCTTCAACTCAAAATTCCGAGCTTGAATAGCAGGAAACTGGATGCTAAATTGATAGGTGGAGTTTTCTTGCTCCATGTATTCATCCCAGGTGCGCTCCAAGTCATCATCATTAGGATTGGCCATATTGTAAAATGGATGAGGCTGAGGCGGTGGTCTCGGTTGCTCTGGTAGCTCTGGTGCCGGTAAAGGTTCAGGTCCTTGGATAGGTTGCACTTGAGGTGCAGTCTCTGGTTCAGATTCAAAGTGTTTAGAAAAATATTCTTCGACAACACCCTCAAGAACGATCTCCAAATCAGCTCGCATACGGAGCTCAAATACCTACAAGTCAAAAATCCCAAAATGAGTATCAAACTTATCAACTAATAGAACTATACTAAAAAAACAAGAAAAAGAATTATAGCTGTAACTATACTTAAAAACAAAGCAAATTAAGAAAGTAAAACAAGACGAAGAGAAGGATTCAAGTGTAATCAAGCACACAATAACACTAATTAACTCAAAAGACTTTAGTCAATAGTCCCTGGCAACGGCGCCAAAAACTTGTTTGTTGTTTAGCTTCCGCAAGCATACGAGTCGCAAGTAATAAAGTGATGAGTAAAGATCGTTCCCACGAGGACCATGATGAAAGCGAGCTAACCAATGTAACCATAGGTTTAATTAGGTTGAATGGAGTCATTTAAAATTGATCAAGTTTAACCAAAAACATGTGGAATGAGGTGAAAGAGAAATTCAAAACTACCTTTAGATTAAAATTTATAAAAGAAAATGATTCTTTGAATTCAAGTATTTAATAAAGCTTAGGATTGTTTATCCCCCTTGTATTTCAAAAGCACTCACTAAATCCCCCCAACATATGCTACTTAATGAAAGATTATACTAACCAAGGATACTAATTTACCTATAAGTGCTCTCTCGAGTCTCCAAATAGGCGTATAGTTTAATTAATTCATTAATATCTTAATTAACTAATCAAACCCTGATTTCATTGTAAATCCTATTTGGCAATGTGAGGTCAATGAGTGTATCTCTACCTCATTAACAAAGCTATCCATTCAATTCACAAATTTCAAGCTCTCACACGATTTAACTCAAGTTCTACACTCAATCAAACCCTTTCAAGCATTAATCAAGTGAACCCAACAACCTTATTGGTGCCCAATCAATAAGAAGCATTAAGCAAAGAGTCATAATCTCATCATTAATCACAAATACAAGGGGAAATGAGTGCTTAATCCATACAAGGGTTCAAAAAAATCCTAAAATGAGGTGTTTAGCTACACAAAGTCATAAAAAAGCTACAATTATGCAGAATAACTACATCCATTACAGAAACCTAACAAAGAAAGAGAAGAGGAATGAGAAAAACCAAGGATTTGAGCCCCAAATTGCTTCTAGACTTCAACCCAAGCTCAATACTCTTCAAAGGGGCAAAACCCTAGCACACCCAGCTCTTAGGAACACTTGAAAACAAAAGAATGACATAATTTCAGCCTATCCCTTACTTAAATACCCTCCACATGTGTTTCAGTAAGTAAAACGCATGGTTGCATAAGTATATGACACAGTAAGTTCTGGTCCTGTTGGCTTCAGCCAAAGGTTGGGTGCTGAAGCATATTACACAGTAAGTTCTAACCCCGAATGCTTCAGCATATATGCTTTTGGCTGAAGCATATGACACAGTTAGGGTAATTCTTCATTGGCTTCAGCACATGCATTGTTGGCTAAGGCCAACAACAAAACAGCTTCCCTCCTAATTCATTGAGCTTTTCCTTGGTCTTTGAGAGCTTTTGACTTATCATCTTTCACCTACAAGGAGGAGGACATCATGAGCTCTTTAATTTTAAGAGATAATCCTACTTATATGCATTTAACTCATCATTTGAACTTTTCGTTTGTTCTATCACATTTTCTTCTATATATGCACAATTTGTACTCATATTTGAAAATGATAATATATATAGATCTTTGAAAATAATGATATGCACATCATATTATCATAATATGGAGGTCATAATATCATACATGCGAACCAGGCTCTGATACCATGTAAGAGTAATTGGGCGTACCTGGAGTACGACCGTTTATCTCTTGTACCCACCCTAATTGATCACAGTTGTGGAAGCGATTATGATGCACAGCAAATACACCACGATATGAAGAAGATGAGATAAATATAGTAGAGGGAATGGGGAGTCAGTTTGACAGAGTTTCTGTATGTTATTTCGAATGTATTTTCAACTGAATCCCTTTACGCCTATTTATAGGATTTTATGTACCCCTTCCTCTTCTACTAACATGTCCTTCCATCAGAGAGACAAGATGTCCTTTTAATTGAGAGACATATTGTTTCTGTGAAACAATACCTCATGTAGAGTCATATTGCAATGGATAAATAACATGCCTCATAACATTTTGAAAAATATTACATACATCTACCCAAGCGTTTATGTTATTTATACTTTGACCCAAATCCTATTGGGCTTGGGCCCAATCCACTAAGGGTAGACTAGGCTATTTTCCAACATCTCCCACTCACACTTGGTGGATTAGATATGTCTCTTTTTCTTCCTTCTTTCATACTAGGTGCTTTATCGTGACCGCGTAGGCATGACATCTATATATAGGTGTATGTACTAGAAATCTCTTTTACAGAGACTAGCACAAGACAACCTTCATTGTGTAGCTTGATTTTAATATTGTGCCTTAAATATCTTAGATTCACTTATATACACTTTCACATAACTAATCTAATCCCTTTTGAGTCAGTATAAAACTCAGATTGCCTTTCTAGTATGCATAGTATCCACATTTATGAAATTATCAAAAATAATACCATAAAGGACATGTCTCAGACACTAGCATGTTTGTGTATATTTCAAGGAATCTTCCTTTTGCCCAGATATCACTTCAATATACATCAGCCGCTTTCTTAACATAATACCATAGATTGCATCTATCATGATCATAGGACATATGCAAAAGTAGAAGACGCTGAAGCACACCTCTATGATATTGTCAAAGTCAAAGGATATCAATGGAAGAATTAGAAACTTCCTGAGACTCACACAACAATGAAGCAGGGATCTTCTTACTTGCTTCCCATTTGCGGTTCTTTAGTACATGCGGTATGAATCACATGCTACAGTGTTACTCTTACACCATCAGAACGTACGTCATTTTGCATTCTATTGTTAACACTGTACAGACTTAAGTCTAGACACTCCAAGCATCTAAACCAAAATTCTTCCTTTCTACTTAGATGTCAATGCTGAAGAATTTGTTATCTGACTACAGGCATCATGGAAGTGGATGTCCATGATTCGGTCCATACTTATTCATATTTATGGATCTCATCTTGACACACTACACTGTTGTAAAGGCGACATAGTTTGTGTTTCTTTTCTACCATATCAGCATTCTAGTCGCTTTACTGGTGAACACAATTGTCTCATCTTTGCATACCCCTCCTGAGTGTCAAAGGCAGTTACTTGTGTGAGAGAGACAACCTCACAAGCCTGTACGACATACTAGACATTGTATACTTTCACACAGACATTTATACTAATAATGATAAGTACTTCAATTAATCATAAATGTAATAAAGTCTGAAATTTAACATTTTACGTATACCAAATGCACTTACATGTTTTTCAAATGTTTCCTTGGCAATTGGTTTGGTCAGGAGATCAGCAACCATACTCTTGGTCGAAATATGTTGTACAGCAATAATTTTCTGTGCTATATAATCTCTTAGAAAATTGTACTTAATGTCTATATGCTTGGTCTTACTATGATACTTAGGATCTTTAGTATAGGCTATGGCTGTAGTGTTATCACAATGCATTAATACTGGATTTGTAGTCTCATTACCAAATCCAAGATGTTCAATGAACCTCTTCAACCATAATGCCTCTTGTGCAGATGCAGTGCATGCTACGAGCTCGGCTTCCATAGAATGTAAACCAATACATGTTTGCTTCTTGCTACTCCAACATATGGTGCCATTATTCAGTAAGAAAGTATAACCTGAGGTCGATCTTCGCTCTTCCTCATCTTCGCCTAAATCAGCATCAGAATATCCAACCAGGCGTAGACCACTTCCTTCGTAGCATAGTGCATAGTCAGAGGTGCCTTTTAAGTATCTCATGATCCTTTTTACTGCTTTCCAGTGATGCTCACCTGGGTTGGACTGGAACCTACTTATCAATCCTACCGCAAAGCAGATATCTGGCCTTGTACACATCATTACGTACATTAAACTACCAACAGCACTAGCATAGGGAACTTCATCATTTTCTTTTGATCAGGCTCAATTTTGGGACATATCTTATTGCTTACGGTTATACCAGAAGCCACTGGGGTATCCAAGGAATTACAGTTGCTCATGTTGAATCGTTCGAGAGTCTTTTTAATGTAATTTTCTTGTGAAAGATATAGGATCCTTTTTGAACGATCTCTTTGGATCTTAACTCCAAGTATATACTTTGCTTCACCCATGTCTTTCATTTCAAAATTCGATGAAAGTCATTCTTTAATAGCTATAATCGAATTCAGATTATTTCCAGCCAATAGTATATCATCTGCATATAAGGATAATATAACAAAATTACCCTCAAACCGTTTGATGTAGACACAGTAGTCTCCTTTAATCATTTGGAAATCATAAGAGGTTATTGCTTTATGAAACCTCAAATACCACTATCTAGATAATTGCTTGAGTCCATAAATAGACCTTTTAAGTTTACAAACTTTGTTCTCTTTTCCTTTTTCAATGAAACCTAATGGTTGTTCCATATAGATTTCCTCATCCAGACCACCATTTAGAAATGCAGTTTTAACATCCATTTGATGTAATTCCAAGTCTAAATTGTTTACTATTGCTAAAATAATTCTTATAGAATTAAATTGTACCACAGGTGAGAAGGTATCTTCATAATCTATACCTTCTTGCTATATATACCCCTTTGCAACTAATCGTGCCTTATACTTATCAATTGACCCATCCACCTTTCTTTTAATTTTGAGAACCCACTTGTTCCCAATGGATTTTCTCCCTTTTGGTAGGTCAACCAATTCCCAAACTTTATTCTTTCTCATTGAGTTCATTTCTTCATCCATAGCCTTTTTCCATTCATCTTTAGCAGGACTGGATAAGGCCTCTAGTACCGAACGTGGTTTATCATCCCCATCAGGAGTAACAATAAGTGCTTCACTTTCTATTTGGAAGCGTCTTTTAGGGATACTTTTCCTGTTACTCTTTCTTGTAGGAGCTTCTTGCCTTTGTCTTTTCTTTTGTCTAGGTCTTTGTGTTGACCTTTCTAAGCTCCCACTTAGATCGACATTTTGGGATGATTCAGGCATACCAATATGTTCTATACTTGTTTGTTCCTGTGTCTCATAAAGAGATATAGTGCAATCAATGTCTCCCCTTTTAGGGAATTCATTTTCTAGAAATGTCACATCTCTAGATTCAATTTCAGTTACTGTTCGATCTTCATTTTCACCTTTGAAGACATATCCTTTGGATTGTTCAAAGTACCTTATAAAGATACATTTCTTTCCTCTAGGACCTAACTTGCCATACTTATGAGAATTATCATGAATGTATGCAGCTGACCCCCATGGCCTAAGGATACTAAGATCAAGCTTGCGTTTTGTCCATAACTCATAAGGTATTAAAGTAACTGATTTTGAGGGCGCACAATTAAGTATGAAGGTAGCAGTCATTAAAGCATCACCCCAATATGAAATTGGTAGATTTGCTTATGCCATCATTGACCTAACCATGTCTAGAAATGTTCTGTTTCTTCTTTTAGCAACTCCGTTCTGTTGTGGAGTACCAGGGATAGTTAGCTGCCTAATTATCCCTTTTTCCTCACAAAGCTCTTTAAATTGATCGAACAAATATTCACGTCCTTGATCAGTATGTAGCACTTTAACTTTATTGTCCATTTGATTTTCAACTTCATTTACGTATCGTCTGAAGAACTCAAGAGCCTCAGACTTATGTGTGATCAAATAGACATGACCGTATCATGAATAATTATCAATAAAAGTGATAAAATACCAAACTCTATGCCTTGCCCTCACACTCATAGGACCGCAAATATCAGAATAAATTATTTGCAATGGTTGTTCTGATCTAGTTCCCTTACCAACAGGTTTTCTAGTTGTCTTACCTGCTAGACAACTTTCACACAAGGACATTTCCATATTGGATATGGATCCTAGCAAACCTTCTTTCGCTAATTTAATCATTTTATTTTGATTAATATGCCCTAGTCTAGCATGCCAAATAGCCATATCAACAGTTGAATCAGAAGAAATAGCAAAGCAATCATGTATATTATAATCATCAATAGTATCCATTACAAAAACTTCTTTAAAAGGAAAGCTAAACCATAAAATACAAAATTATAAAATATGTCTGCAACTTTATCATGAAAGTTTACATTAAACCCATGTTTACAAGACATTTTACAAAAACTAAATTCTATCAGATGTCAAGAGCATGAAGCACATCATGAAGGATCAAAGGCTTTCCACTACGCAAAGTTAATTTGCAAGTTCCAATGCCTTTAACTTCAATCTTTGCATTGTTGCCTACATAAAGTCACTTACATTTGTCAGGCAACCGACGGTATTCTACATAGGATGCTCGATCCCCCGTCATGTGGTCTGTTGAACCTGAGTCCAAAATCCAAGAAGAACAGATAGTCTCTGTTAGGAAAACAATGCTAGAAACATAGGAAACATGTGAATTTACATAATCCACTAGTACCTTTCCACTCTCATTTCGCTCAGTGCAATCCCGTGCGAAATGACCCATCTTTTGGCAAGAAAAATATTTGACCTTCTTTAAGTTATTTTTCTTCTTCTTCCCGCCCTTTTTTCCTTTCTTCTTGAATTCCTTTTTGCCTTTTACAAATTTATTCTTGTCCTTCTTTCCATTCTTTTGGAATTTATTCCCCTTCTTGGAATCAGGTTTTGCATTAGAAGGACCTGCACCCTCTGTGTAGTAGGCATGGCCAGAGGACTTGTATGCCTTCAAGCGCTCATCCTCAAGTTCCAAGTGTTTAGCCACATCATTAAAACTTTTAATGCCTTCATTATGGGTTAGATTAACCTTCATGTGCTCCCAACTAGATGGCAATGATCTTATCACTGCATGAACTTGTTGTTCATCAGACACAGTATGCCCAGCTTCCTTCAATTCTCTAATCATATTTGTCATCTCTCTTAGATGTTGTTTCATGGAATTATTTGGCCTAAGCTTATACGTATCAAACTTAATAATTAATCGTCTAAGCTTAGAGGTGGATGTACCACCAAACCTGTCTTTCAACGCTGCCCATATGGCTTGCGTTGTTTCATTTTTCTCATATTCACACATGAGGTCATCTGCCATTGTACTCAGTAATGTAATTCTTGCAATCCTATTTTTCTTTTTCCAAGCCTCATAGACCTCTTGGTCTCTCCTGTATTGGGTTGTATTCCCAGCAGCAGGCTGTGCTACAACTGTTGTTAAAGGTTCCATTGCCTATTGTTCCTCCAAAATGTATTGGACTTTTTTATGCCAGATATCCCAATTGTCACC
Source organism: Inga laurina (assembly GCA_963855925.1). Taxonomy (NCBI): domain Eukaryota; kingdom Viridiplantae; phylum Streptophyta; class Magnoliopsida; order Fabales; family Fabaceae; genus Inga; species Inga laurina. Next base: position 29,269,859 of record OY979710.1, read on the forward strand.
ATTTAATTTGTCCCCTTTATTTAACTCAGTGATGATGTTCTTAGTTGCCATTTTCAATTCTGTGACAAATCTATTTCACATTCAATATGTCTTTCTAAAGGACTTAAACTATTGAACATATCATCGACAATATATCGCATAACACAGTATACAATATCATGTACTTATATTATTCTTAACCAGAAAAATAGTAATACTACTAAATTCATGATCAGGGTATATGTTTGTATCTCTCATCACATAAATATTAGCAACATCACTAAAATTCTGTCAAAAATTATATATACGTAATTTAACAACTCTAACTTTTAGGACTAACAACTCCTAAAAGCTCCCACTTGACAAAAAAAAATATAATAATATAATGAAATATCAACTAAATCATGCTTCATCATAATATAAATAAAACAATATACTCTCTGTAATATATGAAAACATGTTTATAACACATTTAAATATAACAGAAAAATATTGAAATCAACAAACGAATTTTAGAAGTTTTAAAATAATTTAAAACATTCATAAACGCACTTAGAATATCATAAACATATATTAATTAGTGTCAAAACTACTCAAATATCATATCATATTAAAGATCATGAATTTAGGAATTTTTAGGAGCAAATCGGGTCTCATTCAGAGCTTGCACGCGCCCCCACGCACCAAAAGAAGCCAGAAAATTGAAAAAAAAAACAGAGAAGACATACACACACAGTGGCGCGTGAACACCACGCGCCACCTTCCGGCAACCATCCGGTGACACGCGCCATCTCATCCGCTTCCATGACCGGGAGCTGTCGGAATATGCCTGCCATGTGTCAAACGAACATGCCACATGGCCTCACTCGCCACATGGCTTTTCTACCCAAATTTTTTTTTTGCTTCTGGATTCGGGTTCAGCAGTTTGGGCCTCATTTTTTGGGCCTGGACTGAATTCATTTTTTTCCGTGGCCCAGATACCATCAAACAAAAAAAAATTTTAAAACACAGAACGACGTCATTTTGGAGATTGGAGGTTGTCTTTAACCTCCAGTCGGGTTGACCCGGACTCGGTTGCAGGCGTGGGTCGGGTCTGTCAACTCGGAAACTTCTCTCTTCCATATGTCCTCCGTCCGACGTCCATTTTGCGCATTCTTGGTGTCCATTTTCATCGTTTGTTCGAGCTCTACACAATGGGACTAATTTTAAATCCTAATTCTCTAATTTTAAAATGACCCAATGCTAATAGAAATTCGTTTTTCATGTTTTCTCTCTCTAAGTTCTTTTATTTTATGGTTCTAGGCTTCTGGAGTTTACATTTAAAACATATAAGTATATTACAAGGAATGGGAGAAAACTATATATGTATAAGCATGAACCAAATATATACATATCACTATAACATGTGATTGGGTCTCTGTTTCCCCCTTTTTTTCTTTACACGCACATGATTATATCTAGAGAAGGAGAAAAAAATGCCGACCACCAGAATCACAGACATCAGGAAAAATAAAGATCCATATATACTCACACAAACACCAATATATTTTCGTTCAAACTCACGAAAGAAAAATAAACACACACAGGGGAAGTAATATGATAATATATATAGATCTTTGAAAATAATAATATGCACATTATATTATCATAATATGGAGGTCATAATATCATACAGGCGAACCAGACTCTGATACCATGTAAGAATAATTGGGCGTACCTAGAGTGCGCCTGTTTATCTCTTGTACCCACGCTAATCGGATCACAGTTGCGGAAGTGATTATCACACACAACAAATACACCACGATATGAAGAAGAAGAGATAAATATAGTAGAGGGAATGGGGAGTCAGTTTGACAGAGTTTCTGTATGTTATTTCGAATGTACTTTCAACTGAATCCCTTTATGTCTATTTATAGGATTCTATGTACCCCTTCCTCTTCACTAACATGTCCTTCCATCAGAGAGACAAGATGTCTTTTTGATTGAGAGACATATTGTTTCCGTGAAACAATACCTCATGTAGAGTCATATTGCATTGGATAAATAACATGACTCATAACATTTTGAAAAATATTACATATATCTACCCAAGCATTTATGTTATTTGTACTTTGACCCCAATCCTATTGGGCTTGGGCCCAATCCACCAAGGGTGGACTAGGCTATTTTCCAGCAGCTAGCATATATAGGGAAGAGCAAAGTCAAAGTATATATGTAAATGCAAGCATTAAAATTCGAGGAAGGAGCAAAAGATAAATACACAAGAAATTCATATTGGTTTAGCCTTAACTACTTGGCCTATATGTCTAGTCCTCAAGGTCATACTTAAATATTTTCACTAAACTTGTAAGTTTCTCAAGACTCAAAACCAGTCTTGTTAGCTTCTCCCTTAGATAAATTTAGGGGGGAAATTCAGTTTAAGACAAATGTAATTAGTTAAATATCATTTGTTTGTTCAAGTGAATTAGTTTGGGGGGTCCAATTGCCGGCTATGTTACTAGTTTGGACTGGGGTTACCTCTTCCAGATATAATATGAACTAGCCCAACTTGGTATTATTTGAGGGAGTTTTTCACAATTTTCCCAAAAATTAATTTTGAAAATTTGGCAATAGTTAAATTTTAAATAAAATGCTTAAGAGTTATGACCATCATGACAAGTAATGCAAAAAGCACTTACGAAGACAATCGTTTCCACCTCCTTCTCATTTTTTAAAGCGGCATTCTTGGTGATAAATTGATCCAAACCATCCAATGGTCATAATGTTACCACAAGGCACATATTGTGTGTTTGGTTTGGCTTTTACATAAGTGGCTTTTGTGATATTTAAAAGAAAAAATTTTAAAATTATGAAAAGTGAAAAAATTACCTTTAAATCCTAACTCATATTTTCACATAGCTCAAAATCTAACAAAATAAACCGATTAAAACCTCAATAATACTTCTAATAATCCAAATAAATTATTTAAACTCAATTTAATCGGTAAAAAACCCTATAAAAACTAATTTATGACCTATTTATAAAATAAATTGATTATAAAATCATAAAATAACTAAATAATAAATTTAAACTGATTAAAATTAATTATTAATTATTCTCTACATTTCTACAGTCATATATTGACAAAACTCAAAACGGCCTAAACTCTTATCCCAAAGTATTCTCTATTTAATAGAAAATTATTATCTAAAGAAAGAGAAAATTGTTTAGAACATTTTCATAAAAAAGGTTTTGTGATTAGAAGTGATTTTAAGTACCTCATTGATCCTCAAAGATATGAAAATACTCCTATCAATATTATTATATATATACATACACACACATATAAGCCTCAAAACAGAAGCCATCGCTTGAGTAAGCTCCAATTTTGAGCTTATGTCCATCGAGACTTTTCTTGACTTTTTTCTTAAAGCCCATCATCCAAACAAACACTGGGCAAATGAATAAATCACTGTGCAAGTTCGATTGGGCTCTCAATCGGTCAAACAAACACACACAATATAGAAAGAGATCTTGTGGATTGGACAGGTCCTATGCTGGGAACAGAATTGAAATGGAGATCCAGCAGAATCAAGCTCACCCAAGTTTCTGATTTTGTATTTGTCTTTGATATTCATATATCAATAGGGGGTGTTTATATGGTACCGGTTCCACTCGTCCCATCCCAATCCCAATAATATTGGGACCAAAAAGTCCTGATTATTCTATGATCGAGAGTAAAATATACCGAGACCGAGATGGGGATGAGATCCGGGCAAGCCTTCGGGAATCCTTGTCTAGGACCTGGCATCTTAGTTTATATTTTTAATATAATTATGTAGGCTGTGACCTTTTCTTTCTTTCTTTTTATTTTTTTAACCCCCAAGTTAATGCCAAAAAGATAGAGATGGAGAAACCTAACCCATCAACCTGATCTTGTCTTTCGACCTAGCATCTACTGATATCCTCTTTCATGCCTTCAATTTCTTTCTTCTTCAGCATGGGCGCTTCACTAAGTTCATGCTTCCAGCCTTGCCATCGTCGTCGTGTTTCAGCTTTTGAGCTTCGCTTTCGATCACCTTCGGTCTCACATTCAAAAAAATCATACAAAAAAAGGGATATGAAATAACTATAGTAGATACATCAGACGGCCGAGACGTAATTGATATTATAGCTCTAGGACCAAAATCTCTTGTTTTAGAGGGTGAATCTATCAAACTTGATCAACCATTAACGAGTAATCTAAATGTGTGGTGGATTTGGTCAGGGGGATGTGGAAATAGTACTTCAAGATTCGTTATGTGTACAAGGTCTCTTGTTCTGTTATTTTGGCCCAAATGTTTTTGGTTCTTAAAATGAAATAGTTTGAGAAGGTTAAATTATGTAATTCTGTATAATCAAAAGATTATGAAAAGCCCCTTGTTTATTTCTATTCTTTTTGTACCATATTTAGAGAATTCACCATAATACTAGCCAGTCATAGTATGTAGATTATGAAGAAGACTATTTGACTTCACCCTTTTTTTTCTTTTTTTTACCCCCAGAAATTGGAGCACTATAATTATGTTATAGTTTTCGGATTTCAATGTCATGGAATATAAATATATTCAATTAATAATTTAAATTTTTTTTTATTTTTATATTTGATTGTAAGAAAATTCAACTCGATACTAAACAAAAGATAAATAAACCGAGAATATTAAGCACAGTATAGATTAAAATTGGAAAACGGGATTATAGGAGAAATTATTTGTCTTCCTAGAACCCTTTTTATTTGTGTCGAAATATTATCCCGAATAGTTTCATATACCAAATATTTTCATATAATAATGCCTATTAATGTGGTTCATCAAATAATCCTATCCCCATTTGTTGTTTAGATTTGTTTCCAAGTTTTTATTAGAACCCTTATCACATAATGGCATAATATTTTTTTTATTTATTGCCTATAACATATAAGCATATAAGAAGTATTAGAGTGGTCGACAAACAAAAAAGAAAGGGAATTTTATTGAACAGATAGGATTTCTTGGAAAAATATTATATACTCCCATTTCAAATAAAATTCATTTATCATAGTTAGCGCAGAAAGGATTCGCTTGGCATGTTATGTGATCGAAAATATATAAAATATGAAATAAAGATATTATATTATATATAATAAATATAATATACAATAAGATTTTATAATATAAATACTATAATAAAAAAGGATATATATATATATATTATTAAATATTAATATAATTAATATACATAGAAATGTATTATATTATATTATATTAATCACAATTCAGAACCCTGAAATTGTCTATTTCTTGATTATTTTTGAATCCTTAAGGGTTGTTTTGAGATTAAATTATGTAGCCAAATCACCTAGATGCTCTTCATTTGAAATGTAAGAAAATGGAAAAACGAAATGACAACAATAGTTTAACTAACAATTTTAACGTATAAAAACACAACAATGACAACTAATTTCATATACCATGAATCATGATTTAAAAGTATTTATAAACTAAAATTAAACCATCCCAAACAAACACTAAGTGATACTACAAAATGTTTAATTCTAAAATACGCCTACAATTTTTATAGGAATTAAGTCATTTCAAAGTATAGGAAAAAGACCATTTTGAGATTTTGTTCTTGTATATGTGTGTGTTTGGGATAGCGGTAGGACAAATGACTTATTATGATTCTAACTTATTAAAAATGACTTAATAGAAAAGTCAGTTTTTGTAATGTGATTTATGTTTGGATGAGCGATTTTAGATAGCTTCTTTTTGGACAACAAGTGCTTATAAATCCTGATTTACAGTATACGAAGTAAGTATGTAAGAGGAGTCTTATCTCGACTTACGTAATAAGTGACTTAATAGAAAAGCTGCAGTGAGGGGCTTATTTAATAAGTAGCTTATTCTACCCGTGATGCAAATATAAAACGCTAATCCAAACATCAAACAACAAAAACTCCAACTCATTTGGGCTTATTTCCATAGAAAACGGGCTTATTTGCCCCAACACGTGACACCAAACACAGCCTATGTTTGTTCCTTTTTCTTAACACTACTGGCTATGGTCACATCACTATATTAGCGGCTTGGCTTGATTGAGATAGTATTAGAATAGCACGTTCACGTAAGTTAAGATAAAATTTTTCTCATACACTTGTTTCATACTATTGAGAATTGGGCTTAGTCCACCCTTGGTGGATTAGGCCCAAATCCATTAAGCTTTAAGTTTTTTGGGCCAAATAAAATACCCAAATGAATGTGGGGTATTTATTAATAATTTTCCCCAAGGGTTTAAAATTGAAACCTGGTAGGAACAGTTTCCCCACATGTTTTGGGGGAACGGTTGTTTTGTCTGCATACGTGTGTAAATAACAGAACTGCATATGAAAAACTAAGACAGAAAAAGATTTCTCTATAGAACTTCTTCTTTTCTCTTCCCTTCATGTGTATTTGTTGTGTGATATAGCCCATGTCCCAAGAGTGATCCGGTTCGCGTGGGTATCGTAAGAGTTAGAAACAATGCTTAAGGTACGCCCGAAATCCAACATTGGTATCAGAGCAATTAGTTTTTTATCAGTCCTGAATGTGGCTTCTGCTGTGCGCCTATGTTCTTGAACATGAAAGTATGTGTGTAGAAATTTTTTTTATGTATGATAGTCTAATTTCATGGATATGTGAGAGTATATGATTCATTTCATGTATATCTTTTAGTATGAGAGTGAGTTTCAGTTCATGTGTTTAAATGAAAATATGAAATTGTGCTTGAAATCACTCCGTTCTGCATTTTTTTTGTTTTTTGGTGCTTTACTATGCAATCTACTTTCAGTGAACTTCAGTTGTATGATAATGTCTTGGTTCTATGGGCATTAGAATATTGAAAAGCATCATAAAACATATACTAAGGCTATAGAAAACAAGTACCAATAGGCTGTGCCAAATCCGGAAAAAGAATCGAAAGACCGAAAAGAGAATTGAATTAGGTCACCATAAAATGACTTTTTTAGGATTTAAAAATAATCCCATTGCGTAGATCTCGGAAAAACGATGAAGATAGACACTAAGAACGCACAAAACAGACGTCGGACGGTGAAGTTATGGAGGAGAGAAGGTACCAGGTCGAAGGACCCGACCCGTGGCTAAAACTAGGTCCAAGTTGACTCGGCTGGAGGTTGTCTTTAAAAAAAATTCTGGATTTGGTCAATGGCCCAACTCGATCCGGTGTAATAGTTGTTCTTAAAAAAACCGAATCGGGTCATAGCCTAACCTGATTCAGTGCAAAAAAATAAATTTGGGCCATCGGTGGCCCAAACCCTAAAAAAAACACGAATTGGGTCTGTGGTATGCCCAACCTGACCTATCATAAAAAAAACACTAAAGGACATAAATGCCATGTGGTGCATGTGGCCACGTGGCAGACCCGTTTGACATGTGGAAGACATAGACCGACAGCAAGCGGGTTGTGGAGTCTAGCTAACTGGCACGTGTGAAGATCGGACAACTCTAGAGTGGCGCGTGTACGACCGTGCCTCCAGCGATAGTGGGCTTTATGCAGTTTTTTGATTTTTCCTGATTTTTTTCTTCTTGGGGCGTGTGGGAGCTCCGTTTCAGACGCGGTTTATTCATAAAAATCCCTAAATTTGAGATCTTCATAATGATATGTTATTTGCCTATTTTTGTGGCAATTCAGGATCTGTTTGTGAGGTTTTAGTGCTTATTTAAGTGTTTTTTATACATTTAAAAATACCTAGAATCATGATAATGACTTACATTTGTTTATTTAGGTCAAAATGAAGCAAGAGGCTTCTAACAGCACTGATACACTTGAGTATGGGTCATTGAGCATTGAGTTTGTGGACGATCAAGCTCATATAGATGATCCTGAAGAGGATCCTGAAGAAGAACCTGAAGAATATGAATTTTTTTAGAGATCCTGAGGACGATCTCTATCTTATCCCTGAAGAAGATTTTCTGGAGCTTATTCCAGAGGAACCTCAAGTGGTCTACTCTGATTCTGGACTAAAGTCTATGCCCTCCTGTCCTGAAGAACATCAAAATTTAGAAGAGGTCGATCAACCCTATTTTGTTGCTGTGATTGAGAAGATAGCGGAACTTGATGTGAACAAAACAGCTAGAATAAATAATATAAAAATCATATACTCAATCTACGTGAGCGTAATGATGAAGTACCACGCAGCTGTAAGGGCAAGGGGTACATTCTCAATGACTGTTGCTTGGGTTGATGCTGTGACGAAAACAACAAGATGCATGAAGAAAAAGAAAAGATTTTTTTGGAAACTAAGGAAAGCCTTTATTGACTACTATTGTTCTAACATTTAATGGTGTATTATGTTTGTAAGTACAAGCGTTTCACCCAAGAGGAGGGTGAATTGGGTGATACCAGAAATTTTATTGCGTATAAGAAAATTGACTGGAAATATAAAGCAGTTGAGAGTAAGGAGAAATATCACAGAAGTGTAAACTGGTAATTATATTGGTTTGGTCACAACCACTTTGACCTACATCCAATCCTCAGAGCTTCTTTGAGAGTTTCACTATATCTTCCAAAATTTAGTGGATTCTTGGCACCCAGTACACAACAAGTTCCTTCACCTGGATACTCGCTCCCCCTTACACATTGTAATCAAATCCCCAACTCAAGGTTCCACAACCTTAAGTTGTCTCAATAATGAATATTGAGATTGTAATGAAAAACTCTCTTACAGAGTAAATAAATAATCTATGAAGTACAAATAATGAGTATAAGAAAAATAGAGCACTAAGAATATGTTGATCAATGCATGTTTGTGTGTTCTCAGTTGTCCTTCTCTATTCTTTGAATACTCCATATATATAGATGATTTGTGGTGTCTGTTGGAAGCATTTCAAATATGTCCATTAGAGTCACACAGCAACGGCTGACCGCTCTTTTAATTTAAAAACTATCCGTTTGCGGTAGGTAGCGGTAGGTGAGATCTCAAACGTTTTTTTTACTTTTCTCTTATGTCATGATTTCTTCATTGTTTCTCTGTATACATACTTAGAATACTAATGCAATAAAGAGTTAATCATATAGATAACAAACCAATAAACATACGATTAAAAACATGATTTCTGGACTGCCTTACTCGAGTGGCTACTCAAGTAATCATGCTCGTTACTCGAGTAGTCCCTCGAGTAAACTTATCAAAAATATGACAAAGAGTAATTCAACATTTTCATAAAATATTACACGGGTAAGACATGGTGTAAGATATATCACAAACCTTGGAAATACCTAATTACTCGAGTGCTTACTCAAGTAAGCATGTCTTTTCTTCACAGGTTACTCGAGTGACTACTCGAGTAAAATCATAATAAGTTGCAGATTACTCGATTACTCCCTCGAGTAATACTTTAAATAACTCTACAGATTACTTGAGTGGTCCCTCGAGTAAATAGTTTTCTCAAATGGTTACTTTAGTGGCTACTCAAGTAAAGTGTGTCAATTTTTGGCCAAGAGCTATTGAAAGGTATTTATCCTAGTTACTCGAGTGGCTACTCAAATAATACCTTTTATCATGTGTTTACTCGAGTGGTTACTCGAGTAATAGTCCATATAACTTTGTAGATTACTCGAGTAACCCCTCAAGTAACTCCTTCCAAATTTTGGCAGTGCACCTCTGGAATATTTTCTCCAACATTACTCGAGTGCTCACTCGAGTAACAGAGTTCATTATTTGAGTGGTCACTCAAGTAAACCTTTAAGAAATCTACTAGTGATGTTTTTCCTATGCTCTGTCTCTTAGATCTTCTTCATTACTCTAGTACCAACTTCAAGTAAAGCTTTTGTCTTCCATTTAGTTACTTTGTTCAAATTCTTTACTTTGTTATCAAATTCAATCTTTGTTATCATCAAAACATATGGGATCTAACAATGTTCCCATTTCCTTTTATGCTGTTTGTATTGAGAATATGACTCTAAATGTTATTGTTTGTATGTTTTATGTATGGACATGGTATTTTTCATGTAATGAATTATGTTTGTTAGTTAATGCTAATTTTTAATTGTGCATTATGATACCATGTATCCCTGATGAGTAGGAGCTTTTAGAAGGTGAAACTTCTAAAAGCTGATGACTTATTTAAAGTACTTATATGAAGTTGTTTGATAGAAAATAATAAGTTGCTAGTATTTGTGTGATAGAAGATACAAACGTATTCTCCTGATCATGGATATAGTAATAAACTTATTTTCAAGTCAAGAATGGTATAAGTACAAACATTTTATACCATGTTGTGCTATATAATTGTTTGGTTTTGTTATCTTAAAAAGAACAATGTTTCTAAATTGTGAAAAACATTGCTTCAAAATTGACAAATGGCCAAAAAAGGCATCATTGTTGAACTGAATAAGGGGGAGAAATTGAATGGTGATAACTGGGACATTTGGCACCATAAGGTGCAATACATTTTGGAGGAACAGGAGGCTGTTGAACCACTAATCACTATTTTAGTAGAACCTAAAGTTAGGACGACTACTCAGCACAGGAGAAACTTGGAAGTTTACCAAGCGTGGAAGAAGAAGAACAACATTGCAAGAATCACCTTATTGAGCACAATGGAGAATGACCTTATGTACCAATATGAGAAATACCAAACTACTCAGGCTATGTAGGCTGCACTCAAGGATAAGTTTGGTGGCACATTAACCACTAAGCTTAGAAGGATGACAATCAAGTGTGATATCTACAAGCTTAGAGCATATACTCCTATGAAACAGCATCTGAGAGAGATGTCCAACATGATCAGAGAACTTCAAGAAGCTGGACACATCTTGACTAATGAATAGCAAATTTAGGCTATAATCAGATCGCTTCCTTCTAGCTGGGAGCACATGAAAGTGAACTTGACTCATAATGACAGCATCGTCACTTTTGATGATGTAGTGAAACATCTTGAGCTTGAGGATGAACGCCTAGAGGCGTATAAGGCTTCTGGACAAGCCTACTACACTAAAAATGTTGGTCCTTCTAATGCAAAGCCCGATTCCAAAAAGAGCAAGAAATCTCAAAAGAAAGGTAAGAAGGATGGCTCTAAGTCCAAAAAGGGCAAAAAGCAATTCAAGAAGAAAGGTAAGAAGGGCGGCAAGAAGAAAGTTGACCTGAATAAGGTCAAGTGTTACGCCTACCAGAAAATGGGTTACTTTGCATGGGATTGTACTGAGCGAAACGACCATGAGAAAGTACTAGTGGATTCTGTGAATTCACACATTTTTTTTGTTTTAAGTACTTCTTTTCTAACAAAACTTGTTTGTTCTTCTTGGATTTTGGATTCAGGCTCAACAGACCATCTGATGAGGGCTTGGGGATCCTTCGTGGAATATCATCAGTTGCCGCATCTAAGCAAATGGCGTTATGTGGGCAACATTGCAAAGATCAAAGTTAAAGGAATTGGCACCTGCAAGTTACCTTTTCGTGGTGGGAAGACTTTGATCCTACATGATGTTCTTCATACACTTAACATCCGACGGAATTTAGTTTCAATACTTTATTTTAGATTATGGGTTTGATGTAAACTTTCATGGCAAAGTTGCAAACATTTTTAGCAACAAGACCTTTTATGGTTTAGCTCTCCTTTCTAGAAAGTTCTTTGTTATGGATATTGTTGGTAAGTTTAATGTGTATGACTCTTTTATTATTTCCTCCAATATAACTATTGATATGAATATCTGGCACGCTAGACTAGGATACATTAACCAAAATAGAATGATTAAACTAGCTAGAGAAGGTTTGCTGGGTGAAATTTTAAATATGGAAATATCCTTATGTGAGAATTGTCTAGCTAGTAAGGCAACTAGGAAACCTTTCAGTAAGGGAACTAAAGCTGAGATTTCATTGTAATTAATCCATTATGATATATGCGGTCCAATGAGTGTGAGGGAGAGACATGGAGCTTGGTATTTCATTACCTTCATTGATGACTATTCATGATATGGTCACATCTATTTGATCTCACAGAAGTCTGAAGCTCTTGAATGCTTTAGACGGTGCATGAATGATGTAGAGAATCAAACGGATTGTAAAATTAAAGCTTTGCACACTAATCGGGGTCGTGAATACTTATCTGATTAGTTTAAGGAGCTCTGTGAAGAAAAAGGGATAATTAGGCAACTAACCATCCCTGGCACTCCATAACAAAACGGAGTTGCTGAAAGGAGAAATAGAACTCTTCTAGACATGGTTAGGTCAATGATGGCTCAAGCAAATCTACCAATTTCATATTGGGGTTATGCTTTACTATCGGATGCCTTCATTCTTAACCGTGTGCCTTCAAAATCAGTCACTTCTACAGCCTATGAGTTATGGAAAAAATGCACGCCAAATTTAAACATCTGAGACCCTAGGGGTCTGCTGCGTACATTCATCATGATTCCCATAGGTATGGGAAATTAGGTCCTAGAGGAAAAAAGTGTATCTTTATAAGATACTCTGAGCAATCAAAAGGATATATTTTCATAGGTGAAAACGAAGATGGAACTGTGACTGAAATTGAATTAAGAGATACCGTATTTCTAGAAAATGAATTTCCTAGCTGGGGAGATATTGATCGCACAATATCTCTTTATGAGACACAAGAACAAGGCAATACAGAACAAACTCAGACTAATGATCCTCAATCGTCTCAATACATTGACTTGAGTGGGAGCTCAGAAAGGTCTTTACAAAGGCCTAGACAAGAGAAGCAAAAGAGACAAGAAGTTCCCACAAGAAGGAGTGACAGGAGAAATGTACTTAGGAGACGCTTCTCCATATAAGGAGAGGCACTTATTGTTACTCCATACGGAGATGATGAGCCTCGTTCTGTGCAAGTAGCCTTATTAGGTCCTGCAAAGGATGAATAGAAGAATGCAATGGAGGAAGAAATTGATTCAATGAAGAAGAATCAAGTTTGGGAACTAGTTGATCTACCAAAAGGGTGAAAAGTCATTGGGAACAAATGGGTTCTCAAAATTAAAAGAAAAGTTGATAGATCAATTGACAAATACAATGATCAATCAGTTGCAAAGGGGTACACACAACAGGAAGGTATAGATTACAAAAATACCTTCTCACCTGTTGTATGTTTCAATTCTATAAGACTTATTCTAGCAATAGTAAATAGTTTAGATCTGGAACTGCATCAGATGGATGTAAAAACCGCATTTCTAAACGGTGATCTGGATAAAGAAATCATTAGGTTTCATTAAGAAAGGAATAGAGAGCAAAGTTTGTAAGCTCAAGAGGTCCATTTATGAACTGAAACAATTATCCAAACAGTGGTATTTGAGGTTTCACAGAGCGATAACCTCTTATGACTTTCAAATGATTGAAGAGGACCACTGCATCTAAATTAAGTGGTTTAAGGGTAATTTTGTAATATTATTCTTATATGTAGATGACATACTATTGGCTGGAAATAGTCTAAAGTTGGTCTTAGCTATTAAAGAATGGCTATCATCGAATTTTGAGATAAAGGACATGGGTGAAGCAGAATATATACTTGGAGTTAAAATTCAAAGGGATCGTTCTAAAAGAATTCTCTTTCTTTCACAAGAGAATTACATCAAGAAAATTCTTGAGCAATTCAATATGAGAGACTGCAATCCCTTAGATACCCTAGTAGCTTCTGGTGTGACCTTAAGTCTTGATATGTGTCCCAAAATTGAGTCAGCAAAGAAGAAAATGGACAAGGTTCCCTATGATAGTGCCATTGGAAGTTTGATGTATGCAATGATGTGTACAAGGCCAGATATTTGTTACGCAGCTGGACTAGTTAGCAAATTCCAGTCAAATCCCGGTGAGCAACATTGGAAAGCAATGAAAAGGATTTTGAGATACTTAAAGGGCACGTCAGATTATGCATTATGCTATCAAGGAAGCGATCTGCGCTTGGTTGGATACTCTGATGTTGATTTGGGTGGAGATGAACTTGAGCAAAGATCAACTTCAAGATACACCTTCTTGCTGAACAATGGCGCCATGTGTTGGAGCAGCAAGAAGCAAACGTGCATTGCCCTATATCCTATGGAAGCTGAATTCATGGCGTGCACCTCAGTAGTGCAAGAGGCTATATGGCTCAAGAGATTTATTGAACATCTTGGATTTGGAAATGAAAGCACAAATCCAGTGTTAGTGTATTGTGACAATACCGCAGCCATAGCCTATATGAAAGATCCCAAATATCATAGCAAGACCAAACAAATAGATATAAAAAATAATTTTGTGAGAGATTATGTAGCACAAAAAGTTGTTACTATAAAACATATTTCGACCAAGAGTATGGTCGCAGACCCCCTAACCAAACCCATAACCAAGGAAATGTATGACAAGCATGTGAAGGCTATTGGGATGCACAAAATGTAAACTTGCAGACGTTATGTAATATGTTTATGATTAATGAAAATGTTTCTTCATAAAATTTTATGTCTTTATGAAGGTATACAATGTCTAGTATATCGTACAGGTAGGTAAGGTTGGCTCTCTCACACGAGCAACCGCCTTTGATACTCAGGAAGAGTATGAAAGATGAGACAGTTATGTTCACCAGTAAAGCAGTAGGAATGCTAATATGGTAGAGAAGAAACACAAATTATGTCACATCGATAAGAGTGTAATATGTCGAGATGAGATCCAATAAGACGTAATATAAATATGGATCGAATCATGGATACCCACTTCCATGATGCCTGTTGCCATATAACAAATTCTTCAGCATTGACATCATGATAGATAAATGGAGTAGAAGAATTTGGGTTTAGATACTAGGAGCATCTAAACTCATGACTGTACGATGTTAATAATAAGATTCAAAATGACGTACGCTCTTATAATACAAGAGTAACACCATAGCATGTGATTTATACTACATGTGCGAAAGAACCTCAAATAGGAAGCAAGCGAATGGATCCCTGCTTCATTGCTGTGTGAGTCCCAAGAAGGTTAAACACTTCTGTGATGTCCTTCGACTTTGACATTATCATGGAGGTATACTTCAGCGTCTGCTACCTTAACATTCATCCTATGATCATGACTGATACGATCCAAGGTTCTATGTTAGGAAAGCGGTTGACACATATCAAATTGATATATGAGCGAAAGGAAGATTACCTAAAATATACACATCTATGCTGATGTCTGAGACATGTCCCGTATGATATTAATATTGGTAATTTCATGAGTAAAGATACTAAGCATATGAAAAGACAATCTAAGTTTTATCTTAACTTAAGAGGGATTAGATCTGCTATCTGGAAGTGTATATTGGTATATCTAGGACATATGAGGCATTATATTAAATTCAAACTACACAAAGAAATGTTGTTTTGTATTGGTCCTGTGAAAGGGATTGTTAGTACAAGCACCTGTGAGACGTCATGCCCATGCAGTCACGACAAAGCACCTAGTATAAAAGAAGAAAGAGAGAGAGACAATTCTTATGGCATCCAATCCACCAAGTGTGAGTGGAAGATGTTGGGAATTGGGCTTAGTCCACCCTTGGTGGATTAGGCCCAAACCCATTAAGCTTTAAGTTTTTTAGGTCAAATAAAATACCCAAATGAATGTGAGGTATTTATTGGTAATTTTCACCAAGAGTTTAAAATTGAAACCTGGTGGGAATAGTTTGCCAGCATGTTTTGGAGGGGAATGGTTGTTTTGGCTGCGTACGTGTGTAAATAACAGAACTGCATATGAAAAACTAAGACAGAAAAAGATTTCTCTACAGAACCTCTTCTTCTCTCTTCTCTTCATGTGTGTTTGCTGTGTGATATAGCCGGTGTCCCGAGAGTGATCCGGTTCGCGTGGGTATCATAAGAGTTAGAAATAATGCTTACAGTACACTTGAAATCCGACACGTACACCATAAATCACATAAAAAAAACAATTCCTATCATCAATTCAAACAGGCATTTAGTTGCATTTTCGCAACCAAGTGACCTTTTTTCCTTACATTTCTTTTTTTCTTTTGAAATGGCCAACTTTTTCTTTAAATTTCATTCATACTAGGAATGCACATATGGTTATATACTAAACATTTCATGCCATTAGATCTCCGGCTGACTCTAACCAAGAAAGTTATTACGCTTCTATTTTAACTTTCTTATGTAATTCGGGGTAATTTCTTTTTCCAACCAAAACGTAATTTCTTTCAGACAAAGTACCTAAACTACTGTGCATGCCTGGTGGTCAAATATAATTAATACTATTACAACTAAAGCTTCCTAGCTGCCAGCATGAGGATAGTTAAGGGAATAATTAATTAACTTATGTCTGATATAAATAACCCAACAGTTATAGAGTGGTCCTAACTCCTGTGGGTTACAGCACAGCAGGATCACGCAGGTGACTTACGCGTGCGTGGCCACATAACATACAAAATTCAATACATTCACAAGCAACGGCCCCACTGTTCCCACTCTCCCCACTGCCATCATTGTTTCTGCACAAAAAACAGTACTTGGGTCACCTTGTCTGCTATATGACACAGTACCCTAAGTTTAAAAAGTTAAAAAGTAAGTTCCAATAAAAAAATTCAAACCCCAAAGCCAAGCTCGCATCATTCCAGTGTTAAGCAGAACAAATCATCAGTTTTAAATATAATTATATGATACACATACACATGCTAATACGTTAGTTAATAACACTTCTTTAACTGTAAAAAAAATAATAGTAATACTCCTTTACATCTGTCCATAATTCTTATTAGGGTATACAGTATTTTTTTCAACAACAGAGTATTCAAAATTAGTTTATGGTACAATTAATACCCAAAAACATTTTTTCATTAATACTCAGTAGCCTGAAGTAATGTTTTGTGCAAATCATCAACTTTAAACATAATACACATGATATGTTAGGGTTTAGGTTAACAACACTTCTTCAAATCAGTCCATAATTCAGTAGTACCGAAAAAATATTTCATGCTGCCTAACTCTTCTTACCAGTTTTAAACATTAATTATATAATACACATACACATGCTAATATGTTAGTTAATAACACTTCTTTAGCTGTGGAAAAAAAAAATTAATAATACTTCTTTAGATCTGTCCATAATTCTTATTAGGGTATACAGTATTTTTTTCAACAACAGAGTATTCAAAATTAGTTTATGGTACAATTAATACCCAAAAACATTTTTTCATTAATACTCAGTAGCCTGAAGTAATGTTTTGTGCAAATCATCAACTTTAAACATAATACACATAATATGTTAGGGTTTAGGTTAACAAGACTACTTCAAATCAGTCCATAATTCATTATTACCGAAAAAATATTTCATGCTGCCTAACTCTTCTTACCAGTTTTAAAAATTAATTATATAATACACATACACATGCTAATATGTTAGTTAATAACACTTCTTTAGCTGTAAAAAAAAAAATTAACAACACTTCTTTAGATCTGTCCATAATTCTTATTAGGGTATACAGTATATTTTTCAACAACATAGTATTCAAAATTAGTGTCTATGCTACAATTAATACCCAAAAACCTTTTTCCATTAATACTCACTAGCCTGAAGTAATGTTTTGAGCAAATCATCAACTTTAAACATAATACACATAATATGTTAGGGTTTAGGTTAACAACACTTCTTCAAATCAGTAAATAATTCATTAATACTGAAAAATTATTTCATGCTACCTAACTCTACTTATAATCCCCCCCCCCCCCCAAAAGCATGCAAGTTTTTTCTTTTTTATCATTTTACTTTTCAACTATTGGCCGGAAAAGTCAGGATATTTGTGGTTGTAAAGATTAAAAAGTCATGGAATGAAGCCATCACTCTAGGGACTGAACAATTAAAATTGAAAGCAAACTTTCTTTAAGAGAACAATAAGCCAAGCATACATATCTTAGTGCAACACAGTAAATGCACTAAATAGTTCACAAGCATTCATCTTTAGCACATTCTTGTAGTTGCAGGCTCACTAAATTTACAGTCAGAGCTATCACTAAAAAGCTTAGTAAAAGCAGAAATGCAGGTCAAATTGAACCTTTTTTCCCCTCCTTCAGCCTTTTTAACACTCTACACAAATCTAATCACCACTACATAATTGAGCAGCTGCTGCTAGTGTTGTCGTCGCTGAACATATGAGCTGCAGAATGATCATTCCCAGGGTAATAATAATAATTAGGAAGGGCATAAGGGTAATTATTGGGAGGGATATAGTTGTAGTTGTTGTTGTAGCTGTAATAGCCAGTGTTAGGAGTAACTATAGGGGACCTTTGGTACATCATCTGGGGTTGCTGCTGCTGCTGCTGCAAGGCATGCCTAGCCTGATGCAAATTCATGTTCATCAATGAAGAAGCTTGGTTGGTGAAGCCATTCATGTTCATCAATGGTGATGGGTATTGATGATTACCAGAATTAACAAAACCTCCTCCATTGGGAAGTCCTGGTGAAGAGGACCCTCCAAATCCACTGAAATTGTTGCCCAATACAGTGGCACTCCCAGGATTAGTAGGATTGTTGTTGTGAAATCCAGCCAAACTCATCATAGTGCCAATGTCATTTGACCTTTTGGGGTCTCCAAGATTGAATTTTTCTCCATTACCCAGATGGGTATTGTTCATTTTCAGAGCAGCCATTGATTTCTGGTCAACTCCTCCAACCTTATTATTTCCCATATGGTGATTCTGATTTGGGCCTTCTCCTTTCTTGCCATTGTTGTTCATCTTACCATTGTTGAAAGCAGAAGAAATGGCTCCTCCAGCTGCTTTTATAGCAGCATTAGCATCAGCAGCTGCTGCTGCTTGCTGCCTGAGAAGGTTCAGCTGATTTGCCTTCTCCCGGATGAACCTGAGCTCGTCATCATCCTCGTCATCTTCCTCACCGTCGTAGTAATAGTCATCATCGTCCTCAGAACTAAAAGCAGGAAACTTCTGGTTTTTCAGGGCTGCCTCAAGCCCCTGCACCACTCCTCCCACTCCTCCTTGCTTCTGCCCTTTGTTGTTGTTGTCATCCTTGTTGACACAATTATTGTTCTTCTGCTGCTTCTGGTTCTGATTTGTCTTCTGATGAGATGACCAGAGCTCGGCGTGCTTACCGGCTCTCACCAGTTTCTTGATCAATGTCTCTGAATCAACGCTTCCAGAAACTGTTACTTTCTGCTGTTCTGCATCTATTAGAACTTGATAAACACCTGTTAACAAAGACAATGGGCCCAATACACCAGGAGGCAAGCCTCAGAGATCAATTATAAAGTAGTACATTATAATGTATCAAAACTGTAACATACAGGCTAGATCAAACGTTTTGAGACCAAACAAAAAAAGCAACAGCATTAAGTAAATTTCTTCACATTCAACATAAACTAGAGGGTAGAGGGTAGAGGCAAGATCAAACTAGGATGTTATCCACACAAGCTAATAGTCCAAATATTGCATACAGAAGTCTCCCGTTGAAGATTAATGAACATAACATTTGAGATTCATCTAGCTTAAAGGCGCCAAAAAAGAAAATCCAAGCTAAGAATTACAGATAATGCTACTGAAACATAACAGAATATGCTACCAACAAAAACTATCCAATTGATTTCTTTTCTGTTCAATTGCTCTTGAAGCAAGCAAGACAGTTAAGAAAGCGAGGGCAAGAGATAGGAGTGTGAACAGTAAGGACAAGAGAGGAGCGTAAGAAGAAAAGATAGGGAAGAAAGTGACCACCTTCAATTCTCTGAAGGAGTTTCTTGACTTTCTGCTTGCAACCATCACAGTGAACGTTCACTTTGAGAACACAAGTCTGTAGATGAAGAAACAAAAGCAACAAAAAAAAAAAAAAAACAGGAGAAGAACCATGCTCAACACATTACATGCATAAGAAAGTAAACGATATTTGCTGTACAGATAGAAAATGGAGGAGAAAGTAAAAAAAAGGAAGGAGCTTTACAAGACGAAGAGGAAGACAGAGAAAGACCTGGATTTTGAGGAGCTTAAAGTCTTCTCCTTTAGTCATTTCTTCAGTGCTGTTGGGGACGAAACAGAGCCTCTCTTCTCTTACCTCTTCTCTCTCTTACTCTCTCTCTTCTGTGTCTGTATTTTGCTACCAAAAACTTAGGCCAAGGAAGGCAGTTAGAGGGGTTGTTGCATGTGATTTTCTACTTTCTACTACTCAACAGATCTTACTTTCTGCTTCCTTTCTTTGCTAGCTACTCTTTTCAACTAGTTCTCAGGAACCAGACAAAAAAAACAAAAGCTTAGAGCATATATGGGGTTGAAGTTGAAGACTTGAAGCAATTGTTTTAATATTAAAAGTTTTTAAAACGCAAAATGCAGAGAGTAGAAACTGGAAACGAATATAATAATATTTTGGATAGGGAATGCCGAGACAAACAGTAACAGAAAAAGCGTACTGCGGGAAGGTGGGGAGGAGAGAGAAGGAAGAGAGAGAGAGACGGGAGAGGGGAATGCTCTGAATTCTGAAATGATGTGATTTAACGTTAAAAAAACCTAGCGAAGGGACAACAATAAAAGAAGAACAGCGACTTGACATGCTCAATTCTCTACGCTGTTTTTTTAGTCATGTCCTTCATTTCTCGTGATTTATTTATTTTTTCATTAATATTTCGCCTTCCTTCAGATCTTCTGTAAAACTCCATTATTGGTTGGTTTGGATGCTTTTGAAAAGTACATCAATCCGATTTAAATTATTAAATATTAAAAGTTAAAATAATAAAAGATATGACTTTACAGAATCAAAATAGTAAAAGTACGAAGGAGGATTCGCTGATGACTCTTGATTATCTTATGACTGTCAGGCATGGGCACCGGGATATATTAGTCATGTCCTTCTTTACACACGCAAACATGCATTTGGATACGTTTGAATGCTTTTTTACAATGACGACTGAGGATTGAAATATTTAAAAATTATCGAGTATGAAATAAGCATATAAGATAAATTTTGTATAAATTTAATTAAGTGTTTGTTTAGAACAGTAACTGAAATGTTTAAAAATAATTTTTCAATCGTGATTTATGATATACAAGATAAGTATGTGAGAAGAGTTTTGTCTCAATTTACATAAAAAAAACAGTTTATAAACACTCTCAACACCAAAACAAACATGCCCTAAATGTATTTATGATAAAAAGCTCTAAACAAACACTCAGATGATGTGAATTGTTGGTGCACTCTTTGATTAATAATGGAGAATTAATTTTGTACTTAGTAAATACGTTGTATACCTAGAATCTGGTACATTAGGGCCACGATGATGGAACAAGTCCAACAGAGAGGATCCAATCTAAGAGTGAGCGAGGCCTATTGGATGCAAACCTCGACTAAGTCCATGGTTTCTATCGAAGTGTTCACTTCACCTACTAACTAAAAAGAGACTTGAAGATCTGAGATAGTAGGAACGATTACACCTACTTAGATATGAGAATATCATAACTAATCGAATACCACTTCCCTGGGGGACATCTAGATTTCTCCTCACCTGCTATTCTTCGTTTATTTCTCTCCTTTGGTCTAATGTTGTACTACTCAACCTTTCATACCATCTTTTGACCTTTCATCGCTTGTAATCACAATCAATGAATTATCAATAATATCGTCTTCTCTTATTTTTCTTACTATATTTTGTGAAATCGCATGTTGTTGGTGATCCAATAATTAAAATCCCTCATTACCAATTTTGGTTAAACAATTTAGCGCCGTTTTATGGACCCAACAACAAAATTTTTGAAAAATCCCTTCTTTTCATCTTTTTGTAATGGCCCCACATAGGCGACCGACCGGGCCCAGACAAGTGGCCACACAGGCCCCCAGCAGGAATTGTCCCCTCCTCCGCTCCACACAAGTGCTTTGGGATTTATTCCGCCTCCTTAAGGACTCGAACTCAGGACCTGAGGATAAATCCAAAGCCTAAGAGATCCTTAGTAACCATTACGCCATTCCTTTTTATGTAACGGCCCCACACAGGTGGCCCGCTGAGCCCACACAGGCCCAATAGAATTGTCCCCTCCTCCATACCACATAAGTGCTTGGGGATTTTTCCGCCACCCCAAGTGGGTCAGGCGCATTACTTATCCTCAGGTAGTGTGTTCGATTCCTTAGGGAGGTGGAAAAATCCCTAAGCACCTATGTGATACGGAGGAGGGGAAAATTCCTGTCGGGAGCCTGTGTAGGGACTTGTGTGGGCCTGACCGGTCGCCTGTGTGGGGCCATTACACTTTTTCTTTATTTCTCTCTACACTACTAACCATGGAAGAATCATTTGCTAGTCACGAGGTAAGTGTCGCTAATTTGGCTGCGTTAGTAAAAGATCAAACCACTCAAATTGCCGCACAGGCCAGGCTGGTTTCACAACACCAGGAACGTTTCACTCAGCACCAAGAGCGACTTCAACGCCTGGAAAGGGAGAACTCAAACTTGAGAGAATAAGTCATCTCACTTACCACATAGCCTACTCCAAGCTCACATCCATCTAGACAGTTCTCATCCACAATCATTCTACTCATACAACTATAGGGGATGCCCCTATGACAAACCAACTAAGGCCAGAAGGTAATAACATTGTGAATACGATTCCTACTAACGAAACTCATATTGTAGGTCCTAGCGCAATGGTTAGGCAGATCCATGAGCTTGTCAGGAAGCATCTCGCACTGATCAATAAGGCCCTTAGATGGGTTAGGGAGACCCCCACGTTGATCAGGAGGGCCCCTAAGCTAGTCAGGAAGGTCCTTGTAATGTGACAAATGCCCATTGCGCGTGTAATGCTAAAACCTAGAAGGCGACCACCAATCCACCAATAGTGGATGCACCAACTTCTAGCTAGTCAAATGATGTGGGATGGAAAAGGAGATGCCAGAAGTTGGAAGCCATAATACTATGACTGCCTGACGTACCATCACCAATAAAGAAAAGCACCCCTAATAGCTTTGCAAACTCCCCATTTACTTATGATATAGCATTGGTTGAGATGCCTAAAAAATTTACTTTCCCTTATATAAGACTCTACGATGGCGTGATAGATATAGATGAGCACATGGCATAATACCGGCAAAGGATGCATACCGCAATAATTCCAAGGGAGTTGTACAAGGCTTTTATGTGCAAATGTTTTGGGACGAGTTTAGTCGGAGCAGCCCTAAGATTGTTTACCAACCTACCAACCAACTCAGTAGGTTCATTCATAGTTTGAATAACTTTTCGTCCCCCATTTTTCCAGCAGCCAAAAACTTGAGAAATAGCTAAATGACCTCTATAAAGTCATCTAAGGGAAACGTGAATCACTAGGTGATTTCATAGGTAGGTTCAACAAGGAGAAGATCAACATCCTAAATTGTGACGCTATGACTGCTATTGCGGCATTCAGGAAATGTATGCTCCCCAACTCCTATTTGTACAAGGAACTAACCAAGTACACATACCAACTTGAAGTACAATCCCCAACTCAATTATGATTACCTGATTACTCGAGTAATCCCTCGAGTAATGCTTTGATTTCATTTCAACTTACTCGAGTGATTACTCGAGTAAGGTAGTTTTTTCATATTAGGTTACTCAAGTAATCCCTCGAGTAATGTCTGTCATTTCTTGGTCGAGAGCTACTAGATGATTTTTGCTCTGGTTACTCGAGTAAGCTTTTCAAATAACTTTGTAGATTACTCGAGTGATCCCTTCGAGTAATCTCATACAATTTTTGAAAGAGAGTTTCTGGAACAATTTTTCAAACATTACTCGAGTGATCCCTCGAGTAATGAAGGTCATTACTCGAGGGCTTCCTTAAGTAATCCTTCAAAAATTCTCACAGTGCTCCTTTCTCCTGTACTTTGTCTTTCATTTCTTCTTCATTACTTGAGTAGTTACTCGAGTAATGCTTTTGCCTTTCACCAAGAACTTAGTTACTTTGTTTAAACCTTTTTGTTTATTATCAAAATATTTTGTAATATTAATCCAATCTTTGTTATTATCAAAACATATGGAATCTAACATTCTCCCCCTTTTTGATGATGACAAAACTTGATGATTTTGAATAAAATTTTTGAAAACTTTTCATATGCAATCATTTGTTCAAATTAAACTTAATACACTTTTGAAATAACTTGGTAAAGATCTTTTTGAATTCAAATATAATGGTCTTGAGAAACCTTTTTTAATCCAATAAAAAACTCATAATTTTGAAGGTATGTTTTTTAAAAAAATTTATATGTTTACCTCGCATACACAATCAAAAACTCATTAATCCATAATGTAAGATAATTTCAATTGAAATTGCAGAAGGAGTTCGTGATATTAACATAATTAGTTCATGACACCAAAATAGAAACAAATAATTCTACCTTAAACCCTATACACCCGTATCCATATGCATTTTTACAAAATCACATCATTTTTCACACAAAATCACCCCAAGTTCTTCTCTCCCTTTTTGTCTTTATCGTAAGGTAGGATCAATCAAGAGAAGAAGTAGGACCAGATGGCTTAACTGCAGAGATGGGTTTGATAGGAAGGGCTGTGAAGCCATGGCCATGTGAGTCATCTGAACTGGAAGAGTCTGAAGAGGAGCTAGAAGGTTCAGGGCCAGGAAGTACCAGAGGAGGAACCACAACAAGATCCTTTGAAGGACTTTGTGTGACTTTAACCTAAGAAGAAATCTCCACTTCCATTATTCTTTCAGGCAATTGATGATCACTAAAGAAGACAACCACTTCCTCAATGCCAGTTGGGGATGCAATGGGTGTTGCCATAGGCTGAGTTGGCTGAATAAGATCATCGATTTTTATATCTATGTGCTTAATGATAGATGATGGGTCGGGCGTAGAGAATAAAAGATTGCTTGGGGGAGGGATGGATGAAGGTCCAGGCTCAGAAGCTGGTACTGGCTCAATAGTAGTAGGCACATATGAACCAGGAGTGGATGAGCCAGATACCATAGCATCAAGTCAGGGATAAAGTGATCTTAGGAGCTCACCCTAATCCCATTGTTCTACTAACATCTCTTCATGCCTCTTATCCATTTTCTCCTTAAGCTCTCGCATCTTCACATTCATGTTGGTTATCAACTCAGCTTTTGTATTTGCAATGTCGATATGAAAACCTCTAAGGATATTCTCCAAAAAAGCCTACAATGAGGCACCAAAGAAAGAAGGAGGAGATGTAGATGCTGGAGCAGAAGACTGTGTCTCATCCAAACGGCTTGTTGCAGTCTCAGTCTTCTTCTTCTTCTTGGGACTTGTCTCAAGTGGGTTCTTTAGGGGTAGTACAATATGTAACTTTCCAATTTGGTTTCTTCCCACTGGAACCAACCTCTCAATTGGTTCATCCTTCTCCAAATACCAAATCTTGTTCTTTTTGAGAAGCAGGGATATTAGCTAAGGATAAAGCATTAGAGTGGTGGATTTTCCTTCAAATCTCTATCTTTTGATTTCAGCAAAGATATATTCTCCCAAGTCCTTTTTATCTTTAAGAAGAATTGAGGCAAATTTTCTATAATCCCTCTCTATGAAATATGTGTAATTATGTTCTTTGTTCACTATGGCTTTTAAATAGATATACCATAGGACTCTGTGAAGATCACACATATCACTTGGATTGAAACCGAGGGGTCCTATTATCTCACCAGGTCTTAAAATAGAAAACAGTTGGTTTGAATCAAGATTAGGATAATTATCCTCAAGTGGGTCTTATATTCCTAGCCAGGTGTTGATTTTGGAAGGTGAGATTAGGATTTCTTGCCCTCTAAGCTTAGAAAACATTTCTTCTTCCAGAGAGTCTCTAAGTGGATCATTCACAGGTTCTAAATTACAATAGAAATGTCTTACAATCTTAGAGCAAAATGGAAGTTTAACAGAAAGCCAAGGCATATAGGACTCAAGATACAGATTGAGATTGAATTTCAATACCTCTTGAAGAATATTGAGGCCAATGAAGTACATCTTGCATAATTTTCTCCTTGAAAAGTGAACTTTGAATTTTTGTGATTCCTCAATCTTCTTCACATTAAATCCGGTTGGAGGGAATGTAATTTCTTCTTCCTTGACATCCGATTCCTCTATAGATTGACCTTGCTTCCTTTCTCTAAACTTGTGGGCTTTATCTAGTATACTTGTCATGGCTTGGGCAAGTTTTCTGTCAAACTTAGCCTTTTTTGATGGCTTCTCAGAGAAAGATGGAGTGTCAAAGGAATTAGAAGGAGGTGGAGATGGTGTCTTAGTCTCTTTGCCTTTACCAGTAGGAACATCCTTCTTAGATTGAGCTCTTATGGTAGTAGGCGCCTTGATCACAACCCCCTTAACTTTGGGTTTGGCTTGCGGCTTGGATTTAGCTTTTGATCAGGGAGTGAGTTTTATCTTTTGGCTGGAGGAGATGCAATAGAATTATGTGATTGCTGAGGATTGGAAGATTCAGAAGGAGTATCAGGAAGGATGGTTTTAGTTCTAACCATTTTGATTGAAAAAGAGAAGATTTTCAGAAAATTCTCCCGAAAGACAAAATTTCAGGTAGAGGATTTTTAGCAATTTGAGGAGGTTTTTCACAGGAAGTTTCAATGGGTTTTGTCGAAAATGGAGTGAGGAAGAGTTTGTGAAAAGATTTTCTGGAGGGTAACTTGGAGAATTACTCGAAGTTATTTTGTGAAAATGACGTGACGCACAGAGATATAGCCCTAATGCCCAATATTACTTGAGGGCTCCCTCGAGTGATCTTGGGCCATTACTCGAGGGCTCCCTCGAGTAAAGCCCTCTAAAAATTTTAAATTAAAGCAATTTAAACGCGTACCTGCCATAAGTAATATTATAATTACTTATGTATATTCCCTCGATCATTTGATGACATTTTAAGACATATTTGAATAGAAATTGGATTGATTTTTGATCTGCACTCATGATTACTCGAGACCTTACTCGAGTAATATTTATAGTTTACTCGAGGGCTCCCTCGAGTAATCTGTCTCTTCATTTCCTGTCAGTTCTTTTCCAATCGTTATGTTGTTTCTTTTTGGATTTTTTTTGAATTAATGCTTCACTGCTACATTTTCCAGGGCATTACTCAAGTGGTTACTCAAGTAATCTTTATAATTACTTCAAGGTATTACTTGGATAATGAAGTTTACTTGAAAGCAATGTTTTAAAAGCCGGACCGGACGTCGAGCCGGAAAGGTCAGCGAGTCAAGGTTCAACCGGTTGGAACGGTTGAGCCGTTTAGTCGGATCGGTGATATAATAATTAAATTTTAAAATATTATATATACACACACACAAATATTGCAATAATATTTATGTATATAATAATATTTATCTAAACAATAGAATATCAAATTGTTTATAATATAATAATTTCAAGATATAGTTGAACTGAACATAAAGATAATTTAAATTAGACAATTTTAATTTTTAATAAAAAGTTAATTGATAATCTATTTAATATCTAACTTATTTTATGTTTTTGTTTTAATTAAGAGTGTGTGTGTGTATAACAAACAATATGCATTTAAAGAATTATATGTATTAAATAATATAATATAAACACTTGCTATAGTTCCTACAATTAAGAGTTGGGATTCGTGTTGTATGGCCTTCTCCTTTTAAAAAAAAAAATCATACACACATTATCTTTTTTTAAACAAAATCATACACACATTATCAAAAAAGCCAAAAAATTAGTTCTCAATTATCCCTGAGAAGACTTGTCCCATCATAATTGCTCAAGTCTAATCCATAGGCCTTATAGGAGCGAGGGCAGTGAGGGATGTGGGGAAATGAGAAAAATCAAGGTCAAATAATATTCAATTTTTTAAAAAACAAATAATAAAAAAATAACAGCTTGCATTGCAAATATTAAAGAACTTTTCTCATATTGACACATTTTCTTTCTCTAACGTCTTTAATCTCAAACGTCCCCATCCAGAGTCTAAAGTACAAAACGTCCCAGGCTCCAACCATTTCAGTTCTTAGATGAAGGCAAAAATGGCGAATACGAAAGGAGAAGGCATGAAGTTCAATAGTTTTTCTTATCTCATGTATAATTTACATCCATTTTTTCGTATAAATCAACCCCATTTGCGGTTATATGTGAGGTTTGGTTTTATTTTTCCTTTTTCCCTCCTGTCCTTTTCCTTCTTCTGAGATTATTTTCACTGCTTGTCCATCCGTCCGGGTTTTGGTTAGCCGCTCCGACTCCCAGGTGTTTTCCGGCTTCCGGCCTAAACCCCGGCTCTGGACGATTCATTCCGGTCCAAATGCTCAAGCGGGCTAATGTTGAGAGACGGATCATTGTGTTCTCTGGGTGACGGTCAGACCGGTCAAACCGTCCGGTCCGGTCTAGGCGTGAAAACGTTGCTTGAAAGTGTCCCTCTAGTAATATTGTCCTCTCTTAACCTCTGCTTTTCATGCCTTAGAACAGAGTATCAAATTCCTGCAAAAATAAATTACTAGAAACCCTGATGTTTAAGTTAGTAATCATCAAATCATCAAAACATCAATAAATAACATCATCTAACAATTTGTAAATACTAAATAACTTACAATTCATTGGGATTTACTATTCCCAATTCTCTTCTAATATATAAGAATTGATCTTTTGCAAGAGGTTTTGCGAAGATATCAATTAGTTGAAGATAGGTTGGAATGAATATCATTTTGACATATTTCTTTTGGACATGATCTCTGATGAAGTAATGTCTAACATCAATATGCTTGGTTCTGAAATGTTGAACTGGATTATTTGCCAAGCTTATCGTGCTTGTAACCCCCATCATAATCAAGGCCGATGATTAGTGTTTAAACACGTTAAATGATGGAATGAGAGATCAGAAGTAATTAAAAACTTTTTACAACACCTGCACAAATAAATCTCCATTCATTCATTCATAAAAACAATAGGCTTATTCGGTTTGTCACATATACAATATCAGAGTATAAGCAAAATTCCCGACATTCACCCGTGATACTAACATTAATCCAAGAGTTTGTAGGGCATCATTGCCCATCTCAAGTTCCCATACTGGGGATTACACAACATCATTATTCTATGGTCAATTATATATATACATTCATCCAAAATGATAACCAATCCAAAAACCAAAGAATCTAGCTAAGACCACCACCGGCAGTCCTAGTCATCCTTGCTCACTTGTTTGCCTCTTGATCCACTTGCCTTGTCTAAAAATATTAATTGGAAAGAGTGAGATTCAAGAGAATCCCAGTAGCAACAGTTTATATATATGATGCATAATTAAACAAAGCAAGTAAGCATATATCACAATGTAGCATATCAATATTCAAGGCCGGGCTCTCGCCACGTCCACTCAACAATATTCAAGGCCGGGCTCACGCCACGTCCCCTCAATAATATTCAAGGCCGGGCTCATGCCACATCCCCTATTCAAGGTCGAGCTTACCGCCACGTCCCCTTACTCATTCAATGATAAATACAAACGAGCAATGCATCACACATGATATAGGATAAAGTGTCACTACCTTGGTCTTTCCATTCTTGAGCAGGCACAGGCCTTCTATGCCCCAGGAAAATATCAAATCCTAAAGTCATAATTAAAGACGACACGTTATCACCTATTCCAATACTCAATAACTTCACAATACTTAAATTGGTTATCATTAATGTACCTTAAATACCCATATATACCTCTAACGAAAGCTCTAAAGGTTTGGAAAAACTATCTCAAAAATCCCCTATTGGAAGCACAAGAACTAATTTTCCTACTGTTGCACTTGAGTGAAGAAGACCTCACTCGAGTAATGATGCACGGACACTCAAGTAAAGAAGGCCTCACTCGAGTGATGGTACTATCTGCACCTGAGTATTGAAGCACACTCGTGCAAGTGTTTGGTCGAGAGCAACGATAGAAGTAGGAAATATTCACTGCACTTGAGCACAAGAATGAACACCCGAGTGATGGCCTAATACTCACCCGAGTTCAAGAAAGTAAAGCACAAAAAGTGATAACCCGAGAGCATAAGAAACTTTCAGAGAGAAAGAGCACCCGAGTAGGGACCCCTGGCACTCGAGTGATGGCTTAACACTCACAAGTGTTAAGGCATACTCTTGAAACTTGGCCACGAGTGACAACCCGAGATGAGAGTTCCTAGTGTTAAATACACCTACACCCAAGTGAGAGAAAGCTCACTCGAGTAAGAACCCACGACACTCGCAAGTGAGGCAACACTCTTGCCTTTCATGTTGAAGTGCAACGAAATACTGAAGGGAAAAAGAGGAAAAACACTATCAAACTAGAGTGATACCCATTCTCACTTGAGTGATGCTCATCAGAAACCAGAAAATGCAAAAAACTGACAGCACTTCCCAACTTTTACCCAAATGATTCCAATGATCCCAAATACCAAACCAAAGCTACTCCCACATAAAAATATACAATATCCAAATCACCAAATTCCTATTCCATTATCATACTTTAGTTTTGGGCAACATTAAATACTAAAGTTATAAAATCACCCAACTTAACATTTCAACCCCAAACAAATTATATCGATTCCAACATAATACAAGCTACCATTTTCATGACCATTTCATTCCATACTCCTTAAGACCTTGATTCTCGAAAATAAGGCCATAATTCCCAGAAATTCCAAGTTTAATTAAATGGCATAAAACATAGATAGAAAGATCTCTCTTACTCACCTTAATAACTTTCTCAAAGGAACTTCTTGGTTCTCCAACTTCTAGATTTTCTTGATGCCACAAACTACGACCAATGGAGAATCTAGAACTATGAAAAATAAAGCTCTCAACCCATGGAACAAGATTAAAGAAAGAAGTTTTGTCATTTGAGGTCATTCCTCTTACCTTTTTCGAGCTTTTCTTCTTCCTTCTTGGGGCAATAATGGCTGACGCAAGAGAGAGAGAATGAGAGAGAGATGAGCTTGAAGAAGAAGGAAAATGATGATACTCCCTTCCCTGTACCAGCTCCAGCCAAAAACAAGGAGAGAGGGAGAGAGAGAAATGATAAAAAATTACGATATTGACTTTTCTTTTACTCTCTCACATCATCTTCACTTGCCACTTGTCACTATTGCATTGGTTCTCATAAATAAGTAACTAATTAGTTACTCTAACCTCTCTATTAGCCATTTAATCACACATCTCATTTCTCCTTAGTTAGTAATTAATTTTTCAACTAATTACTAACTAATTATCCAATGGTTCTCATTCCTTTAATTTCTTTCTGATTTTGGCTTATTAATTAAAATTGCCACAAAACACATAATAATTCAACTTTAGTTCATAAATACATACTCAATAATTCTCATTAGACCTTAATCAAATTTTGGGGCGTTACAATGCTAGTGTTGTCACAGTATATTGGTATCTCCTTTAGATAAATATCAAGATCTTGTAGTTGTTGCTTCATCCATAACACATGTGCATAACAACTTGATGCTGCAATATACTCAACTTTCGTTGACGAAAGAGACACTGTATTTTGTTTCTTGCTAAATCATGACACAAGTGAGCCTCCAAGAAACTGACTTTGTCCACTGTTACTCTTTCTGTTTGTCTTGTAACCTCCATGATCTGAGTCTGAGATGCAACTAGATATTCACTTCTTTTAGGATACCAGAGACCTAATTCTTCCGTGTCAGCAAGATATCAGAAGATACGTTTGATGGTTTCATCATGTGACTCCTTTGGTGCTGATTGATATCTTGCACACATACCAACACTGAATTGAATGTCAGGTCTGCTTGTAGTGAGATAGAGTAATGATCCAATCATTCCTCTATCTCTTGTGATGTTGTAATCTTTTCTCTTGACATCAACATCAAGCAACGTAGGTGAGCTCATAGGCGTGTCCATTCCATTTGTTTTATCCATTCCATACTTCTTCAATAACTCTTTTAAATACTTCATTTAAGATATAAAAATTCCATTATTTCTTTGTTTGATTTACAAACCGAGAAAGAAATTCAATTTTGTTTGATTTACAAACCAAGAAAGAAATTCAATTTTTCTATCATTGACATCTCAAAATCCCCCTGCATTATATTAGAAAATTCCTTGCACAAGGTTTCATTAGTCGCATCAAAAACTATATCATCAACATATCTTTGTACAATTAAAATATCATCTCATTTTCATTTTGTAAAAAGTGTTGTATCAACTTTTCCTCATACAAAACCTTGATCAATGAGAAATTTACTGAGTCTTTCGTACCATGCTCTAGGCGCTTGTTTTAAACCATATAAAGCCTTTCTTAGTTTGAAAACATGGTTAGGTTTGGTTACATCTTCGAAACCTTGAGGTTGATCTACATATATTTCTTCCATGATGTAGCCATTTAGAAATGCACTTTTTACATCCATTTGATAGAGTTTGAATCCTTTAACACATGCAAAGGCTAAGAGTACTTGTATAGCTTCCAATCTAGCCACTGGAGCATACATTTCGTCATAATCAATTCCTTCTTCCTAATTATAGCCTTTTGCCACCAATCTTGCCTTGTTTCTAATAATGATTTTGGATTCAACAAGTTTGTTCTTGAATACCCATTTTGTGCCAATGATTAGATGATCTTTAGGTCGGGGTATCAAATCCCAAACTTGATTTCTTTCAAATTGGTTTAGTTCTTCTTGCATTGCTTTTACCCAATCATTGTCTCATAGGGCTTTGTCAATGTTAGAAGGCTCAATCTCAGAAATAAATGTAGAAAAACTGACTTCATTGAAAATTTTATTTCTAGTTTTAACTCCTTCATGCACATCTCCTATGACTTGCTCTAGGCTGTCCTAATGACTAATATTCTTCCTTGGTTTGGTCAACTTTTGAGATAGAAAATTTAGCATTAGGTTGACCTTTTTCTTGATTTAAAACAACTTCCTGTTCATCGTCAATAGTTTTTTCAAAGAAGTCAAATACATCGAATACAACATGAATTGATTCTTCAATAACATATGTTCACTTATTGAAAACTATGTATGCTTTGCTCCAGTTAGAATAGCCTAGGAAAATTCCTTCATCTGTTTTAGAATCAAATTTTCCTAATTTATCTGTACCATTATTATGAATGAAACACTTACAACCGAAGATGTGCATATGAGCAAGGTTTGGTTTTCTTCCTTTGTATAGTTCGTATGGTGTCTTTCCAAGTTTTATTCTAATATAGGCTATGTGTGAAATGTAGCATGTTGTGCTCATTACATAGGCCCAAAAAACTTGAGACACGTTCTTTTCATTCAGCATTGCTTTTGCCATTTCTGTGAGTACTCTATTCTTTTGTTCCACGACTCCATTTTGTTGATGTGTCCTTGGAGGGGAGAAATTTTGATCAATGCCATTAGTATCACAATATTCTTCAAAAGCTTGATGTTCAAATTCTCCACCATGATCTGTCATGATACATACAATGGACATGCCTTTCTCATTTTGCACTTTCTTGGTAAAAACAATAAATTTTTTGAAGGTTTCATCCTTCGATCATAGAAAAATAGTCTATGTAAATCTAGAGAAATTATCAACAATGACCAATGAATATAAGTTGCCACCAAGGCTTTTAACTCTTGCTGGTCTAACTAAATCATGTATAATAATTGAAGTGGTCTGTTGGTTGTGATTTCATTTTTCAATTTTAAAGATAATTTAGTTTGTTTACCCTTCTAACATGCGTCACAAATCAAATCGTTTTTGAAATTTACTTTGGGTAATCCAAGTACTAAATCCTTTTTGAAAAGTTTGCTTAGTTGGTTCATGTTGATATAAGCTATCCTCTCATGCCATAACCAACTTTCATTGGCATTACTTAGAAAACAATTTTCAGAATCATTTCTACTGGTATCAAGAGTATAGCAGTTACCTTCCATTTTTGCTTTAAGCTTTGCCTTGAGATTTTTCTGATCTAATTGTAAGTATTTCTTGTTTACAATTAGACATTCCTTTGAGTCAAATATTACCCAGTTGTATTTATCTGCACTTTGACTCACGCTCAGCAAGTTATGACACAAACCTTCAACATAATAAATGTCTTTGACTTGTATGCCTTCTTTGTTTTTTATTTCACCTATTCTTGCTATCTTTCCAAATTGATTTCCTTCAAATTTTACCTTTCTACCTTCTTTAGGTTGTATCGTGGTAAAACTCTCAAAATCACCGGTCATATGTCTGGAGCATCCATTGTCTATGTACCACTTATTGTTTTAGGATGCTTTAAGACATATCTGCAATCAAATACGATTAAGTCTTAGGTACCTACATCTTTTTAGGTCCTTTTGGGTTAGTACAAATTATTTTCTGAATATGTGAACCTTTAGGTACCCATTTGTAGGTTCCTATTTTTCCTTTCTTTTTATGAATGTATGATGAAGTATTATGACCCTTTCTATTATAATAATTGCAATATGCGAAAGGATTTAATGTATGAACATAATGCTGAAAGTAACTCAAGTATGTCTTATCTCCTGCTTTCTTTCTTCCTTTCCTTCTATTTGATTTTAGATCATGTCCAATACCAAATCGGTCATTTACTAATCATTGAGCTTTTAAAATTACATTTAACATCTCACTTCCTTTAGTGAATTTTTCAAGAGTTTTTATGAGATCAGTGTTTTTCTTTTTCAAAAAGAAACAATTTCCACAATCCTTTTATAAATTCTCTTTAAGTTCTTCTTCAAGAACTTTGTTTTTCTTTTTAAAACCAACTGGTTCTTTAACTACTTTGATGAATTCAAAATGTAAAGCATTATATTCAGAAAGTAATTCATCATAGGTAGGATCAGAATCAGTTACCTCTTCTTCTATTTCTTCTTGAGCAACTAGACAGATATTGGCTACTTCCTCATCATCGCTATTTTCGTCAGATGAACTATCTCCTCACAAATACAAAGGTTTTGTTTTGTTGTAGAACTTGCCTTTTCTCTTTTCTTTATTCTTCTGAGCCAGTTCTTGACATTCTGATTTGATATATCCTGACTTTCAACATTCATAGCAGATGATGTGTTCTTTACTACTTGTTCCTTCTTTCTGAATTTTTTTGAATCCTTGGCCTTTCTTGCAAAACTTTCTGAATCGTTTTATCATTAGCCCATTTCGTCATCATCAAACTCTTCGTCTTGATCTTCTTCTTTTGCTTTTAGTGCTAGAACTCTCTTCTTCTTGTCACCAATATCTTCTAACTCTCATTTGAACTTTAATTTACTTTTACATTCAGATAGATTTCCGAATAGAGAAACAACATATCGCATTGATTCACCTTTTGCTTCCTCAATAGCGATGACTTTGGCTTCCTAGTCTTTAGAAAGAATATTCATAATCTTTCGTACTTGAGTATGTTGATCATAGACTTTCCCAAGTGCTGCAAATTGATTAACAAGATGAGTATATCTAAATTCAAATTCAGCTATTGACTCACTTGATTTCATTCGAAGTAAATCAAATTCAGTAACCAGAGTATTAATCTAGTTTTCTTTTATTCCTGAAGTTCCTTTATGAGCTATTTCCAAAGCTTCCCATATTTCTTTAGCCATTGAAAGTATGCAGATCCTGAAGTATTCATTTTGACTTAAGGCACTTTAAATCATTAGAATTGCCTTACTAATAAGTGTGATGAGTTTTTTTATCATTCTCATCATATTCTACTAGTGTCTTAGGAACCCTTTGTGAATCTAAAATTTTCTCAGGCTCATAGTTTCCACTCTCAATCACCTTCCATAGTCCGTATTCTGTAGCCATTACAAATACTCTAAACTTGGCTTTCCAGAAAGAAAAGTATTCATCACTGAAACCCAGAGGTCTGGTGATAGAAGCTTCGTCGGGAAGAATTTCTTCACCCATGCTTGCCATTGGATCCTTCTTAGGTTGTTATATCTTAACAAGAAGACCTACGCTCTGATACCAAATGTTAGAACAAGCATTTTACCCAAGACATGAGGTGAATTGGGTGATACCAGAAATTTCTTTGAGTAAAAATTGAATGAAAATTTAAAGTAGTTAAGAGCTAAGAGAAATATCACCGAAGTATATACCGGGAGTTATACTGGTTTAGCCACAACCACTTTAACTTA
The DNA here is from genome assembly GCA_963855925.1 of Inga laurina. NCBI lineage: Eukaryota > Viridiplantae > Streptophyta > Magnoliopsida > Fabales > Fabaceae > Inga > Inga laurina. Next base: position 29,305,831 of record OY979710.1, read on the forward strand.
CATCCAGTCCTCAGAGCTTCTCTGAGAATTTTACTATATCTTCCATGATTCAATGGGTTCTTGGCACCTCAGTACACAGTAAGTTCCTTCACTGGACACTTGCTCCCCTTACACGTTGTAATCAAATCCCCAACTCACGGTTTCACAATCTTAAGTTGTCTCAATAACAAATACTAAGTTTGTAATAAAAAAACTATCTCACAGAGCAAATGTATAATCACTAAAGTACAAATAATGAATATAAGAAAACAGAGCACAAAGAATATATTGAGTTTGAATGAATTTTTCGTCCACCATTTTTCCAGCAGCCAGAAACTTGAGAAACAACCAAATGACCTCTATAAAGTCGTCCAAGGGAAACGTGAATCACTTGGTGATTTCGTAGGTAAGTTCAACAAGGAGAAGATCAACATCCTAAATTGCTACATTGCGATTGCTATTGTGGCATTCAGGAAATGTATGCTCCCCAACTCCTATTTGCACAAGGAACTAACCAAGTACACATACCAAATTTGGGTTAAACATATGTTAGAATAGTTTTGCTCATAAAAGGACTTCAAAACAAGGACTTGTTAAATTTACATTATAGGGACAAGGTTCAATCAATGGGGTGGTTGAACAAACAAAAAGTTATGCATCACCTGATTTTGACACAAGTGCATTTGACACCGACAATCTCAATGATTTGACCAAGGCATTAGAATAGGACCTCCAGGATTGTCCTAAAATGATGAAAACTTTAAAGGGTGACACAGTGAAGCTATTGTATAAGGGGTGTACAGAGTTTAACTTATCAAGCAATGTGTTGATGTTGTACAACTTGAAGGTGAGAAATGGGTGGTCTGATACGAGCTTCATAGAATTTCTTGAGGCTTTGAATAAAATGCTACTGAAAAAAATGTGCATCTACCCAAAACATATGTCGCAAAGAAGATGTTGCACTCTATCGACCTTAGCTACAAGAAGATACATGTTTCCCCCAATGATTTTGTCTTGTTCAGGAATGAATATACATCGCTAACACATTGTCTCATGTGTAAGGAGCTACGCTACCAACAGAACGGGAAGAGCTCGAATAAGGTGTTGTGGTATTTCCCCATTGAACTTAGATTTAAATTCCTGTATGGAAATCTTGATGACACAAAAAATTGGAAGTTGCATGCAGATGAAAGGACAAATGATAGCATGCTTCAACATCCTGTTGATTCTCCATAATGGAATAAGTTTGATATGAACCACCCTGAATTCACTAAAGATGATTGAAACCTTTGCCTTGCATTGGCTACTGATGGGATAATCCTTTTGGGATGCAAAGCAGTACCAACCACACACGACCGATAATATTATTTATATATAACCTTCCTCCATGACTCTGCATGGAGTACAAGTGCTCCATTTTGTCCATACTAATCTCGAGGCCTAAGCAACCCAAGAATGACATAGATGTCCACTTGGCTCCATTAATTAAAGACTTGAAGTGCTTATAGGATGATGGGGTCATGGTGTATAATGCTCACAAGGAAGAAACGTTCAACTTGAGAGCTATGTTTTTTGGCACTATTAATGACTTTCTTGTTTATGGTAATTTGTCAAGATACAACATTAAAGGCTAACTTGGATGTCCAATTTATGAAGAGGGTACACATTTAATTAGATTGAAGCATGACATAAAGAATTCCTATATAAGACATCAAAGATAGTTGCTTCTGGAGCATCCTTATTGACGTTTAAAAAAAATATTTGAATGGAAAATCAAAATAGGGTAATGCACCTCAACCTTTGACCAATGAACATGTATATCAAAAGGTGAAAGATATAAAATGTCTATTTTGGCATACCTTTTACAAAGGATGTTGGGATAAGCGGGTGGAAGAATAGGTCCATTTTCTTTGACTTGCTTTATTGGAAGACCCTAGATATGAGACATTTTCTTGATGTTATGTACATTGAGAAAAATTTGTGCGAAAGTATTATTGCACATTACTCCATATACTAGGGAAGACTAAAGATGGCATAAGTGGTAGGCTAGACATGGTTGAGATAGGAATAAGGGAGGAATTAGCACCGTATGAGAAGGGAGCTCATACATTTCTTAGTCCTGCAACTCACACACTATCAAAGGAAGAAAAAACTTATTTTTGCCAGTTTCTTGCTTCAATCAAGGTGCCAGAGGGTTATTCTTCAAACATCAAAAGACTCATGTCAATGAAGAACTTGAAATTGATGGGATTAAAATCTCATGATTGCCATGTCTTGATGAAGAACTTGATTCTGGTGGCTATACGAGGTATCCTTCTTTATGAGGTGTGAGCTGCAATCACCAAGTTATATTTCTTCTTTAAGTCACTTTGTAGTAAAGTGGTAGACCCTAAAAAATTTTTGAGGTTGCAAAACCGAATAGCCCACACATTGTGTGAGCTTTGTTAGAACAAGCGTTTTAACTAAGAGGGGGTGAATTGGGTGATACCAAAAATTTCGTTGCGTAAATAAAAATTGACTAGAAATTTAAAGCAGTTAAGAGCTAAGAGAAATATTATCGAAGTGTACCCCTGGAGTTATACTAGTTTGGCCACAACCACTGTAACCTACGTCCAGTCCTCAGAGCTTCTTTGAGAGTTTCACTATATCTTCCATGATTCAGTGGGTTCTTGGCACCTTAGTATACAGCAAGTTCCTTCACTGGACACTCGCTCCCCCTTACACATTGTAATCAAATCTCTAACTAAAGGTTCCACAACCTTAAGTTATCTCAATAACAAATATTGAGTTTGTAATGAAATATTCTCTCATAGAGCAAATGTATAATCACTGAAGTACAAATAATAAATATAAGAAAATAGAGCACAAAAAATATATTGATCGATGTGAGTTTGTGTTCTATTCTTCGTTAAATGCTCCATATAAATAGATGAATTGTGATGTCTGTTGGAAGCATTTCAAACATGTCTGTTAGAGTCGTGCAGCTTTGTTTAACTGTTCTTCGAATTTGAAAACTAGCCGTTTGCTGTAGGTAGGTGTTTTAGACATTGCGGACAATATAATTGACTTCTCTCTTAATGCTTGATGTCTTCATTATTTCTCTACAAATATACTTAGCAAACTAATACAATGAAAGGTTAATCATATAGATAACAAATCAATGAACGTTGGATTAAAATCATGCTTTTTGTACTGTATTACTCGAGTGGCTACTCGAGTGATCATGCTTCATTACTTGAGTAGTCCCTCAAGTAACTTCATAAAAAAATAAGCCAGAGAGTAAGTCAACATTGTATGGCCAGATTACTCGGGTAAACCATCGAGTAACTCATCTTACAATACCTAGCAGACTTGCTTACCCGAGTGATCCCTCGAGTAATGTTTCAAATAACTTTGTAGATTACTCGAGTAATCCCTCGAGTAATGTCATTAAAATCTTGGCTGAGAGCAACTTCAATTATGCTTACCTGATCCCTCGAGTAATGCTTTCATTTCAACTTAATCGAGTGATTACTCCAGTAAGGTAGTTTTTTCACATTAGGTTACTCAAGTAATCCCTCGAGTAATGTCTGTCATTTCTTGGCCGGGAGCTACTGGATGATTTCTGCTCTAGTTACTCGAGTAATCCCTCGAGTAAGCTTTTCAAATAACTTTGTAGATTAGTCAAGTGATCCCTTCGAGTAATCCTATGCAATTTTTGGCAAAGAGTTTCTAACACAATTTTTCAAACATTACTCGAGTGATCCCTCGAGTAATAAAGGTCATTACTCAAGGGCACCCTCGAGTAATCCTTCAAAAAATCTCATAGTGCTCTTTTCTCCTGTACTCTGTCTTTCATTTCTTCTTCATTACTTAAGTAGTTACTCGAATAATGCTTTTACCTTTCACTAAGAACTTAGTTACTTGTTCAAACCGTTTTGTTTATTATCAAAATATTTTGCGATATTAATCCAATCTTTGTTATCATCAAAACATATGGGATCTAACAAGCTTGAGATGTATTTTTATCCAGCATTCTTTGACATCATAGTCCCCATGACAACTCACTTAGTTAGAGAGGTACAACTTTACGGCCCAACCTATTTAAGGTGGATGTGTCTGGTTAAATGTTTCATGAAGATAATGAAAGGGTTTATGAAAAATTAAAGTCGTTTAAAGGGTTGTATTGTTGAACGATATATCTGTGAAAAGGTAGCTGAGTTTTCTGCCACATAATTAAAGCATGCAAGCGATATTGGGCTTTTCGTGTCTCAGTGTGAGGGAAGAAAGACTGATGGGGAAGGAATCATGGGTAGGAAAGTTGTAACCATCTCAGACCAACAGTTGGTCCAAACACACCTATATGTGTTGCACAAATCCGAGGAGATTGACAACTATGTGCCCAACCATATGCATCAAATTCAGAGAAAAAATCCCTACAAATGAGAAAGATGGTGTGCTCAGCAACACATTAAACATTTTACAACATAGTTTAAAGATCAAGTCCTTTGTGAGTATAAAGTTGATCCTAAATCAATTTATAGCAAATTGAAGTTCTTAGCATACGGTCTAAGTAATCAAGTAATGTCTTACACAAGCTACATCATCAATGGGTTCACCTTTTACACCAAAAACCAAGATGATCGAAGCAAAATGCATAACAATGATGTGACTCTTTGTATATAACATTATGCATGTATCAAGTTTCAAAGATAAAAATCCTATCTATGCGAAGATGTCATACTTTAGGTGATTGAGGACATCTGATAATTGGATTATGTTGGCTTTTGATCTCCCATATTCAGTTCTAAGGAAGTTGAGAATAATCATGTCTCGAGAATTGATGACTTAGGCTTGATACAATTGAATTTGAACAATGAAGGGTATAAAGAAGATCTTTTCATTTTGGCTTCTCAAGCCAAATAAGTTATCCTTTAAACATGGATGGTCTATTATTTTGTTGACAAATAAATTGATTGATGAGGATATAGGTGATGGAGTTGAGGATAATCCATTCAATGAGAGTTCACTTGAACTATTAAATTTGGATAAAGAAGATGCTTTGTACATTAGGCATAATCATAATGAAGGCATTTAGGCTTTGAAGTGGGGAAAATTATTACTTCACAAGTAAAGAAGTATTCAAGCTAAAAAATGTAACTTACAAAAAGCTTAGACTAGGAAAAGAAAAAGAGGCACTTAATTTCTGTGTTTTGACTATGTATTATTGATTTTCCGCTACTGGGCTGGGTTAATTTTTGTGTTTATGTGGATGGTCTATTGTATTGTTGTTTGTTTAAGAGTTATTTATGAAAGCAGGTGGAAATCGATAGCAGTACCCCCTAATTTTTTTAAAAAAAATATTGCAAATATTTAACGGTTATTAGCTAGAAACCACAATATATGTTTTCGAAACAACTAACGGTTTCTTGCAATAACCGTTATATATGTAACAATGGAGGAATATATTACAAGTGTTATATTTAAACCACTATAAAGTTAAACTTTCCCCTCTATTTAAATGTTTTTATGCTTTTTCATTTCATTCATTAGCATACTCATCTTAGGTCAAATGTAAACCCCAATTCCATAAACCTTGGGACCCCACTACTTCAGTTGTCTTTTCTTGTCGTCAACCTTTGTTTTTACTTAAACCACCACCCACAAAGCCTTTTTTATGCTTCTCAGCGGTAGTTGTGTGAGTTGCTGCTTAAGCCCTAACACTTGTTTTCGTTCATTACAACACCTGTCTTAGGGTTTATTATAACCAACCAACCTCAGAACCCCACTTTTCCGATTGGATTTTCTGGCATTCATCTATCATATTCAGTGAAACCTCACAATCTAAAGCATTCACCGTACTTTTGTTAGCAACATCTGCGATAGTTGCTTCGGTTGCCCTTACTCACTTTTTCATTCTTCAGCCCTAGTCAGGTCACATTTCTTTATATGGTATGTTCAAATCATATAGAGTTATGACTTTCCTTCTCCATTTTGCATTCTCCATTATTATTATTTACTTCATGTTTTGTAGCTAGGTTTTGACTTAAGTTGTGCTCGTGTTTTGTAGCTACAGGTCACATGTATAACTTATAAGGGAGAACATGATTCACAACTATCTCTATAGGCCACATATATAAACTACAGAGGGAGAACACAATTCACAATTAGCCTAGAAAGCTAAAGGTTGCCATCAATCTAAGTTTACTTTTCTAGTGTCCACCATAGATGCTTGTAGGAGGAGTTGTGCTTGTACTTGTGATGTGTGCTTGAAATTTTTGCTTGGCTTGACCACCTTATTATCATACCATCTATGACAAAAAAGGTATACCGTCATCTTATAATATATGCATTATAGAGTTTCTGCTTTTTCTTTGCTTGTTGGATTTTACTGTATAATAGAACAAAAGCTCACATATTGAGTATAACATGCAATTTGGGATGGATCAAGACATTCCCGGCTTTATGGCTAAGCCCAATGGAACTTCCTACCATAAGGGCTTAAGTGGTATGCAGCTTTAAGCAAAACTTAATAGAGAACGAGAGATTAAATCTATAGAACACCATATTCAACCTAACGAGAACGAGTAGATGGCGTACTATAGATCTAACCCCTCCTGCTCTATGAACTCTTATCGAGGTTGCATACCCCTTGAGCCCTTTACGGTAGTGAGTTCTATTGAGCCTAGCCATAAAGCTGGGAATATCTTGATCCATCCCAAATTGTATGGCTAGACTCGATGTGTGAGCTTCTGTAATATACAAATTTGTGTACAATTTCGTTTTGTATACATGCAGGAAGATATCGAAAGGAGAATCCCTATTTTAAAAAAAATGCCTCAAAACTTAATAGTTCTTACATAAAAACCATTATATTATACACTATATATGACGGTTGTTTCATTAAACCCCGTTAGCACTTATATCAAATAAATAACGGTTGCGATATAACGACTGTAATGCCCTAATTTTTGATTAAGGGCTTATGAGGATTATTATGAATATTTCTGAATTTAAATTGGAATTATTATATGTTTTGTGGCAATTTTAATTAATATGCCATAATTGGTGGAAAAATTGAAAGAATGGAATTATTGGCCATAAGTTAGTGATTAAGGGAGGAATTAATTCCTAACTAAGAGGAAAAATGAGAAGTGTGATTAAATGGCTAATAGAGGGATTAAAGCGACTAAATAGTTACTCACTCTATAAGAGCCAATAAGGTGGAGACATTTGGCAACATTAGAGGATGAGAGAGGGTATTGGGAAAAGTCAAATGCCATTAGTTTATTATTTTCTCTCTCTTTTTCTTCCTCCTTTTTGGCAAGGCAGGCATGGCTAGGGGGAGTATCATCATTTCACTCCATCTTCAACCTCTCTTCATCTCTCTCTTCTCTCTTATTTTCCGGCACCATTATTGCCCAAGAAAGAGAAAGGAAAAGCTTGAATTTAAGGTAAGCAAATGACTTCTAATGCCAAAACTCATTTCATTAATCTTGCTCCTTGGCTTGAGAGTTTCATTTTCATAGTAGTAGATTTGCCATTGGTGTTGATTTGAGTTCTCAAGGAATTGTGAAGTTTGAAGGATCAAGAAATTCCTTTGGAAAAGTTATAGAGGTGAGTAAGAGAAACACTTCTATCTAAGTTTTATGGCATTTGATTTAGCTTTAAATTTCTGGAATTTTAGCCCTAATTTCGAAAATAAGGGTCATTGGGAGTTTGGCATGTTGCTGTCATAAATATGGTGTCTTGGTATGAGTTTTGGATAGATAGAAATGGAATAGAGGTTGAAATATTAGTTTTGGAGATTTTGGAAATTTGCATTGATTGTGGCTTAAGACCAAAGCATGATAATGGAATAGGAATTTGATAATTCTTATGTTTCCATGTGATTCCTTGTGTATTTTGTGTGGGAGTAGCTTTGGTTTGGTATTTGGGACCATTAGAATCACTTGGGTAAAAATCTGGAAGTGCTGTCATATATGATGCTTTTGCTGGTTTCTGATACGCATCACTCGAGTGATCTGGGGTTCACTCAAGTGTGGGGTGAGCGTCACTCGAGTGAGGATTGGTCTATTCGAGTGCGGTAGTGCATTTTCCCTTTTTGCCTTCAACTTTCATGTTGCACTTCCGGGTGAAAGGCAAGAGTGTTGCCTCACTTATAAGTGTTGTGGGTTCTCACTCGAGTGAGCCTCCTCTTACTTGAGTGTAGGTGTATTTGACACCATGAACTCTCATCTCGGGTTGTTACTCGCTGCCAAGTTTCAAGAGTGTGCCTTAACACTTGCAAGTGTTAAGCTGTCACTCGAGTGACAGGGGTCTTCACTCGAGTGCTCCTCTTCTCTATAAGTTTCTTGTGCTCTCGAGTTAGCACTTTCTAGTACTTGAATGAGCATTAGGCCATCACTCGAGTGAGGTCTTCTTCACTTGAGTGCAACAATGAAAATTATGTTCTTGTGCTTCTAAAAGGGGATCTTTAGGATAGTTCTTCCAACCCTTTAGGGCTTTTGTTAGAGGTATTTGTAGCTTCCTAAAGAACATAAATAATAACCAATTTAAGTGATTTAAAGTCATTTTAAGTATTGGAATAAAAAAATAACACTTCGTCACTAATTATGAATTATAAGATTTGATATTTACCCTATTCGAAAGAGACCGGTGCCAAAGCACGCCCGGAAGGACCAAGGTAGTGACTTTTCTCTCATGTTGTGTATGATGCTTGGTATGCATGACTTATCATTATTTTGTTGAGAAAATCTTTGGCATGAGGCCATTGTAAACATGTGTATGTGTTATCAGCTGTATGGCATTATAGTGTGAGCAGTCATAAGGGGTGATGGTTATTACTCCTACCCCTGCTGTTGCATTTGCCTTTGTAATTACTGAGGCTGCATTATGGAATTGTGAATTCCTGTTTGATTATCCGGCTAGTACAACTGCGTGTATGTGAAATATTTTATATGGATCCCAGTTGTGGTGATATATGCAATATGAGCATGTGGTTGTGCAATACAGCATGATCACTTCAGGGTAAGCAAATGTAAGGTGACACAAGTCATACCTGCCCTTGCCGCTGTAACTGTCATTGTAGTTGTTATGTGTTGTGTGATGATTTGCTTTCATGCTTTGTGGTTGTACAAACTATGAGTGATTTGACACTACAGGGATTCCTTGAAATCTCACTCTCCAAAAAAACAAATTTTTTAGACAGGTTCGAAGGATCTAAAGGAAAGTGGGTGACAAAGAGTGGATAAAACTACGGGCTAAGAGTTTATTTTGGATAAATTGATTATCATGCTTTTATATTTTGGATATTTGTGGGGAAACAATTGTATATTGAAATTATTGGATAGTTTTGTGTAATCCCCTAGTTAAGGGAAATGGATTGTAGGCATTTGTGCCTTGTAAAACCCTTAATTAATTATTAGAATCTGAATGTATTGGGAATTTACTGTGTACTCTGATATTTATAAATGAAATCGTACTGTATATGCCATTTATGTATTGGAATGTGGTTATGAGACCGTTGTTGAACATGTTCTAGAAAATTTTTTGAAAGTCCTAAATTGGGAAGTTTTACTTTTAATAAGTCTCAAATCATTTATGGTCTCTAATTCGATATTATCATGTGTTTATGAACTTAATCTCAGCCTTAAGCGTGAAGAGGGTTACAACGACCATTACATATGCTAAACTTTATATAACGGTTATTTTGAAACCACTGTTATGTATGGTACAAAGTTTATAACGGTTGTTTACATGAGCCTGTTTTATTATCATGATAGCATTACACACAACTTGGCCTCACCACATCTCAATATATAATAGTTGGTATATTAGAACCGTTATAATAGATTTAGAATAAATCATGGTTTGGAACTGTAGTGTATCTTCGTTGAGCAAATGTAGTGCTCACATATATGACAGTTTGGAACCATGATGTGTAGCAATTAATAACCGTCATATATCACGATTTCTGTAGTAGTGATATTTGGTGAAATAACAGTTAAACTTAACATGGATAACGACCGGGGCGAAATTGTTACAATTTGAAAACTTCTAGGGTGACAATGCTCCAAAAAAACTAACGGGGCAAAATTAAGAATTTTTTACAACCTTCAGGACAAAAATAGACCCTAACCCTTAATTTTATGTAAGGTTTAATTTTGATTTTTTGATTTTATAAAAGGTCTTTTCAATTATGTAATCGTAACACTATTAAAAAAAAAAGTTAATATTGCCAGCACAAGTTAAATTATGAAAAGAAATTGATGAGGCCAAAATTATGGCCGTGGAGGCTATTATGTGATGAGGTCAAAATAGATTATTTAAAAATCTATGAGTATTTGGATGTTTTTTTTTTTTTTATGAAAACCTAGATTTATGTTTAAAATTGATTTTTTTTAAGTGAATCCAAACACACTCTTAAGTAGCGTTTTCAAAAATTTATTCTACAAAAATCACTTTTTCCTAATCCAATCATACCACTAGTCTTTGTGGATTCTAGATATAGATTGGGAAAAAAATTAAATAATAAAAAAAATTAACAATAAAGATTAAAAATAATGTGGTGCATTTCACCAATGGTAAATTGAACATTAAGAAAAATTATAGAAAATTTATTACCTAAAGATATGAAAGAACACTTATCAATACAACTCGTTTTCAACAAGTGCAACTCTTTTTTTAGCTGTATACAACATAGTTTTAACTATGTGTAAATATATTTTGTTTTGTGTATAATTGAAGATATTTTGAACTTCCACGAGTCCTTGAATAAATTTTAGGTACTTCTAGATAATAAATTTTGTGTTGAAATTTTTTTAACAATATTTTCAAAAATTTGTTGTATTATAAGTTACTTCCTCCTATATTTTATTTTTATTGGAACCCCCCTATACTCATCATAGCATATATTAAGTGTTTTTTAAGAAAAAAATATTAATTTTTTATACACTAAACCAATTTCTAATTCTAAACTTCCACAAAAATTATGAATACTTTCTAACTTTTTTATTTTTATTTTTTTTGGCATGAGTGAATATGACTAGTTTACTTTTTAAAGGACAAAAGTAAGGATTTTTTTTTTTTTTATCGATAAAGTAAGGATTGAATTGGCTTATCAAGAAAAACAAAGGTAAAGTTAAACATTATCAAAATTTCAAACTTTAGCGTCACAATTCCCAAACATATATTCTCTCTGATGGAAGCTAATAATGGTAGAGAAAGACAAATAAAAATGATGGCGGCCCAGCCTGGGGTTTTTTTGGAGGTTGTCTCTTTTCATGATTAGATTATTATGATTGTTATTATTATAAGAAATGAGGTGAAAAAGAGGACAAATTGAGTCACATAGTTATCATATACTCCCCCTATACCTACTATATTGTGGATTAGCGGATTCTTTCTTTAATCTCAGAGTCTTGGTCAACTTAGATAAACATTTCTTTAATTGTATCATTAAACCAGTGTTATAATTATAATCACCTTTTCATAAGTTCATGGCATGTCAATATATCAATATAATGACAAAAATATTTTAGTAACAGAAATTTTGACCATTGTTAACCACAACTTTACAAATTAATTGCTTCACGAGAAAACTACATAAACCCTTGACCTAAGTTGATCATAATTATAAAGATAAGAATTTATATTTTTTTTGCTTGAAAAATTTTATATCTTTTTTAAAATAAATTATTTAACAACCCTAAAATTGGTTTATTTCCTATTAGAATTTGTATGCTTATACAGAACAAAATATATATCAAGCACACCTACAAATTCGAGCAAGTCGGGCTTATTTTGCCTAACCCGGATAATCGTGAAATTGTATAAAAGCCCAACCCTAATTATACATGTCTTCTTTAAAATATTTATTGTTTTTTAAATGCTATATTAATTTTTACCCTTTAAAATATAATTTAAAATTATTTTTTTATGATACGTCTTTAAGAAAAAGTACTACCACCATTCTCAAAATAATTTGAATGAAATTTTAATTTATAGCTATGATCATTAGCATTTAGTTTTTATAATTTATTTTAATTTAATAATAATCAATAATTAATCTGATAAATATTTTTAAGGTAGTATTATGAAGCGGGAAAAAGAGATGTTATAATAATTAATAAACACATGGATAGTCCAATAATCAGGCTATTAGTGCCTGCTTCTTTAATTCAAAAAAATAAATAAATATGTGGATTACATAATAAAATTAAAAATAAAATCATGTTTGGGCGTTTGGATTGGCCCAAACCTAAATAAGCTGGACCCAATTACTTCAGTTTATTTGATTCTAAAAACATACTATCTTTTTCATTAAAAAAAAAAAAACATACTATATCTTTGGTTTTAATTACAAGATAAAGCTGACTTCTTTTTTGAGAAATTAAAGAAGTTAAATAAATTACTTAATTATATCATATGTTATGTATCCTTAAATTATATATTAATTTATTAGTTAAATTAACTAGTTTAAAGAAAAAACTAAAAATATAAATACTCTAAAGTAATTGAATTAACTTCCTTAATTTCTCCAAAAAAATCAAATTTATCTTATAATTAGGACTGGAGGGAGTTTTAAAATCTGATTCTAAAGGCCTTATTAAAAAAACATATTCTTTTCAAATCAGTTCGGACTAGTGCAAAAGGCCTTATTAAAAAAACATATTATTTTCAAATCTGATTCTAAAATTTGTTAGATTCAATTTGACCCATTAACCGACAAGTTATGGTTGAGATGATAAGTGGTTTCAATTCTATAAAGAAAAGTAAAAGTTCAAATATCAGGAAACACCTTTATTGAGAAAAACAAAAACCCTTTAATTTTAGGACAGGAAAAACCCTTGATAAAAAAAGTTGAGCTACTATAAACCATCTTAGAAGATTTTTTTTTTTTTGTTTTAATTATAAGGCATGCCATTTATTTTTTATCACTAGTTTTCCCTTTTACCTATCATTAAATGTTAAAGTAATGTATATTTAACAGGGTAAAGTCGTAAACTTATTAAAGTTTTAGATAGATTCTCTTTAATTTCTAAGAAACATATTCAAAATGACGTATAATAAGCATTGTGTTAATTGCTACTCTCTTGGTCCTATTTATAAGCAATTTTCCTTTTGATTGCACAAAACGAACTGGTAATTAAAAGTAATAATTGTGTCAAAAATGTCATGTTTTTTCCATGTATGACCCTATTTATGAAAAAGAGTATAGGAGACAAAATAGATAAAAAGTATGAGAGATAATAAGTATAAAATATGAGAGAGAATGAATATTTAATAAGGGTACAGTGGGAAAGAGAAGTTTACATTTTCAGACAAAAAGTGAAAATTACTTATAAAAGGGATCAACCCTTTAAGAGAAAAAGTTACTTATAAATAAGACCGGAAGGATTATTTGATACTCCCGCTTATCCACCATATAAATCATTTTGTAAGAGAATTATCTAATCCACAATATCAGTACAAGTTACTTGAAGCGTGTTAACTTTACCTTATTACTAACGAGGTTTAAATGTGACTCCCCATGTTATTTTCTCTATCTTAATCAAAGCCTCATTAATAAAATTTTTTTTTTCAAACTAAAACATATTTAATAAATTAATCCTGTCTATTAATTGAGTGAAGTGATTGAAAGCTATCTATATACTCCCTCCAATTCTAATTATAAAATAAAATTGATTTTTTTGAAGAAATTAAAGAAATTAATTAAATTACTTTAGAGTATTTATATTTTAATTTTTTTTTAAAACTAATTAGTTTAATTAATAAATCAATATATAATATAAGGATACATAATATATGATATAATTAAATAACTTATTTTATTTTTTTATGATATGATTAAGTAATTTATTTTATTTTTTTATTTTTTTTAAAATTAATGTTATTATATAATTAAGATAAAAAATAATATTAAATAAATTGAAGAGAATATAAAGTAGCTCATCCGTGCGAGGAGGGGTAAAGTTCTTGGACTTTTGACATGAGAGAGAATGCACGCAATGACACAAAAATAGAGAAAGAAAGAAAAGCAGGGAAGTGAAATTATTACTTGAGTTGCAGGCCTGTACTCGTCTCTGTGTTCTCAGTGTCATATTAAATGAAAGAGAAATCTGGGAAGACGAAGCCCTCTCTTGCTTGCTATCTGCTCTGCTTTTTAGCTGGATGGGGTGGGCTCTGTTTGTGTGCGTCTCTGTCTCAGCCTGCGAGGCTTGGCTTCTCCATCAAGTCTTTCATAAATATTCAAATCTGACTGCCATCTGTCATAAAAAAAGTCTTTACCTTCTGTTTACCTCGGGATGCTCTGTACACACTGTCTCTTTCATCATATTACTTCAATTTTATCGTTCAACCGTTTATCATTTTAAATTGTTAGTTTGTGAAAGAAAGTTGATAATTTCAGCCTGGATGGGCGATTGAATTAACAATCCAATCGCATGATTCAGTAGTCCAATTGTGGGTCCATAATTTTTTTGTCGAAAATGAAATGTCTGGATGGAAGATTAGTTTATGGTTCGCTTGAGGTAAATCGTACGAGACGTTGGAGCTTATAGCATCTTAATAAGTCCAATTTAGTGTTAGTTTATGATAATTTATTTTTTATTTATAAGTGTTTATAAATTATGATTTATGATATATGAGGTATATAATACCCCGAATTTTGAGATTTGAGGTTAGAGAATAAGCCTGAAATAAATGGACTGCTAAGCTCCAGTTTAGCAAGAGCCCAAATTTATTTTCTTATGATTCTTATATCTTTGGGTATTAAAGAAAGTAAAATAGTGAATTTTGGAAAAAGTGATTATGTTTTTGGTGAAATCGTCTGAGGCAGTGAGCTTATCATGCTATTTTGTATAACTAAATGATGAGCAAAAATTATGAAATTTTACAAGGTGAAAGTAGACATCCTGAGTATTAATTTGATAGGTCATATGAATCATTTGAAACTATATGCAAAAAGATATGAATTTTTGAAGTTAGCCCAGAAAAACTAGAAAGTTTCTGGAGCAGCATCCAAAAATGAAATTTTTAGGAATTTTGTGCTTCTAAATGGCTAAAGTTTATATCTTTTCTTGAAACTAAACTCAATAAGGGTTTCATATCCTTTGGAATTACTTCATTTTGATTTTTCTAGAATTAGTTATGATTTTATAAAGTTTGGACAGAAAATTTGCTAGAATTTATATAAATCCAAAAAATGAGAAAATTGGCTAATTATGACATCAGCCTATTATAAAGCCATGATCCTCATTCTCCATCCGCCATACCTGACGCCTTTACGCAGAAAATAGAGACAAGAGTTGAGAGAAAAATAAAGAGAGGAGAAGAAGAAAACTTACGATGCACGCCGATTTTTTCGGTGAATTCATTCCTAACGTATATAAATATTCTCCTAAGCTCCTCTTTTATGTGATTTAAAATGTTAAAAACTAGAATTTTGGTGTTATAAAGGCTGGGGTTCAGCCATAAGAAGAGAAGAGCTAAAGGGAGCTTGAGGTAATTTCCAAACTCTTGTATATTGACTATTCTGGTTGCTGTGGACAATTTAATCGATGAAATTTCGCCGGATTGTCTTTGTTTGTGATTTTTGGAAATGGATTTCCTTAAGGGTTATGCTGCCCAAATTGGTACTAAATGATAGTTATAACATAATTAAATAGTTAATAAAGTGGTTAGGAATAGAAAGGAATACGTCTGTGAAGTCAGAATTGGAAAACCCCAATTTTCCCCAGAGTTCATATAAGTTTCAACCAGCTCTAGAAATAGGCCTTAGAGTTGGATTTTCAATGATTTGATGGTTTCATTGAGTTTAGGAGTGCAAATTAGGTGGAGTTACAGTTGGCCACTTTTTCGGAAAAACCCGAAAAAACATATTTACGAAAACGCCCCTGGAACCTTGAAATAAGGGCTACCAAGGGCAATTTCATCTTTTGACAGTGAATTTGGTAATTCTGAGTTCAGAAATGGATTCCTTGAGCGAAAATATGTTAGGATAGCCCACGTTAGAATTTCGGGAAAAGTATAGCCGTACCAAGTATGATGGGGTCGGGGTCCGACCGGGTCCCCGGGGGCAATTTAGTAATTTTTCAATGTAAACTCATATAAACCCCCCCAAACACTATAGAAGTGTCTAAATGGTACATTTGGAATTGTAGGACCAAGTTGAGAGTCTGAGGGATTGGCACGCAAATCGAGGCAAATTATTTGAGGATCAGGGAAGGAGATTAAGGTAGGGAACTTACCTCTCCTGCATGTATTTGATAATTTTTTTGGTGTATTGATGCATGTTATTGCTTTGCTTGATTATATGAAACATATATGATTGATTGAAGCTCTGTTTTTATTTATACTATGGCTATAAGTATGTTGTTTGAAACATTGAGCACGCAAATATATCATTGTGTAAGAATGGGTTTTTGTAATGCATCCATGCCATGTATTAAACTCTTATTTTGCATGTATATTGATACTATTTTCCTACTGAGATTCTCTCGAATCTCATTCGTCCCTACCAACAATTTAGACATGGCAAGTGGCTCGTAGAGGGAGCAAACAACCAAAGGCGGTGATTGTAACGCCCCAAATTTCGATTAAGGACTAATTACAATTCTTGTGAATGATTATGCGGATTAGTGTGGATTTGAGATTCGAATTATTATTGGAAATGCCCAACACCTTGTATTTTAGCATAATTATGTGATGAAATAATTATTGGGCTAAAATAAGGATAAATGGCGCATAAAGAAGAGGAAAAGAATTAAATATGTGTTGTATGTCAATTTTAATTAATATGCCATAATTGTTGGGAAAATTGAAAGAATGGCTCTAAATTAGTGATTAATGGAAGAGATTAATTACTAATTAAGAGAAAATGAGATATGTAACTAAATGGCTAATGGTGTGGTTAGAGTAACTAGTTGGTTACTTGCTTTATGAGAACCAATGAGAGTTTGACAAGTGGCTAGCTTATATCATAAGAGAGGGCTTTGGAAAGTCAAAAGCTCATTATTTTATTATTCTTTCCCTTTCTCCTCCCCCTCATTTCGTTGAATAAGCATGGGTTGGGAGACAAAAATCTGATCCCATCATGCTTCATCATCATCTTCATCTCTCTTCCTTCTTTCTCTTTCGTTCAGCCATGGCAGCCCAAGAGAGAGGAAGAACTTTGTGTAAAAGGTGAGTATTTGACCCTCTAAATGGTTTCTAATGTCAAAATGCTCTTCTATAAAGTTTTTCCTTGTGTTAAAAGCTTCGCTTTCATGGTTTTAGATTTGTCATTTGGTGGTGATTTGAGGAATCACAAAAATCTACAAGTTGGAGAATCATGAAGTGCCTTTGGGAAAGTTGTTGAGGTGAGTGAAAGCTTCATTTTCATATAAGTTTTGTGGCCATTGGTTGGGCCTTGAATTTCTGGAAAATTTGCCCTAATTTTCATGATTTAGGGTCTTGGGGAGTATAATATGTTATTGTTATGGAAATGGTGCCTTGTTTAGTGTTTAGAATTGATAAAATTGCATTGAAGCTTAAATGTGAAGTTTGGCACCTTTCGTGTTGGTTTTGTGCTTTGGTCAAAACAGGGCATATTGATAGGTTGTGATTTTGGTCATTTTGAGGTTACCATTGTGTTCTTTGTGAAAATTTATGTGGGAATAGGCTTGATTGTTAATTTTGGAGCCATGAGACACTTTGGTAGAAAATTGGAAAATCTGTCCTTTGGAACTCTTTTCTGGGCAGTTTATTTGTGTGGACGTTTTGAATGACCAAATGATTTCAAAAAATTGTGAAAATTTCCAGTCTTAAAGTTCACACCCCAAGATTTAAAATGGACATATATTTTGTGTCATTTCGTTTAGTATTCTGTGAGATATGGTTGTCCAAAGTTTGGGATTGAAACAGAACTCTGTTTTGGAGTAGTGTTGCGTTTTGTGTAATTCTAGAATTTTGTGGTGATTTCCAGTAATGATACATATTTTTCCTATAAAGAGGACTCAAGTACCTTTCATTTGGCTTTGGAATAACCTCATTTTGATTTTTCTAGAATTAGTTATGATTTTTGGAAGTTCAGCCAGGAAACAGAATTTTCTTGGCCGCAGCAAGAGGTTATGAACCGCGGCCCAAGACTTTCTGTGCATCCATTGGCCGCGGCCCATGGGTAGGCTGTGTAATATCCTGGATTGTGACCAAGGATTAGTAACTTCAAAGTGATGTAATTAATAATAATTGAGCACTTTTAAAGTATATATTGTGCATTGTGATTATCAGGGGCAAAACGGAAAATTTACCAACCGACTGGTTAGATACCATTGAGAATACTCCTTAGTAATCAAGATTTATGGCTAAGATTGAGAGACCAAGAGGTGGAATCTTGTGCATGCAAATGTATGTGAAATCATAGTAAGGAGAACAAGATGGTGCCAAGTGTCAAAATAAGGACCCTTGGATTAAAGTCAAACTTTCAAACCATTTTCTCTTCCCTCTCTCTTCCTAGTCGGTTTATGTGTGTATGTGTGAGGGAATGAAATCATCATCATCAATATCTCATTTTTCTCTCTCATCCTCCTCCATTTTTCGCTGAACAAGCTAAGGAAAGAGAAAGAGAAAAGCTTGAGTTTTGGTAAGTTAATGCCTTCATATGCTAAAGTGTCTTTCATTAATGTTGTACAAGAGGTCAAGAGCTTTATTTCCATGTTTTTAGACTTTTGATTTGTGGTGTGTGGCAAATTGAGGGAATTTGAAAGTTGAGGAATCAAAGTTCTGATTTCAGCAAGTTTAAGAGGTGAGTTTTTGATGAAGTTTGGTGCAAATGCTATGACTTTTGGTTTAGTTTTTCAAATTCTGGATTTATGCCTTGATTTCTTGTGATGTTAGAAGAAATGAATTGGGTAGAGTTTGATGGTAGAATAGATGTTAAATAGTGTATGAATGTTAATGGTTTTGGCTTGGATTTGAAAAGAGGAAGTTTGTTAAAATTGTGGTTTTGGTGAAATTATGGTCTAGAGATGGGATCTTGTTGTTTGAGTAGAAGTTTGGTTGTTTTGGGTTACCAATGGGTTTATTGTGAAGTTTTGGATGAGAATAAGTAATGGTATAAGTTTAGGGACCATTGGAGCTCAATTGGTCAATTCTGGGAAAAACCATATTAGTTCTGCGTTTTGGCATCTGATACACATCACTCGAGTGAGGGAGGAACTCACTCGAGCACGATGTGAAATTCTGGGTAGTTGGGAAGGTCTTCAGGCAGAAACCGCGAGCATGCTTCCTGACTTGCGAGTGAAATATGAACATGCTCGAGTGAGCAAGGGCGTGCTCGAGTATGAGTATATCTGGTGCTATGGGTGAGCGTCTCAGGTTATCACTCGTGGGTGGATTGTTAAGAGTGAGCGTGGGCACTCGCAAGCATTGAGAGATCACTCGAGCACTAGGGTTGTGCTCGAGTACACTTGTGGTTGGAAGGATGGGTCACTCTCGGGTAGTCACTCGCGGGGTCTCACTTCTTTAGTGCTCGAGTGCTCCTGAGGTCGCTGCTCGAGTGGAGCCTCTTGTGCTTGAGTGAGGGTGTGTGATATATCAGGGTTTGCTCTCGGGCAAACACTTTCTGAGGTTCACTCGCTTATGCTCGAGTGCTGGCGGGGGGTGTCACTCAAGTGAGACTCCTTTAACTCGAGTGAGCCAACCCAAAATTCAGAAATTCTTCTAAGAAGGAGGGTCTTCGGGGTAGTTTCTCCTAACCCTTTAGGCATACATTTAGACCCATAATAGTCACCTAAAGATTTCAAATGATAACCAACTTAAAGTATTATAGAGATAAGAACTTGGAAAAGAGATTGACGGGTTGTCCCTAACTTGATTACAGGATTTGATATTTGTTATACTCGTGAGCCTGCAATGCCGAAGAGCATCAGGAAAGGATCAGGTAGTGACTCTCTCCCTTATACTATGTGTAATGCTTTGTATGTGTGTGTTATCCCTGTTCTGTGATGATTCTTTGATGCTGCTGCCATTACAGCTGGTGATAGCTGTCGTTATTGTGATTACAGCGTAAGCTGTCGTGATTATGATTACAGCGAGAGCTGTCGTATTGTGTATACAGCCATAAGTGCTGTCGTTTGTGGTGAAAACCATGTATCTATGCAATGCTGCTGCTGCTGGTTTTGATTTATATACATGCCTTGTATTTATGCATTGTATGAGTGGTTTGTTACTACTGGGATTCTCTCGAATTTCATTCTTTCTTATGACTAACATTTCAGACAGGGCGTGTGGCTCAAAAGAGAAGAGGTCAACCCGGAGCAATTAGGACCCTTAGGGGTATATAATTGAATTAGGAACGTTGGTTATTCATTTTGAACTCGGGATTACTGTATATTTTGAATTAGGAACATTATATTCGATTTTGGTTGTGTAATCCCCTAGTGGATACTTATAAACCCTTAGTTTATATATGTATAGAACCCGGGAGTTGCCGGGGATTTGATTATACACTCTGATATGGTTGAATGTATATTAACTGCACAGGTAATTATATTCGAACATTGGAAATTGAGACCAGGACGGGAAAAAGATTTCTAAGATTTTGCGAAAATCACGCTGTGAGACAGCATTTAAAAATGAGTTTAAATCATCCGATGGCCTCTAATCCGATTTAATTATGCGTTATCGAATTATAATTACGTGTTAAAAGTCAGGGGGTTATATTTTGGTATCAGAGCTGCAGTTCCTGACAAGGGTAGAGTTTGCTAGGATAGTTCCTATGGTTTGACCTTAATGATAGAAGATTAATTGTGAATGTTTGTTTGTATACACATCTTTGGGTTATGATTGTGGATATATGAGATTTGTAGATATGTGTATACCATAATTGTTGGATTAATGGGGTGAGTCCTTTGTAGAATGAAAAGAACAATAAAAGGTCGCCCCAGAGTACAACAAGTAGATCCTGAGGTGGAAGTGGTCAATAACAATCCACCGGATCCTATGCAAGAGTTGATGGGTTTGATAAAGGATCAGAGGGATATGATTGCGGAGCTTAGAGAAGAGCTTCGAGCTGAGAAAGCAAAGAACAATGAGGGTAGAGGCCAGTCTACTCAAGAAGGAACTCGAGGGGAAACCCGAGAGGAGACTAGACTAGAAGATACTGCTGAAGAGTCAGCACGACCACTTGAATCGCCTCCTCGTACTGAAGAAAATCAAAGGCCGTATGGGAAGTCGGTCAATGAGGAAAGGGATCTTCAGTTTTGGGTCTCCAGATTCTGTAAGCATCTACCTCCAGCATTTAAGGGGAGATTTGATCCTCAGGCGGCGGAAGATTGGTTGAACCATCTTGAGAAGATATTTGAAGTCTTAGAATGTCCTTCGGAAGTGAAAGCCAAGTTGGTGGTGTACAAGCTTGAGGGTGATGCAGACCGCTGGTGGTGGAACATTGCTTTGTCGATGAAGAGCAAGAATATACCATTGACTTGGGAAGTGTTTCAACAACACTTTGATGAGAAGTACTTCCCTAAGTCAGTGAGGCTTGAGAAGGAGACCGAGTTCCTGGATATCAAGCAAGGGGACACAGAGTCGTTTGATGAGTATTTGTCTCGATTCACCCGGTTATCCCGATACTCCTCTTATCTTCAGAAGTGGGATGATGAGGAGTTGAGCTTAGATTTGCTTATTCGTGGTTTGAGGCGTGATATGAGAAAGAGGATAGCCACCCATCAGTTTTCTAAGTTCAACAAGGCTGTTGAAGAATGTCGGATCACAAAGAGCAATTTGAGAGAGTTGTATCCGGCTAAGATTGCTAGTGGTCATGTTGAGTCCAGTAAGGGCGGTGCTCCTCAGAAGCGGAAGGGTTCGGGATCGTCTTTGTTTAGGACGGGAAAAAGATTTCTAAGATTTTGCGAAAATCACACTGTGACACAGCATTTAAAAATGAGTTTAAATCATCCGATGGCCTCTAATCCGATTTAATTATGCATTATCGAATTATAATTACGTGTTAAAAGTTAGGGGGTTACAGGCTGGCCGCGGCCAACCCCCAAAAATCAGCATTTTGGACTTTTAAAAGGTAACCTTTGGTCAAGTGTTTTCCAAGCCTTTAGGCATGTGTTTATGTTGGATATGATTAGTTTTGATGATGTCAAATATAGATATTAATTATTGAGAGCAAAAAGTGTACATAATGTATTTATCTCCTATGTTGACTAACTACTGTGTTTAATGTGAAATATCTTGTAGATTAGTCAAGCAAAAAGAGAAGATATCAAGTTGGGTTGAAAAGATTCATGTGATTTAATACTGTGGATTATTCGAATAGTCAAATTGTTATTCGAATAGTAAAACTTGTTTTCAGTTAAGATATATTCGAATAACTCTCAATTTATCCGAATAAACAAAGTACTATACGAATAATGAATATGCTATTCGAATAGAGGAAAACTATTAACAGTTGAAAGTATTCGGATAAGCACATTAGTATTCGAATAGTATGCTTAACAAATTTTTCTAAAAATAATTTAAGTGAAAAAGTATTCGAACAGTCAAGGCATTATCCGAATAGTCATTGTGATTTCAAACTCAATTTCTAAATATGGTATTCGGATAGTAGGATAACTATTCGAATAGTAAGGGCACTATTCGAATAGTATGATGATTATTCGAATAAGTTTTTGATGAATTTCAACATCCAATATCACAAGACTATCAGGATAGTAAAGTTACTATCATGATAGTAAGGAGACTATCAGAATAATATTTGACATATTTCAAAGAGGACTATTCGAATAGTAATGGAACTATCAGAATAGTCTCAGTGCAAAATTATCAAATATTATTCAATTAATGGAATGACTATTCGAATACTATAAGACTATCAGGATAGTAATGGAACTATCAGAATAGTCTCAGTGCAAAAATTCAAATATTATTCGAATAGTGAAGTGACTATTCGAATAGTCCATAACTGAAAAAGGGTGATTTTATTCGAATAGAAGAAGTATTATTCGAATAGCAATAGTAGACTTTGTTTCTTTCAGCATGGACGACATTTAGTATTTTGGTCATATCTCCCAAACCACAACTTGGATTGAGGTGAAACTAGTGGCGTATGAAACTAGACTTCCAATACGTCATTTTGACACTAAGATCAAGTTAAAAGGAGCTCAGATGAGAGAGTTATGAGATGTTGAATTTGACACATGAATCAGCGTCTTTTACCAGAACAAGGTTTGGTATTTTAGACATAACTCTCAAAACACATATCGGATTGAGACGAAAATAGTGCCATATGAAATTAGACGTAAAGAGCTTTCCATGGATATATAATTTGTCATATTTCAAGTCATATACTAAGATCTATGCCTTCTGGAAGTTGCTGCTCGTGATTTCAGAAATTGTCTAAGTACAGTAGACATTCATTGAATCATAACTTTTGAAATATAAAGTACTTGTGATTGATTCCAGTTGCTGTGCAAAGAAGACTTAAAGAGCTTAATAGGGATAATTCATTTTTCCATGGATTTATATCCAAAAAGTTCACCCTCAGAAGTTCATTTAAATATAGAGGTTGCAATATTCGTTTGTGAAAACTCATTATAAAAGGTGCACTATTTGAATAGAACAAGTACTATTTGAATAATATCATATATTTTGTGTAAGAGGCTATTCGAATAAGGGTTCGTCTATTCGAATATGAAAGTTCATTTTGAGAGAATATTATTCGAATACAAATGACACTATTCGAATAATATCATTTGTTTTACAAGGCAGCTATTTGAATAACGAATTCACTATTCGAATACACTTCAAGTTCTAAAAGAATATTTGAATAGAGGATAAAGTATTCGAATAAAGATTACTCATTATCAAAGAAGGCTATTCGAATACAACAGATGTTAACCGAATAACTGATTCTCCAGAAAACAGAGTATCACCTTGAAACTTCTGAAAATCATTGAAATTTTGTGGACTTGTTCTTATTGATTCTAATTAGTCTAACACTTCATTATATTAGTGATTAAGCATTTTTCAGGTGATCAAACAATGATTAACACACAAGACGGAGAAAGCACTTTTGTGTCAGAAGCTTCCAACGGCTAGTTCAACAGTAATATTTTAATCCTCAACGGGAAGAAGAAAAGCTCAAACGGTCAAATGCTCTTCATCAACTATAAAAGGAGAGTCATTCAAAATGAACAGAGATGAGAGCCCATGCCTACAATGTTGATATGCTATTACTCTGAATCTTACTTGACCGAAGCACTGTAATAATACTCCTACCATGTACTTCAGTGTTAATCATTATCTACTTCATATAGAGAGAAGTAATCTTTCGTTGTAATCATTCTATATTTGTGAGAGTTACTCAAGATTGGGGAATCTTGAGTGGAAAACAAATTGTATCCTTACAGTGTGTAAGGGGGAGCTCATATCTCAGTGGGAGAATTGTAAAGGCTTCACAAGTGCCCAGATCAAACTTGTGAGATTGTAGTGGTTCTCAAGTACCCGGTTAAACTTGAGGGAGATAGTGGATTGAAATCTCAGGAGGAGCCTGAGGACTGGACGTAGGTCATCGTGGATTGGACCAAACCAGGATAAATTACAGTTTGCATCTTCTCTTCCCTGAACTCTTATATTTCCAGCATATATGATTTCAATAATTGATTATGGTTTTATATTTCACTACTTACATACTTATTGATTTCATAAGATGCGAAAAGAATATCAAAGTAGTTAAGTTTTTATAATACACCCAATTCACCCCCTCTTGGGTGTCAGCCTGTTCTAACAGTTTAGGCTTTGATTAGCCACCTAAAGGTCATGAATGGTAACCAACTTTAAGTGTTATGAAAGTGAGAATTTGGAAAAGAGAATGACCCTATGTCCTTGATTTGGTTATAGGGTTTGATATTCGCCTTGATCATGGTTTAATATCCGCTCGGATCACGAGTAGTCGATGCTGGAGCATACGTGGAAAGAATAAGTGTAGGGAACTTACCTCTCCTGCATGTATTGATATTTTTGTTTGTGTATTGATGCATGTTATTGCTTTGCTTGATTATGTGAAACATATATGAATGATTGAAGCTCTGTTTCTATTTATGCTATGGCCATGAGTATGTTGTTGAAACATTGAGCATGCAGATATATCATTATCTGAGCACGAGTTATTGTGATGCAAGCATGTCATGCATTAAACACTTATCTTGCATGCATATTGGTATCTGTTTCCTACTGGGATTATCTAGAATCTCACCCTCCCCTACCAACATTTTAAACAGGACAAGTGGCTCGAGGAAGGAGCAAGCGACTAGGGGCGGCGAGAATCCCTTATGGGCATTTGGATTTGGTAGTTGGTTATCATTGCTATTTGGGATAATGGTAGTTGATTTGGATGTATTTAGAGTTGTATATGTTAGGATGGATATATGGTTGTATATGTTGTGGAGGTGTATTTGGATTGAAATTTGTGTAATCCCCGTTGAGGAATTGTAAAGGGCGTATGTGCCCTATGAATCTTTAGTGAAGGTATGAATCTGGGTTTGTCGGTATTATTATTGTTCACTTTGATATTTATATAAATGTGATTTATCTTCACGAAGTAATTGTATTCAAAATATGAATGTGAAACCAGGTTAAAGTGTTTGTGAAATGTACTTGTGAAAATCCTATCTTAAGGATGGGAATGTAAATGAATTTTGATTATTATTGGTTTCTAATTCACTCTAATGTTGTGTTTCGGATATAATTACGGAGGGGGTTACATTGATGACTCCTTCGGGATGTGGATTTGATAGTTGGTTATCAGTTGTGGGTTGGGATAACTGTATATGTTTTGGAGGTATATTTGGTTATCTGGATGTGTATCTGTTTGAATGAGTATTCTTTGGATATGTATTTGAAACGGATATTGTGTACTCCCCGTATGAGAACTTTTATATGGGCGAATGTGCCTTTGAAACTCATTGGTGAAAGGTATGAACTCAGGGTTGCCGGGAATTATGTTATGCACTCTGATATTTATATGAATGTGATTTATCTTCGCGAAGTAATTGTATTCGAAATGTGAATTTGAGATAAGGTGTATTAAATTTCGAAAAGTATTTGTGAAAACCATATCTTAAGGATGAGGAATTGAAATGAATTTTGTTTATCCGTTGGACTCTAAATTCATTATAATTGTTTATTTCGGATATAATTACAGGGAGTTATAAGGTAAGTATGTGAGAGGGGTTTTATCTCGATTTACATAATAAGTACTTATTTTCAAAAAATAATGCCTTTTATTTATATATTTGGAGCTAAATAAGGTGCCCAAAGTCATTTCTAATAACAAAACTTCTTTTATGAAAAATGTTTTAAATAATTTTCTCTTTTTTTAGATAGTAATCTTCTTTTTTTTTTTTTGCCAGCTTTAGATAGTAATTTTCTGCTAGTTAGAGAATACTCTAAGATAAGATTTTAGGCAAATTTTGAGTTTTATCAATATATGACTGTAGAAATGTAGAGAATAATTAATAATTAATTTTAATCGGTTTAGATTTATTATTTTTTTCCTCTTAAAATATCACAAAAGTCACTTATGTAAAAGCCAAATTAAACACCTTTTACTTTTATAAAAACATTTATCCAATCGCCAATCCAAACATTAATCATTTTGCCCAATCTTACTTTTTCCAATCTTAAGATTCCATAAGTCAAATTGAAAAAAAAGCCACTTTTCCCACCGCTTTTCCAAACACACCCAAATAGCTAATCCTATACAACAAAAACTTGTATAAAAGTTGTGAACAACATGAAAGAGTAACTTTGTAATTGATAAACTAAAATTAATAAATGAAATGAAAAAAAAAATGGGACGGAATAGAATGGAAAATGTTTTGTCATAGATGTTTGATAGAGAAAGTAAAAAGAAAATGATAAATTAAAAATAAAAATAGATGAAATTAAAAAAACGGGAAATGTCCAAATTGTCTTCATTCACATGCACACACTCATCTTCTCTTCTCCCACTCCATTTCCTGACATCACCACCACCGTCATCTTCTCTCTTTGCCATCACCACCACCATCGAATTCTTCCTCATCCTCTGATAGATCTACAACAACATCAACTTCTTCCTCCTCCTCTGATGGGTCTACAACAATAGGAGTAGGAGGAGGCAGCGAATGCAGCAAAGTGGTCATCATCGATGACAACAACAACAACAACGACAATGGCAACAAGTAGATTGTGTGACATGGAAAAAGATTGAAGAAGAAAAACAAGGGTTATTTGGGAATTTACCACATTGAAAAATTGGTTCCCACCAATAATTGAAGGAAAAGATCTTTCCATGAATGATGGAAAATTGCCTGTCGTCATCGGGAATTATTTTCTTGAGAAAATTGTGAACCAAACGGCTGTTGCCGGCTGTGAAATTTGGTTTTCCATTTCCCTCCTCTGACTTTAAGCAAATCAAACGGGCCCTAATAAAATGTGGCAAATACCTATACAAAAGTTGAGATTTGATATGAAAGAGTGACACTGTTTCTTGATAAAGTGGGTGTTTGGGTACTCACAAAAACCACGATTTTAGAAGCCCTTTTTTGTAAATCAAGATAAAACCCATCTTACATACTTATCTCATAAATCATGAAAGTTATTCTCCAAAAGCTAATCCAAACACAAAAACAAAAGTGGGTAGTAGTAGTCAATGTAATGTTGTGAATACCAATACTACAGTTGGTAATAGATAATAAAATGTTTTGGTCATTGGATAGGGGTGAGAAAATTAGAATCAAAATCGAAGATCGAACCGAACCGAATTCAATTCAGTTAATTCGTTTTTCAAATAAGATTCAGTTTTTATTTTTCAAGAATTTCAGTTTTGGTTTTTTAAAAAATAATTCGATTAAAACTGGAAAATCGAAAAAAATATAATATATTTGTATTTAATATATATTATTTGATAAGTGTATTTTTTATAATTAAATAGGTATATATTTTAAATTTTATTAGATAAAATCTGTAATACCCCGAATTTTTGGACTAGAGGCTAGAGAATAAGCCTGAATAAAGCAGACTTCTAAGTCTAGTTTAGAAAGAATCCTAAACTGTCCTCGGAATAAAGTATGAATTTCGATGTCAATTAGTTGAAGAAAAATACCCAATTCCTTTAAGATGTGTCAAAATGACATAAAACCTAACTCGGATAAAAAAAAAAGGAGAATGGTGTTTATAAAAAAATAAGAAAGAGAATTAAAAGAACTAATGACATAAGAAATAATATTGCCATACTCAAGGGCAAAATAGTCAATTTTCACTTGATCTTGAGGTTAAAATTAGAAACCAAGATGAAGGGCTAAGATTTACTCTTGAAAAGCAAGAGTAATCATGAGGGTTAAAAAGCAAATTAATTCCCTCCCTCATGTGGTTAAAAAGCATCCAAAGGGGCAAAGGAGGAAGAAACAAGGGTTTGGTCAAAGTTTCAACTCTTTTTGCAAGAAGACTTTAGTCAAATTTGATCACATACACTTTAGGCTTTGGTCAACATTCTTTCCTTCCTTTTTAATTGGAAATTTGGTTAAGATCAAGGAGGAAAGAGGGAAGACCATTTTAATTGACCAAGCCAAAAAACAAAAGAAAAGAAAAGAAGAAGAAAAAAGTCAACAAGTCTTGCTCTTTGATTCAACTTGGAATGTTGACCAAAAGCAAGCTTTCAAGAGGGAATTGGTCAACAAATTCCCCTCCTTTTCAATGGTGAATTTCGGTCAAAAGAAGAAGAGGAAGGAAAGAGAAAGTTTAACCAAATTAAATTAACCTTACATGGTTAAATTAACCACTCTTCTTCAAAAAGCCACAATTATGGCCACATGTCTCTCTTGGCAAATTTTGGCAAAGTAAATTGCAAAAAGGCAATTAAGTGAATATTAGAACATTTTAACGCTCCCTCTCACACCCATTTGGATGGCCAAGCACAAGAAATTAGAGAAAAGAAGTGGACAAAGAAAAGGAAGAGAAAAGAACAACTTGGAGGAACAAGAGCTAGGGTAAGTGTTTCCTCTTGATTTTCACCTTGTAAATCACCTCTTTGGCTCAAATGATCTGCATGAACTTTGTTCTCTTCTCTAAGAACTTTGTTTCTATGGTTCTTGTTTTTGAAGAGAAAGTGTTTTGAGTCACAGAAAGAGCCAAAGTGCAAGAACCAAAGGAAGAGCCTAGGAAAGTGAAAGAGGTAAGGAAGAGCTTCATTTTGAGCTATGAATTGTGTTGATTGGTTGCGGATTTTTGCACTTGAATTTCTGCCCTATTTTCAGTTAAGCTAGGATTTTGAAGTTTCATGGTGTTTTGATTTTATGAATGGTGTCTTTGTGGTGTTTAATGAACATACGAAATTAGTTTGAGGCTTCAATTGAAAGTTTGGTAAGCGTAGATTGTATGTCTAAATTCTGACAAAACAGAACATATAGAAGGGGTGATAATTTGATCAATTTAATTTTACCATTATGTTCTACATGAAAAACTGCGAGGGAATAGCCCCCAATTAAAAATTCTAGAACAATGAAACACAATTTGTAAAATTGCACATTTGTTGGAAATTAGGATTTCCTGTGTGGTAGTTTGTTGCATTGTGTTTTTGAGTAACTTAAAAATGTCCAATGATCATGAGCTTTTCCAGAATAATAGTAGACTAATCAAGCTTTAATTTGATAGGTCACATAGGTCAATTGGATCTGTACATTATGCGTTTGCATTTTTGAAGTTGGTTATGTAAAACTGGCATGTTTCTGGGGCAGTGTCTAGTGAATGGTAATTCTGGAATGCTGCACATCCAATTAACTAAGGGCAATATTTTCCCCTAAAACTAGATTTAATAAGGTCACATAGCCTTTTGAATCACTGCAATTGGACGCTTGTACAAAAAGATATGAATTTTCAAAGTTAGTTGAAAATTTTGTCAGCCTTTAGTAAATGTGCGAAAGTAAAAAGGTAATGGCACAATGCAATTACCTTGAACTCTAAGCGTGGAAGTAAGCTTATAAGGCTAATATAGCGCAATGAGAATTCATTTATTATGGTACTAATGATATGATTATATATCTAGGGCCATGAGAAGTAAAGAAAGTAAAAGAATGGAAGAATTTCCAAGAAGCTACAATGGTTGGAAGAAAAGGGGGTAAGAAGAGGACATAAGTCTAAAAGGTAGTAAACCTTCTTAACTTGCATGTATATGATGTGTAGTATTGCTTTGCTTGATTATGTGAAGCATGCATGAATGAATGAAGCTCTGTTTCTATTTTTACTGTAGCCATAGATATAGTGCACGAAACATTGAGCATGCAGAAATGTCATTATGTAAAAATGAGTCTATGTAAGGCAAGCATATCATGTACTAGCATTTATTTTGCATGCATTGTTAGTATTGTTTGCTACTGAGATTCTCCCGAATCTCACCCCCCCTCACCAACCATACAGGTTTGTGTGTACAAGATAGAAGAAATGCTTGAAGATGAACAACAAGGAAAGAAGACGAAGAATTAAAGAAGAAGAAACATTTATTTTACTATGTGTAAATTAATTACACTCGATAAATTGAATGAATATACTAATTAGAATTTAATTGGTAATTGGGATCACTGAAATTAAGAATAAGAACTAGAATGATAACTAACTCTGATATATGAATCTAGTAAGAATAACGGTTAACGAGTCGTGAAGAAGTAATTAACTCCTAAGTAATTAAATAATAGCGCTTCCGTATATTTAATAAAGGGGTATGTAAGACGGGTCTTACAAAATCTGTAGATATTTTAAATCTATTTGATTTATTTTATATATTTTCACCCTAAATCTAATCTTGATTCTTGAGCATAAAAATAATCTTTCTACAAAATTTATTCATAAATTTTTTATTTTGTAAATAATAAATTAAAAATTCGGTTAATTCAATTATTAACCGAGCTGAACTGAAATATTTCGATTAATTCGGTTTTGGTTAATATGATTAATTGATTTTGGTTCGGTGTTCAATAATAGCTCTATTCGGTTTTTTGGTTATTTAGGTTTAATTGAAAATCGAACCTAAACATTGAATGCTTACCCTTACCGACGGCGGATAGCTGTGGCGACTATGACCGGCCACCGGTGGGATATCCAGCAAGATGGTTGAGAAATTTCTTTAAAACAATTATGGGTCATTTTTTTTCCTTTCAATTTTTTATTTTTCCTTGAATTCCAAAATCACATTTTGGGATCTCCTACTTTTTTTGGAACTATCGGAATTCAATGGCCCTACCTGGCAGTTTGCAATTTCTAGGTTCTTTATATGTCTTTTTCCATATTAAATACTGACAAAAAAATTTATCCTTTACTAAATCAAAATTTGATAGGGAAAAAAGAAAAAACTGTAATAAGTAATTAGTGTGGTGTCTTATAAAAAGAATGAGTTAATACAATATTTAGTTCTTATAATTTGCCTTTATTTTAATTTTGGTCTATATGATTTTAAACCATAGATTTTGATTCCTCAAATTTTTTTTATCTCAAATATTAGTCTCTATAATTTAATAAGGACGTTGACCATTTTTCCTATTGAGAAATTAAAACTTATAGTTTAAAAGTATGTGTATCAAAACTAAAATAAGCGCAATAACAAAAGGATAAAAAAGCTGAAATGAGCGCAATAACAAAAAGGAAAACTGAAATGAACACAAATTATAAGGCCTTAGTATTGTATCAAAATCTCTATCTCAAGTATTTTATAAATATAATCAGATTGAGTCAATGACTTTGTATCCTAACTACATTTAAGCTTTGTTTGGTTGGAGGTTTTATTAGATTATATTAGATTGGGGTGGGGTTGGAGATAAAAAAATGGTGTTTGGTTGGAAGGAGGTTAGGTTATGTGTTGGATGTTTTTTTGTCTTCTAGTGGTCACTTAACCTAGGTTGTGAACCCTCCAAAATTGGGGTTTTTCCTATGTGAGAGAATATTTGTTTTCAATTATGACTAAATTGCCCATGACAATTTTTTAAAATTCCAGCACTACCCTCCCCTGTAAAAAATCGTCACTTTGTTTCATTCCCTCTTCTAACCCAAAATCCCATTTTCTCTCATCTTGTTCACGCGCTTTGCAGTCGACTCCTTCTCCACGCTGCTCCTCCAACGTTGTCTCAGGTCCTTAGATCCAACTATTGTCGCCTCCTCGAGTAATAAATATATTGTAAAAGAAAAAGGAAAATATGTAGAAGGGCATTTTTGTCCACTTATAATTAACTCACTTAACCTAACATCCTAAACCAAACAAAATGCCAAACCTAACCTAATCTCTGTTTGAATCAAATAACATAATAACCTCCTCTAACCTAACTTAAATAAACCTCATTTAATCTAATCTCCGTTGAACCAAATACACCCAAAGGAGTGTTTGGTATAAGAGATTTGAAGGGGAGAGAAATTTTTAGGAGTTAGATTTTAAAAAAATTGGAGAAGTAATGCTATAAAATGTTAATAAAGAGAATAAATAAGATAAAAGAGTAAAGAAAATTATGTGTAAACAATTAACCTACTCCTCTAATTTTTAAGGGTTAGATGCAATTTTATGAATGAAGTTTTTCGTCATAAGCATCTCACATAATTAAGTTTTGAATGGTGCAAAAATAAACATAATCTCTTAAAAACATAGCAATTTTAGCAATAATGTTAAATTGGTCCAAATATCCATATCTTTTTTAATGTGTGACCCATTTTTCTCCCTCTAGGTTTATAACGAACATTTGAACCAATTTAACGGAATTATTAAAATTGCGCCCTTTTTAAAAGGTTGGTATACTTTTGCACCATTCAAAATTTGATAGTGTCAGTTGCTTCTTGGAAAAAACTTCGTTGTTAAAATCGCACCTTAACCCATTTTTTAAATCCAACTTATAAAAAATTCCCCCCTCCTCCTCCCTTCCAAATAGCCTCTAAAACATTTTTTATAAGTGAGAAATCACAAATTTAATTCTACTTGTAACCTTTTGATGGAGTCGGTATCTACTAATTAAAAAAATTACAATCAAATTGAGTAATTTTATTCTCCGTCACTTTTTTCATATTAAACTCATAGTCTTTTCACTTTTAAACAAGAGACTTGTATTGAATTCACGTTAAAATTGAAATCAAACTAAATTAAAAAATTGCTTTAACTTTTAGGGAGAGAGATTAAAAAAAACCTCCAAGTATGTAGATCCAAAGTTAGAACCCTAAAACAATCTAATCACTGTGAAGTTTTTATATTAAATTTTGTTGTGAGAGTACCTAATTCTGTTAAGTTAAAATCAAAAACGAAAAAAAAAGGGGTAAAGGTACACCCATCAACATAAAACTATTTTTGGAGGAGTATCAGGCATCTTAAAATATTTTAGGTACAAATTTAACCCTAATATATTTAAATTGGTTCAATTTCACCTTTTTATTTAAAAAGTTATAAGCCGATATTAACCCCTAGCTGAATAAGCGTTTTATTTTTTTTAAAAAAAATTAGGAGCAATCTAACCTTTTATTAACTTTTAAAAAGTCCTTGAAGTGAATGTGTATCCACACCTAAACTATTTTTTCACTAGTAACTTTAGGCTGCTGACAAGCTTAAAAAGATATTTTAAGGCACTAGATAAACTATAACATACTTTAGGTATTAGACACACTAGGAAAAATACTTCAAGGTACTGGATGAGTCACAAAATACTTTAAAATACTATATGTACCTGTAAAAATACTTGAGGGTGTTGGATATAACATCCGTCATTTTAACACCTTTAACATACATTCGAAAGCATTATGGTTCAGACGAATTGCAAATTGAAGCCTATAAATTAAAACTCGTATTTGATTAATGGGTTACTATTCATTTAGTATCTCCAAAGTTTTGGTCCAACTTTGAAAAAATATAACTAAATATAGACAATTCGTATGAAGGTGCTGTAAACTTCTAGTGAAAGTTCTTGAAGTCCTTTACATGATAAAATTACAATTCTAGATTGATAATGCTCAGATTGATACAATTCATTTCCTAGACTTGCCTTGTTTTCTAATATAAAATGTACCTTAAATTCAAAAATCCATAACGTATTGTACATACATCCAATTGCCTGCTTTAGGACTTGTTGGACAGCTCCATGTGTGTACTCTATGAATACATCTTATCATGGGCATTAGATATGACTTGCTTTACCTAAGGAAGCAAAGTATTGACCATATTCTAAAAAGAACCTAAGTTGGGCAATCATGATCCAATATCTTAAAATCATGATTTCAAGGTCATACTTGGGCATATAATCACTTAACATTCATCATTACATATCAAATATACATGCCAATATTTCATAATGAATTTACATAACTCATGAGATATATTACACATTTTACTGCTCATGGTACACCCATCACAATGAAGAGTATGATTTGAATCTCTCCTCGAATGAGATTGTTGCATTGTTTGACCTTGAAAACAAATCCAAAATTTACAATGTTGATTCCTTGTGTACTTGTATTTGCGCGAGAAAATGGGCCATCCTTATTGCCGAAGATTATAATATGTACATCCCAAAGCATTAACCGGTGAATTCTCATTTAAAGATGATTATGAGCAGGTTGGAAAAGCTAAAGAGAAAAAGGATAATGACAGTTGAATTTCTTTGATAACATGCTGCGGAAGAGTGATGGAGCCATTATGGAGAGGCATATATATTCCTTTTTCTCAAGAGAACATTAATGAATAAAATTAGTGTGTGAAATATGTAAGGTCTTTACCTTATTTCCACATTTTTCAGAGTGTTTGCGTGCAGTTCAGTAGACACACAGAAATAGCATAAAAATACTAATAATAAATAATTGATTTCAATACAAGAATCCCCCATAGGGTGTGTTTATAGTAATTACATATCTTAAAATAATAAAAAAGTCTCCAGATAACCAACAGTCTTGTTTGATCAGCACCGAAACCATCAGTTGCTGGTAAGTACGCTTTTGCCCCTTTGAGCTGCTTTCCTTTGCTGGAATATTTCACATTTATGGAAAGGGTGAAATTCAAACTAATCTCAGTAGCAACATGCAATCAATCATATAAAATGTGATAAATAAATATGCTAAGAACCATATAATGCAACATAATAATAACATTGTAATCACAATAATCAGTATGTGCACATAATTCAGGGCCAACTACTACTAGAACCCTTACTTGTTTGTACCTCAGCTAGGCTCACGACTATAGATTGGACAATGTACCCTCTTAATACTATGTATCATAATTGGATCTCCTTTGGGCCGTTGGACTACTCATGATTTTCCCCCCATACGGTACTTATGTTTTTCCCCCACTAGTTAGATACTGTGTGTGCATTATGTCACACCCTGTAATCCCACCACCCTGTGGCATACGACCTTTGGTGTGGTCCTCCCACGTGCTCCCAGAGACATATGGGCCACAACGTGCGACTCACAAGGATATAATCCCACCCCTTGTGATTTTTTCTCGTCTCCCCACGTCTCGAACCCTTACCCTGGGGGTAAGTATAAAAGTTTGGCGAGAGTTGATACCAAAGAGTTAGAGCAAATTAATGACTTAAAAAGAAAAATCAAGTTCCAAAAAAAACAAACATTAATTACTCTATAAAAAAAGAGAGATGAAATACTTCCTGAAAATAATTATTTTAAATATATGAGTATGTGTATGTAAATGTATTTTATTATTGAAATAAATGATACAAAACAAAATTTGTATCAAAATATTGCCACTAATATTATTTTATATTTTTCAAAAAAATATTATTTTAATAGGAGTCAAACCTTAATTATCTCTCTTACATAAATTCCCTCTTTCCTCACTCCTTGGAAATCCTAGGTGCCGCTTCGCTTCTCACTCTGATGTTCATCTTCTCTCTTATTAACTCTTTTGATTCGAGCTGTCGTTGCTTCAACTTTTTGATCCATGTCTTTTCAGTTCTGCAATTTACTATTGTTTTTCTCCTTTTCTCCTTTTCTTTGTTTTTTTTGATTGGCTTCTCCTTTTCTTTGTTCAAGTTTTTAAAACTCTTGGGTCTTGTCTTTTCTTCTATCACTAGTAGGCCATCACATCGGTTTTGTAGAAGTATGGATTGTTTTTAAACCTTGCTGCTTGAGAGTTGGGAACACTGGCTAGTCCAGTTATGGGCTAGCCCGCATTAACCTATGGGTCATGTGGTGCTAGTTTGTGGGTCCCCATTTTTACGGGTTGGCAAAATGCAAACCTTAACTTATAGTGTGCGGGTTGCGGGTCAGCCCACGGGCCTACATTTGTTTGAAAAAAAATTCCTATTTTTTTAAAGAAGATCGAAAATACGAGACACATATATATGAGTAATTAAATTTACCTTTGTTGCATCAATCATTCTTCTTATACAAATTTAAAAATATAATCCACAATTTAAGAGATAAAGTTATCAAATTTGCCAAAATTTATAAACAAAACTTAAACTCATTTTCAAGCAACCAAGATATAATATTTTGTTTAAAGAAAACAGGAAGAGGCTAAGATTTTTTCTCTTTGAATTGGGAAGTACTAAAATAGGAGTGAAAAAATTATAAGTTTTATAAAATTGTTATATATATAAAAAATATTTTATGGGCTAAGTCACGGAGCGGGTTGAACCTGTATTCTTAACCCACCTCTTTTGCTCCGCTACGCAGTAAGTGTGTGGACTGCTTTTTTTTTTTTTTAAATTCTCCTACACCACTCTATGTTCCTTCAAATATGGCGGCGTTGGATATTAATATATATCAGCATCTATTATTTTTCTATAATCCCAAGTGCTTGTCTTATCATTTAGGTTATTGTGCTTTCGTACATACATAAACCCCTCACACACAAAACATATATATCTATATATAATTATATATAGGGAAAATCCCTGAACAGGGACCTTAAAATTCTGAAAAGATAGAGAGGTGATAGATGATTCTGAAATCATGCAGAGGTGATTGTTACGAGTGTAAATGGTCCATTAAAAAGTGCAAGTGTACATTGTCGTAATCAAGTAATACAAAAGTGAGTAGAGTATCGTTCCCACGAGGATTGATCACTAAGTACCAAAATGGGTAATTTTAATTCTATTTAGTCGGTTGAGAGAACAAAATAAAATGACTAAATATGAGTGCAAATAATATGAAAGCAAATATGAGAAAAAGCCATAGGGGTCAGATTTCACTTAACAAATTCCGAATTGAATCACTTATCTATTCTAGCCCAATTTATTCCACATGAGTGATAGTCGAGTTTCCCTAATTTAATTACTAACTTCTTCCAAGGTCAAGCAATTCTATAATAATTGCTAATCCAATATATTCCTATATGAATTTAAGCAATTAATTGTGTATTAAGATTTATGGAACTCAGTAAGACTACACAACTAATATGAATATATTCCTATTTCATATGTAAGTTATGATTTTAATTATAGGATCTAGACACATGTATCTCCTTCTGGTCTCAACATGCATATCAAAATCATTCAAAAGATGACCAATCATATAAAAGCATTAAGAACAATAATTAAAAATCAATCATGAAGCAAAAATTCAAACAAGATTTAATAAATTAATATTCAATCCGTCATTAGTAAGCTACGTCATCACACTAGAAAAATGGAAATTTAGCACATGATAAAATTAAAAACAAAACCAAAATAAATTGACATTATATAAAACTAGAATGAAATCATCATAAATACTGGATAAAACTTGAATAATAAATTCTCAAACATAAATATACAACCCAAAGATGCATGAAAAATGGAGAAATTTAGCTGTCCATTTAGGAGGTAAAACCTTCCATGTAGGCGGCATGTGAAAAGTAATACAATCCTAAGCCTTCCATATAGGAGGTATGCAAGAAGAAATAGAAGAGAGGAAAGTAATGGATATGAATTGGTGTGTGAAATGTGAAGGAGATGGTGGCTATATGTAGGGAAGAATGGAGTAGGGTAGATGAAGTGGTAGATGAAATGTGGTAGGTGAAGTAGTAGATGGAATGTGGTAGATGAAGTAGTTGGTGAAAAGGAAGACGAAGAGGTAGATGAAGTAGTAGGTGAAAAGGAAGATGAAGAGATAAATGAAATGGTTGGTGGAATGGTAGATGATTCCCGCTTTCAACTTCCAAGCAAAATTTGAAACTCTTGGAGATAGAATTGGATTTTGGTCTCAACATCAAAGTTGTAAAGCTCTTTCTTAGCTTTTTATCCATATAAAGAATGTCCAAATCTGACATCTAGAGCTCCATATATTGCCTGAAAACTGAAAGAGGGTCTAATTTAGTATTTTTCAAGAAATTCTATTTTATGCCAAAATCATTATTTATTTATTAATTACACCCAAATTTATTAAATTGAGCTCAAATATTATCCATAAAATCATCATATAAGGGAAAATAAATATGCAAATATTTTACTTATCAGTGATAGGTGACTGATTAAGGATTTTCATTTTGAGATCAAAAGACAGGTTTGCCCTTAGGCAAATTTGAAGAGAAAAGAGGAAGAGAGGGAGGCATTTTTTAGGGTAGGTCATTGACAGT
The DNA here is from genome assembly GCA_963855925.1 of Inga laurina. Classification (NCBI taxonomy): domain Eukaryota; kingdom Viridiplantae; phylum Streptophyta; class Magnoliopsida; order Fabales; family Fabaceae; genus Inga; species Inga laurina. The sequence continues at coordinate 29,344,349 of OY979710.1, forward strand.
TTTTGAGGAGTAAAAGAATGTTGGGGAGTAGGGGTTGTTAGTCGCATAGTGGGTCCAAAGTAGGTGGGGTTGATTTGAGGAGGAAGGAAGGAGTTGATGGGGCTAGGGAGTGTGCCACATTCTTCCATTGAAGTAGAGAAGAGATTGACTGTTCTGGCAGCTGAAAAATGAGAAAAAGTAATGACCCATGCCAGTAAAAGCTGTCATTTGGGCTGAGTTTAGTCTACTTTTGTGTTGTGAAGGAGGCGTCGATGGTGGGTGGGAAGTCAGCTGGTCTATCGCAGGGTGATAGAGGGCGATGACAACAGTCTAGAAGTGGTTGCTTCTTGGATTAGTGCAGAGATTAGGCCTTAAGTTGTGGCAAAATTGTTGTTCAGGTGTGAAGTTGCAGGAGGGTGCGAAAGTTCGGTAAGTGAATGGGTTTAAAAATCTGTCGCATGTGTAGTTGTGAAATTCTTAACCTAAACTGTGAAAATCGAATGTAAAGTTGGGAATAGATAATTATGAAACTTTGTTGGAATGTGAAAAATGTGTGATTTGAATGTTAACGTTATGCGTAGTTACGAAAAGTGTATCAGAACTCGTTACATTGTCAGCTGACGTAGGCAATTTAGCATAATGGGTAGTTTGCAATTTGTGAGGCGTAGTTGGGAAATTGTAATCATAACCTGAGAAAACTGAAATTAAAGTTGGGGATTCTTATTCAGCCGGTGTGAAATTGTGATGCATGGATGTAAAGTGCCAAACCTAACATGAGAAAACTTAATCTAAATTTGGTAATGGTTAATCTGAAACTCTGATGTGTTGATGTGATTAGGTAAAACAAACCTGAGAAAAGGTAAATTGAACTTGGGAATAGTTTATCTGCTATTGTGAAAACCTGCTAGAAAATGCTATCTGCAATATGTGAAAACCAATAAAAAAGTTGTGAATTGTTTTGGATAAATTGGAAGCCAGTGTTGTAATGTACAAAATTTAGTGTGGGCTTAAGCTGATAAAATTTAATATGAAAATGGGAATTCTGTTTTTTCTCATTATGATAGGATTTTTGTTTGTGGGAATTTCAAAGTTGTAGGAACATATTTTGAAGTTGTTAACAATATATGATAACTTGGGAAATTGTGGTAGCCTTAGGGAATTTTGCAAGCAGTGTGAAGCATTGTGGTGAGAAGGTTATGCTAACCTGTTAAAATGTAATATAAAGTTGGGAATTGTTTATATGACATTGTGAAAGTGTGTAGGTATGTGGGAAGGTGTAATTTCAAAGTTGGGAAACCATTTTGTAGAATTTGTGAATCCGTAATGAGAAATTGGGAAATTGTCTGATTATGTGGGGAAGTTTGGAGATAAGAGAATTTCCTAGTAAAAATTGGTTAGTTGGTTGTGAAATCCTAATCTTAACGTGGGAAAACGTTACTATTTTGTTGGGAATGGTTAATATGAAATTGAAAAACATGTTGGTTTGTGGGAATGTTTTATATTGTACTTGTGAAAACATAATCAGAACATGAGAAACCTTAATAAGAAGTTGTGCATATATGTCAAAAGGTTAATTTTGAGAAGCAAGCAGTGAAATTGTTTTCACTAGTTGTGAATCCTTTTATAAAGACCAGTTTGACTGTGCTACTTTCTTGAGGGGAATTAGGATGCACAAGAAGTGAGAGTGTGAAAGAACCATTTAAGTTGTGAGCGAATAATGTTAATGAATGTGAAATGCAGCTTGTGCATGTCAAAGACGATGACGTTATAAAAAGGGGAGACATCAAAATCAAAAGCACCAAGGTGAAAAGATCTAAAGAGTAGACATGTAAAGAGCACAAGTGTTAAGACGAAAGGAGGAAACAACAAACTTGTGAAGAGTCAACCAGTATAGGGTGGGTTTATGTTGTTTAGAAATGAGTATGTGGCCAAGTTGGGGAGAAGAAGAAGAAGATGACAGAAGAAAGCAAGGTTTCAGGAAAGGCATGGCAAGAGCTACTGGATAAGAAGAAGAAGGAGTACACTGAAAGAACTAAGAAAGGAAGGCCAGAAAAGAAGAAGAGCAAAATTAGAGTGTCCTTTCATACCCGATCCTCACTTCGAGGATTTACATCGTTGGTGGAATTTATCAATAAGAATGAAGATTTGAAGGAGAGGGTTAGGAGAATAGGTTTTGGAAACTTATTGAAGGTAGAATTGGATAGACTCACCTATGAATTGATTGTTTTCATACTTAGAGCACATGACTCACTAACACAGCAATTCAGGATAAGGGGGAAGACAAAAGAAATTGAAGCAAAAGATATGGAGAAGTTGCTTGGTATTACATGTGAAGGGGTTGAGGTTAGGGTAATATGGAGGACTCTGATCTATTGTATGAGAGGTTGAAGAGTGAGTATGGGAAAAAGAAATACACTGACATATTGAAGAACATTAAATCTGGAGAAAGTGGGGACAACTTTGAGTTTTTCTTCATCTTGTACACTTTAAGAGTTTTTTTATGTTCGCACTCAAGTGGAGTCATAGGTGATAGGATGTTGAGAGTCATGTGTTACACAATGGATGGATTTGAAAAATATGACTGGGTAACGTATATGATCAAAGAGTTGTGGAAGGAAATGAGTGACTACATAAAAGTGTATAGGAAGAAGAAAGAACACGAAGGGACCTGCAATGTGGGTGGCTACCTCTACTTATTGCTGGTATGATACTTGTTCCATTTTCATTATTTTCATTATATTTGTGGTGTAGCTATTCTTTGCGGTAAATTTCCCTTTGAAAAAAATTGTCCACTATAAGTCCACGGCCCTATTGAATTTTGGATAAAGGACAAGATCAACGAAATGGTCAACAATGAAAGGATGAGCAATATTGGAATTTTGTTCCAAGTGAGGGGTAGTGAAGTAAGGGCGGGCAAAGAGGACGCACAACATATGCCTTATTTTGACCCGGTATATGAGTCATTTTGGTAATACTTGTTTTCCTTGATCGAACACATTAAATAAGAAATTAAATTCTATTATTGACATAGGAGTTGAGGGATCTTTATGCGTGGCTTATGGATGCAATTGATGAACACCGTAACTGACTTATCAAAGTTATGGTTGAGGAGTTAACCAATGTGTAGAATGCATGAGAACGGAAGGGAAAATCACAACCAACCATTCCTGCTGTGATAGTTGATGATGTGGATGGTACTGGTTTAGATGATGAGCTCAAGTGGGTGATGATGATGCTATAGATAATGATGCTGAGGAACCTAAGGCTTCTGATCATTATGTTGATGAGCATGATGATGCGGATGATGAAGAAGGTGGTAATGATGATGCTAACATAGAGGGAATGAAGGTAGAGGATGAAGGGGATAGTGGGAAGTTAGGTAATGCAGGGGATGACGAATCCTTATCGCCATTAAATATATCCCTCCTTTCAGTGTCAGAGCATGTAGAAGGAGAAGGCGTAAGAGGAGGTACCATTGTTGAGAGGCCCGAACAGCCATAGAGATCAAGGAGGCGGCCAAAAAGGTCCATCACATCTCCATTTGTAGAGTTGCATGTGGGTCGAAAGAGGAAGAGGCCAATTAATGATTAGGAGACTTTTTTCAAAATTATTTCCCACTTAGCGTGATACGTGAGTATGATAGTTCTGTTCTTTAGTGTTTTATTTCTACATATGAACAACATATCAACTCTTAACTATCTTGATGTTTGGAAAACAATTGCAAGCCGTTGGTTGACATCTTGGATGAAGAACTAAGTCGGGATTAGCTGTATACATTAGGGGGAGTTTAAAGAATAAGCAATACGGTATGTATGTGTAGCTGTATAAATGGAAGGGGAATACCAAAATATTCTCAAGTTAGATAAGCATTGTCAAGTAATAGTAAGTCGTCAGTCATGGTTGACAATCCACAATTTAGTGTAGTTCATATGTTCGATGTTGCAGGTTATGTCAATTGTCTGTAAGCCTTTGATGTATGAGTTTAAGGAGGTGGGAGTACAACCAAAGCGGCATATATTTTATGCATGGTTCATGGTAAGTGAAACTGTCTACCCACTCATTTACATGTTCTCACGTTGGAATATCGTGTTGTCATGACACACCACAATCTTTTTGTCATAGACAAAGTTGTTTGGTAGCTCGATCGGGTGGAAAGTTTCCACTGTGCATCAACAACTTATGCCAAAAATTTTTGGGTATAATATTGGGGACTGTGATTTGATCATGGGCCCAGCACTTGTGAGTGGCCATTGGTTTGGTGTTGCTCTAGCGACAAAGAATATGGAATTCTACATGTTGGACTCGATGAAGTCTAAAATGACCGATAAAAAGTCAAGTAGGAAGGGTGCCGTGCAAGATGATTACATTTTCGTTGCCAACTTAATTGTATGTTCAGCTCACTACAAGTGGATAATGTTGTCACTGACTTCTATTTCCCTCACCATATCATTAACTTGTTATGTATTATGTTTGTGGCTTCAGAGGGATTGTTTTCTTGACATTATGGCACTAGTAAAGCCAAATAAGGTCAGAAAGAAGGCAAAGACCGATATTGTGTGGCCTCCTATTCTCTAACAAAATAATCTGTGAGTTTTGCCAATTTTTTCAATTAAATAACTGATTTTCCTGTCATTTGAGCTAACTAACTATGTGACAATAGCAAGGACTATGGTGTGCACGTCATGATATGGTTGAGCCAGTGGGATACCGATTGTGTCTTGTTCTATCAAAATGTATACCTCTGAAACTATGACCTTGTAATTTGTTAGTCATATTTAAGCAACATCAACTTGGTCACTTATTTACAGGAGGAAACAAAGCAATTAAGGAGTGATATAATGTAGTGGTTAGTCAATCATCCGTTGAACTTACGTCGTGACACTGCATTGGAGCTTATTACCTTTGCACTAGTGACCGCCAAAAAACGTGCTTAGTGTGACTTACTATTTTGTATGCACAGAGTTGTTAATTTTTTTTTTTGGTTATCATATGGGAGGGCACAACTTGTTTTGGCCTTGTTTTGTGAATTAATCCATTAGCTTTTATGCTTTGTCACATACTAACAAGCATTTAATGACATAAGACTTTATCAGGTGCTGATGTTGATGCTCACATTTTTGGAAATGTTCCCTGAATTTGGACATCGTTCCATAATGCTACCTAATAATTTATCAAGTTATGCATTCTGTTTCCCAATATTTGTTTAGCATTTCCCGTTACAACGTCCCACATTTGCAACTTGGATGCCAAAAAGACCTGAAGCTATTTTTGTTTTTCCCCAAGTTACATTATAATTTATCAACTTGTCATAACTGTTTCACAAATTTGGATAAGCAGTTCTGCTGGTTATAACACCTACATTATTCAAATCTTTGTACATTTCATACTCTGTTAGTGAAAGTGGTTCCACAAATCCTGATATGTTTTTATCATGTTATGTGTTTACCAAAATTTGATTAGCATTTCCTCACATGCCCCTCATTGCTTGTGGACTTGGTTGCCAACACAGCCTGACAATACTTTGTTTTTCCCAAGTTCACATTATAAGATATAAACCTATGTTATGGGTTTCGCAATCATACATTAGCTGCTTGTAGCTGGTAACGCAAACATGGTATCACTCGCCTAAGACTTTAATTCCATGAACATAAAATGGCTTTCGCAATGAGTGATTACGGTTTCTCATGTTATGTTAACCGTTTAGCAATACATTAGCTGTTTTGGAATAAGACGCTGATTCATGTGTCAACTTCAACAGACCATATCTCTCTCATCTGAGCTCCTTTTAACTTGATCTTAGTGTCAAAATGACGCATTGGGAGTCTAGTTTCATATGCCATTGCTTTCACCTCAATCTGAGTTATGGTTTAGGAGATATGACCAAATTACTGAAAATCACCTATGCTGAAAGAAACAGAGTCTGCTGCTGCTATTAGAATAAAATAACCCTTTTTTAGTTATGGGATAAACCTCTGCTTTTGGTGACTGTTGCCCAACTCCTGAAATTAGTTCGCCCCATTTTAAATTTGTCATCTCACTGACATGTGTCTGTTCAGTGTCATAAATTAGATTGCCACCACTAAATGCAACTGACACAGGCTGAACATAACTGCAATCACTCATAGGATAAACCTTTGCTTCTGGTGACTATTGCAGGAATCTCTCAATCCTGCATTAAAGATTTACAAATCTTATTAATGATTACCGACATTTGATTACAAAATGCCAACATATTCATTAAAACAACTTTTTCTAACTTACAGATTAGAATCATTTCTTCGTAAAGGTTGGTTCACATTATCCTTATGGGCTGCAAACACATGGGCTTTGCTATCATTAAACTAAAACAAATTTCCTATTTCTCCATCACTATCAAGATCAATTAAAGTCCTCTCATCAAACATAACTTTATATTTAATCTCACTACTACTCCCCACATCACCTGTCCATATTGCAATGATTTCCCTTAATTCTTCTAGCCTTATCCCTTCTCTTAGCATTTTTACCTTCATACTACCTCCAATGTGTTTAGTTTCACCATCATGATTACTTTCAAAATTTTCCCCACATTAAAATAACAAAACAACTCCCTCGCTACACTTCCCCTACTATTTACATCCATTTTGTTACTTCCCTTGCAACAAATAAATGAACACACTATTAGTAAAAAGAAGAAAACTAACTACCCACTTCAGTGTTTAATAGATCTGCATTAGGGTTTGTCAGCTTCATCTTACTCATTTCCTACAAAATCCACCCTATCTTTTTTCTTCACTCTTATAGCTCTAACTCACCTCATCTTCCATCACCATCTTCTACCACATTCACCCAGTATCAGCAATTTTACCCTTGCATTAACACCAAGCATCACGTCCCTCCAACCCAAGTACCTAGCTCTGAAACACTCACTTCCCACGTAAATGACGATGAGGATGAATAATTAATGATGATCGACGAGGCAAGGGATTATTTGTACATACCTCAACTGCCTTACATTTCGCTGGCTTGCTCCTTCACTCTCGTGTTGCAACTACACCATGTTACTTCTGCACATACCTCTCTCTTCTTTTCTTTTCAGCTTATAAGGGCAAACCCATCTTTTGATCTCAAAATGAAAATCCCTGATCAGTCACCTACCACCTCTGCAGGATTTCAAAATCTTCTATCACCTCTCTATCTTTTCAGAATTTTGAGGTCCCTTTTTAGGGATTTTCCCTTATATATATTGCTTTGACACTCATGGTATTTCTTTGACCTAAGTGTGTATTTTGTTATTTTTATACTGTTAATAAATCAAATAAGATTTTTTCTTCTTTCTCATATGTTATAGGGCTTATTTGATTCTATTTTCTGTTTTTTATTCTTAAAAATAGTTTTATAAAATAGTTTTATAAAACAGTTTTTAGAAACAAGTTTTAAAAATAAAAAACAAAAAAAATATGTTTGGATAGTTGTTTTGAAAAATATGTTTTTGAAGTGACATAGTGGTGTTGTTGCCGGTGGTAACATGATGATGATCATCATTAGTAGTTTAATATCGATAATGAATAAGTGACAGTATCAAAAAATAAAAAAAAAGGAAAATAAAACAACCAAAAACTATTTTTGCTTTTTAGTTTTTAAAAATAGTTTACCAAATAGGTTTTATTATTATTTTTAAAACAAAAAAAGCTTTTAAAAACAAAATCAAACAACCCCTCTATGCCTAGATTTTGTTGCCATGGAAGGACCCGCACCATTTTCATTTATCCATGCTTCTCTGTAGGAGCTTATTTTTACCTATAACACACCCACACATGCACACTCCATTCATGTGCCTACATTTACTCCTTGTTCTTTCTTCAATTCAGTTAATGAATTGGGTATTTCAATAGGATACGTATTTACAATACTTTACTCTCTTCTTTTTTTATGTGTTCCACGCTTTTTCTATCAATTTTTTTATGCACTAATCCCTCTCTTTATACCTTAGTGCTAGTTCACATAAATATACCTGTCCTTTTATTCAATTAGAGCTATCTTTTCATATATTTATTTTTGGATACATCCTGAATAACTTTGGAGTAGTTTTAGGTCATATATTGATAGATATTTATATTTGTGACCTTATAGACTCTTATTGAGAGCTTCGGAGTACCTCTTGTGTGATTTCTTGGGATGAATCCCTATTTTATTATATTTTTCAATATTTTATTTGAGGATATTATCATGTTATTTGGACCAAAAATGCATTTATTGTGATTAACTGGGATTAAAAGGGATTGCATGAATTAGTTAATAAAAGGATTAAATATAATATCTCGAATTTTGCGCCTAGAAGCTTTAGAATAAGTTGGAATCAAGTAGACTACTAAGCCTAGTTTAGCAAGAGTCCCAAGAATGTTCAAGAGATAGAATAATTTCTATGGACTATGTGGTTCAGTTTTCTGGGCAGAGAATGATTCTCTAGATTCTATAAGGGCTCAGTGTGTGTAAGCAGTCGATAAAATGTGTCAGTGTAGGTGTGCACGGGACAGAGATATGTCACCACTTAGTTGGGCCACATGAGTGAATGTATGACACCAAGTGGGTCCTACAAATATAAAGTAGCTTTTGAGTTGGTGCAATGGTAAGTTGCCGTCTATTTTAGTGGTCAAAGGAAGCATACGGGTACCCAAGCACACTTGGCACCACTTTATTATACATATATAAAGTGACTTTTGGTTGGAGTTGTCAAAAAATGGCCCCTAGGTCCCTTATGAAACATGTGACTAATTAGTTGGATAAAATATGCCGGTATGTGTGTGCATATGACATTTTCAGGGCAGATACATATACCTTATATTTTTGGAAAAGACACTACCAGGTACATGTGTGGTTCTATATGGGTCCCATATAAGGCATATCGGCATTCAGTAACCGCTGTTGTCTTGTATGTGAAGTTAGGCAGATGCAATATATCGGTGTAGGGATATACAACTACTTGGCGACTCCTTGAGGTATGTGGCACCATCTTGTGCCACATACACACACATGTGGCCATTTGGGAGAAAAGAGTACATATGACACGTTTTGAAAGAAGAAACCCATAAAGTAGCTTTATTAAAGTAGCTTTGTTAAAATATTTTTAAGGTTGGAACAGTGGAATGCTGATACACAGCCCTTTTAGCTTTTTGGTTTTGGGGTGGATGCATGTGAAGGCACAACCTAGCCTTCCGGTGTTATATGTCTAAAAGGTCGAGACAACTCACCGGTCCTAGGTCCGCCACATGTTTGACTTTCTTGAACATCGTGCATGAAAGCTAGGGGAAATCATCCGGCTTTCTCTTACCTGGCCCTTGAGGATGCCAGACATAATAGAAAGGGAGGAGGTTGGGTTTCAAGAAAGAGCGCCTAGCACCTCGGCGAAAAAGAGCGCCTTGCACCTTGAGAAATTAAATAAGTCCAACACCTCCCTACCTCTAGTAATTTCATCCAAGAGAGAGAAAAGAAGAGAGAAAATAAGAAGAAAAAGAAAGAGGAGAGAAGGGGAGTGTTCTTGAATGATTTCACCCCCGAAATCACACTTCTAGCTCCTGGTGCCTTCACGAATCTTATTTCTATCAACAAGAGCAACATTCCTACAATTTTAGATTATTGAATAGAGGATTTTCATGCTTCCTCTAAGAAGTACACACTACCGTAATTAGGAACAGGCTATAACATCGGATAAAGGTAAGCCTAAGCTTCGATTTGAGTATAATATCTTGAAGATTTGGTTAAGTTTTTATAAAGATGCTATGCTGCCCTAATTTTATTGGAGAGGTCAATTAGGGTTTAATGATCATATATTCTGATGATTAATGAGGTTTAAGTTTGGTAGGAATGAGATTTGACAAGTTGTATGGTTAAAGTTTGCAAAACCACTTTGTCTTCCCTATGTTGTGAAAATCCGATCATCAAAATTAAAGATTATGTAAGAGAACAAATTATGTGTAATGGCTTACATTCATGGCTCTAATGAGTTAAACACATAATTTGTTTATGTATAAGGGGCTATGAAATGTCAAGGAAGAACAAATGGAAGGATTCAAACCACTTCAGTGGTTTGAAGAAAAGCGAACCAAAGGAGGACTTAAAAGACAAAAAGTAGTGAACTTACGTAACTTGCATATTTTGATATGTATGCTTGTGTTTTGATATGTATGATTACTTTGCTTGATTATGTATAGCATATATGAATGATTGAAGCTCTGTTTCTATTTTTACTATGGACATAAGTATGATATGTGAAGTATTGAGTTTGCAAATATGTCATGATGTTAACATGAATTTAAGTAAGGCTAGCATGTCATGCACTAAGCATTTATCTTACATGCAAAATTGGTAATGTTTGCTACTACGATTCTCTCGAATCTCACCTTCTCTTACCCAACCATGTATGTATATTAAGCATAGAGGTAAAATGTATGAAGATATTCAAAAAGAAAAGGTGATGGAGAATTGAAGATTGATATGTGAGAATTTGTTGTATGTAAATTATCACATGTTTTGGTTAATTGTATAACATATGTAACATGCCAAATTGAGTAATGTCATTCAATATATCATCCTTGGCATGTACGTATGTATATAAGGAAGAATATGTGTGACTTTACACATTTGATTAGTTAAGAATAGAAAGTGAATTTAGAGCTATCAAATTGTAATTAGAATTTGGAAGGCTAAGTTAAAGAGTTAGCTCCTGATACTTGGCAAAATTAAAGAACGGTTTTACCAAATGAATAGTAACCCAAAAATAAATATTAAGTTTTGGTTTAGGGGCTTGAACTATTGATTCACTTGAGCAATGCAATAACATTAACGCTTCTGAATGCATAAAGTATAAATATCGGGCATTTTAGTAAATATGTTAATATTTTAATGATTATCCAGATGTACGGTATTACAATGGTTTGAATTTTATTTCAGGGTATTTTGGTCAAATGAATCTTGGAAATTTTAGTTCAATCCCTGAATTTCAAAAATGACATTTTAGTACCTAAGGATATTGTCAGTTTAGTACCTAAATTTTGAGAATGACAGTGTAGTCCTCGAATCCAAAAATAAGCATTTATGGGCAATATGAATAATATTTTAAGGGCTTTTCTTCTCATTTTGGAGTAGGCCGACATGTACCACTCAGGTTCCCTTTCTTCTATTCCGTTCCTCCATTCCACTGGTCGAATCCACTATCCGCCAACATATCCAACCAATCCTTCACCGTCTCCATCCACATTCCATCTTCACCTCTCACGACCTCTTCCCTCCTTCACTTTCCATCCTCATTCTCCACCTTCAGCAGATACGTTGATGGCTAAAGGAGAGCCTGAAGCTTGGTTAAGTTGTTCATTAGTCACATGTAGCTGATTTCGTCCTTTTCTTGATGTTGCAATGAAGCTATTCTGAGTTCTCTATACTTAAACGGAGTTTAATGATTCCTATTTTTAGCATTCACTCTATGTATTTAATTATAGTTGCTCGGTGTCTAGGACTATGATTGATGTATGTAGCTGAGGATTATTACTGGTATGTGGGATCTAGATGCTATTATTCATGTTGGATTTTTGTAGTAGATGATTGATTGCCTTGTAACCCTCTTGGTTATTTTAATTAATTGTTCATGTTCTTGAACTCTTTATTAGATGGCTAGGTGTCCAGGTTTGATTGAGAATGAGAGGGCTGGTTGCAAGTCTAATATGATCTAAGACATTTAAGACATCTCTAATTAACTAAAGCAACCTAGGTTGCTATGTGAATTTAGGGAGACGTTGGTGTTGGCTAGGAAGGTCTCTTCACTAGTCCTTTGGCTTAGTTAGGTGACTAAACTCCTTAAAAGAGGAACTAGGAAGTTTAGTAAAGTCACTTGTCAAGGAAGTCCACTACCATTCATTGCCTTTTTGCTATCGTTGGATTCAAAAAAGTCAAACTTAGTTGTCGTGTTTCCTGAGATTTTGTAGCTCAAATAGTAAGGTTTGGTTTGATATGAACTTGCCATTGATTTTGAGAAGTGTTGCTATCATTGGAGTCTATTTTTTTTGTGCTTGAGCTTGCTAAGGATTAATTGTTGTTACACTCTAGATTTACTCTCATGAATTTCTTGTTTACTATGGAAGTTGTCACTTGAGACAAGTTGAGTGGGTCTTGATCTTATCTCAAAATCTAATTTGGTCACTGGTTTATTAAAACATTGTGCTAATTTTGTACTGCATTGATAGAAGAATATTCCTTGCAAACCACTTATCAGATGTGTTTTTCTATCATTAAAGGGCTATTATATGTTCCCTCTTGCTGGAGTTGTGGTTGTAACTTGAATTTTGTTATGTTAAAGAGTTTTGGGAACGGAAATATGAGTTTCCTAGTGTTTTAATTGTTATTCGTTGTTGAATTCTATGACTTACTGTCATTCATTACATTGTTACTAGCTGAATTTTGAAGGACCACTTCTTGTCCAAGGCTTTTCACTTGAGTTTTCCAAATCAAGCTTCACTAAGAAACTCATGTTTCTAGATTGATTTTTCTCTAAATTTGTCAAACCTTGTCTTGAACTGTCATAAAGGCTTGTGAAGTTCACTGTTGTAAAGGGGAATTTTGTTATTATTTGTTTGAAATTTCTCACCCTCAAACTTTGTTTCATTTATAACCCTTGTTTTCTGCTGAATTGATAAATTGATCTCTACATTTGATAATACTTTTATAGGTAAAGGTGCAAAAAATAGTAATGATATTATGTAATTTGAGCAACTAGTAGAATTATCATTTGATTGGTGCAAAAGTAGTAATAAACAATTTTTAAGGTAGTTAAATTGAGAAAGCTGATGAGTTTGACCATGTTAACCATTATAAACAGCGGTCTCCACTTGATGGAAGTTACCTGTAATTAACGATCAAAGTGGTCAAACTTAACGGCGTTTTCAATTTAGCTACCTTGAAAATTGTATGTTACTACTTTTGTACCCATCAAATGTTAATTCTACTAGGTGCTTAAAGTGCAAAACATTATTACTATTTATGCACCTTTACCCTACTTTTATGCCCGGCTGAAATCCTAAACCATTGAGATTAATTTGAATTTTTGTTGCTGGTTCTTGCTATTCAGTTGGTGATTAACGTTGTTGAACATCTGTATTGATCACTTGTTAAATTTCAATGTTTTCAAATTTGACATTGAAAGCTAACTAAGATTTGGTGCAACTGCAGATTGAATTTTTTGCAACATGAAAATTACTTGATTCCTAGAGAAGTTCTTCTTTGAATTGAATTAGACTTTGCTAACATTTTGTGATTTATTTTGTATTTGTTGTGAGCAAATTGTAATTCTTCATCTTTAGGAAATTTTGGTTGGAAAATGAAACTTTGGTGAGACATACTGCGATTTCTTGTTAATACACTATACTTTACTACCACTAATTTTACAAGGTGTATGATTGTTGCTAAGTTTCACTAAAGGAACAAGCTTGAATAGAAAAATTGAGTTGCTGCTGATTTTTAAAATTATTGTTATCCCATGCTTGAAATTTGTAGATTTTGGAAGTTCATTTGCTGTTATGAGATATTGTTCTTTGCTTGAGATTCTTGGTTGTTGGAATTTGCTACTATATTGTGATTTTGATTGCTGAAATTTTTCCTGATAAAGAACTCTGAAGTGCCAATAAGTGCTTACTATAGCTGAATTATGATGTGGTGATTGCTGATTTTGCATTGTGAAAGGGGAAAAAAATCTGATTTGTGTTTGCTGGGTTCTTATTGCATGCCTAGCTGCTTTGTAGCTCTCATATTTCTACTGAAATTGATCATTTACTGAGATTAAGATTGATTTTTGCTAGTGCAGCACCCTGAATTTATGCATATATATATATATATATATATATTTGGTTTTGCTTGATTAAGTACTAGTCCTCATACTCCAACTTCTAATTCCTGTGTGCTAGGATGAAACTTTGTTGCATTCTAAAATTTTATTGAGAATGGAGTTTTGACTGAAATAGTTTGACAAAAAAAACTCTAAATTTTTGCTGAGATATGTTGAGTTCATAAATTCTTCATTGAATATCAATTGCCAACTTGTTACAATTGACTGCCAAAGGTGGCAAATGCTAAATTGAAAGCTCTACTGCAATTCAGTAATTTAGCCAAAAAATATGCTTGATTTGCTTTCTTCCATCTCACCCCTTATATCACTTCTTATGGCTGTGTTGATGGTGTGATGTGCACACTCTTCACACCACAAGCACAAGACAATGAAATTTTCGATAATGCTATTTCTACTTCATCCTTCTATGTTCATGTAGTGATGGTATTCTTTACAAAGATTGCATTGAATTTTTTAAGACATTAGCTATATTGCACGATTGTAATGGAGTAGACAGCTATGGTATTCCAATTTTAACTCATGGTCTTGAAGAATTTGAAGAATATATGTTTGATGTTTTTCTAGGTTTCAAAGATGCAAAAGAGGAAGAAAACATCAACAAACCTCAAGCTACACTTAAATCCAAGAAAACTCTTAAAGAAGACTATAGGGAGACTAATATGGAGATCATGGACCTCAATGATGCTATTCTTCCCCATCCCCAACAGTTTTCCTTAGATGAAACTAAGGAGAAGAAAAGGAGGACAAGACTGAGCTTCCTCCTAATTTTCCTCTCTAGCTACAAGCCACCATGATTGTAAGGTTATCTCTTTCCTTACCTTGTTCCTTATTTTTCTTGATGATATATGTTGTCTTGAACAAGTGTGGGGGAGGGACTAACCAGTAGTAAAATGTAGATTGTATGTGTTTTGGGTTTTTGTGTTTTTTAAGTAATTGTGTGCATCCTACCCTAATACTTTTCCTTGCACATTTTGTAGATTTATTTATCATATAATTAGTCTAGGTTTGCATTGAGGACAATGCAAGGACTAAGTATATGGGGAGCGATGAATTATGTTTTGTTTTGTGTATGCAAGAATTCCATTATGCTGTCACAATCTTGCTAGCTGCTATTTTGTACAAGTTTGAGCCCAATTTTTCAGAAATTTGATATGTTTAAGTATGATCAAGTATCTTAATTGCATATAGTAAGATATTGATGTTGAAACTTGTCTAAATGAAGTGGATTGCCATATGTTTTAAGTCCAAAGAATGATGCATTGTTTAGTTTTAAAGTATTTGGAAGGAAACAAAAGCCTTGTTGGAAGGTATTTTGAACCTAATTGTCTATTTCATTGTGTGATTCATCCACTTAGGCTATTACTTTCTAGAACTTGTCTTGTTACTTGCTCATGGCTATATTTTGCATTGATATGTATAGAGATGAAATATGTATTCATTTTTAAACCTTACCCAAGCACAAACCAATTATTGTTCAACCTTTGTCAACACCTTTAAGCCCTTCATTTTCATTTTTGTTTCCATTTCATTATACAAATGCCATGCTTGCAATTTTCATCAATTTCCTTTAGCACTGTGATGTGTAAATAGAAATGTTTCTCAGGTAAATAAGATGATAAGTGCCTTATGAATAGTCAAAAAGAAGAGAAAAAGTAAAATAGAAAATAAGAACATGAGAAAAGGTAAAAAAATGTGTAAATAGCAAAAGAAAGGGAAAAAAATAAGCGAGTTCATCTCCAAAAAAATGTATAGAAGAGTTAAATTGGAAAATTTTAGCAAAAGAAAGCTATACTATTGTGATTAGTGCTATTTGTTCTACTAATCGAATTTGATGCACACATGGTAGCTTTCTCTATTTTTCTATCATTTAGCCTATTCAATACTACAACCCTATAAAGTCCTTTAGATCTGTTTGTGCTATTTGCTACAATTAGTGGATAGTTTAGAAACATTACAAGCCTATGGTAAAGTATGGCTAGGTGAATGTGAGTGAGAATACCTTGCATGAGAGTTTACAGTAAACACTTATCCTTGTGAGGTTTCCAAATTAAATTCATTTTTATTAAGCCTTGTATCATTTCTTAGTTCTTTTAACACATGGCATACTTATGGATTTGGGAAAAGTGGAAGCTTCATTGTTTAACAAATGTAGTTCTTGAAGGTTGATCATACTTGTTCATTTCCATTCTCATTATGCTTTGAATTGGTCTTGCCTAAGAGTGCAAGAGTTGAAGTGTAGGGGAATTGATGAATCCCTATTTTATTATACTTTTTAATACTTTATTTGAGGATTTTATCATGTTATTTGGGCTAACAATGAATTTATTGTGATTAACTGGGATTAAAAGGGATTGCATGAATTAGTTGATGAAAGGGATAAAAATGTCATTATTTTAATTATTATCCAGATACATGGTATCACGATGGTTTGAATTTCATTTTAGGGTATTTTGGTCAAGTAAATGAATCTTGGAAATTTTAGTTTAGTCCTTGAATTTTAGGAATGACATTTTAGTACCCAAGGATATTGTCAATTTAGTACCTAAATTTTGAGAAATGACAGTTTCATCATCAAATCTGAAAATCATCGTTTCTGGGCAATAGGAATCATATTTTAAGGGCTTTTCTTCTCATTTTGGAGTAGGCCGACACGCATGACTTGGGTTCCTTTTTTGTATTCCTACATTACACTGGTCGAATCCACCTTCTGCCACCATATTCGACCAATCCTCCTCCATCTCCACCCACATTCCATCTTTACTTATCACGGCCTCTTCCTTCTATCACTTGCTATCCTCATTTTCCACCTTAGCTATGTTGATGGCCAAAGGAGAGCCTGAAGCTTAGTTAAGTTGTTCTTTAGTCACATGTAGTTTGATTTCATCCCTTTCTTGATGTTATGACGAAGCTATTCTGAGTTCTCTATACTTAAAGGAAGTTTCATCGTTCCTAATTTCAGTATTCACTCTATGTATTTAATTATAGTTGCTCGGTGTCTAGGACAATGATTGATGTATGTGGTTGAGGAATATTACTAGTATGTGCTATCTGGATACTGTTATTCATTTTGGATTTTTGTAGTGGATGATTAATTTCCTTGTAGCCCTCTTGGTTATTGTAATTAATTGTTCATGTTCTTGAACTCTTGATTAAATGGCTAGGTGTCCAGGTTTGGTTGACAGTGAGAGGGCCGGTTGCAAGTCTAATATGATCTAAGCCATTTAAGACATCTCTAATTAACTAAAGGAACCTAGGTTTCTATGTAAATTTAGGGAGTTGTTGGTGTTGGCATGGAAGGTGTCTTCACTAGTCCTTTGGCTTAGTTAGGTGATTAAACTCGTTAAAAGTGGATCTAGGAAGTTTAGCTAAGTCACTTATCAAGGAAGTCCACTATCATCCATTTCATAATTCATTCCACTCACAAAATTTGAAAATCATAAAAATTATATTAGCCTATTTTAGTTTAGAATAGATAGCTCATTCCATTACACTCTTTGGTTAAGTTGTTGATTACACTTAGTTAATTAGGAACTAAATAATCAAATCCTTAAAGAGATTGACCAAGGTTAGTATTAATATAATGCATAGTTAGTATAGTTTTATTTGATAGCCCCCACGACATAGCTTGTCAACTTGTGAGCTAGGGACTAACATATAACTCTGAATATTCTTCCATATACTTGTGAATTGAGTATGGTTGTGAATCACTATCTGTTATTTAAAAAAAAGTTACTAAAATATCTATATATATATAGTAAATTCTCAGGTAATGTTGCAAGAAAATTTCTTTATAACTCACTTTATTCACATATTTGTTTAATTATAATTAACGTGTTGTTGGATTATTAGTTCCTTTTAGGCATATTTGAATATGCGATGATATTTGATATGAACGAAAGCATGATTTATTGTACCTTGTCTTTTAATGATATTATATTTATTAGTGATTGAATATAACTATCATAGCAGTTACATTTATGATGGGTTGGAGTAATGAGGAATTTGTATGATAAGATCTTTTTCTATATGGTATGCCATCAGTCGGTGCACAATAGATGGCACTTATCAAAGCCCCTTCTTCCATATTTTCATTGGTTGGGATTGCATTGGAGTTGTGAGACATATGACACCTCCTTAGTTGTGTTCTTTTCAGACGGGGAACCATAGTCTAGACTTAAGCTTTACACCTTTGGCCGAGTGTATCTTAAGAATTGGTGAGCTTCAAACAATGCAGTCAAATGGATGAGTTTTTGTTTGATTATGTGTTAGCCTTTGGCTCTAGTCAACGAAGTAAGGATGGATAGTGATATAAGGGAGGTTACATCTAGCATATTGCATAATTGTATATTACATGTTATGATGAAAATATAGATTGACATAATGATGATTAAATTTGCACTTGTTTTGAATGAGGATTATGGTACATGCAAATATATATGTAATCAATTCTTTATTTTAAATCATATGTGGTTTGCTTATGTATGGTAGAAACTTTGAATGTGACACTGTGATGTGGGTTTTATTTGAACTGATTATGTATTTTGATAATTTGAATGTTGAACATCCTTATTGGTGATTTCTTAAATACTTTGGTTCAGTATTTGGTTTTTGTTTGAGGTGTTACAGTGGATGTTGTTCAAGTGGTTAGACCGAACCGGTATAAATCTCTTATGTTTGTCTCTTCTACTTTTCTCAGTGATATCATTTTATATCAGACTTTTTCATTTAAATTTGCTTAAGCTTTTACATTTTTAAATATCACCTAATTCACCCACCTCTTGGGTGAAAGGCTTGAACTAACAATATGATCCAATAATATTCAAAAAGCATTTGTAGAATCTTAGTCTTATATTAGTAATATAATAAGAGTTAATCAAACTAATTTGGCATTCAAAAGAAGACTCTAATGTCTTCCAAAAGTAAATTATATGGCATAATATTAAACAAGAAAAGATTGAAGAATTTTTGATGGAGGTGGATTTGAAAATTTATCAAATTGATTTTATAATTAGATTAAGCCCATTTCAAATCATTTAACACTTTCCATTTCTTCTCAAGAGTCGGTCAAGTGAGGAAACCATAAGTAGAGGCCAAGAGAATGTAGAAGAAAGGAGAAGTAGAGGAATGAAGGGAAGAGAAGGAAGATCAAAGTGATTATAGGTAAGTTTAAGTATTTGATTCACTAATCTTACTAGTCCTTCCTCTCCAACCTTATCTAAGGATTCTAAAACCTCTCTTGAAGATATGTTAAGCAAGAAGAGAAGCTGAAGCTAGGGTTTCAACAGATCAAGGGAGTTCCAAAGAATCAAACAAGGAGTCAAGGTTAGTGGTGATTGTTGATGTATTAATGTTGCTTTAATGTTATGGATCATATTTATGATAATAGACTATGTTGTTTTTGAATTTGTTCAATTTTGGGAAGTAATATAAACCAAGGGAGGTGCTGCCAAATTTTGAAAAAAGTATAGAAAGCTTTATTTAAGATAAATCTTGATTAAGGATGTGATTAAAGATAGAATTATGGTAGTATATTAAATGAAATGATAAAAAATAATTTTCTCTATCTCCATGTATAATTTTTGCTACGACAGGGCAGCAAGAGGGGGATGGAATTTGATGATTTTGATGCTTTGAATGAGTTTAAACTGAAGAATTGTATAGGTTACAAGTGAGAAACCAAGTTTGGAAGCGTTAGACACTAAAATGAAATTTTGGTGTTATAGCCCTTGTGCCACTGCTTTGAGTAATTGAAGGGTAAGAAGATTTCATTTAAGCTTAAAAATGGAGTCTACGTGCAAAATTATCGGGAACAAGCAAGTTAGATTAATTTTTAAACTTATGAAATTGAAAGGGAAAAGTTCAGTTTTTAAGTCGCAATGTAAGGGAAAGTTAGCTTCTTAATGCCATAATCCATGTATATGGGTATTTCATAATGGGAATTGCCTTATTTTTTGTCCTTAGGGCTATCAGATATCAAGGGAAAAGGAATTGGAGGCTTGTTCATGGTGGATCAAGTTATGGGAGCAAAGAAAACAAGGAGGAATTCATAAAACTAAGGGTGTGTTTGGTTTGAGGGGAGGGGAGGGGAGGGGAGCGGAAGGGGGTTAAATTACCTTTTTGGGTTGAAGGTATTTAAATTTTGGGTGGGAAACCAAAATTTAAAGGAATGAGAGGGTAAATTTTGGGTTTCTCCCATCCAAAATTGTAATTTACCACACCCTCCTCCCCTCCCTACAAACCAAACACACCCTAAAAGGTAGTGAACTTACTTTCATTACGTGCTTGGTATTTATGCTTATGTGATGATATGTATGATTGCTTTGCTTAATTACATGAAGCATAAATGAATTTTTGAATGAAATCTACTCGTTACATTTGAGTCCCAATTGTTGTATTCATTCTTTTCAACCCCAATGCAAATGTTTTGGGGGTCCTAGCAAGGATTTACAGAAGTTAGATTAACACTTGTGAGTGAAGAAGCCATAAAATTTATTAAATCACTTATCATCACCTTAGTTAGGGGTGAGCAAATTAGAACTAAAACCGAAAATTGAATTGAACTGAACTGAACCCAATGTAGTTTTTGCAATTCAGTTAATTGGGCCTTCAATTAAAGATTTGTTTTTTTAGTTTTGGTTCGGTTATTAAAAAAATAATTTGGTTTAAAAAAACCAAAAAATATATAATATATTCATATTTAATGTTAGAACTGGCCGACATCTAAAGGGGGTGAATTGGGTGTTTAATAATAACTTAAGAACTTTGATAATATTTTCGCATCTTAATAAGAGCAATAAGTATGAAAATAATTAATCATTAATGAACAGTTAGTTAGATCCCATATGTTTTGATGATAACAAAGATTGGATCAATAATATGGAAGGATTTGATAACAAACAAATGAATTTGAACAAAATGGCAAAGACTTACTTGAAGTAAGCACTGGAAGTAATAAACAAGTTTTGTGAAGGCTCACTCGAGTAAGAGAAGCCATTACTCGAGTAGCCACTCGAGTAAGCAAGAAAAATTTCATCTAGTGAAGCACTGCCAAAATTTGGAAGAAGTTACTCGAGGGAGTACTCGAGTAATCTGCAAAGTTATATAGACCATTACTCGAGTAGCCACTCGAGTAACGTTATTCTTACAGGCATCACTCGAGTAGCCACTAGAGTAACCAGGTCAAAAATCTTCCAGTGACTCTCGGCCAAGAAATGCAATATATCACTCAAGTAGCCACTCGAGTAATCAGTGAGAAAAAGCCATTACTTGAGGGACCACTTGAGTAATTTGCAGAATTATTTAAAGTATTACTCGAGTAGCCACTCGAGTAACCATAAATCAAAGTCTCGGCCAAGAAATTGATGCAATTACTCGAGGGAGTAATCGAGTAATCTGCCGGGTTATTTGAAAGCCACTCGAGTCACCACCCGAGTGAGGTATGAAAAAATATGAACGCCACTCGAGTAACCAGATTACCACAGTCAACACCTGAGTCAACTGTGAAGGTAAAGACATGGCTACTCGAGTAGCCACTCGACTAATAAGGTATTTTCAAGGTTTGCAATATATCACTTCATGTCTTACCCGAGTGATATCTGATGTAAAATGTTGATTTGCTCACTGCCATATTTTTGACAAGTTTACTCGAGGGACCACTCGAGTAACAAACTTGATCACTCGAGTAGCCACTCGAGTAAGCAATCCAGAAATTAAGTTTTTCATCAAATATCTTTTGATTTTGTTATCTATATGATTAACTCTTCATTTAATTAGTATCCTAAGTACATTTGCAAAGAAATAATGAAGAGATCTTGCAAGAAGTGAAAAGTCAAACAAAAGTCCGAACGTTTACCTACCGATACCTACCGCAAACAGATAGTTTTCAAATTCCAAGAATAGTCAACCATTGCTAAGCGACTCTAACGGACAAGTTTGAATTTCTTCTAACGGACACTACAAATCATCTATATATATGGAGCATTCAAAGAAAAGAAAAACAAGAACTGAGATTACACTGATCAACACATTCTTAGTACCTTGTTTACTTATACTCATTCATTGTACTTCAGTGATTACATATTTTCTCTGTGAGAGAGTTTTTCATTACAAACTCAATATTTGTTATTGAGACAACTTAAGGTAGTGGAACCTTAAGTTGGGGTTTTGATTACAATGTGTAAGAGGGAGCGAGTGTCCATGTAAAGAAACTTGCTGTGTACTGAGGTGCCAAGAACCCATTGAATCTTGGAGAATATAGTGAAACTCTCAGAGATGCTTCGAGGACTGGACATAGGTCAAAGTGGTTGTGGCCGAACTAGTATAACTCCCGGTGTATACTTTGGTGATATTTCTCCTTGCTATTAATTGCTTTTAGTATTCCATCAATTTCCTTATACGCAAAGAAATTTCTGAGATCACCCAATTCACCCCCCTCTTGGGTGAAACACTTGCACTAACACAGTTAATATATGCTAGAAATATAAGAGCTTAAGGAAGAGAATATGCAAACTGTGATTTATCCTGGTTCGATCCAATCCATGTTGACCTACGTCCAGTCCCCAGGCTTCTCCTGAGTTTCAAATCCACTATCTTCTTGTTTAATTTGGGCACAAGAAAAGCCTTTACAACCCACAAGTTTAGCCGGGCACTTGTGAAGCCTTTTACAAAACTCTCACCGAGTTATTCCCCCTTACACACCGTAAGGATACAACTGAGTTACTCCTCTTTGCACACCGTAAGGATACAACATTGGTGATAAAGGATTGCAATCAATCTTCTCTCTTAGAAGTGAATAAATGAATATTGAAGTACAATACACATTATTGCACTCTCAAATACACATGATATAGAAAATAGATAAGAATAGAGAGTATTTAGGTCAAGGTGTAAAGCTCATGATATTAGCATGTTTTCATTGGCATTGTCGTTATTGTAATTGTCTGCTTGAATCTCCTATATTTATAGTTGAGTAGGATATGATGATTGTGAGTATTTCAATCTATCCATTGAGTCCCGTTGCTTCGATTGACCGCTCTTAGTATTTGAAAAACTAGTCGTTACGTTTGGTGGACTTTCCGTTCCTATAAGGTGGATTTTCTTCTATTCATATGATCTTATCATTGTTTTCCTAGAGAAATACTTTAAACACTAATTCAATGAAGTGTTAGAGTGATTAGAAGCAAGAAGAATGAATTACATAATTATTCCAATGATTGTCAGAAGTTACGTTGCATGCTCTATTTTCTGGAATGATACATCACTCGAGTAGTTTATCCTTTCACTCGAGTGATCTGAAATTTATTGTGTATCACTTAAGTGAATTTTATTTGATCACTCAAGTGATCTACTTCTAGTCATATATCACTCGAGTTATCTATTAGATCAATGCAACTCAATTTCACTTTCACTCCCATTGAACAAACCTTCTCAAACTTCTACATAGAGGTCAACTTCTAGTGGGCATAACTCTTTGAATATAACTCTATATTTGACCCATGACTTATCAAGCAAAATTTATTTAAGTCTAGTTTCATATGCCACCAGTTTCATCTCAATACGACATGTATTTTGAGAGTTATGTCCAAAATACCAAACATGTTCTGGAATATGATGGTAATCTAAGTGTCATTTTATAAAATTCATATCTCTTTCATATGAGCTCTTTTTTACTTGATTTTAATGTCAAAATGATGCATTGGGAGTCTAGTTTCATATACCATTAGTTTCACCTCATTCTGAGTTGTGGTTTGGGAGATATGATCAAATTATTGAACCTTGCTCATGCTGATAGAAAACAGAGTCTATCACTTTTGAACATCACTCCAAGTGCAATGGGACTTCACTGGAAGTGATATGTCAATTTTAATATTCACTTGAGTGATTCTGAGATCACTCCAAGTGATGTGACACTTTTTGGAAATCACTCTAAGTGATTCTGGTATTCACTCAAGTGCACTATGTATTTATTGGAAGTGATTTGACAATTTTGGAAATTTCTTCAAGTGATTCTGGTATTCACTAGAGTGCGCTGGGTGTCATACCCTTATTTTAATTTCACTTTTACAGAGTATTTGCGGAAAATGATATACAGTTCGGTGGGCAATATATGAATAGCATAAATATACTGATAAAAAGTGCTCGATTACAGAAACTTCCCATAGGGGTTCATACATAATAATTACCATCAATGTAGCCGTATAGGGCTACCAGGGTGTCTAAACCCGTATAAGTGAAATGGAGACATCTTCCCATATTCGTTCCACCATCGCAATCCCCTCGTACGGTTTTTTTTCTTTATTCTCAGCGTATCTTTTATCTCCTCCTGTCTAAATTGTTGGTAGGGGAGGGTGAGATTTGAGAGAATCTCAGTAGGAAAACAGTACCAATATGCATGCAAGATAAGTGCTTAATGCATGATATGCTTGCATTACATAAACTCATGCTAACATAATGACATATATGCGTGCTCAATGTTTCGTACAATAAAACTATGGCCATAGTATAAACAGAAACAAAGCTGCAATCATTGTTTCACATAATCAAGCAAAGCAATAACATGCATCAATACACCAGCACAAATATTAAATACATACAGGAGAGGTAAGTTCCCTACATTAGACCTTTTCTACCTCAAACCGTGTGCTTTGATTCGAGTGCTAATCTCTCAGGCTTTCAACTTGGTCCTAAAATGTCAAATATACCAGTTTAGACATTTCCATAGTGTTTCTGGTGGTTATAAGAGTCTATCGTAAAAAATTACCAAAATGCCCCTAAGGACCTGGCCCAGCCTGTCGTACCCGGTCCGATTGTACTTTTCTTGAAATTTTGACATGGGCTATTTTTACATATTTTCACCCAAGGAAACCATTTATAGACTAGGAATTATCAAGTTCATTGTCAAATTACAAAAATACCCTTGACAACCCTTATTTCAAGGTTTCAGGGGCGTTTTTGTAATTATGCTTTTTTGGACTTTTCTAAAAAAGTGACCAACTGTAACCCTACTTAATTTTTCCTCCTGAACACAATGGAATCATCTGAATGTTAAAAACCTAACTCCAACCCCTCCAAATATCACTAGTTGAAATTCCCAATTCTCCGAGGAAAATTGGGGTTTTCCAAATTTGACTCCGCAGACGTGTTCCTTTCTACTCCTAACTACTTTATTAATTATTTAATTGAGTTATAAATACCATTTAAATCCAATTTTGATAGCATAACCCTTAATCAAAATTTGGGATATTACACTAGGAATTTACTTCAAATGATCCGTCAACTTTCAACATATCACTCGAGTGCTTTGAGATTTCATTCGAGTGCTGCCTTATCACTCCAAGTAATTTTGAGATTACTTTAAGTGATTTTTGAGTGAAAATGAAAAAGCTATCATCCTAACTTCTATTTGATAATCAAGACTTCCAATATCACTTTTAAGAGCTTGAATCTTGATATTCTCGTTAGATCTTGCAACTTCTTCTTTCTTCAATCTCTTTCTTCTAGATTTTCCTCTTGATGATAATTCTTCCTAACTCAACTAGATATCTTCTTGAATATTTTTAATCTTCTTCTTTCTTTTCTTGACTAATCTTGAATCTTGATATTCCTATTAGATCTTATAATTTCTTCTTTCTCCAATCCCTTGCTTCTTGATGATCATTCTTCATTTATGAGGCATTATAAGTAAAATAACATCAACCCACCGTCAGGTTTATGACTAATCTATAATATATACAACATTAAATATAGTAGTTAGTCAATGTAGAAGATAAGTATATTGTGAAAACTTTTTGCTCTTAATATTTGACATCTATATTTAACATCATCAAAACTAATCATATCTAACATTCTCTCCCTTGTTGATGATAGCAAATCCTTTAAGAAAAATATGTGTGATTATGACAACTAATTGAAAACAACATATTTTTCTTGCCTTTCTCTCCCCCAATTTGACATTAACAAATAGTTTGAAGGTAGTAAAGGCTCTTAGAGAAGTAAATATGAAAATAATTTAGAAATGTCTTTCTCCCCATTAATCAAAATAAATGTGTCATGAAAACAATTTTGTCTCCCCCGATTTGAAATTAATTTCATTTATAATTTGATGCAAATGAAAAATAATTTTCATGAAAATAAATTTGAAACAATTTGGAGAGGTTTTCAAGAAAACTTTCATAATCAAGGTAAATTAAAACCAAAGAGATGAAAAGACATGGTTTAGAAATGCTCATTTGGATTTCGCAAGCTAATGTTTGATCCATAAAGTCCATTGTCTTCTTTTCTTGTTGTGTTAACCATACTTTCGATGCGCAACTATGATATATCCTATTGATTTGAGCTTCTGTTCTATATTACTACAACATCATGCTCAATGCTACTTTGTATTGGCATAGGTATTTGTTGCTTTGAATGTTACAGCCAATATATTTCCTTTGTTTAAGCATTAAAATATCTTTCCTCAAAGTTGATAGATTCTTCTTGTGGTATATTGAGGAACACTATTGCACAAAACAAATTCTCCTGTAATATTTCTTTGCAAAGAGAATTGTTAGTTCAATCAAGTAACAAAAGGTTCCTTTTCATATGATATGTTAAAATTAAGATCATGAAAAGAACAATATAAAAGTAACTCATCATTAAAACTAACCAATACAAGGTGAATTTAGATGAGTATGTTAAAAGGATTTTCTTCCAATAAAGGAGATGAGCTTTTAAGATATAAAACACATGTGAATGTGAAGCTCCCCCTTAATGAATGCATGGTTTTAAAAATCATTATGAGTAATAAATAATAAGTTTTCAGGATTTGAAAAACCATTTAAAAACTTTGTAAAGAAAATGAGTATGAAAATCCAAAGATTTGGAAAGAAATCAAGTTTTGAAAATGATGATGCAGTTCAGAGTTTTAAGAGATATAACCCAATATCACCTGAGTGGTTACTTAAGTGATCCTACTCGATCACTACTTTAGTGTTTACTCAAGTGATGCAACTCAAAGAATGTTAATTAAGTAAGAATACAATACCTCACTCGAGTAATGTCGTAATCACTTGAGTCATAATCCTTTGTAGTCTACTGATGCATCGTTGACTAACAACTGTTTGATAGTGTGACCAGTAGTCTCTGTGAGCATTTTGAGTATACCAAGATGAGCTCGAAATAAGGCCTTGAAGTTCTTGGTTGGTCAAGTCATAGAGCTGTATAGTCTTACTACGAAATTTAATATTAGATCAATCATTAGAAGCTTCACAGTGATTAGGTGATATTGGAGTCTTTAAATGCGATTTGCAAAATTAAGGGTGTTTTTGTCTTTCTCCCCTTTTTAATTAGTTCAAACTATTTTTTTTAAATATTATTAATTTTTAATTATATTTGGTTTTATTTTAAGTTTAAAAATAATAAACGAGCCAAATCTAGCCAAAATTATTACCTATTTTTTAAAATTGTAAGTTGTAAGCTATATTAGATAAAAATAATAGTTCTTAATTTTCATTACCATGCTTATGATTTTTTTAATTTGTCATTGTTTATTGTAGTTGGAATGTATTTCTTTTTGAATACTATCTTAATTTGGTGAATGCTAATTTAGGTTCTCATATTGCAAGTGTTTTAGCATTCATTCCTCCTTTTTACTGACGTTCTAGGGTGGGGTGTGTGAGATATTTTGCCAGGAAAAGAAAGAACCAATACCTCCAACATTTTCAAAATCCAAATTAGTCCCCTGAAGTGAACAAATCCCAAACCAGTATATGGAATTTCAAAATTTTGATGAAATGACCTTAATGCTCCTCATTTTTCAAGAATATTCCACATCTATGCCATTGCTAGTAGCCACCCCTTTAGTAGTTAGAGCTATAGAGATGACATTCTGACAATTTGTAGCCAATTTTGGATTGATTTAGAACCTGTTTGGATTAGCAGTGGTAGAAGTGGTTTTTTTATAATCTGACTTTTGCAAACTTGAGATAGGGTAAAAGTCATATTATAAATGTGATTTGAGTTTGGATTAGTGGTGGTAGAAGTGGCTTCTTTTCAAACCTTAAACCTATTTGGATTATTACTTGAAAAGCCTGTTTAGATGGAAAATGACTGTAAAGGGTATGAATCTTATTGAAATATATATTTATATATATTATTTGTTTATATTGTGATAATTGAAGTGAAAAATTAAAATTGGATATAATAAAAAAAGTTAAATTATTATTGTAAAAAAGTAAAAAACACTAAAGAACTTAATTAAAAGTGGATAAAATTGTATATAAATTAGAATGTATACATCAAGTGGATTATTATTTGATCATCTATCCCTAACAAGTTGGTATTTGATTCTGTCATGAACATTATTCATTTGTGTTGAAGATAATCTATGGATATTTGATGAGGATGCTATATCAAGTGGATCATTATTACATTCACCACCTATGTTTCCTCGTTTAGCTTGTAAAAAATCCACATCAGTTTGTGAATTTCTCCGGACAAGATTATGTATAGCCATTGTTGCACAAACTATATGAACTTGTGTTTCAAAGCTATATGACTTTATATCTTGTAAGATTTGAAACCTATTCTTCCATACTCCAAATATCCTTTCTATAGTGCACCTCAAACTTGAATTATAATAATTGAAGATCTCATTGTGATTTCCAAATCCTGGTTGTTGCCTGAAGTCTGGAAGGTGATAATGCTTATGTCTATTTGGACCAAGATATCCAACTGATATTGGATAGCCAGTATCTACCAAATAATATTCTCTGATAAATAATGAATTTTTTTTACACTGTAAAATTATAGCAAATGTAAAAAAAAACAATTTAAGTGCAGGTGTTGAAGATATACCTTGAGGTGTTTAGGGGAAATTCATTGATAGAGTAGAGATAGTAGTGTGGAACACACGAGCATCATATGCTATTCCTTTCTACCCTGCCAACATAGAAGAAAAGCACGTATCTCAATCACATACGACCATGATATTCTGTGTTGGATATCTCTTCCTTATGATATATTTCTCTTCCTCAGACCAATTGATCACATACCTAATACGAGTTCCATCAATTACTCCTATTGCATCCTTGAAATATAGGTAATAGCGCAGATCATTACAGATTTTTGGATGAGAATGATGGAACTCTGGATTAAGCGGTTTGATATTTTTTGTGGATAGATTGACACAAGCATCTAAATCCATGTGAAAGATCCTACTGACAATTTCTCCTAAATATCGAAATCGTTCTTGTAGGATTCTATTTTCTTGTGCCTGTCCAACTATATATAAGAACATGGCAACTATTTCTTAAACTCCAATGTAATTAGTCTTTCGTAACCCATATTCTACCAATTTAGAGCATAAGTGAATGAAAACATGTTTTTCCAATCAAAATTTTTTTGGACAAATTGTATCATGGCCTTCCAATATCTCTTGCACCCACATTGTACCTATTTGCTTACTAGTTCTACGTGGCTCTTTGCAAACATAAGGCATGATATATTGAGCCATCAAGACACTGAGCTATTCATACTCTATCATCTCTTAGTCTAAAAGGGAAATCTGTAAGGGCTTTTTATCTGCATGAGACAATCCTACTTCCTCCTTTCCCTCTGAAATATCCTTATCACTCAAACTTGCCATCGATGATGTAACTTGTGAGATTGCCAAGATTGTACGAAATCAAATAGAATTATAAATTTTGCAAATAAATTCACATCATATAGCAAAACATGCTAACATTATATTTGCATCGTATTACATAAGTAAGTACTATCATAATATTCATAAGTTCAATGATATAATTATAATTACACATAACCAAGTTTTCAAAAGTGACATCAAATAGAGTTCAGTGATTCAGAGCTTTTTGTAGATGTGGGTTGTTGTGAGCATGATCTCGTAACTACTCTAGCAAGGCATGTTAATTTCCTTTCATTCTAACAAACATGTCGCGAGCAATCTGCTACATCATCATTAGAAATTTCCAGAATGGTCAATAATTCGGCTAAAACCTCACTCACTGGTGAATCATTAGTGGAGATCATTTTAAAGGCATATGCTCTATCCTTAGATGCGACGGCTATCATACTAACAACATCTACTATTACTCTTAAGGATGGAATTTTTCTCTTTTTTGATGTCTCTGACCCTTCAACCCTCTTTCTCTTCCTAATGCTTGCTGAACCACTAGGTGTACTAGGTGTAGTATTTGTTGTCAAGGTTATGCCTTCCAAATCAGTTGTCACTCCCATACTACCTCCAGTAGTAGCACCTACAAGATCTTCCTCACTATCACCTGATCCTTCTTCTAGGTCTATTGTGGGTCGGTAGATATCATCTTTGTCATCACCCATTGACATCCGCTATGTTGAAGACGGTGTGAACATTTTGTCTCCCGATGTCATAACATCCTTGAATAATATCTCTAATTCTTTGGCAAATGTTAGGCCTTTATACCTATACTTTTCATACTCTGAATTCTCCAGCATGCAAACAAGTTACCAAAATCAACACCTTATGTAAAATAATAATAATAATAATACATATTAAAGCTTAAAAGTTTTATACCTTTATTTTCCTCTCCCACCACTCATCTTCTGCAATCACCATATTCCTTGCATATCCAAAAGCTATACAAGTCTTTTTTGAGAATAACTTGTCCTATGCCTTCCATTCTTTCTTCAAGCTATCTAACCTTTTTTTTAAGTTGTTTTGTGTCATACAATTTTCCTGGTTTTTCATTAAATCCAGACAAAATGTTCTTCCACCCTTCCTTCATAAATGATGATCCTTGATGTTGTTTCTTGTATATTTGATCAATGTATTGTTCGATAAAAATCCCAGTCAAACTTACGTCCCATGATGCTTTACGTTTGCCTTCTTCATATTTCTATGTCAACAATTGACCAGTAAACAGAAACAAGTGGCAATGGTGAAATTCAACATAAATTGCAGTATGATACATAACACTAAACGTGATACATTCTCAGTTAAAGTGATAAATATTCTCCACCTCAAAAAATAGCAATGGTTAAAAGGCAACATTTTCCTTATGGGCTCCAATTTCTTTGACCAATATTATTGCAATTGGAATGATATAGAGCAAGCAAGCAAGCAAACACTAATACCTATAAGTCATTTCTGAGAAAACCATACCCTAAAAGAAGGGAACCAATACCATATGCAATATTTGCTAAACAATTGGATATGTGCATGTGTGAATCTTCGACAATTTGCTACATTCTCAAGATATAAGAATAAAAGTGAAAGGAGATATCATTGTAAGTATTCACCCTAAAGAAATGAGCAACAATACTATATGACCAAAATAATATTTGAATTAGGAAAAGAAAAGACAAAAGCAACTAATGTTTTTTGGAAAAAGAAAGAAGCAACTTAATGTGTAATAATGAAGCTAGTTTAACCAATATTTTAACAATCAAGTATCCAGTAAGATAAGATTATGTGCCATTCACTCCCACTTATTTGTTTATGAAAGCTGAAGAATCGAGTTTAATTACTTTGTTTATCAATTCCACATTTCAAGTACAAAATGATCTCAATGCATCAATTTTCTAGTAAAAAGGGAATTGATATTCTCCTAAGAGGAAATAAACAATGATGGTAGAGGACATCGGTAGAAAACCTTTCCACCATACAATCGAAATAGGTAGGGTGCCATAGAATGAGGAGCTACCAATTAGAGGAATTAATGGATGAGTGAGATCAAGAAGCATGCTTTGTTTCCTTTACTACATTTTCTGGAAACAACTTGACTCCACTAAAACTCTCAAAAGGTATAGTAACAAGTAAAGGATCAAGTAGTTGAAGTGTCCAACACAAAAGGAATGAGTAAATTTGAAGTAGAAAAAATGAACTGCAACTTTGAAAAGAGAAGGCACAAAAAATAAAGTGAAATGAGACATCAAAGAAAGTAGAGAGAGAAGCAAAATAATAGAAAGAGATAGAGCAAGAGTAAGGAAAAGACCTCAAAGTAAGAAAGGTTAACTAGTTTGAAAGCAAAATACCAAGGGAAGGAAGCAAACTCTAGTCGATCACAGACCTCTGAATGTATGCCAAAAACAAGAGCAGACTAGAGCAAACTAAAGTAGAGGAGATTTAACTACCATAAGAGATCTGGCCACCACATGAGCTCTACCCACCAGACCAAATCCAATAACCATAGGTGACAACACTAATGAACGGATCCAGCCAACTAATCGAAAGGAGAACCCATTGGTCCAACACCCAACAACTGCTACACAAGGGACAACTCAGAGAAGGACAATATAACATCTTATTGCATTATCCTTCCGAAGAGTCTTTCATAGTGAATCTGAACCACTAAGTGATATTTTTTTGGTAAAAAATTTCAAATCCCAAATCCAATGTGGGATTCAAACCACACTTGATGGGGGTTTTATGAATAACTTAAAACTTTTTGAATATTATTCATTGTGGTTCCCTACTTATTGTGACTCATCTTCCCCTCATTCCCTTTATTATCTTAATCAGAGTAATTCTTTGCTCATTATTGTCTGCGAAAGATTTCTTAACTAATGGGCTCGTATTGTGTGATTACCTATTCCTAATTCAATTATCACAGTTGGATAATTAATCATTCATCATGCGGGTTATATAGTTAACCATTGCAAATATATTAATTCACATAACAGACTAGTGCGTGAATAGTTCTTTTCTTCTTCATTGCAACTTATTTCCTATTACAGCGTCTTGCATTTCCTTTCTGTGGTCGGTTGCTTATATGGTTGGTGAGGGAAGGTGAGATTCAGAGGAATCTTAGTAGCAAACATTACAGGCAATACATGTAAAATGAATGCCAGTGCATGATCTGCTTGCCTTATATAGGCTCATGTTCACATAATGATATTTTGCATGCTCAATGTTTCATGCAACATACTTATGGCCACAAAAAAAATAGAAACATTGCTTCATTCATTTATACCATATAATCAAGTAAGCAATATAGCAAGTCAATACAAAGCATAAACATCACATACATGTAAATAAGTAAGTTCACTACCTTTTGTCTTTGAGTCCTTTTTTTGATACATTTTCTTCCAACTATTGAAGTTGCTTCTTCTTTGTCACCTCATGGTCCTAGATATATAGCCACATTATTAGAGCTATGACAATTGAGTGTCTAATGGGCTACTTTAGCCTCTAGGACTTGATTCTATTATTTGGACCCATATATGGCTTAAATGACTTTAAATGCCATAATTTCGTGGGACCACCAAATCTTCCAGATTTTTCACTCAACTTTGAAAAATTATAACTAATTCTAGAAAAATCCAATTGTAGTGGTTTAAAGTCCTAGGTGACCCTCATTAAGTCTACTTTAATAGATAAATATTAACCACTACTAATTATAGGGATAAATTTCCCAGAATCATCGAATAACACAACTGGTCTAGAAAACGTTCCAGATATAATGCCTAATTTCAAAATTTCATATCTCACAATCTAAAAACCTAAATGATACATCTTATATATCAAATTAAATCTTAGGATGTCTATTTCAAATTTGGAAAGTTTAATGGCTATTGGGCAAGATTTGTTCATTCAAAAACTCATCACAAACTGACTGCCTCTAGAAAACTAAATTTGGCATCACTTACACAAAAATCCAAACATTTATGAGTTGGTTCTAGGTTCTGTAAAAACCTCTCTAAGTCCTCTCTCAGTTAAAAATATCACAGAGCATTGATTACAGCAACACATTTTCCAAAAATTCTTCAAACACAGAATGCCATAGATTTCATTCCAGAATCAAGGTCAAACTTTGAAAAATCATAAATTTTAATTTACTAGTCAAAATGACTCAAATTAACTATCAAATTAAAGCCTAGGATGTCTAAGTTAATCTTATAAAATTTCATAGTATTTGGACCAAGTTTGACAGATCAGAAACACATTACAAGTTCACTTCCTCCGGAAATCAAATTCAGGCATATTGAACATAACTTCTAAAATCATCATTTAACCATAAAATCATGATTAAACCTCAAAAATACCCCTTGGATGAAATATGAACAGTACCCCACCCCCATGAAAACTCATCCAAACAATAAACCAATCGATTAAAATGAAGCCCACGCTTACCTCTAAGCGTTTAAGCAATCAGTTCAAAAATCCAGCAGTATTCTGGCCAGAAAGACAGTACAAAATCCCTCCAAATGAAAATCCAAAACCATACAAATATTGCTCTCATTGAGAGGAACAATATTACAGAAGACTACGGGAGCTGGAAACGTCAAATCGGGGGTAAAATTGGCTTCGAAGCTCAAGAACTTTCACTATTTACCTACCATCTCTCCTCGTTCATTTTTCTCAACGTTTATTTTGGATTTTTTTCTAAATTTTGGGGATTTTTGGTTGAAAATATATGGCTCTTAATGAGTCTTAAAAGTTGTCCAACACGTGTCAAAACCTTATGGCGCCATTTATCTGGTGATCCAATGATTCAATAACATGTGTCACTTACTTTAATAAAGTGGTTCCAGCCTCTTTTCTCAAGTTTTAGCCATCCTCTTTGTGTCAAGAGAAAGGAAAGGCCTAACAATTTTTCCTAACTCCTGGGTTCGATTTTTAGAAAGTTAAGTACGTGACTGGACTAGAGACTGATGAATTTCCTTGACACAGATGACATGTGGTGCCCTATGAGTGTGCCAACAGAAAAGGAAAAAAGCAAGAGTCATCATTAGGGACACTTGTCACCCTCTTAGTAAGCCAACACAAAAGTGACATGGTACTTTGTCATGATGAGAGGACACTTGTCACCTTTTCATTAATCTAACACAAAATTTTTGAAATGATTGATTACTTTATTAAAGTTACTTTAATAAAGTTACTTTATCATTGTTTACCTAGGATTCTACTGGGTTTTTACTTTGGACTTACTCGGGATTGCGTCACGTGTATTGGAGCCTGCAAGATGACGCCGGGTCAGAGTATGTGTATAGGCCCTACATGGCACCACACACTAGTGTGTATTCCTAAAAACGTAGGGTACACATGTCTGCCCTAAAAATGCCATGTGCACACCTACATCGGCCTATTTCACCTGACTAATCCATCCTTTACGTCATGAAATAGCTGGGTGGCGTCTTCTACCAACCCAATAGCACTATATATATGTCTTGTGCACATTTGCACTGACACTTTGATCCTAGTGTCTATGCATATTGGGCCTTCTGCCCGGTAGGGCCGGATTACATAGTCCTCTAGAGTCTTTCTATCTCTCGTCATTCTTAGGACTCTTCCCAAACTAGACTAAGTAATATCCCTGATATAGGCTTATCCTCAAAGTCCTTGGCCCAAAATTTGGGATATTACAGAAGACCTCTCAACGGGGACCCACTGACAGAGGGTGACTTCTTTCGATCTCTGATAGCACCGACACTTAATAGCGCTGATGCTCTACTTGCATGCAAGGCTGAAGATTCAGAAGGGACAACTTACAGAAGGAAGACCTCTCAATGGGGACCTACCATGGACAGCGACTTTGAGTTCTGACCTTTGATGACACCGAAACTCAATGGTGATGACGTGCTACTTGCATGCAAGGATGAAGAAGCAGTAGACCATGGCTTTGTGACATAGATGGAAAAGGGAAGATGAGGAGATGAAAGGACAGGAGGAGTTTGAATGGCATTTAATGCCTAACGATCAGCCACGCTGAAGCTACTTTGACTGTGATAAAAGCAGCTGTGTTGCAGCTTCTGCCAGAAGCAGCTTTTTTTGTTTAAGCCCATATGCAAGAATGCCTTCCCTAACAGACCCTAAACATATATATCGGGATTTTGTTATTCAACTGGGCTTTTTTTTGTCTCCAAACACCTTCTTAGAATCTCTTGAATTGGGGAATCTAATTTGGAACTTTGGAATGTTAGAAGTATTTAATAAGAATTTTTCCTTTTTTGAATATACATTTTTTAGATTATGATATTATTAAGTTAAATTTAGGTATTATTGAGCGTAAATTAAAGGAATTCTTCCATTATAAATGAAAATCAATTTTTTTTCAATGTAACTCGAGTCCATTCCCCTTACTTCAATCATAATTGGTAATATTAGTATTTTAATTTACGTAATATTAATATGTTCTTTCGAATAAGTATTTATTGGTATAATCATAAGGCAATTATTAATACTTTCTTTGGCCCTTAATATATGATATATTTAGGGAGTCGATATTCATCCTAAATATGCTACTACAGAAATTGCTATATTTGATTGTCATTATTTGTCATACATCACAGTTTTGAAACGTCATATATGCAGGCACTATCAATGCTCCACATAGATAAATTACGGTTTTGAATTCTTATTTATTTTAGACCTATTATAACGATTCTAATATAGCACTCGTTATGAATAAGGCTTGGTAAGGCCATGATATTCACATTGTTGTGATAATAATTAATGGGCACACGTGAAAAACTGTCATAATATATGGTAATGCTTATATGATATATAACAGCCTCATTTTGACAACTGTTATTTATTCAGTAACATACAAAACGGTTCTTATGTAAGAACCTTGACATTTAAGAAAACTAGATAATCATCTCACATAGACAACTATTATGTATTTAGTACATAAATAACGGTTCCTAAATAAGAACCGTAAACGCTTATAATACATGACGGTTGTTATATAATAAGCCTGATGTATGGTTGTGAGACTCTTCAAGTGAGAGTTTTTGAGCTAGTTGAACTGAACTTAATATAATATAACAGTACCTCCCACACCAAGTGGTTATGCAATATGGGATATATCAAGACATTCTAGGCATTGTAGGGAGAATCAATGACAGCTTTTAACCTATATAAATGATAATGTAACTGTTTACCTATAATTGTCTGTCTTCATAGGAATTAACCTTGGAAAGCAATGGATGGGGGTAAAATGTAATATACCAAATTTTGCAATACTAAAATGTGTAAATATGGAAATAGTAGAATAAAATAAATATTGGTATTTACAAATTAATGGTAGAGTTACTTTCGGAATTCCCAGATGTCCATTGTGTCATTCACGGAAATCGAGAAGTCAATATTGTAAAAATACAAGTGTAAGAAGTCGGAGCAAAATTCGTCGGTGGCTGCAGGGTTTAGGGGCGTCAGTTGCGAGATCAGAGGAAGTTGGGCATTTTGTGACGTGCCTCGATATGTGTGCCATGGTCCCATCTGGGTCCTATGTGGAATTCCTGGTAATGCACCGATGGAGCAACTTTATTAAAAAGAACTTCAGCAAAGTATGTAATGACAGCTCATTACGACTCATAATGACACATCTTTCATGTTGGCCAAATAAGGAAATGACAAGTGTCCCGAAATTGTTACAAAGTAAAAACATGTTTTTGTGTTGGCCAAATAAGGGGGTGACATGTGTTCCTCATCATTACACATCATTATACCCACTTTAAGCCTTTCGTGTTGTCATCTCCGGAGTACGCCATCTAGTGTCTGAGTTCAAGGAATTCACCGGTCTCCGGTTGGGTCGCTTACTTTACGAGTCAAGCACCGAACCTAGGAGTTCGGGGAAATTGTCAGGTCTCCCCTTCCCCTGACCATTTATGACCCACCGAAGAAAGAGAAAAGTGGAAGACCAATGGTTGCATGACACGTGGCACTCTTAAGCCTTAAACTTGTGACACGTGACAAGATGAGATGACATCATTTTATGTGATTAAATCACAACCATCCATGCCTAATTAAATGGAAAAATTTCGTGCAAACATGGAAAGAGAAAGAGGAATCAAATTTCTTAAGCTTAAGAACACAAGAAGAGAGAAGGAGTGAATAGTGAGTTTTCTTGACTACTGGAGCCGATTTCGACCCTGAATCGTCGCTATCGTCCGGTAATTCCTTCAGGAAACTTCCTGTACTCACTATAAGCTTCAATTCTATGGTCTTAGATTTCTCATCTGAGGTGTTTTGTGCCAATTAGTCTACCGAAGTGCCGCCGTAATACCGAACCACTTGTAGAAACGCAAAGTGGTAAGCGTAGGCTTTCTTTTGAACCGAATACTTTGTGATTTTATTGAGTTTTTCTTAGCTCTTGAACCACCCATGTATTTCATTCAAGGAGTGTTTTTGAAGAAGGAAGATGTTTTAATCATATATAAGGTGATATATGATGTTTGGAGAAGTATTAGACTTGTTGGTTGTTAAAATCACAAAGTGGAATTTTTGTTGTTTTAGGAGGCAGATTTCGGTTGGGGGATAAATCTGGTAGAAATAATTTTATTTTGGTATTTTTGAGGTTTCCATTGGATTCTACACAAAAAATTGTGTGGGAATAGGCTCTGGTTATAATTTTTGACAGACTGGTTTAAAGATTCAAAAATTGGAAATTAAGTCTGCTTGTGCAACAAAGTTGCCAGTGTGCGTTTTTGTCTGGCTGTTTTGTTGTGACGAAATTTCATTATGCAAACTTCATCTGTTGATTATGAGACTTTCCAGAGTTATAGTACACTTATAGACCTTTAATTTGATAGGTATTATGAAGGATTTCGATAAGTATACTAGAAGTTATGAATGTTTGAAGTAGACAATTAAAACTAGTCAGATTTTCTGGCAGCAGGGAGAAAAAGTAAAATTGGGAAGTTTGGCAGTCAGACGACTACTGAAAGTATTTTTCCCTTAAAATAGACTTAATAAGGGTTATATAGAATTTTGGATCACTCCAATTCAATTATTCTAGAATTAGTTATGATTTTTTGAAGTTCAGTGAAAAATCTGCCAGCTTTTGGTAATTGTGTGAAAATTCAAAGCAAAGTGTTTTTGTTGGCCCATGGGACTTGAGAGTAATTTCAGATTTTTCTTGGACCATTTCTTCATATATTAACTTCCATGGGATTGAAGTGTAATTCTCCCAAAAATAATCTATGTGGCAGTATTTAGTTGGCTTACAGTACCTAATAGACCTAAGCAACTTTATATAAGTTTAGTCCTTAAAATTATTATGCTGGAATTAGAAAGATATTTTCCCGTTTACTTTCTCCATTTTTTAATAAAAAGACAACATATATTAAAA
This sequence comes from Inga laurina, assembly GCA_963855925.1. Taxonomy (NCBI): domain Eukaryota; kingdom Viridiplantae; phylum Streptophyta; class Magnoliopsida; order Fabales; family Fabaceae; genus Inga; species Inga laurina. The sequence goes on from OY979710.1 coordinate 29,383,247, forward strand.
AGAGGAGGAATGAAAACAAGAATTATAAAATGACATGGATCTAATATGCATATCATCAACATCATAGTTAATTTTCTTCATCCCATAAATCTTCCAGCGTCGAGGCAGTGGGTCCACTGACTGTACGATGTTGCTTGGCTTGATTAATCTTTTCATAGTCTTCTTCAATGAGTGACCAATCAAATATTTCCAAATTTTGCTTCATTCTCTCTTCGTTGTAACTCTTCACGATACAACTCACCCCTTGCTCATAAACCCATCTCATGCATACCTATTTAAATAATTGAACCAGAAATGATGACATATATTGGATCTATGGTCTCACAAATACTAAAATGGAGAAAAAGACATAAAAATACCATTTCATTATAATAAGGATAATTAGAATATCAAATTTTAATAATCCCAAGCCAATTCGTCAGAATTTTAAAATGATGTGAAAAGACGTCAATGCTCTAACTTGTTTTCTTAAAAGCCCTTAACCATCCTTCGCTAGCCTATCATCGAAGCTCTGATGTGACGGCCGGTAAAAGCGTTAGGAATTTTGCTAACAATTGTTGGCGATTCATTAATGTCAGAGCTCCGGTAGCCAACTGATATGGGGGATTAAGGGGTTTTTTCTTAAAAAAAAGTGAGGGTGGGGATTTCTTTTCACAACATTTTAAAATTCTAAAGGCCAAATTTGTGATTCTTGAAATTTGGAACCTAATTTATCCTATTTCTATCTTTTTTTCCTAATAAAACAAGTTATATCTCCCCGTGAGATGCACGAAGAGTGTTACTAAAGGTAAGATATACCAGAACATTATTTGTTTCATTTTAACATATAAGAACAAAATATAGTAAGAATCTTTATTCATTTGGAAAATTATAAATTTATTCTTTAGAAATCCATTTGATTGATTGTGAAGTTAATTACTATCATTCTTGAAAAATAAAAGAAAATTTAATTCTAATGTCATCAATATCTCAATTAATATCTAATTATTATCAAAAGTTGAAATAAGAGTTATTGTCATATTAGTATCCCAATTAATATACTTATTGATAATATTTCATAAACTTCCTTTTATATATCTCCAAAAATCTATAATGCATATGAAAAATAATGAATTTCTTTTTGTGAGGTCTAATTGGTTGCTCATGCTATAATTATTATCATTCATGAAAATCAAAAGCCAATTTATTTTTAAAGTCAACAATATTATTTTGAAATATTTTTAATTCCTTAATTAATACCCTAATTGTAATTATCGCAGTATTAGTATCCCAATTATTAATCAATATTTGAAAATTTCATTTTTCACCTTTGCAGTATTAATATCATTGATGGAGACAAAATTTTTGTTCGCCAATAATAAAAATGAGGAATCACAATTTCAAAATCAAATTATTATCATTATGACATAATTTTTAAAAATTATTGCACTAATAACGTAATTATTAATATAATTATTTATATAACTTATGGAGATCCCTACGGTCATGGATAGTGAAGCTCCTTGGCATACTTGGATCACAATTATATAATTATTAATATAATTATGATTCCTGATTTAACGTCTAATTTTGAATTCAATTTATTTCTTTCCTTACATTCAAACCCTAAAAATTGCACATGAACAATTTTGATGGTGTGATTATCCGCATTTTCAACCAAACATGGAGTAAACCGTTTAACCTAAATTTGATCACATTAATATAATTTTTTAATTTAAATTAATTTATTGCACTAATAACCAAGTTATAGAGATTCTTACAATTATTGAATATAAAGCTCATTGGTCACTACAAAAAAAACATTAAATTTTTGACGGAATTTGCCACGAAAACAATTTTCATGGAAAATTCAGACGGATTTTTCGATGGAAAAGTTTCTGACAAAATTTTTTTTTTGTGGAAAAATTTGCTATGGAATTAGCCATGAAAAATATTTCATGGCAAATTCTGTAGGTTGCTACGGAATTTCCGACAGAATAATTCCGTCGCTAATTTTGTCATAGAATTAGCCATGAAAATTCTGTCGGAAATGTTTCCTATGGAATTTTTCATCGGAAATTAAAATTACGATATTATTAGTCATATAAATATTTAAAAATTTGGGTTATACCATCTTTCATCCTTTAAGTTTCTTCCTCATTTTGGTTTTGACTTCTCAAGTTTCCAATCATAGGTTTTGGTCCATGTATTGGCAAAATGGTCATATAAAAATTAATTTATAAAAAATAAAATTTATTAGTTATTAATTAATATTAATACAAAATTATTAGTTACTAATTAATTTTAGAAATTAGATAAAAATATAGTCATATGAAATTTATTTAAGATGGAAATTTTTTTAATTTGAAGTTAACTAATATTAAAAATTATAAGAATATATAAAATTATTTTATATTATTATTACATTTATATATAAGAAACAAATATATATTTATAAATAATTAATTATATATATATATATATATATAATTGTGTAATAATAAAATGCCAAAGCAGTCGAGCCCATCCGGTAAGGCATCACGCGCGTATGGACAAGGTTGTTGGTTCAAACCAAATGAGAGCAAGTTGAGTTACATTTTCAAGAAAAAAGAGGCTGCGACATGTGGCGAAGCAAGGTTTCACCACGTGGCCAGCGACAAGGTGGAGGTCGCCGGAGCTGACACATGCCATCGTCGACTATGAGGTGGCGGCTGCCAAAGCTGCCACGTGACTTTTTAAATTTTTTTAAAAAAAATTTGTGGGGAAATTTCTGACGGAATTCAATTCTATCTAAAGTTGCATTGGAAATTTCTGTCAGAAAATTTTGAACGGAATTGAATTCCATCAGAAATTTACGACGGAATCTGAATTTCGTCGGAAATTGATTTGTTACGCTATTATTAGCGACAGAATTCATTCTGTCGAAAACTCTAAATTCCGTGGCAAATTTAGTATTTTTTTTTGTTGGGGGTGAACTTAGACCACATTAATATAATTATTAAAATAATTATAATTCATGATTTAATGTAAAATTTCAAATTTAATTTGCTTCCTTCCTTTTAGTCAAACCTCAATAATAACTTATAGGCAATTTTGATGGTGTGATTATCCTAAGGTTCATGAACCCAGACCAGGCACTGAACCAATCAGGGTAATGGGTTAAGGGTTAGTGGGTCAGATCGGGGCTAAACCGGAGCTAAATTGGGGCCAAACCGGTGAAAAATTAAGGATTTTAGGTTTATTAATATGAAATTATAAATAAAATGTAATTTAAAAAAAAAACAGTGACCCGGTTTCCCGGTCCGGTCCCGTCCAAGTTCATGAACACAGGATTATTCAACTTGTTTGTGAGCTAAACGGGTTACTAAGCGGGTATTACAAGATTTTTAATATAAAGTTGATTATTAATTACGAGCCAAAGAATGAATGAATAAAATTAAACTTTAAGGAAACTTATGATCAGACCAAATAAAAAAGGAGAAGGAATTTAAGAATAGTAGGAGTACCTGTGCAACAGATTTTCCATGAGCCTGAGCAATCTCATTGAGCAATTCATTGTCCATAACTTCATTGCCACCCCATCTTGTTCCTTTGCCCCCCAAAATAGAATAAGCAGTGATTATTATACCTTTTACCTTGCAATATTCTCTTAGGTTGTTTTGTTGCCAACAAGGATTCATCTCTACCTATTCCAACACCAATAATTACATAATTAATATGTTTAGTGGGGATATATAAATATTGAATTTTATTAGAAAGTGACTTATTTGTGATATTACAAAGCATAATACTCATTCCGGTCCTAAATGTAAGAGTTAGGCATTGGATTTATTTTGGTATTAAATATAAGACCTCAATTCACTTTGTCTTCTAAATTTCTAATTTTTTTTTTCAAATTATCCCTATTGACTACACATATTAATGGAATTTTTATCAAGGGATAGTTCCAAAATAAAAGTTTATAGAGGGTATTTTAGGAAACCAACATTCTTTATTACAAATAAATAATCTAATTAATTTCCTAAATTTCTAACAAATTAGTTATGTAATTCACTCTGATTTCTATTATAAATCATCTACAATCTCACTTCATCAAAATGAAGGAGAGGTGATCAAATAACTAAATTTGTTTGAAAATGAAAAAATTCCAAATTTACCCTCATTTAAAACTATGAATTACATTTTAAGAACCAAAAAATTCAAACTTTATATAGGAAAAATCTTGTAGAATGTAATTAATACCATACTTGATGACTTATGATAAGAACCACACATTCCTTTTAGAAAATGGCTACATAATATGGACCAAAGTGGTATTTGGGAAAAGTATATAGAAGTCCCTGTTAAAAAAAATCATTACCAATATAGATCTCATATGTGGCATAATAATATGAGGAAAGAGATGTAAATACTATATGTTGACACATGACATATAAAAAGCAACTTCTAATACTGCATGTTGATAATTATGTGGTTTTCCCTAAAATATCTATGTAAGTACTACATGTTGACAATTATGTGGTTTTCCCTAAAATGTCTGGTGGGGAACAAGCCAAGAGAGCAGTAGAGAAACACATATAAAATGCTACATTTCTATTTCATATGTCTTTCCTACTTGATTAACAGTAGGAGGAATTGTAGCACATGAGAGAAGCTTCTCAAGCTTCTTGGTGGAAAAATTGCTGACTCCAATTGATCTTGTGAGTCCCAATTTCTGGCATTTCTCCATTTCTTTCCACACACCCTCTAAGTCAAATGGAACTAAATCAACTTCATCAATTGGATACACCACCTTCCCAGGCTTAGCACTTACAGGCCAGTGAATCAAATACATATCTAAATATTCCAAGTTCAAAGACCTGCAACATCAATTTAACACGCCAAAAAAGTTTTGTTTCAATAAAAACGGTGATTTATTTTTGCGTTAATTTTATTATTTGTCCTTACAATTTAATCGAATTTTAGTTTTTCATCCATATTTTCAAATCATGATTTTTAGTTTTTATAGTTTCATAAAGATTTGATTTGAGTTAAATTCTGTTAAGTATAGAAATCAAAATCAAAACTCATTAGAAGTATAGGGATGATGCTTTAACGAGTTTTGATTTTGGTCCCTATACTAAATGGCATTAATACAAACTAAGTCATTCTATGAAACTCTATGGACTAAAAAATATGATTTGAAATTACATAACAATTTTTTATTTTGATCTTTTTACTAAACGACATTAACTCATGCTAAGTCCTTACATAAAACTATAGGGACTAAAAATCACGATTTGAATTTTTATGAACCAAAACCAATATTCAATCAGAATTATAAGAACCAATAATAATACTACCTCCAGTTCTGACTATAAGATCTGATTTGTGGCGCAAGATTCTACCTTAAGAATAAGAGGTAGTATTCCCGATGTTTAAAATACGGTACTTTTGCTCATTCTAGTTTCATAATTATTAGAATTCTCACCGAAGTGATCTCTGTAAACTAGAACTGACACGATCAGGATGATTGTCACTACACCAGAGCTTTGAAGTGATAAAGACCTCATCTCTTGATTTTATAAGGCAAAGCTTAAGAGCTTCATTAATTCCGTTCCCTAGAGACTCCTCTGATCCATAAAATGAGGCTGTATCAAAGTGTCTGTATCCAAGCTTGATAGCCTCAATGATCACTGTCTTTTCCAGCGGCAAAGCTGCGGTGCCAAGGCCAATCACTGGAAGGCTACGGTTGTCGGAGAGAACCAGACGAGGAACATTTGTTGCTGCCATGGTGGAAAGTTGTAATTGAGAAACTGACAAACGCTTGGTTTAGGAATTATGTAGATAATGGGGATATGTAGATGTTTTATATAGTCGTGGGATTGATAGGCTATGCATTGTCGGTGGAAATTTAGCTTGTAATTCAGATTTCGGTAGATGCATGAATTTGTGTTTTAATTGATTTTATGTCTGGATGAAATTTTAGTTATGGCAGCCATAAATGGTCATTGGAAAGCAGATTTCGGTAGATGCATGAATTTGTGTTTTAATTGATTTTATGTCTGGATGAAATTTTAGTTATGGCAGCCATAAATGATCATTGGAAAGGGTTCTTTGCCATAAATGGCCATTGGAAAGGGTTCTTTGCCATAAATGGCCCTAAGAGTTATGACACATTATTTTAATACTTAGTCCATCCCTTATTATTCTTTCCGGTCCTTTTTAGAAGTAACTTTCTCTTTTTTTACGGTTAGTCCTTAATAGAAGCAATTTTTTACTTGTGTCTCAAAATTTAAATAACTTTTTACTTTTCTACCCCCATTAAATACATATCTTTATATTAGTTATCCCCCACTCATCACTTATTTTCTTTCATTTAATCATTTATTACAGATTTTCTCTTTTATTTTATACGCATTCTCTCTCCCACGCTCTTTTAAAAAATAGGGGCATATAAGAAAATAATGACATTTTTTATACATTTATTGTTTTTAACTAATCTTAACTTCCAGTTCATTTTGCGTAATTAAGATAAAAGTTGTTTATAAAAATGATCAGAGAGAGTATAAGTTTTAAAATACTTCATCTGGTCCATAATATAAGTCATTTATAGAAGAATACTTTGATCTACAATATAAATCACTTGAAGAGTAATTAATACTTATATTTCAATTTTGCTCATGTAGTTAATGTTTAAATGTGACTTTTTATATGTTCTCTCTCATTTGAAACCTAATTCAATATGATTAAAGTTGTAAAAAAAAATCATTTCAAGGCATATTTAATGAGTTAGCTACCATTTCTTGGATCTAATCAATTAGTTGAAGTGCTTTATATTATGAATAAGAGGGAGTAGCCGATTTGCAGTAATCAAGAAAACAATTAAAATTAGTTAATGACAATAAATATGTATTATTTTTCCAACCATGCTCTTATGTGTAAAGAGGATAATTAGTAAGAGAGAATAAATGCAATAAATACAGTTAGCAAGGGTAAAGTTGGAAAAAAGCAATAAATGTGCAAGAAAATCTAAAATGAATCATATATTTTAGAATACACTCATTCACAAATTTGAAGCTTATTATAAGGGAGGAAGGGAGTATGATTTTTCTCCACTTCTTATGTCTTTTGTGGTTATTTTTAAAAGAAAACAATACTTCCTCTAGTTCAAAATATAAGCTTCAAATATGTGAGGGGCATGATTTTTTTTTATATAAGCTACAGTTTGATTTTGTGTTATCATTTAATATATTTTTTTTTTCAATTTTACCCCTAATTAATTACATGTCTCTCATTTATTTTTTCCACTAATTGTTTCTCATCTTTTTTTCACTCATTCTCTCTCATACTCATGCTATCAATAAAAGTATGTTTTGTTTTAAATTAAGTTACTTTTTTTACATGTCTATTGTATTTAACCAATTTTAACTAACTTTTCAAATCATGTAAGTTAGTTATTTGAAGTTGATATTTTAGATAGGAGGGAGTACTATAAAGAAATGATTTTGATGTGGCTTTACTTGTGGCTTCACTTAAATATTCTCTTATTAAATTTTGTTAAATTTTTTTTTTATAATTAACTATAGTAAAAGTCACAAAAGTGGGACCAACAAGCTATTGGTTGAGTTGGTAAGGGGTCTCACCCCTTAAAAAGAAGAACACAAGTTTAAATCTTGGAAAGCGCACTTGTTAGGAGAAACAGAGAACTCTTTATCTTCTAAATCTTGAAGGGGAAACCCTTGATCTAATTTAAAAAAAAAAAAGTCACAAAGGAGGGAGAGGATGTGATCCCACTAGTTTGGTCCAAATATGCGACTGCCAAGGTGAGTTTTTGAAATATGCATTCGTGAGCAATGACGACATGGAAACAATTTGAAGGTAGTCAAATATGATTACACAATTACAAAATCAATCTAAGGTGGTTGACCCAAAATAGCAAAAGAAAATCTTGGGAAAAAGAATTCAGATTTGATTCTTCACTTTACCTTCCATAATGGACTTGAGTTGGAGACCCCACTTATTGAATAATAATAAAAGATATTAAAGTTGAAGTTTGATGTGAATATCTTGATCAATATTAAATGAATTTTTATATTATAAGTTAGCAGCGAGTTGGGGTGAAATATAGAATCCTCCTAGTTAACATTTTGAGTTATGGATTACATGAAGAAACAATTGATAATCTTTTCCTATCATGTCAATGGTCTGATGTTTTATTCCCCCCCCCCCCCGGTAAAATGGCCTGATATTTTAGAAGGGAAAGAGTTGATTTTTGGGAAAAAGACAAATAAATACCACTTAAACTTTAAAATCTCAAATAAGTGATTTCCTAAAAACCTGAATTGTCAATTGCTATACTCTTTTTATGAATCTCATTACTCTTATTGTCAATGGAACCAATTTAAGATTTTGAAGTTCAAGTGGTATTTAGTTTCTTTTACACAACTTGATAGATGAAATACTTCCCCGTATGGCGTGTGGAATTAACTAGCTAGGGGGATTGATTATTGTGCAACTGGTTTGGGTGTTCATCAAAATGATGAGTGCTCCCAATCCATTAGATATGGATCAAACAAATTTGATATGGATGGTCCTTATTTGATTTTTTTCATCTTTATTTTTCTAAAATTGATATTTAAAAAAAAAATAAATAGGGCCTTTTTTTGTAGTCAAACGTACAGATGAGTAAAAGGGATTACAGTGAAAAATCGTTTGCGGATACTTCCAAGCAAATTACCACTATCAGATTTCATAAAAACACCTTCCCTATGAATCTTGCTGCTAAAATTTCTGAAAACCTAAATTCCTGTATCGTTCACTAAGAATATCAAACAATATAGAAAGATAATGAACAGTTCTTGTAATAACATTTAGGAACACCCATAAGGATCTCTCTTCTCTTCGTGACCCTTGTTCCTCTGGTAAAGAAAGCAGACAAGGAATTGTTTAAGCGAGGCACTTCGCTCTTCACCTTCTTCTTCCTCTTTCATCTATCACCACCTTGCAGTAGATACTCAAAAATTAGTTTACAAATTAATTAAGCGTGTAAAAGGAAAGTTTATTCAAACCTCATAACATCAGTTGTATCTTCTTCACACATCTTTGGGTCAAAGCAAAGGAGCAAGCAACTTATGGTAGAAAATAAGTGATGTTGCCAAGGTAGGTTGCGATGAAGGATGGATGTCACGGGGAAAGAGAAAAGTCGCAACGAAGGAGATCAGAGCAAGCGAGGTTGTGGCGGCGACATACTCATTCAATGCAAGGTGAGAGCACCGCAACAACAAACATGAGAATGAGATCGAGCGAAGATGATTGAGCTCACAGAGTAATAGCACCAAGAAGAGAGATTTCAGATTTAAAGAGCGAAATTTAGGCGCGACAAAGAGGAGATTCAAAAATTTAGGGTCGATTTTTTAGACCGGGTATATATAAAATCGGTCTTAAAAGGGTGGAAAAAAATAATTTTTAAATTTTTCATATTTAAGACCGGTTATTATTAATAACCGGTCTTAAAAGTTTAAAATTTTTAATTTTTTAAATATTTTGATAGGTTTTTTAAAAAAGGCCCTACTTATTTTTTTAAAAAAAATATCACTTTTAAGACCGGTTGTTAAAATAACCGGCTTTAAATTTTAACAACCGGTCTTAAAAGTGATATTTTTTTAAAAAAAATAAATAGGGCCTTTTTTTTTTGTAGTCAAACGTACAGATGAGTAGAAGAGATTACAATAAAAAATCGATTGCGGATACTTAAATTTTTCATATTTAAGACCGGTTTTTATTAAAACCTGTCTTAAATTTTGATATTTAAGACCGGTTATTATTAATAATTGGTCTTAAAAGTTTAAAATTTTTAATTTTTTAAACATTTTGATATTTTTAGACTGGTTTTATTTCTAACCGGTCTAAATAATTTTTTTAAGATTGGTTTTTTTGAGAACCGGTTTTAGAAGTTCTATATAATTACAAACCTGCCATCAGTCAAATTTTTTAGACCTTATCCATTATAACCGGTCTAAATATGACGGTCTAAAAAGGAAATTTTATACTAGTATTTTGCTAATATTTTATGGTTCAAAACCCGTAAAATACATGAGCATCAAATATTAATATTTAACGGTTACTAACCGTAAAATATATGGTCTAAAATTTTACATTTTCTAAGTAAAAGTTGTGAAGTATTTAACATAAACTTCACAATTTTGTGCCAATCACTGTCATATATAATGTACATTATGTAATATCCTGAATTTTGGGATTGGAGACTTGGGAATAAGCCTAAATTAAGTGGACTGCTAAGTCCTGGTTTAGCAGGTGTCTCAAATCTATTCTCTAATGTTTCTTATATCTTTAAGGTATTAAATGGAATAAAATGGTGAATTAAAGAGTATGGGAAATTTCTATACAAAAATGGAATTTGTTGAAGTTGCAAGTTCATGCTGTTTCATTGCTTCCAGTAAGGCAGTGTTGTTGTGCAATGCATTTCGTTGACCAAATGATGTTCAAAAATTATGACATTTTATAGAGTTAAATTAGACATCCTAAAATTTAATTGGATAGGTCATATGACTCAATTAGAGTTATATACAAAAATTTATGAATTTTTGAAGTTGGCCCAGAAAAACTGTGAATGTTCTAAAACATCATTCAAAGCATTTAATTCTATGACTTTTGTGCTTCCAACTAGTGAGAGGCTATATTTTTCCTTGAAACTAGACTCAATAAAAGTTCTATAGCTTTTAGAGTCACTCCGATACGATGTCTACAAATTTAGTTTAATTTTTTGAAGTTTGAGCAGAAAATCTGCCAGAATTTCTGATAAATCCGAAAATAAAGAAATAATGTGATGACAAGTTTTGAAATTATGAGGTACATGAAAAATTCATTTGTGCTGATGGAAGGACCTCCTAGATGTCATTTATCGTAGGCCAAGGAAGGGAAATATGATTTACATGCTATTGGGCTTAAGGCATAAGGATTTATGTACATAAAGTTCAATTTTTGAAAATTTTGGAAACTAAAGAATTATGTTATAATTGTAAATATTAGACAATAACATTTCCATCTCCTTCCTCCTCCATAAACTGACATGAAACAACCCCAAAGAGAGAGATAAGTGCAGTTTTTTAGAGAGAGCGGGAGGAAAAAATTTCACAAGGTAAGTCAATGCCTTCGACAATTTAGCTCATAACGTGTATAACTCCACTCTTAAGCTTCTCCTTCATGTTCTTTAAGGTTTGTGAAGCTTAAATCTTGGTGTGAGGAGTTGGGGTTTTTTTGGCTATAGTTGGAAAGGCCAGAGGGAGCTTGAGGTAACTTTCGAAACTTCAACTTTGATTGTTTTGGTTGCTGTGGTCAATTTAATTAGTGAAATTTCAACGGATTGTCTTTGTTTGTGAAAATGGAAAATGGGTTGTTGGAAGTGTTATGCTGCCAAAATTGGTACTAAATGGTAGCTGTACCTTAATTAAATAATTAATAAAGTGATTAGGAGTAGAAAGAAACACGTCTGCGGAGTCAGATTTTGAAAACCCCAATTTTTCTAGGGGAACTTGAGGATTTTGGTTACAGCTAGAAATGGGCCTTAGAGTTGAATTTTCAATGATTGGATGATTCCATTGAGTTCAGGAGGAAAAATTAGGTGGGGTTACAGTTGGTCACATTTTCGGAGAAGCCGAAAAAAGCATAATAACAAAAACGCCCTTGAAACCCTGAAATAGGGGCTGCCAAGGGCATTCTTGTCTTTTGGCAGTGAATTTGTTAATTCTGAGTTTGGAAATAGATTCTTTGAGTGAAAATATGTCAGAATGGCCCTAGTCTAAATTTCAGAAAATGTATGGTTGGACCGGGTATAGCAGGGCCAGGCAGGGTCCTTAGGGGTATTGTGATAAATTTGACCATAGGCTAATATAACCACTATAAACACTATGGAAGTGTTTAAAATGATACATGGATAGGTTATAACCTAATTCTTGTACATTTGATATTTTAGGACCAAGTTAGGAGCCTGAAGTTGGCACGTTTTATGAGGCAAGCATTTCGAGCCTGAAGTTAATATGATTGTGTGGTTGCCTTGTTTGTGCTTTTATTAATCAACATGGTTTGCTTAGAGGGGGTAGTTAGTGCTGGAAGTGCACTTACACCTGGGAGTTGGTAAGAATCCAACCAGTGTACGATTAGTGGGGCTGGAGCCCTACTCATGTATACTTGATGATGACATTTATATTGTTCATTAGTTGGTGCATACATGGTGCATATCATATCTATTTACCGGGATTTCTTGGAATCTCACCCCTTTTTCTAAATATAAATATCTCAATGGGTGCCAGTGGCTCAAAAAGCAAGGACGTAGATATAAGGAACTGACGGACACGTTTCCTGAGATGAAGTTTGTGGTTATATGTAGTCGTTAATTTTAAATATTTTGGATGAAATGTATATATTACCAACCTTGTAGGGGAATGCCTTAATGTAATCATGTACTATATATATATATATCAGTATGCTTATGCTATTCCTATGTGCTTATCGAACTGCTCGCAAGCTCTATGAAATTGGTAAAAATAAGATAAGGGTAAAACACATTATTTAAAAGTTTTACAAAACAGTGGTGAAATATTTATAAAATACTTTACAGTTCAAATGTTGAATTGTGAAGTATTTGACACAAGTTTTGGTCATTTATAATAAGCATATTTGACGGTTGTTATTCTATAGTAAAATGGTTTGAAATACTGTATGGTTGTTTTCAATAACTGTGAAATATGTCAACATACTTTATAGTTCTTTTGAATAACCGTGAAGTATTTGTGAATAATTTTTTTAATATGGGGCTCATTCAACAAAGTTACCTATAGAAACAACATACAACAACACAAAAACAAATCTAGTTCGAGAGCTATCAAATATACAAAAGAACCAATCACATCAAATATCACATGCTCGATAAAACAAAATAGATCCAGAACTAAAACCAAAATAACCTAATCTATGAACTAAATAACAATATCAATATGTAACAAGAATAATCGCATATTTATACACCTAATGGATGGCCAAAAAAACTAACTACAATATTGGTAGGTTGATAATGATCATTAGTACTAGAGCTACTTATTTTTTATCAATACTAGAGCCACGTACTATTAGAAGGCATATTTATCTTTAACGAAGTCGACAAACAAGATAAAATCATCATTAATAATTTTGAAGTCAAACACACTAGTACAAAATAGCCTTTTTAGATTGCAACACTTAGACCTGTCATTGCGGATAAGGTCTAAAAAGTATGACGGGTGGCAGTTTTATAATTATTTAAGACCGGTTCTTAAAATATGAGGTCTAAAATATATTATTTAGACTGGTTATCCAAACAACTGGTCTAAAAGGATAAAAATAATTAAAAACTAAAAATATTAAAATTGTTTAGACTGATTTTCACTAATAACCAGTCCAAAATATAAAACACTCTACACCTCATATTTCAAAATAACCGGTCTCTTCTCTTCTCTATTGTGACCTTGCCTTAGCTCTAAACTTCTGCGACCTTGCTCTCGCTCTGATCTTCTCATTCTCATATTTGTTGTTGTGGTGCTCTCATCTTCGCACTGAATGAGTTTGTCACTGCCACAACCTTGCTTGCTTTGATCTCCTTCGTCATGACTTTCTTCTTTCCCTGTGACATCCATCCTTCATCTCAACCTACCTTGGCAGCCTCACTTCTTTACTGCCATGAGCTACTTGCTCCTTTTCCTTGACTAAGAGATGCGTGAAAAAGATGCAACTGATGTTATGAGGTTTGAATAATCTTTCCTTTTAAACGCTATATATACATATCTCAGCTCTACCTCTCTATTTCCTCATCACAAAAACATGGCTTTCTTCCTTTACTTGTTCTTCCTTCTTGCTTCATTTGCTTCTGCTTGCAATCGCTATGACCACCAAACTAAGGCTGCCTATTTCTCTAATGATGCTGCTCTTTCCTATATCAATGATTTACTTTTCTCATATTGTTGAGTTAATTGGAATCTTTAAATTAAAGAGACATGCAGGAAATAACTTGGTTTTGTGAATATGATGCAGCTGGGGCATGTGGGTATGGCTCCTTGGCATTGGAATTAAGTAGTGGACCCCTTGCAGCTGGTGTTCCTTCCTTGCACAAAAATGGAGCCGGTTGTGGTTCTTGCTTTCAGGTGAGTAAAAATCACATATAAAGATATAGATTTCCAATATAATTTATACTGATCGCTCCTATTGTAATCATGAAAAGTGTTAGCGAATTATGGATAATTTGTGCAGATAAGATGCAAGAGTTCAAGTCTATGTACCAAATTAAGTGTTAGAGTTGTTTTGACCGATCTTAATACCCATAATTGTAATATCCCAAAAAGTGATTAAGGGCTAATGACTTCAAAAGTAGATGTAATTATTGCTGAATAAACACTTTTGGAGAATGTGTGATGAGAATTTGGATATTTTAATGATTCCAATGGCTTCCTTGTGAAAATTCGTGTGGGGAGAGTGTTTATTGTGAAATTGGAACCATTGGGAACAATTGTGCAAAAGTTGAAAACTCTGTCCATTGGAACTCTGTACAGGGCAGCCGATTTGTATAGACATTTTTACTAGGCAAATGATGTCAGAAAATTATGAAACTTTCCAGTCTTAAAGTTCACATCCCAAAATTCAAAATGGATATATAATTTGTGCCATTTCGTTTTGTGAGCTAGGAGATATGATTGTCCAAAGTTTGGGATGGAAATTGAACTCTGTTTTGGGGCAGTGATGAGTTTTATATGATTCTGGAATTTTGTGGTGATTTTCAGTAATGGCCAATATTTTTCCTATGAAGAGGACTTAAATATATTTCATTTGGTTTTGGAATCACCTCATTTCGATATTTCTAGAATTAGTTATGATTTTTCAAAGTTGGGCAGAAAATCTGCTAGAAAATCCGAAAATGTGAAATTAGAAATTATGACATCATCATGTGGTAAGGTGACATCAGCATGATATTATAAATCACTTTTCTGTTCCCTCTTCAGCCATTTCCGATGTATTGAGCTTCAAAGAGAAAAGGAAAGTGATTTGAGATATCTAGTGAGAGAAGGAGCAAGAACTTCAAGGTAAGTTCGATTTCTTCGGTGTTTTAGCTCTTGACTTGTATAATCCTTCTCCTAAGCTTCTCTTTTACATGATTCAAGGTGTTTGAAGCTAAAATTTAAGTGTTGAGAAGGTTAGGGTTTTGGTTATCAAAGGGAAAAGCCAGAGGGAGCTTGAGGTTACTTCCAAACTTTCGTATATTGCTTATTCTGGTTGCTGTGGGCAATTTAATCGGTGAAATTTCGCCGGATTGCCGTTGGTTTTAAAGTTTGGAAATGATATGGCCTAGGGGTTATGCTGCCCAAATTGGGTCTTAATGTTAGTTTTAACTTAATGTAATGGTTAATAAAGTGGTTAGGAGTAGAAAGAAACGCGTTTGCGAAGCCGAAATCGTAAAACCCCGATTTTCTCTAGAGAACTCATAAATTTCGGCCAGCTCTAGAAATGAGTCTTAGAGTTGGATTTTCAATGATTTGATGGTTCCATTGAGTTCAGGAGCGAAAATTAGGTGGGGTTACAGTTGGCCACTTTTTTGGAAAAGGCCGAAAAAGCATAATTACGAAAACGCCCCTGAAACCTTTAAATTGTGGCTGCCGAGGGCAATTTCGTCCTTTGGCAATGAATTTGATAATTCCGGGTCCGAAAATGGATTCCTTGGGCGGAAATATGTTAGGATAGCCCAGATTAGAATTTCAGGAAAAGTGCAACCGGACCGGGTACGGCAGGCCCGGGTTGGGTCCCCGGGGGTATTTTTGTAAATTTTCATTATAGACTCATATAACCCCAAGTAACACTATGGAAGTGTCTAAATGGTGCATTTGGAATTGTAGGATTCGATATTTGCCGCCCTCGGGAGCCAACCGCGCCGAAGGACGTCAGGAAAGGACAAGGTAGTGACTCTCTCTCTTATACTATGTGTAATGCTCTGTATGTGTGTGTTATCACTGTTCTGTGATGAATCTTTGATGCTGCTGTGGTTACAGCTGATGATAGCTGTCGTTTACAGCGCAAGCTGTCGTTTATAGCGCAAGCTGTCGTTTACAGCGTAAGCTGTCGTTATTGTGATTACAGCGTAAGCTGTCGTGATGTTGATTACTGATTACAGCGTAAACTGTCGTGATGTTGATTACAGCAAGAGCTGTCGTATTGTGTATACAGCCGTGAGTGCTGTCATTTGTGGTGAAAACCATGTATCTGTGAATTGCTGCTGCTGCTGTTTGTGATTTATGTACATGCTTTGTGTTTATGCATTGTGTGAGTGGTTTGTTACTACTGAGATTCTCTCGAATCTCATTCTTTCCTATGACTAACATTTCAGACAGGGCATGTGGCTCAAAGGAGAAGCGGCCAACCTGGAGCAATTAGGACCCTTGGGGGTATATAGTTGAATTGGAAACGTTGGTTATGTATTTTGAACTCGGGATTACTGTATATTCTGAATCAGGAACACTACATTCGATTTTAGTTGTGTAATCCCCTAGTGTATACTTATAAACCTTTAGGTTTTTATGCATAGAACCCGGGAGTTGCCGGGGATGCGGTTATACACTCTGATATAATTGAATGTATATTAACTGCACAGGTAATTATATTCGAATATTGGAATTGAGACCTGGATGGGAAAAAGAGTTTTGAAAGTTTTGTAAAAATTTTACTGTGAGACAGAAAGTTTAAAACGAGGTTAAAGCATCCAATGGTCTCTAATCCGATTTAAATATGTGTTATCGAATTATAATTACGTGTTTAAAGTCAGGGGGTTACAATAATAAAGAAGAAGACAATAAGCTGGGCCCTCCATTACTAGAATTGATAAAGATGCTTTTCAATGTGAAAGCATACATGTATCAAACAAATGGTATGCCCTATCTTATTTTTGGTTATGCATGACAGAATACTGAATGTTAACTTTCATAGAGCTGCCATGATGGAATTTGACATAAACATGTTTGAAATGCCACTTGGAAAGCTGAGCAAAAGTAATATTCAAAAAGGTATGATTATGGTTTTCAATTTTTTTCTATAAAATTTTAGTTGATTTTTTTTGCTTTGGCAATGGCAACATTAGAAATTCTGGTGTGTGTTATTATTTATTGACTGATTGATAAATACTAATTATATGTGGACTTGCTCCCTTGTCTTAGGGTTTGAAGCTGTAACAAATATATAGAATCTATTAAGTAATAACATTCCCAACCATTTAGTCAGAGAAAGATTACTTATTGATGCTAGCAATCAATTTTTCATTGTAATCCCTTCTACTCATCTATACGTTTGATTACCTTTGCAAGATTTGTAGGCAGGTAAGGTTCTCTTGGAGCTTTGTTACTGGACTGTCTATTTGCAGAAAATCCTCAGGGCCTTTATGTATTTAAATAATGTTCACACTTTAATTGCAAGATTGAGATATTTTTTATTAATTAATGTCAATTTTTTTATCTTATGAGTTGTTTTTCATCATTTAGTTAGGGTTGTCATAGCTTACTTAAAATTATATGATAGTAAAAAAAATAGGGTACTTTTTTATTGGATTAGGATGATTTTAAAATCCTTCCAATCCAAAAAAAAGGCCAATTTAATTTTTTAAAGAAATTTCACTTTTTAGATCGGTTATTAGAATAACGAGCCTTAAAAGTACTTTTAAGACCTGTTATTATGAAAATCGGTCTTAAAAGTATGACTTTTAAGATCAGTTATTTTAATAACTGGTTTTAAAAGTCTTTGAAAAAAAGTTTTTAGACTATTTTTTAAATAACCAGTCTAAAAATTTTAGACTTTTTAGACCTGGTCTTCAAGGAATCAATCTAAAAAAGTGATTTTTAAGACTGGTTGCCTAACCAGTCTTAAAAGTAACAGATTTTTTAGACCTGCTGTATCAAGACCTCATCCAGAATCGGTTTAAAAATTCATTTTTAACTGGTCTAAAAAATCATTTTTAACCGGTCTAAAAAGTCATTTTTCCACTAGTGACAATACAAACAATAATTAACTCAAGCAATAAAGCTAAGGAAACTTACAAGTTTAAGTGGTCTATTTTCTTTTCCTAGTATTAGGAATTTAATGCACTTTTTAGTCACAATTGTTTCCTTCAATTTGTGAAGCAATTTCCCCCTCTTTGGAATCCAAATTCCTTCATTGAAATGTGTTTCAAGTGATGTCCCTTGAAATGGATCATCCTTAGTTGCATTGTCTTCACCTCCTGCAACCTTTTTTTTTTGTTAGTTAACAAAATAATAGACTATTCTTTATTAGCAAGATCTTGAATATTGAATGCTTGTTTAGCCTGAGAGAAAATGGAAGGCTCTTCTTTATACCTTGTTTGTTCAAATTCAATTGTATCTACTCTAACTCATCCACTTTCAAAGTATTATTATTGCCAATCTATTTGTACCTAAATACCGAAATCCAAAATCCTATGTAATCCACCTCACAGATGTGCTTAACCACCCAAAGTATGACATATTCATGTAGATAGGAAGTTTATCTTTTGCACTTAATATATGCATGGTGTTAGCAACAACAATCACACCACTATCTTGCATTTTGCTTCTGTCATCTTGCTCTTTCATATAGAAGGTGATCCTATTAATGAGGTAGCTTGAATAAGGAAGCACTTGTTTGATTGGACTATTTTCCAAGAATATTACTTTATGAGAAACTTGTTAGACTAGCCTTTCACCCAAGGGAGGGTTGAATTGAGTGATATTTAAATATTTAAAAACTTTAAACAAAGTAAATGAGAGAGTAAGAGTTAGAACAACATCACCAAAGAAGAGAGGAGAGATGAAGCAAGAGATTTATATTGATTCAGTCAACCTACTTGACCTAAGTCCAATCCTAAAAGTCCTTCTGAGATTTCCGCTATATCTCCAAGATTCGCGAAGCTCTTGGTGCCTTAGTACAAGCAAGTTTCTCTTAAAGACAACTCGCTCTAAAGACAACTCGCTCTCCCTTACACTTTGTAATCAATGCCTTCCTAAGATCCCACCATCAACTCACTAAGAAAGTAATAAATGAAATATCTTAATATCTCTTAAAGAGTAAATATGATAATCACTCAAGTACACGAGATATAGGAAAACATAATGCCAGACTTAGAAAATTGATAGCACAATAAACACTTGTTGTAGGTTGTTAGCTTCATCTTGAATACTCTTCTATTTATAGGCTAGAAAAATTAAACGACCATATGTTGAAGCTTGATTCTTGTTGTTTGCATATGAGGTAGCTGTCGGAAGACAAGAAGCACTTCGGATAGATGAGGTAGCTTTGCATTTTATGCTTCTAACACAAAAGTGTTTTTTTTGATTTTGAACTTAATCCATGTTTAAGCACTTGAACCTTATTCATAAAGATGATTAGTTATATACATAATCTGTTAGAAGCGAAATGAAAAATTTTAAAGAGGATTTGAATGAGTATCAAAAAATCTAAGACGGTGATAGAGCTCAATATTTATATATTTTTATTAATTAATATTAGGCTTTTGTGGGACTTAATTAAATATTTTGGACATAATCAAGTGTTAAAATGAGACTTTAGTGAAAGAATAATTTTGGAATTAAAGTGGTTAAATTGTTATATTTTTAATTAATATTTGTTATTCCCATTATTCTTTAATTGTGAGCAAAAGGTATTACCTTTGTGAATATAATTTTGTAGGTGATGATGTGGCACAACTTGAGTGGTTAAGGTCAAAGATGATATTTTGGAGCTTAATGAAGGACAAAAGTTGAACATTAAAAGTGTAGAATTTATTTTCACATTTTTTCTAAGAGGAGGTTAAATGAGTAAGGGCCTTGTTTGGTGGTTGCAATTTTATGCCTAGTGTTAAAAAAGATTTTTAACTCTTATCTAAACAAGGCACAACTCACTTTTAACCTAAAGAATAAGGGAAGAGAAGAGGAGAGGCGGCTGGATGAGAAAAGGAAGAGAGATGACCGAATGAATAAGGGCAGCTGAACCGAGTGGGGAAGAAATAGAGAAAAAAAACCCAACTGAAATTGTTGACCGATTGGGTGAGAAGCAAGCTAGAGAAATTAAAGGAGGTGTGGACTGAATTAAGCAAAGCTGAAACACGTTAGAAAAGTTGGACCGAATTGGAGAAGAGATCGATTGAAAGGAAGGGAATGTAGCCGAAATGGTTGACCAAGAGATTAGAAAAGCTGGACTGAATTAAAAGAGGTAAGAGCTGGACCAATTAGAGATGGTTGAACCGAAATTAGAGAGGAGCATCGAATGAGAGAAGGGGGGAGCTAAGGAAATAAAAGGAAGGGGCGGCTGGTGTGTAGAGGAGGATGAGCATCGAAATGAAAAGGGGAGAATAGAGAGCAAGTGGCGCTGGAAAGTGTGAAAGGGAACAAGAGAATTTGCTGTTGCATCTAGAGTTGAAAGTGTTTTTCGGTGTTTTCTCCCTTGTTCAACATGGCTATCCTCCTCTCATTTCATCAAGCCTCATCCTTCTCTTCCTCTATGAGTAGCTAAGTCTTAGTGATTTCCTTGAGTTGGGTAATGGTTGGAGCTTCTAAACTTCAATGGAATTCCTTTAAGCTCTCTTTTTAGTTCATGATTATGTAGCTTGGTTAAGCATGTAATTGTGATCTAGAATGTTATGCCAAGTGAATAAACTTGGTGGTTGAGCTAGGAGTTGATTAATTAAGCTTTGTATGATTCATATTATGAGTAGGTTGAATTGTTTATTCCAACTTGGTTAAGTGGATTTAAATGATTAAACTGAATGTTTTGAATTGTTGTAATGGTAATTACAAGCTAGAATTGGAAGTTAGTTATTCATCTCCTTGAGTCACTATTAATTGATAATACTTACTTAATTGCTTCGGTTGAATGAATTAAATGATTATTGCAAGTATGGAGCTAGTGGTAGCTTAGTTCCATCCTCTTGGCTCATTATGGAATTAAAATCATTAGCAAGCAAGGAAGACTAAAACCCCAACTCAAGGGAATCTCGTCTCATCATTATATTAGTTAATTGAATTTATTTTTTTGTTTGTGTTAATTTCAATTCCTTTTGCTTCTTTGTTTTGAAAACGAAAAAAATACAAAAATATTGCTTTAGCTTAGATTACTTCATTAGTTTAAGAATGCATTTCCGCCAAATGATTTCTCACAACTTTAATGCTTTTAATCACTTTACTACTTAGAAACTTGGAAATTAATCTCCTCACAAGAACGACCTAGGTTGAGCTACTATGCTACATTTTCTAACCTAATTTTATTTTGAGAACTCACACAACATGGGTTCATCAAAATTGTATTTTTTTGTTGTATTCACACTTTTTCTCTTCTTTTCTATTTTCTTTCTTTTGACTATTTACATTGTATTTTTTTTCTTTTTTTCGTTTCTAATATATAATAGTACTCTCTCTTTTCTTTTCTTTTTTCAATAGTGCTAGGAAGAACTTGATAAAGGATACAAACATAGCATTTGTATAATGAAATAGAAATGAAGTGAAAGGCTCAAAGGGGTAAACAAAGGTAAATGATGAATGATTTGTGTTTAGGTAAATGGGTGATGAAATGAATGCTAATGTCATCTCTATCCATACCATTGCAAAATGTAGCCTCAAGCAAGAAACAAAACAAGTTCTAGAGAGCAATAATCTAAGTAGATGAATCACACAATGAAATGAACAATTAGGCACAAAATACCTTCCAACTAGGCTTTTTGTTCCCTAACAAACTCATCAAAATTAAACCATGCATCATTAAAACACTTGAATTTTATGGCAATTCACTAATTCAAAGCAAGTTTCAACCATGAATCCAACTAAGAGTAATCAAGATGCTTGATCATGACTGAAGACCTCAAAAATTTCAGTGAATTGGACCAAAAACAACAAAGGACACAAGTAGGAGACAGAGGCATATGATATCACAGTGATCAAAAAATCTGAGACGGTGTTAAGCAAGAAAGACTATCACCCGAGTGATATCGTCTTTTGGACTTTATCACGAAGAGGTTATTGACTAGTAGTTTTTGAAATAAGTGCACAAACTGTATCACTGGGGAGTAACTGCCTAGTGATTAGCAAAATAATGGTGTCAGTTGAGTGCTCACTCAAGTGATTCTTTAGCATTTTGAGAAATGTACAGGGTATTACTATCTAGTGTCTATTTAGTGACTAGCATCACTTGAGTGATCATGACTTAGTAACAAAATAAATAGTATATCACTATCAAGTAATTGGATTGTGTTGAGTAAATAACTTTGCATCACTCAAGTACTTACTTTAGTGATCCTTCAAGATTTTCAAAACCTATTCAACACCATTTAGTGTCTGCTTAGTGATCTACTATTTATCCTATCACTATCTGGTACATTGCTAGTAATCCTTGAAAAATGGGTCATTACTTAAGTGCTCACTCAAGTGATCCTTTTAAATAGTGGATCACTATCCAGTATCTGCTCAGTGATGAAGTTTTCTCAAAGCATCACTTGAGTGTTCAACTAAAATTTTCAAAAACATGTTCTATCGCTGGTAGTTGGCTTCCAAGTGAAGAAACTTGGTTACATCACTCGAGTGGTCACTCGAGTAACTTGACAGAACAAGTCTCCTTACATTACTCGAGTTACTACTCAAGTGATTAGTCTAGCAATCATTTTCAAACATGATCTAAGTTTTCAAAATGGCTTTTCTCTTGCAAAATAATACTTCTAATACTTGTTATCATCAAAACACTAGAATTTAACAAAACTACATTATGATCAACATTATACTTATTATGCATGTGCCCTTTCAACAATGTTGTAAATTGTTTATTGTGTTCTTTGTCATACCAACTTTCTACTTTGTTGGGGTTTTCCCTATTAAGCTTATCCTAATGCATATATAAATATTCTTCAACCTCTTCAAAGTTGTGTAGTACATATAGGTGTTCTTGCTCCCATTATTGGTTTGAGATAACAACTTTCTTTCCCATCAACCTATTTCCACTTGTCCTTCCTTATGCCAAAACATTGGAACCCCAATATCATAAGAATTTTTTAAGTAATCGGTACAAACTTTAGTGGCATTTTCACAAATGTAGCATTTAACAATGCAACCCTCTAGTTGATCCAATTTTTTACATACCCTTTCACTTCTTCATCTTGTTCTCACTGGGTACATCTATCTTGAATAGATTAGGCTACACAATTGTGCCTTTCTAACCAAGTAAATAGTTAAGTGCACCATAATGTCAAAACATACTGGAGGAAAATACATCTTCAACCCACATAATGTAGTCACGATTTAGCTTCTAGTCCTTTATTGACATAAAATTGCTATTGTTTGACGAGTAACTCTTTGACACTTTTACTACAGCAAGAAACTCAAAAAAACTTTTGTTTTCTTTAGATAGTGTGTAAGCTGTAGGGCAAAGGAATGTATGAGTTTCCTTCTCCTCTGGTGCCAATTCCTCCCTTATACCCATTTCAACCATGCCTAGCCTCACATTTATGTCATCCTTAGTCTTCCCATGAATATGGAGTAATGTGCCAGAAAGACTTTCAAACACATTTTTCTCAATATGCATGACATCAACAAAATGTCTATTATTCAAAGTACTCCAATATGGCAGGTCAAAGAAAATATACCTTTTCTTTCACTTGCTTGTCCCCATATTTCCTGAATGATTTTTCAAATTTACAATCTAAATCTTTCGTCTTCTCTAAAACTCCTCAATTGTCAAAGGTTCAAGGGCCCTTCTTTCCTCTGATTTCCTATTGAAGTATTTTCTTATACATTGATAAGGATGACCCTTGTGCAACCATTTGCGATGTCCCATATAGGAATTCTTCACACCATGTTTTGACTTTAATGAATGTTTACCTTCTTCACAAATCAGGCATCCAAGTTGTCCTTTAATGATGTACTCGGACAAATTACCATATGTAGGAAAGTCATTGATTGTACCAAACAATATGGCTTTCAAGTGGAAGGTTTCTTCACTATAAGCATCATATATATACACCCCACCCTCCCACAATAGCTTTAAGTCATCAATTTGTGGTTCAAGGTATACATATATGTCATTCTTGGTTGCTCATGCCCCAAGACCAGCATCAACATCATTATATACTTCCACTTTATAGAGAGCTATGGGAGGAGGTTATAAATAAACAATATAAACATCCATATACTGTGGATACTACTGTGTATCCCATATGTGTTTATCCCATCAGTATCAAATGTTAGGTAGAGTCTTTATTTTCTTATGCAAATTTTGGATAATTAAGATCGAACTTCTTCCATTCAAAAGAATCAACAAGATGCTGAAGCAAGCCTTCTTGAATATTTTCTTTCGCTTGTCCCTTAAATTTTTTGCATCATATGCATTGCTATACAAGCATCTAAAACAAAGTATAATTGGAAAATAATATAATTCCTTCTATAGACTCTTTTCATTCTCTTAGTGGTGTGAGGTACAACATATAGAGCACTTCTTTAATGTAGTATATTGAAGTTTCATAACATGTACTGCCTTGTTTGTGTATGAATTTTCGGATGAATGAACCGGTGCAATATACACACACACAGATGCTTGTGTATGAGGATACTTCATGACTTCTTAAAAGCATAAAAATGGTGCCATTATAAGGGACTTAGGGGTGTATGGTGCCATACTGAAGTGTGGGTCATGCATAGATACCCGATATTCACTAAGTTATATTGGTACACAGACTCGGCAGTTCCTAAAGACATAGGAGTAGGTGGTGCCATCTTATGGCCTTTGAGACATATGGCATCCTCCGGATACCCTCCAGGACACATGGCAAAGATCAGGTTGAAGGGTGACACGTGTCGTAAAACCAAGAGGCCCCATATCAAAAAGTTGTTAGATCTCATGTTTTGATGATAACAAAGAATATTATGAAAAAGATTTAATTAATAAATAAGTTAGAATAAAGTAATAACAAGGAAAAGCATCACTTGAAGTAAGCATTGGAGTAATGAAGAAAGGCCAAGAGAAAAAGCTGAGAAACTTGATGAGAAGTAAGTTTTCTAAGGCATTACTCGAGTATGTACTCGAGTAATGAGACAAAACTTGAAGTTACTAGAGATACCTTCGAGTAACCTGCCAACAATACTCGAGTAAGTACTCGAGTAATAGTGTAAAAGTTTTCAAGTTGCTCTCGGCCTGCCAATGTTACTCGAGTAGTCACTCGAGTAACCAGGTAAATACCTTGGAGTTGCTCTCGGCCTACCAACGTTACTCGAGTAGCTACTCGAGTAACCAGGTAAAAGTTTTCAAGTTACTCTCGGCCTGCCAATGATACTCGAGTATGTACTCAAGTTACTCTGTTTCAGAAAATGTGTTGCTCTCGGCATTTTGCACCCTGCCAACATTACTCGAGTAACTCACTGTGTTAAGCAAAAACCTGAAATTAGTACTCGAATAACTTGATCTATTTTTATCATACTTCACTCAAGGTTCTACTCCAGTATGCAGGTATTTAATGACTCTTTTTAAGTGGATTACTCGAATATGTACTCGAGTATGAAGAGTTATTTTTTGAAGAAAAACTTCAAGTCATTACCCGAGTAAGCTATGAACATAAATTGAGTTTACTCGAGTATGTACTCGAGTAACAAGGTAATCAAACTTGAAGTGCTCTCGGCCTTGAAATCCTGCCAACATTACCGGAGTAAAGCATCGAGTAATCTAAAGTTTATTCAAAGGTATACTCAAGTTAGTATCCGAGTAACCTATCAATAAAAGAATGCAATACTCGAGTAGGTACCTGAGTAAACCAGTAATTCCAAAGGTTTGATATTTTGTTTATTCCATGCACTACCCGAGTAATGTTATATTTGTTTGTTGACTTACAGTTCATGAAAGTTTTCCTGATGATACTCGAGTATGTACTCGAGTAACCTTTAATGAATACTCGAGTAGCTACTCGAGTATGCAAACCCAGAAATTCAGAAATCATTCCAACGTTCATTGTTTTGTTTCCTATATGATTAATCTTTCATTGTATTAGTATTCTTAGCATATTTGCAGATAAACAATGAAGAGATATTACCAAATAAGGAAAGTCAAATGCAACGTTCACCTACCGCCACCTACCACAAACGTATATCTTTCAAATACTGGAAAAGTCAACAGTGGCTGCGCACGCTCCAACAGACATGAAGAAATATGTTCCAGCAATCATTACCAACATATCTATATATATGGGAACATCCAAACAGAGAAGAACAACAAGAACACTCACGAACGTATCATCAAGTTCATTACTCTGTTTTTACATTATACTTGTAATTCTATGCTTCAGTGATTCTTATTCACTCTGTGAGAGAGATATTTCATTCAAACTCAATATTTATTATTGAGATAACTTAAGGTTGTGGAACCTTAAGTTGGGATTGGATTACAACTTGTAAGGGGGAGCAAGTGTCCAGGTGAAGGAACTTGCTTGTACCGAGGTGCCAAGAACCCACTGAATCGTAGAAGTTATAGTGAAACTCTCAAAGAAGCTCTGAGGATTGGACGTAGGTCAAAGTGGTTGTGGCCAAACCAGTATAACTCCCGGTGTACACTTCGGTGATATTTCTCCTTACTCTTTCCTGTTTTAATTTCACCGTCAAATTTTATATTTGCAACGAAATTTTTAATATCACCCAATTCACCCCCCTCTTGGGTGAAACGCTTGCTCTAACAAAAGTAGCTTTATTAAAGTAACTTTTGAATTTCTCCCTAGATTAACTAATTATATGATGACATTTAAAATTATCTATCATATATATGTTGAATAGTCAGTGCAATCCATTGGTCTTCGGTCCAGCTACAAACTTGATTTCCCTGAACACTGTACCAGAAGCGGATGAATTTATCATACTTTCTTTCCCCTAGCCAATGAAGTCAGAAAAAATAAGAGAGGGTAAAGGGGGACTGATTTTAAGAAGGAGCATGAGGCACCCTGTAGTTTCAAGAAAGAGCATTGGCACCCTGGTGCACCAAGTACTCTACAATTTCCAAAAAGAGCATTAGGCACCCTAGATTTTTAAGCACTTGACACATATCATTAAAACATATTCCAATACCTCCAAGCCTTATTAATTTTGTGTAGACACCAAAAAAAAGGGGAAATCAGACAATTCAAGAGAAAAAGGAAGAGGGGAGAAGTTTAGTATTCTTGAGTTCAATCGTTGATTTCAAGCCCGATATCATATTTTTAGCCAATAGAGCCTTCACAAATCTTCCTCTACTTATTAAAAGCTATGTTTCTACAGTTTTAAATTTCTAATCAGTAGTGTTTGGTGTCACCTTTTTGGTGGAAGTATTGCCAGAATCAAGAATTGATAGGAAAATTGAGTAGAGGTAATCGTAAGCTTCGATTTGAGTATAGTGTCTTTATGTTTTGATGAGTATGTTTGAAGTTATAGACCCCTTAGGATTTTGGCTAAGAAGGGGATTTGAAGCTTTAATGGGTTTTTGACGATAAACATGTTGTTAGATAGGGTTTAATGATGATTAATCAAATGTTTTGAGGTTAAAATTGGAAAAACACAGCTTGTGTTATGTAGGGGGTTAGATTCAGCTAGCCCTAGTTCTTGGGGTTAGAGCTGAATTTTGATGAATTTGAGGATATAAATGGATTCGATAGCCAAAATTGTGGGAATAGCATGTAGATATGATTTTTTTTATGATTGGTTAGGAAACCCTAATTTTGGAATTCAAAGTGTTAATGTGTGATTATTTTAGATTCGAGTCAGACTAGTTGTGAGTTGTTTTTTAGTAGTCAAACCTTGTCCAAGGACCATGAAATTTGACATAGAGTCATCATACACCCTATGGTTTCCAATAATGTATAGAATGTGCCATTTGGTTTTATCAATTATAAGTTATGATATACCAAAATTTAAGCATTAAATTTGGGATTAATCTTTAGGCAGCTTTATTTTTGAGGATTTCAGAACTTTTGGGGCAATAATTGGCAGTGGATGATATTATTCATGTAAAGAGGGCTTAAAGATCTTTTCATAGGATGTAGAACCACCATAATTGGATTTTTCTAGATAAGGTTATAAATTTCAAATTTGAGTAACAAATCTGGTAGATTGGGGTAACTTATAGATTTAAAGCGTCTAAAGCAAATTGAGTTAAGTTTGATTCTAAAGGGTGAGAATAAGTACTAGAAGCTAGTGTAGACCTTATTCATTGTCTATTCGACCTAATGTACTAGACTTAGAAGATGCCTAACAAAGTAATAATGTATTCGTTCATGCATTCTAACTGTATGGTTCGACCTTGACCCGAGTCAACCAAGAGACTAATAAACGAGGACAAGTTATTGGAAAGGCGTACAAGTAGTAACTCTTTCTCTCATATACTATTTGATTCTTTGTATGTATGTTTCACCATTATATATGATGTTCCTCTAGTATTCAGCCGGTGCCTGGTTACAGCCCGAAGCCGTAAACCAGGTTGTAGCCTGGGACCGTTAATTAGGTTGTAACCTGTGCCTGTAAGACATATGTGATCAAGAGCTGTGGTAATGTGATCTGTGTGTTGTCTGTTGTTGTGCTGAATGCTATTGTGTTGTTTATTTTGATATGATTGTTGACTTAACATGTTTGGTGAATTTGCATTTTTATGATTGAATGACTATTACTAATAAGATTATCATGAATCTCATCCTTTTCAAATTGTATTCTATAGCAAAGGCAAATGGCTCGAGGGGCAAAGAGGTAAATGCTGACAAATGAAAGGGTAGAGACTAATAAACCAAAATATATTTGTCTAATTAAAG
This sequence comes from Inga laurina, assembly GCA_963855925.1. Lineage (NCBI taxonomy): Eukaryota > Viridiplantae > Streptophyta > Magnoliopsida > Fabales > Fabaceae > Inga > Inga laurina. Next base: position 29,412,066 of record OY979710.1, read on the forward strand.
TGATAATGTATTCGTTCATGAACTAAGTTTTTAAATGGTTATATGTAAATGTTTGTATTTAATTAGACATAGATATTTTGGTAGCCTCGAGTGACTACTCGGGTTATGTATGTATATGAGTGCATATAGACACAAGTAGTAATAATAGTATAAAGCAGTATCAAAATACTTGGTTATTTTATCAGTGTTTTTTAAGAATTTGTTAATATCGGCACACACACAAAGGTAAGATCAATGTATATTATAAGGGTATCAATACTCGAGTGTGGTATCAGAATTATCAGAGAGCAGTGGTATTAGAGAATGCAACCACGACGATAGTACCAATATCGGTATTTTATTAGTATATATAAGTGAATTAAGTAATAACTATCATGTATATGTTAATTAAAGAAGGGTTTGACATTTTTCATATCAGAGCGGAGATTCTAGCAATAGGCTGATATCTTTTGCTTATATAAGTAGGTATATAGATACCTTGAATGACATTTATGAGGCATTCATGATCCCAAAGGAATAGATCTCCTTATCTGTTAACTTGGGTGATAGATGAACCCAAAGAGATAGAGTTCCCCTGTTTGTTAAATAGCTTGCAAAAATAGAGGTAGTGCCGTATACAGAGGAGAAAGCAGAGCAATAATAATGTATACTTTAAGGAAAAGGGTATAAGCTTTGGTGTATCTGATACCAAAATAGCATATGACCTATATTCCATTAGAACTCCATAGTTAAGCGTGCATGGGCTAGAGTAGACTAGGATGGGTACCCCTTAGAAATTACCTTGGAAATTTGAAACCTTTTGATTAAAGGTTTGAGTACATTGAGGTGTGATATATGGTGATCCTTAGGGATGTCATAAGGACGTTAGAATGAATTTTGTGAAGGTTAGAATAGGAATTATAAATCATAATGATTCTTTGTAGGTATATTGGGTATAATTGAGGCAAATGATTTCTCGACTCAGGTAATGTTGAGGTTCTAGATTTAGCAGGGCTAAACTTTGATGCAATCGAATGAATTGTGACATAAGAATCAAAATCAATAATTGAATTGATTCCTTAGGAATTTGAAATGACCTGAGTAGTTTGAGGTACTAAAATCTGTTAAAGATGTGTATGAGGTTTTTTGAAGGTTGCTAATTGCTAATCTAACATAGGGAAAGATCTCAATCATAGAATATTCCATTAAAAAGATTGATTGAGGGCTAGTTCCTTAGTGGAACAAAGTAATAGATAGAACTAAAGTAGCTATAAGTTATGGTCTCATGACTTAGACAGATAACAATGGTTATACTAGTGGCCAATAGATTCCTTGAAAGACGTGAGTAGACTACCTTTGTTAGGGAAGTTGAATTGCGATTATGCCTGGAACTGGACCGATATCAAAAGTCCATATAGAATAACCCTATATGAGATGGCAGAATTAAAGAAGTAGATTGTAGCATTGCTAGAGAAAGAAAGCCTTAGATTGCCAACTCCAGTGGTTAATCATGGGGTGTAGTTCTCCTAAGGACTTGTTCCTGTTATAATTGTACTTCTATTAAGAGATAACTAATCGAAGAGGCTATCTATGGGGGGCTAACCAACAAAAGGTTGAGTGAAGTTTCGTAGAGTAAAGCTATCAGGATGTCGTCTAAGCTGGCTAGCTGAAGAGGACTACATATACCAGTTTTGGATTAGAGAGGACTACCTATAGAGGGTTCTAACCAAAGGGGCTGATCGATCAATGACTGAGTAAAGCGTCTAGTGAGGTGCCATAGAATGAAGCCACTAAGACGTTGAACCATAGAGTAGAGCCACCGAGATATAGACTTTCGAGAGTGATGCATTGTAATGAGTCCAATAATGGGAGACTTTCCTTGAAAAAGAAGGGTTTATATGACCCATTATTTCGTAATGGGGTTCTCCAGTGTTGTTTTTTGAAAAAAAGACAAGAGAAGAGACTAATGCAAAGCAGGCTCGATGAGATAGAGAAAGTCAAGAAACTCTTACTCTTGTATCTTATGTAATGGTTTTGCATGTATGTATTTACCATCATGTGTATTAGTTTTATGAATATACGGACTTCTTGTAAGATGCCCTGAGACTTAGTAGAACAATGTGTCCTTAGGCTGTCATGAGCATTCAGAATATGATTGGCGGATGCCCATGATATAATAAAACTATATGACCAAGCGCTTGGGTTCAAAATAAGATAGGTGGATGCTTGTTTGACATTGAGTCTGGTGTGCAAATATGCATGGGGGTACCAAAATGCACATTTGCATGGGGCGAATGCCTTTGACCGTAAGACCGGTAAGACCAAGAGTTTTAGTATGGACCAATGGTCCAGTGTTTATAATTGAGGAATGCTCTTGAGACTATTGTGGTGATTAGAAGGTTTGTTTAGCATGCTTCATGAACATTACATAAGTATATAAATGGCTTGAATAGCAAGTGGTAGAGCCTGCAATGCATTTACAGTTCCTAGTAGATGGTGTCCTGGGGTTGTTAGTCTCAATATGCATTCTGCATGGATATGGGATTTCATGTCTTGAGGCCATAAGATTTATTGAACTAATACGTCCTTAGGTCAGAAATTGTGATGAGCAGAGGCTTAAGGCGGTAAGACCTATGTGCCTAGCGTTATGGTTGTTGCCTAGTGCTATAGTATTGGGCTAGTGAGTCCAGTGATGATTGCTGAATGTTGTCTGGGATCTTTGTTGATGATATGATGACTTGTGTTGTACGATCTGTGAGCTTGTATATGAAAGAGATAGATTGAGTAATGAAAGAGATGGACTAAGTAAAGAAAGAGATAGAATGAGAAATCAATGTGTTAGAGAAGTGAATCCCTAGGGTTTAGTCATTTTACATGACATGAAAAGTTTTGAGGACAAAATTTATTGCGCAAGGGGAGAATTGTAATGTACTGAAATTTCATAGCCTGTACTGGCTTGTGTATATATGAATTTCCAGATGAAAGAACTGGTGCAAGATGTGTATATATAAATATATAAATATATGCTCGTGTATGAGGGTACTTCGTGAGTTCTTGAAAGCACAAAAATGGCACCATTATAAGGGACTTAGGGGTGTATGGCGTAATATCCCAAAATATGTGCAAGGGTTCAATGACTTAAAAGAAATATAAAAAAACACTTTTGGGAATAAGGTGTGAATTATGACTCAAATTAGTTGTAGAAAATGCACAAACCCATTATCTAAATTCAATTATGATACAAAGTCTAATTTGGAATTAAAAGAAAAGAGGGAAAGGGGCATGAAAAGAGAAAAAGGAATTGGATAAAAGACCAAATGGCAATTTAATTAATATTGCCATAGTCAAGGGAAAAAAGGGGAAGAAAGGAATTGTTGGTCAATTAGTTGACAATTTCCTCTCCTCTTGGAAGAAGAAATTGGTCATCAATTAAAAAAAGAAGAGGGAGGACTAAATGACTAGCTAAACTAGTTATAGTAACTAATTAGTTACTTACCTTTTTGAGGGACCATGAGCCTTTGACAAGTGGCACAATATGGGCTAAGTAGTTGTAATTAGGTAAAGATAATTATCTAATACTCCGTCTCTCTTCAAAAACTCGGCCAGCCCATAAAAAATCAAGGGAAAAATCAGAAAAATCCCAGAGAAATAGAGAAAGGAAAGAGAAAAAGTGAATAGAGATTTTCCTTGAGTTTGATCTCAAAAAATCACTATGGAATCGACGCTTTAACCTAAAAAAGCTGTCTATAATCTTATTCTCCTCATCCTAAGCTTTATTTCTATGGTTTCAGAATTTTGTTTGGAGGTGTTTGGTGATATCTTGCAGGATGAAGTGCTGCCAGATTTTAGGACTGATTGTAGAAACGTGTAGAGGTAAGCCTAAGCTTTAATTTGAACTGGTTACTTAAGGTTTTGGTGAGTTTTATGGGGCCTAGGGTTTTCGGCCAACATGGGTTCTTGGAAGATTGATGATACTTTGATTACATATATGTTATTAGATTGTAATTTATGATAATATTAGGTTGGTTTAATGGTTAAAATATCATATTGGTTGATTGATGTTAGGGCCCTGTTTTGGCCAGAATAGAAAGTGAGGGAAGGAGATTTATTTTGATATTTTTCAAGCTTTCATTATGTTCCACATGAAAAAATATGTGGGAATAGGCCCTGATTACAAATTTTAATCGGTAGGAATGAAAAACCAAAATCTGGGTTTAAAATACTTGTGGTTAGTTGCTGCCATTCTGGAACCAGATTGCTTATGAATTTAGTTTAAGTTAAGATAATAGTTATTATAAAGAGTTAAGGGATAACCTAGGGAACCATAGGGTCACCTTTGATAGTCAAGTTTGAGGAGTCAAGAGATGCATAATGTGTCTTAGAATAGACATGGTATGGTATAATACAGGAGTCTTATAGATAACCAAAAAGACTAAATTAAGGACAATATTAAGTATGGGTCAGAAACAATATATAGTACATTACACTAGTAACTATGAACTGAGTAATGACCCTATTTTTTTCATCTCTACATTATAGGATTTGATAGCTATTGGGGATCTAAGACCTACCTGAGCTCAGAGAAATACTTGGATACCCCATAAGAAAGGCGACCAAGTCGTAAGTCTTTTTTTCACATGTTATGAGATATGTTGCATATTTGTCGTATCATCGTGAGTTTTGAAAGCATTCATAGTTTACAAGGTAGTCACCTGGGGCCTATTGTGTGGGAGGACGCTTGGGCCATGAAAATTACTATTACACACTAGTGGAATCCCGTGGCTTGTTGCATGGGTGTACACTCGAGGCCAAGTGATTAATATACCTAGTACTATGGTAATGTGATATGCTGCATGATGTGTTTTAAATGTTGATTGCTATTTTCATGTTAGATGATGACACTGTGGCATGCTCTATGTTCTTGTATATATGTGATTGAATGCTTGTTACTACTGGGATTCTTTTGAATCTCACTCTTTTCCTATAACCAATCTACAACACGGGCTAGTGGCTCAAGGGGCAAGAAGGTAAACCTGGACAACTACAGGATAAAGCAGAGAGATTTTATTTCCTGTTGATTGTCTATTTTGGTTTTGCATCTTTTTATAGTCTATTTTGGTATTGTATATGATATATATAACTTGGTAGGCCTGACAATAATACAATACAAAAAATAGTAGTAACTTAGTTGAATAATGCTTTTGAACGATAAGGGAATATTAAGCGAAATATGGAATGTAACACTTAAGTAGAGAAATGATTGCATACTCTGATAAAGGAAACTAAGAGCCAATGAGACTTAGCAAAGCCATGAACCTTTGCGAAAATGTTTTAAAAAGTTTCGATTTCTTCTGAAAAACCCACATAGACCCGGGTTCATGCCAAGTGTTTGAAGTTGGGACTAGTAAACATTTTAGAAAATTTGTCTATTCAAGGACTAGCTCTTAGTTTAATGGTTCAATTTACTACACTTTTGCACTCATTCGAGCTTATAAAGTATAAGGTATTACAATTTGGTATCAAAGCGTAGATTATGGCAATGTAAGGTTGTTGCTAGAGTTCTCTGCTTCTGTTAATAGTTTCTAACACTTGACTAGTGACTTGTGTTAGGGTTCATAGATGGTGGGAGATGACTAAGGAGTTAATCAGTCTCATCGTTTAACCAGTCATTAGAGGAGAGGCGCAGTCCAAGAAGGGAGCATATCGTGGTGTATAGGACTAAAGGAGGAGCGACAATAATGCATACTGCCAGGAAGAAAGTCCCTATCCCGGCAATGGTTAAGGTAGGGCCTAGACTGAGTGAAGAGTCATCTGTCAAAGACAAGGATGACCCGGTGGTTGGAAAGGTAGAGCAAGATACTGATTCTACTGCTGACTCTAAGGCTCTGGATGTCAAACTAGCTATGATCCTTATCTTAATAATGAATTGTGGTGGTGTATGAAGGTGTTGTACCTCAATAGTTATGAGGAGTATGGTACCACCAGAGCATAGTATAATAGGTTCTTGTTTGATGTAGAACTGTTGTATAGTAAGTAGGATATGTACTAGTTGTGGATGACCAATGAAGTATGGATCAAGACCACTTTGGCTTACTTTCTAGATACAGTTTTTTGGGTCTGAAAGAAGAATGATATAGTCGAGTGGAGTCCTTAAGGGTTTACTCCTTTGACGGACCTTATGTTTGATTATGTAGGGAAGTACATGTAAATTATGTAGTATTAATATCAACCTGTTAGGTTAAGACAATGTAGTATAGGTTGTTTTGTTGTAAACATCAAGCCATCTTGTTGTAAATACGACTATTTACAGTTATATATATATATATATATGTTCCTATTGTTTATTGGTCTATAAGTTTTAAGGAATATATATATGTCCAATATGATATTAATGCTGTGACTTAGACCAAGGAACATACCACTAAATATGGAACCTGAGGACAAAGCGAGACTCGAACCTATGCAACAAATTCTTGGTATGCTGACTACACAATAAGCTATGATTCAAGATTTGCAAGAAGAACTCTGGGAATTGAACGAAAAGCAGAATGAGGACTGGGCACCACTTGAAACCACTAAGGTGAGTCAAGAAGTAGAATAGGCTCAGTATGATAGCAATTGTAGCAACCCGAACCAATCTAAGAACCTCCCATATGATAGCCTATGAAAGGGAAAATATTCAGTATTGGATGTCCAAATTCTGTAAATATCAACCTTCTTCATTCAGAGGAAGATTTGATCTACAAGTTGCTGAGCACTAGATGGTCCGACAAGAGAAAATCTTTGAAGAGTTGGAGGGTCTTACAGAAATAAAGGCTTAAATGGCTATATACAAACTGGAGGGAGATGCTAACCGTTGGTGGAGGAATACAACAGTAGTTTTAAGGGGCAGATATATTCCATTGACCTGGAATTGTTTCAAGAGAAATTTAATTAGAAATATTTCCTGAGGTCCTTGAAGGTCGAGAAGGAAAAAAGAATTTCTAGCCATACAGTAGGGCAATGATGAAGCCTTTGATGATTACTTAGTACGGTTCGTCCGCTTATCTTGTTACTCCTCCTATATAAAATTTAAGGATAATAAGGAATGGAGTTCTATATATTGATCTGAGGACTGAAGCCTGAAATGGAAGATAAGTTAGTTGCACTATAATTCATAGGATTTAACAACGAAGTGGAAGTTTGTTGGCTAATGGATGGTAACCTTTTAAGGGTGTGTGTGAATAAAAATGCAAACAACCAAGTTGGAAGTAGTCAGGGTAATACTTTTCAGAAGCGTAAGGGGCAAGGGTTCTCATTGAAAGGGTATAACAAGAGACCTTATTGACCTGAGAATCGTGGCAACCAGAAACCTCCAACACCTTAACCATTCCCTCAGAGTGGTAAGTCATATCCTAGCCAACTCTGTTATACGCTCAACAAATAGATAATCTGTTATGCCTTCTAGAGGTTGTGCCATATGGTGGTAAACTGTCTACAGCAAGCAGCAGAGCCCAGACCTAGGAATCAAATCAGGGTAGAATGCTTACCTTGACACAAGAAGAGGAGTAGAAGTCCCTTGAGCTGATTTAAGGTAAAATCTCTTTTAATGGTAGTTTGCTACAAGCTTTATTTGATTTGGATGCTAGTCATTTCTTCATTGCCTATAACTGTGTTAGGCGCCTAGGACTGCATTTCATAAACTACCATTTGACTTGATTGTGTCAATGCTAATGGGAGTCAAAACCATAACTGCTTATGCATGCCTGAATTGTGTGATAAAAATTGAGAGGTGTGAGTCTACAGTTGATTTGATTTGTTTGTCACCCCATAAAGTCGAGGTTATACTAGGTTTTGATGGGAAATAATGTGATACTGGATTATGGAACCAAAAGGATAGTGTATTCTACTCCTCAACAGAATGACAACATAAATGCTAGTATGAACTTCTTCTCAGTTGCCGAGGCTATGAGATTCCTAAAGAGAGGATGCCAAGGGTATATGGTGTTCTTTTCCATTCAGGTAGAGGTAGAAGTAGCTCCTGAAAATATACCCCGTGGTAAAGAATTTCCTAAGGTGTTTTCGGACAACCTTAGTAGATTACCTTTGGAAAGACAAACGGAATTTGCAATCGAGGTTATGCCTGGAGCTGGATCTAAATCAAAAGCCCCATTTAGAATGGGTCCAAATGAGATAGCGGAGTTAAAGAAGCAGATTGAAGAATTACTTGAGAGAAAGGGTTCATATGACCCAGTGTCTCACCGTGGAGAGCTCCAATGCTATTTTTGAAGAAGAAAGATAGAAGCCTAAGGCTATGTATAAACTATAAAGAGTTGAATAATGTGACCGTCAAGAACAAGTACCCACTTCCCAGGATTGACAACCATTTAGATCAATTGTCCGATTCTTGTGTATTTTCAAAGATTGATCTAAGGTCAGGTTATCATCAGCTATAAGTGAAAGCAGAAGATATACTGAAAACTACTTTCAGGACTAGATATAGGCACTATGAGTTTCTGGTGATGCCCTTCGGTCTAACCAATAGACTTGCCATATTTATGGACTACATGAACTACATCTTTCATCATTACCTAGATCAGTTCGTGGTAGTCTTTATCGATGACATTTTGATATACTCTAAGAGTAACGACGAGCATAAGCAGTACTTGAGAATGGTGCTGGGTATTTCTCGAGAGAAGCAACTCTATGATAAACTAAGCTAATGTGAGTTTTGGCTTTCAGTAGTTAAATTTCTAGGCCATGTCATCTCTCAAGATGGGGTATAAGTAGATCCTAGTAAGGTGGAAGCAGTACTGAATTGGAAGAGGCCAGAGACTGTTACAGAGATACGTAGTTTTCTGGGTCTTGCTGGTTATTATTGGAGATTAATTTAGAATTTCTCCTGGATCACCTTGCCAATGACCAAGCTCAAGCAAAGGGATAAATTGTTTAAGTGGGATGACAAATATGAGAAGAGATTTACTAAGCTGAGGAGAGGTTGACAACTACACCAGTGTTGATTATTCTCGATCCTAGTTTGACCTACATTAGTTTACAGTGATGCTAGTAAGTAGGGATTGGGAGGTGTCCTTATGCAGCAGGTCAAAGTGGTGGTCTATGCCTCCTGATAGCTGATTTTCCACTCATGATTTGGAGCTTGCGGCAATTGTGTTTGCACTAAAAATATAGCGACACTACCTGTATGGTGTAACTGTGGAACTATATTGTGACAACAAGAGTCTCAAGTATTTGTATGACTAGAAACAATTGAATATGAGACAACGCAGGTGGATGGTATTGCTGAAGGATTATCACATGGATATCAAGTATCATCCGGGTAAAGCTAATTTCATCGCTAATGCTCTTAGTTAGAAGGCAGTGTAAGTGGCAACTATGATGGTACGGGAATGGAAACTAATAGAAGATTTCTGAGATCTGAATCTCTTAAATCAAATTCTATGTGCTAACTATGGCGTTACCTAAGGGGAAAATGATCTGAGAGCTAAAATTGAGGAAGCGCAGGTACAAGATGAACGAGCAGGATCTATTAAAACCATAATTAAGCAAGGAAGAACTCAAGATTATGATCTCTCACCTAGTGGATTGGTTTGATTTAAGAAGAGAATTTATGTTCTGTGAATGCTAACTTTAGTAAGAGAATCCTGGATAAGGCTCACAAGAATTGACATACCCTTCACCCAGGAATGGTCAAAATGTACCATGATCTAAAGTCTATATATTAATGAAGAAGAACTTGACGAAGTATGTAGTCCAGTATCTTACTTGTCAGAAGGTAAAGATAGAACACCAGAGACCGCCAGGACTCATTCAAAGCCGATATTTTAAAATAGAAATGGGAAAGCGTGACCATGGATCTTGTAATGGGATTGCCTAAAATCAGAAACTATGATGCAATTTGGGTGATTGTGGATTGATTCACGAAATCAGCACATTTTATACCAATTAATGCCATCTATTCTCCTAATAAATTGGCATAGATATATATTAAGGAGATAATAAGACTCTATGGTATGTCAAAAATTATCATTTTTGACAGAGACCTCCGCTTTACTTCATAATTCTAGAGATCTCTGCATGAAGCTTTAGATACTGAACTGAAATTTAGTGTGGCCTCTCACCTCAAACTAATGGGTAATCAGAGAGGACAATGCAGACACTGGAAGACATGTTGAAAGTGTGTGTAATGGACTTCAAAGGAAGATGGGATCACTACCTTCCACTTATGGAGTTTGCCTACAATTATGGCTATTATGAGAGCATACAGATGGCTCCGTATGAAGTGCTCTATAGAAGGAAGTGTCAATCCCCTTTCTGTTGGATAGAGTTATTAGAGAGAAGGTTGTTTGGGCTAGATTTGGTGGATCAGACAACTGAGCAAATCAAGATCATTAAGAAGAGATTACTAGTAGCCCAAAGTAGGCTGAAGAGTTATGCCAACAGGCGAAGAAGACCCTTGGAGTTTGAGGTCAGTGATTAGGTATTCTTAAGTGTTTCACCTATTACAAGTGTCGAAAGGGTGATGAAGATAAAGAAACTAAGCCCTCGATATATTGGTTTTTTTGAAATTTTGTCCAAAGTTGGGCCAATGGCATACTAGATAGCTCTACCCCAAAACCTGAGATGATAGCATGACATCTTCCAAGTTTCTCAACTAAAGAAGTACCAACCAGACCCTGAACATGTTATATAATATGTTTCTATGAGGATGTAGATATGCAAGAAAATCTCACCTAGGAGTTAAGTCAGAATAAGTTATTGACCGACAAGAAAAACTACTCTAGCTAGAAGCATTCCATTTGTGAAGGTGGTCTGGAAGGGACTATCACCTAGAGAGGAAACCTGGGATGTGGAGGAAGATCTTCGGAAGCGATTCCTAGAATTTAGGCTTTAAGACTTGTAGCAAATTTCAAGGAAGAAATTTATTGTTCGGGGGAAGAATTGTAATATCTCAAACTATGTGCAAGGGCTTAATGATTCAAATTAAAATGTAAATAATGTTAGAAAAAAACACTTTTGGTAATAAAGTGTGAATTATGACCCGAATTAATTGTACAAAATGGCCAAACCCATTATTTAAATTCAATTATGATACAAACTTTAATTTGGAATTAAAATAAAAGAGGGAAAGGCGCATGCAAAGAGAAAAAGGAATTGGATAAAAGACTAAATGAAAATTTAATTAATATTGCCATTGTCAAGGGCAAAAAGGGCAAGACATAAATTATTGGTCAATTAGTTGACAATTTTCTCTCCTCTTAGAAGAAGAAATTGGTCATCAATTAAAATAATAAGAGGGAGGACCAAATGGCTAAATAAACTAGTTATAGTAACTAATTAGTTACTTACCTTTTTGAGGGACCATGAGCTTTTGATAAGTGGCACAATATGGGGATAGAGAAAGGAAAAATCAAGGGAAAAATCCTAGAGAAATAGAGAAAGGAAAGAGAAAAAATGAATAGTGATTTTCCTTGAGTTCAATCTCAAAAATCACTATCGAATCGGTGTTTTCACCTGGAAAACCCTTCTATAATCTTCTTTTCCTTATCCTGAGCTTCATTTCTAAGGTTTCAGAATTTCGTTTGGAGGTGTTTGGTGATATCTTGCTAGACGAAGTACTGCTGGATTATAGAATCGGTTGTAGAAACTTCGCTAGTACAAAAAAGGCGTCTTAGATTGGCATGCTTAGACTGGTTATAGAGGATAAGGTCTAAAAGATATGACTAGTGGCATTTTTGTAATTATGATCAACTTCTGAAACCAGTTTCATTAATATAAGGTCTAAAATATATTATTTAGACCAATTTTAGAAAGAACAAATCTAAAATGATAAATAAATAAAAAATATAAATATATGTAATATATTTTCTAGACCGGTTTTAAATATAACAGGACTAATACATTTTCTGAATTAAAGGCATTTGAAAAAATAATATGTTTATTAGTTTTTAGACCTGTTGTCTCTTACAACTAGTATAAAAGATTAAAATTTTTAAACTGGTTGATATTTGGAACCGATCTAAAATGAGCCGCAAAAAAATTTCATTATTTTAAATAACCTGTCTAAAAGAAAACTTTTTAAGACCGGTTTTGTCAAATAACTAGTTTTAAAAGTGCCCTAATATTTTAGACTCTTGAAGCCTTAGCTCATGCTTAATTTCAACTTTGAAATCTGATACTCAAGCTTCTTGTAAACCCTACTTTCGGTTCTTGACAACTCCTCCTTCCCACATCGCTCCTCCATCCTTAACCTTCACCGTCGTCGATGTAGAGGTACAGTGGAATACATTACCGTAAGGCTCGGCGTTTGTTCCCTCCATTTGGTTTCTTGCTCAGGCTTGGTTTCTTGCCTCCCCTGGGTTTCTTCCTCGAGCTCCTCCTTCCCACCTCTCTCCTCCTTTTTTAACCAACGTCGCCAGTGGACGCAGGGGTACGGCGGATTACATTCCCATATCGCTCCTTCCCGCATCGCTATTGCTTGCCTTTCCTGGGTTTCTTCCTCAAGCTCAGACTCTAAGTAATTTTGAGGTACATTTGGATTTTTCCATTGATTGCTCTGAGGCATTGTTCGCCCTTTTGAATTATGTTAACTTGTGAGCATAAATGTAGAATATTATATGCTGGCTTCTTTGGGATTGTCAATATATCAATATATAGAAATATTGGTCATGTAAAAACATATATCTCATTTGTAGTTTGCCATGAGGCAAAGCCTATCTTTCCTTTCTCAGAGCTACTTTTATGTCCCTTAACCTTGATTCTGTAACTCTATATTGTTGAATTGTGTTCTTTATCCCTTAATGCACTTGAATTCTCTTTGTCCTTTACTTTATTTTAGCTAGACAGAGTTAGATTTTATTCTATTTTATGGCTCTAATAAATTTAGGAGTGAAATTGTATAGGCTGAGCATGAGGAAGTAATTTCCAAGTAAGTTAAAATGAAAGTTTCAAGAGTAAAGTTAGAGACAATTAAATTATATGTAGTTGCTGGAAAATTCCAGATTTTAAAGAGGAATTGCTTAGAGTGATTTAGAGAATTATAGAAAGTTGGAAATTTATTAGAACTGGATATTTTGATGCCTTGTACAATACTTAAGTGCCAACAAGGATTTAGCAAAGTCTAGAATGTTTATATAGTGCTTGAAATGAAAATTGGAGGTTGAAATTTAAAGTGTCATAACCATAGAGGAAAATAAATTAGCTCATTTCAGTATATGGGAATTAGTCAAGGTACAAGAGCCCATTTGCTTTTACTTTGTGTACCTCCTCAAAACTTTGATTTTCTTTGCTTTTGTTAGGATATTACTAGTTTTGTACTATCTTTAGCTGTGTCTGTTACCTATCTTGTAAAAAATATTGTTTGTTTCAACTCAAACTTGAAATATTATTTTTACAACTGTTTCATGAGACATGTATTGTCATTTTCTTCAATCAATCATGATTGTCTGTGAATCTGAGTTTTATTATTGCTAAAGTTCAACTTTTCTATTGTTGTTGCTAAGGCTTATTTTGCATTTGGTTATTGTTGTGTACTCTCCACGGTCTTCAAAGCCTTTCTTCTAGCATGCAATCCTCCTTATCATACCAAGCTAATCTTTGCTGTGTAGTTTTCGGTCTTCAAAGCCTTTCTTCGAGTGATTGACGGGTATTTTAATTAGTCTTTTCCATTAATTAATTGAAGTGATGCCTACCAAACTGATCTTTGTTATATATAATGCATTATAATATAAAATTTTCTATATACTTGTTCATTATGTAGTAGTTAAACTCGGTAATTGAGAGTAATGATTGCATGCTTTCATTATATACTCTTGCCTTTTCTAGAAGGATATTATTCGTGATCTAGAAGGATATACTTGAAATATATGAATCGTAGTTGAATAAATGCTAAACGGATGAATGTTGAATATGCTAATGGGGTAAGGGATTTTTAGACTTTGCTAGAAGAAATGTTAATGATGATAGTGGGATATTTTATTGCCCTTGTGTCGAATGTTTGAATGAGAAGAGACTAAGTGCTATAAATATATATACACATTTAATCTGTGAAGGATTTGTTAAGAGTTATATAGTATGAGTATGCCATGGTGAAGAATTAGAAATGCCGAATGCATTTTAATAGGGGGAATGGCCTTTGATGATAATGACATGGATATCGATGATCGGATAAAGGATATTATTCGTGATGTAGGAGAAGAGGCTTTTGAGCAATCACATATCTATGGTAATATGTGCAGTGATGCTAAGAAGCCACTATACTCGGGGTGTAAAAAATACCAATTGTTGAAAGCAGTATTGAAATTGGAAAGCTTGAAAGCACATCATGGATGGAGCGACAAGAGTTTTTCAGAAATGCTTGAGGCTTTTAAAGACATGCTTCCAGATGATAATGTGTTGCCTTATTGATACCATGATGCTAAGAAAATATTGTGTCCACTAGGGATGAACTATAAAAAGATCCATGCATAGCCTAATGATTGCATATTGTATAGGAAAGAGCATGAAGGAAAAATTAAAACTATATTTAATAAGTTAAGATTCAATTAGTTATTAGTAAGCTCCATCATCACCCTTGAAATATGAAAATTTAGCTGAGGATGAAATGAAAAACAAAACCAAAATAAATTGATAACTTTATAAATATTGCATAAAACTTAATTATTCAATTCTAAAACATAAAGATACAACTACAAGATGCATAAAAATGGAAAAATTTAGCCTTCCTTATAGGAGGTAAAACCTTCCATATAGGTGGCAACCTATACCATCCATAAGGAAAGACTACCTAAGCCTTCCATGAAAGAGGCATGTAAGAAACAATACAATGCATGAAATTAAACTCTAAGATGGTGTCAATCTCCTTTAGAAATAGTGCCTCTATAATATCCCAAATTTCGGTGACTAAAATTCCTTATATCTTTGGGATATTAAGTGGGATAAAATGATGAATATTGACACACCTTAAATAGCCTCTAGTTATATATTTTGGATCATAGGAAATAAATACTGAAAATTTGAGATGTGAATAGTGTTGCCAATGAAATTTCCTATGAGATAGTGAGTTTATCATGTGGTTTTGGATGACCAAATGATATCAAAGAATTGTGAAATTTTCTAGAATGAAAGCAGACATTCAAAGCTTTAATTTGATAGGTCATATGAATTATTTGGATCTCTACACTAAGAGTTGTGAATTTCTAAAGTTTACCTAGTGAAACTGGCTAATTTCTAAGACAACACCCAAAGATTTAAATTATGGGAATGTTGAGATTTTAGTTGGCTAAAGTATATTTTTTCTTAAAACTAGACTCAATTGGGTTATGTAGCCTTTGGAATTACCTTAATTTGATTTCTACAAATAAAGATATAAATTCTCGAAGTTGGGTGAAAATACTATTAGTTTTCGATGAAAATCAGAAAATGTGTTGGCAAAATGGTAATTTGCCATATTAATCAAAAGAAAATTATTTGCTCTAGAAAATACTTTTAATTGCATCCAAAGTGAGCTGAATAAAGAGGAAAAATTATTTTTGGATAGTTATCATTAATTCTTGGATTAAGGTTAAATTTCAAAAAAAGAAGATGACATAAAGTTAACAATTTCAACTCAAAATAAATTTGTGTGGAAGAGAAAGTGGAAGAGGATAAATGAGATAATTGAATTCATATTTTACTCCCTCCTAATCATCAATTTCGTCCAAGTGTAATGGCTAAAGGAAGAAGAGATGATGATCAATTCAAATGGCATGTGAGAAAATGCAATAAAATAACATAAAAAGAGAGAAGGAAGGTGATATTTTTATAAGACACTTTCTCTTTCTCTTTGCTTCCTATTTTGGCTAAACAAGCAAGAGAGAGAGAGAGAGAGAGAGAGAGAGAGAGAGAGAGAGCAGTAGCATGAATAAGAGGAACAAGAAGAGCAAGAGAGAGAGCTTGAGTTCAAGAAGGCAAAACCTAAGGTAAGTAGGTTGAAATCTTGGTATTTAACCCTTCTAGTTCATGCATGACCACTCCTAACCTCTTCTTTTCTTTGAAATCCATGGATAACAAGCCAAATCAAGAGTGTAGAGAGAGAGGGATGGGGCATTTTTAGAGAGAGAAGGTGGGGAAATCAAGAGGTAATGTCATAAACTTAATCCTCTTGTGCTATAAGTTGTTATTGGTTTTGGTTGTTTTGTAAATTTGGGCTAATATAAACCCTAGGGGAAATGATGACAAAATGTCCTCTAATCATGTTCATTTAGTGTTTAAGTAGGTAATAATGTGATTATAAGTGGAAAGGAAGTGGTTAAACAAGAGAAATAAAAAAAAACACATTTTCTATCCTAAGAACCCTAATTTCGTTTAGCTATTGTTCACTTAGGGTAGAGCTGAAATTTTGAAATTCTGATGGTTCCATTGGATTTAGAAGGGAAAATTGTGTGGGAATATATGTGTTCATATTTTTTGGAAATTTGTACGCAAATTTGGAATTTATTGAAGTTGTAGGTGAATGTTGTTTAATCTGCCTCCAGTGCGGCAGTGTTGTTGTGCAATGGATTTTGTAGGGCCAACTTGGTCCAAAAATTATGAAACTTGATAGGATTGAAATAGACATGTAGAGCTTTAATTTGATATGTAATTTTTGGACAAGTACATTAAAATATATGAATTTTCAAAGTTGTGCCCTATTTTTGGAAAGAAATATGGAACATTGCAGGTTTAGTGAATTTCTGGTAACAATATGGCTGCAATGGTCAGAATTGGGTATTTTCCCCTAAAAGTACATTTGAAGAGCCTCATTTGGGCTTTGAAATTAGTCAAATTGGAGTTTTCTAAAATTAATTATGAATTTCTAAATTTGACTGAAAAAGCTACTAGTGTCTGAAAATAGTGACAGTGCACTGTGCAGAAACTATGATAACTGCATAAGATAACTAACAAAATAGGTTAGAATAATATTTGAATGAGTAATGACTCATTTATTGAAAATTTGGAATTTTCGGCCAGAACCCCAACCCGAGCCCGATATAATATAAGGACCTATTTGCACCTTAAAAAGGGATTTATGGTAGTAACTCTATCTTTCATAAATTATGTGAATGTTTTATATGTTTATGTTTGTCATCTTCTGTGATATAATTGATTAATACTATTTGGCCGAGTAGGGTAATTTGTGCGAGAGGCATTTTTATCTGGTTGTTGAGTAAGAATTTGACCGAGGTGTACGTATAGTGGGGAAATAGCCTCAACTCATGTATACATGTCGTGATGTTGTTTGTGTCGTTAATATGTTGTATAACATAGAGCATGGTATATTTAATTTTTGCATGTTATATGATTGGTTGTATGTTACTACTAAGATTCTTTTGAATCTCACCTATTTTCAAAATTGAAAATATTCTAGCTAAAGCTAATGGCTCAAAGGGCAAAAACACCAATACGGGTGATTGAGGGTCCCGATGAAGATTCAAGAGCTTAAGTTGATATGCTAATGTAGTTAATTTTTTAGGATATTGTAAATATTTTTTAAACCCTATAGGGCCTTTCTGTAATGTAATACAAGTACTAATGTCAGTATATTAATGTTATTTCTGTTTGCCCATCAAACTTTGTGTTATTTATTCTATCAACATCAAAAAGTTAAGGGATTTGATAGCTTCTCTCTCTATGCTCCCGCTCGTCCTCCTTTTATCAAAGCAGGACGTACTCCCAGTTTTCTCTAAGAGTATGAATATATATAGGCTCCAATACAAAATCAAAGGGTTTAGATATCATCTATGAATAAGACAACATCCCTCCTTTTATTCAATAATGGCTGCCTCTTCTGACTTTCAGTTTCTTTATATTTCTACCAACTTGCTTCTTTTCTTTCTAAATTTGTTCTTTGATTTTTTACAATTGGTGCTCCCTTCTTTCATGAAATGCCTTCTCTAATTCTTCTTAATGTGGTAATGTGTGTGGCTATCAAAAAAAATGTAAGGAAATATTATATTATAGTAGTAATAATAATAGTAATAAAAATATTTGTGCTAAAATCATTATTTATTTATCAATTACACCTGAATTCATTAGATTAAGCTCAAATATCATCCAATAAATCATCAAATAAAGGAAAATAAATATGAAAATATTTTATGTATAAAATTCCCTCACACTTAGCTCTTGGATGTCCTCAGACAACAAGGAGTGACTAGTAAATTCTTACTACACTTTCAACAAACTCAAAAGTGTCAAGTCATAAGCAAGAATACAACTAAAGAATAAAGATATCATAGTCTTTATGAATCAACAAAAATATAAATTGGTAACTTTATTTGAAAATGAATGAACCGAGTTTGTAATTGTGATTCATTCTCTCAATCTCTCAAGTGTTTAAGGGTAAGTGTTTTGCTCAAATTCAACTGAAAAAATTGCACTACCATAAGCTTGCTAAAAATCTCAATCTCTAATACCTAATTCACATGCATAATTCAAATTAAAAGGACTTACAGAGGGTTATAATGGGGTTAAGGTAAAAGGAATATAAAACGTAATATGAAGGGCTACATTTAAGAAATTAATAGAGCAATTGAAAAAGGGCCAACTTATGAATAAATCTATCTCATCACAACAACCCACAATTTTAATTCGAATACTCAATATCTTTTTCCCCCTTCTTTTTTTTTATGCTAGAAGGAGGGCTTAACTGTTGGTTCCTCAAACATGATGATAGTTTTCTTAGTGTTAAGTATACCGTCATTATACTCCTTTAGCTTTTACCCATTCACTTTGAATTCTCGATCACCATATTGAATCTCCACAATTCCATATGCCCATACTTGAATCATAATAAAAGGTCATGACCACCTTGATCCCAGCTTTCCTAGAAAGAGCTTTAACCTTAAGTTATATAAAAGCACTTTTTGTCCTGGTTTGAACTCTCACCTCAAGATTCTTTTGTCATGCCACATTTTTGCCTTCTCCTTGTATAACTTGGCATTCTCATAAGCTTGTTGTTTGAATCCTTCAAGCTCATTGAGTTGGAGAAGTCTCTTCTCACTAGCTGCCTTTAGGTCAAAATTTAAGGCTTTTATTGCCCAATATGCTTTATGCTCCATTTCTACTGGAAGATGGCATGCTTTTTCGTAAACCAATTGATATGGGGATGTACTAATTGAAGTCTTAAAGGCAGTTCTATAAGCCCAAAGTACATCATCTAATTTCCTTGCCCAATCCTTCCAATTGGAATTGACTATCTTCCCTAAGATCTATTTCAATTCTCTGCTTGAGATTTCCATTTTCCACTAGTTTGTGGATGATATGGAGTTGCAACCTTATGATTTACTCTAAATTTAGCCAACACTGATTGAAGCTATTGATTGCAAAAATGCCTTCCTCCATCACTGGTAATAGCTCTCGGCACTCCAAATCTTGTACGAATATTTTTCCTAAAAAACTTCACAACTACTCAGAATCATTTGTACGGAAAGCAGCTGCTTTAACCCACTTGGAGACATAGTCAACAACTACTAAAATAAATTGATTGCTAAATAAGGATGGAAAAGGCCCTATAAAATTGATCCCTCATACATCATAAAGCTCAACTTCTAAGATGTTAGTTAAAGGGATTTCATGTCTCTTTAAGATATTTCTTGTTTTTTGACATCTATCACAAGTTGTCACAATTCTGTGGGCGTCCTTGAAGAGTGTAGGCCAATAAAACCCAGATTGAAGGACTTTAGTAGTTATTCTATTTGCTCTAAAATGACCACCATATGGGGATAAATGGTGGTGATTTAAGACGCTGGCCATTTCTTCTTCAGGAACACATCGCTTGATAATTCAATCTGGGCATGGTTTATATAGGAAAAGATTCTCCTAAAGGTAATGATTTACATCAGCTAGAAACTTCTTCTTTTGTACTTCAGAAAGTTCATAAGGCATTACTCTGCTTACCAAATAATTTACAAAATCAGCATACTATGGGGGATTTGTGATTGCATGACAATAAGTTGCTCATCTGGGAAATTCTCCTTGATTAGTGATTCTCACTTTTATTTAGACGGCTCTAACTAAGAAAGATGATCTACAATGAGATTCTTGCTCCCTTTTTTGTCTTTAAGTTTCAAGTCAAATTCTTGTAGTAGAAGCACCTATATGATCAATCCAGGATTAGCATCTTTCTTCTCAATCAAGTATTTGATTGTTAAGTGGTCCATCCAGATAATGACTTTTGACCTAATCAAGTAAGTTTTGAATTTGTCAAATGCAAACACTACTTCTAAAAGCTCTTTTTCTTTTGTTGCATAATTCAATTGTGCATCTAAGAGTGTCTTGCTAGCATAATAAATGGCAAGACAAACTTTATCTCTTCTTTGGCCTAAAACAGCTCCAACTGTATAATCACTTACATCACATATCATTTAGAATGGAAGGTTTCAATCTGGAGCTATGATAATTGGTGTAGAAGTCAAGGCACTTTTTAGAGTTTAGAAGGCTAAAAAAATTCCTCATTAAACAAAAAGGGAGTGTCTTTCTCCAACAACATGAAATGTGGCTTTGTGATAATTGAGAAGTTCTTGATAAATCTTCCCTGGAAACCCACGTCCTAAAAAACCCTGTATGCCCTTAATTAAGAAGGGTGGTGGCAGCTTTTCAATTGTTTTAATCTTGGCTCGGTCCACTTCAATGCCTCGATCAGATACCTTATGACCTAGCACGATTCCTTCTTTCACCATGAAATGGCGTTTCTCCTAATTTAAAACCACATTTGTCTCCACACAACATTGTAAGACTTTGCCAGATTTGAAAGGACATGATCTTATGATTCTCCAAAATTGAGAAATCATCCATGAACACATCAATGAACTTTTTCATGATATGTAAAAAGATATACTCCTTTGAAATTTGCTGGTGCATTAGATAAACCAAATGGCATCTTTTTGAAGGCAAAGGTACCATATGGACATGTAAAAGTTACTTTCTCTTAATCCTTTGGTGCAATTGTAATTTGATTATACCCTGTGTACCTGTCTAGAAAACAATAATAGGCTTTCCCAGTGAGTCTATCAAGCATCTAGTCTATAAATTGTAGGAGAAAGTGATCTTTTCTAGTAGCTTTATTGTGCCTTCTATAGTCAATGCACACTCTCTAGCCAGTTACCATTCACTGTCGAATCAATTCATTTTTCTCATTGGGCACCACTGTCATTCTACCTTTCTTTGGCACAACTTGAACTAGACTTATCCATTGACTGTCAAAGATTAGGTAGATTATACCAGTATCTTGCCACTTTATTACCTCCTTTCTCACCACCTCCTTCATATTCAGATTGAGTCTTCTCTGGTGCTCTACTAATAGCTTATAGTTATCTTCCTTTAGGATCTTATGCATACATATTCAAGGACTGATTCCTCTTATATCAGCTATTGACTATCCAAATGCTATTTTATACTCTCGTATAACTCTTAATAACTTTTCTTCTTTTTTGGGAGTAAGAGCTATAGAGACGATCACTAGTAATGTTAAATTTCCTCCAAGATAAGCATAACTTAAGTGGGATGGTAGTGATTTCAACTCTAATACTGGTGGTTTGTCTATTGATGGTACTGACTTACTGGGCCTTTCTCACAAATCTTCAAATGGTTTATTAATAAACATTGGGGAATTTCCTTCAAGGTATCTAATCTGCTCCAAGACTTCAGGAATAGTAGATTTTGATACATCTACCATTCTTATTGCTAGTAGTTGATCCATGTAGATTTCATTCACCATGTCTTTTGTGCAGCTGGTCAATGTGTCTACTTTATAATAGGTGTCACCGTTATTTGGAAAGGACAAAGCCTTGAAAATTTTGAAAGAGACTTGATTATCTTAGACTCATAAGGTTAACTTCCCCTGTTGCACCTCTATTAAAGTTATAAAAGTTGCTAGGATTGGACTCCGAAGAATGATAGGAATTTCTTGGTTTTCTTCTATGTTAAATATTATGAAATCAGCTAGAAATATGAGTTTGTCTACCTTCACCATAACATCTTCTAAGACACCCCTTGAATGGTTTATTGATTGGTTAGCTAGAAGTAAAGAAATTGTAGTAGGCTTTACCTCTCTAAGACTGAGTTTTTTGTAGACAAAGAGAGGCATAAGATTTACACTTGCTCCTAGGTCACAAAGAGCTTTTTCAAAGTTACATTGACCTATGGTTCAAGGTATGCAAAAGCTTCCTAGATCTTTAAAACTTGGTGGTAATTTCTTTTGTATAATTGCACTGCATTCCTCAGTAAGTGCAACTGTCTAAAATTCCTCAAGCTTATGCTTATTTGAGAGAATATCCTTCTTGAATTTTTCATAATTGGCTATTTGGGCAAAAGCGAATGTGAAAGGGATGTTGATTTGTAACTTTTTGAAAACCTCTAAAAACTTTCCAAACTGCTTGTCCAGTTTTACCTTCACAAGTCTCGTAGGGTATGGAACTAGTCGTATATACGGATAAGGGTTATCTGGAAAGCTAATTCTTCTTACTAGCATATCATCGTCTTTAGGTTTCTATGCTTCCTTCTTCTATTCTTCTCTACTTTCTTTCTTTTCTCTATCATTCTTCTTTTTAATTACATGATCTTTCAGTTATTTCTCACTCCTTAGTGCAACGACCTTCATATGCTTTCTTGGGTTTTTTAGTGTTACTTGGTAGAGTTCCTGGTTGCTTGGAATTTAACATATTTGCAATTTGGCTTATTTAGATCTCCAAGTTCTTTATTAAGGCTTCTTGGCTTTTGAGTGTTGTGCCAATCCTAGCCATGAACTGATATGTATTCATGGTTAGTTGAGCCAGTGCATCTTCCGCATTCACTTTTTGCTATAATTGATTTGGTGGTTGCAGAGCTTGTTACTGGTAGTTTCCTTTTGGCTTGAACACATTTTGATTATTCTTCCAACCAAAGTTTAGATGATTTCACCAACCTGGATTGTAAGTGTTTGAGAATGGGTGATTTCTTTGATTTCAGATGTAATGAGTTTGCTCCAACATGAATGGGTGTCCTTCTTGACATTACATGCTCACAGGAGGTCCTCCACATCGATCATAGGTTTCAATAGGAGTGTTGTTACACATGTAAATGATTTATCGCAAAGTGCAAGTATACACTATCATAAAAAAGTAATACAGAGGTGAGTAGAGTATCATTCCCATAAGGACTGATCACTAGGTACCAAAATTAGTAATCTTAATTCTATTTAGTCAATCGATTAGTTGGTAATTGGAAGTACAAAATAAAAATGGTTACATATGAATGCAATTAATATGAAAACAACTATGAGAAAAAGCCCTAGGGATTAGATTTCACTTAGCAAATTTTGAATTCAATCACCTATTTATTGTAGTCCAATTTATTCCACATGGTTGATAGTAGAGTTTCTCTTATCTAATTACTAGCCTCTTCCAAGGTCAAGCAATTCTATAATTAATTTTTGATCCAATATATTCCTATATGAATTAAAGAAATTAATCATGCATAAAGATTTATAGAACTTATTAAGACTACACAACCCATATGAATATATTCCTATTTCATATGCAAAATATGATTTTCATTATAGGATCTACACACATGGATCTCCTTCCAGTCTCAACATGCATATTGAAATCATTCAAAAGATGGCCAATCAATCGAAAGCATTAAGAAAAAGAATCAAAATTCAATCATGAAGGAAAAATTAAAAATAGATTTAATAAGTTAAGATTCAATCTATCATTAGTAAGCCATATCATCACCCTAAGAAAATGAAAATTTAGCTCATGATGAAATTAAAAACAAAACAAAAATAAATTGAAAAATTCACAAACATTGCATAAAACTTAATTATTAAATTCTAAATCATAAAGATAGAACTACAAGATGCATAAAAATGGAAAAATCTAGCATTCCATATAGGAGGTAAAACCTTCCATGTAGGTGGCAACCTATACCATTCATAAAGGAGGATTGCCTAAGTCTTCCATGAAGGAGGCATGCAAGAAGCATTACAATACATGAAATTTAACTCTAAGATGGTGTGTTCTCCTTATGCCTTCCACTCCTCTATTTATAGATGAATAGGGTTCAAAGATTTGCACTTATTAGGCATGAATCTTGACCTTAAGCTACCAATCTTGACCTTATGGCAACCATGCTTCTTGATTGCTGCCTAATTTTGAGATTCAAAATGGTGGAATCTCATATTTTTGTCTTCATGAAAGTTATAGATTTGGATCTTAGATTGAAAACGCAAGTGAGAGCTCCTCATTTCAACACTTGTAACTCAAGTTATAGTCAAATTAATGGGCAAAAATCAAATCTAGACAAATTCACATTCTCCAATTTTAAGCAAAATTAAAAACCCTTGAAGACAAAACTGGGTTTTGGCCTCAACATAAAAGTTGTAAGGCTATATCTTAATTTTCAATCCATCTAAAGAACCTCCCAATCCAACATATAGTGCTCCAGATTTTCCTGAAAACTGAAACAGGGTCAAAATTTAGTATTTTTTGATAAATTCTATTTTATGCCAAGATCATTCTTATTTATCAAGTACACCTAAATTCATTACATTAAGCTCCAATATCATCTACAAAATCATCATATAAGGGAAAATTAATATGCAAATATTTTACTTTTCAAATTCCCCCATACTTAGCTCTTAGACGTCCTCAAAAATAAAGAGTGACTAATAAATTCTCACTATGCTTCAAACAAACTCAGAAGTGTCAAGTCATAAGCAAGAACACAATTGAAGAGTAAAGAGATCATTGCTGGTGCAAGCACCCAAGAGGGGGTGAATTGGGTGATCCCTGAAAATTTCTTTGCGTATAAGGGAATTGATGAAATATTAAAAGCAGTTAAGAGCAAGGAGAAATATCACTGAAGTATACACCGGGAGTTATACTGGTTCGGCCACAACCACTTTGACCTACGTCCAGTCCTCAGAGCATCTCTGAGAGTTTCACTACATTCTCCAAGATTCCATGGGTTCTTGACATCTCAGTACATAGCAAGTTCCTTCACCTGGATACTTGCTCCCCCTTACATGCTGTAATCAAAACCCCAACTTAAGGTTTCACTACCTTAAGTTGCCTCAATAACAAATATTGAGTTTATAATGAAAAAACTCTCTCACAGAGCAAATATGTAATCACTGAAGTACAATGAATGAGTATAAGTAAACAAAGTACTAAGAATGTGTTGATCAATGGAATCTCAGTTCATGTCTTATCCTTTTCTTCTCTTTGAATGCTCCATATATATAGATGATTTGTAGTGACTGTTGGAAGCAATTCAAACTTGTCCGTTAGAGTCACACAGCAATGATTGATTATTCTTCGTATTTGAAAATTATCCGTTGGCGGTAGGTAGTGGTAGGAGAACGTTCAGACTTTTATTTGATTTCTCAAATCAGTCATACTCTTTCATTGTTTCTCTACAAATGTACTTAAAATACTAATACAATAAAGAGTTAATTATATAGATAACAAATCAATAGATATTCGATGAAAAAATGATTTCTGGACTGCCTTACTCGAGTAGCTACTCGAGTGATCAAGTTTGTTACTCGAGTGGTCCCTCGAGTAAACCTGTCAAAAATATAGCAGTGAGCAAATCAATATTTTATATCAGATATCACTCGGGTGAGACATGGAGTGTATATTACAAACCTTGAGAATACCCGATTACTCGAGTGGCCATGTCTTTAACTTCACAGATTACTCGGGTGATCACTATGGTAAACTGCTTACTCGAGTAGCTACTCGAGTGAGCTTCATTTTTCTTCACACCTTACTCGAGTAGTCCCTCGAGTGGCTTTCAAATAACCTGGAAAATTACTCAATTACACCCTCGAGTAATAGCATCAAATTCTTGGCTAAGAGTTTACTTTCTGGTTACTCGAGTGACTACTCGAGTGGTACTTCAAATAACTCTACAGATTACTCTGGTGGTCCCTCAAGTAATGCTATTTTCTCACTAGTTACTTAAGTGATATGCTGCATTTCTTGGCCTAGAGTCACTAGAAGATTTTTGACCTGGTTACTCGAGTGGCTACTCGAGTGATGCCTGTGAGAATCTTGTTACTCAAGTGGCTACTCGAGTAATGGTCTATATAACTTTGTAGATTACTTGAGTGGTTTCTCGAGTAACTTCGTCCAAATTTTGGTAGTGCTTAACTGGATGAAATTCTCTTTGCTAACTCGAGTGGCTACTCAAGTAATGGCTTCTCTTACCCGAGAGGCTACTCGAGTAAGCCTTCACAAAGTTTGTTGTTTACTTCCAGTGTTTACTTCAAGTGATGCTTTGCTACTTTGTTCAAATCCATTTATTTGTTATCAAATCCTTTCATATTATTGATCCAATCTTTGTTATCATCAAAACATATGGGATCTAACAATCATAATATTCTTAAGTCAATAAAAATATAAACTGGTGACTTTATTTGAAAATTAATTAACTGAATTCATAATTGTGACTCATTCTCTCAATCTCTTCAGTGTTTAAGGGTAAGTGTTTCACTCAAATTTAACTGAAAAAATTGCCCTACCATAACTTGCTAAAAATCTCAATCTCTACTACCTAATTCACATATATAAAGGAGAAAAGAAGTAAAGGGCAATCCCTCTCATTAGGTGTGTCAATTGGTTTGATTTTTGTCTAGCTAAAGATACTAAAGAAAGGCAGCTATTTAGGAGGCAACCTAAAACTTCTTTTTCCTTACTCATTAATTTTTCTTCCCTACTTACAGAATCCCTCTGCACTATGTTGAAAATTTTAGTTTTCATCATTTTTATTTCAAGTTACCATGAAGGAATCTCTTACAAAGCTGAAAAACAAGTTCCCCACTCTTCCCAAAGATGTGCTCAGGAAGATCTATATCTATCGACTTGAAAGAATGAAGATATTCAGGCATTTGGGCCTTCCAAAGGATGTACGATAGATGATATTCAAGCATAAGGTCTATTCGGCATGTAAGATTCATAAGTCATTAATTAAATCTATGCCAAGTCTGGGAAGAAGTTCTTACTCAAAAAGAGAAGAGCTAAAAGAATGAAGGTCTACCATAAATGTGCAAGGTGGACATATGATCAACGCTATAAGAGCAAAGATATGGTTTCTATAAATCGAGAAGATAACATTCAATTCATAAAAGATGGATTGAGTAAGGAGTCATTTGATAACATAATTCAACTCTTGAGACGCATCTAGTGGTGATGTTCATTGTATTCTTCTCGATTCAATGAACATATTTAACAAAGAAAAAGAGTACTACTCTCTTGGGAATTTGACATTAAAAGATCCTGTTTGCTAATTTATAAGAAAATTGGATGGGAAGAAAATCCTTGATTCATATAAAGTATTTAAGGCTTGACTGTAATATCCTGGATTGTAATAAAGGATTAATAACTTAAAAGTGATGTAATTAATATTAATTGAGCACTTTTGAAGTATATATTGTGCATTGTGGCAATCAGGGGCGAAACGGTAAATTTACCGACCGACTAGTTGGATACCATTGAGAACACCCCTTAGTAATTAAGACCAATGGCTAGGATTGAAAGAACAAGAGGTGGAATCTTGTGCATGCAAATGTATGTGAAATCATAGAAAGGAGAACAAGATGGTGCCAAGTGGCAAAATAAGGACCCTTGGATTAAAGTCAAACTTTCAAACCATTTTCTCTTCCCTCTCTCTTCCTAGTCGGTTTATGTGTGTATGTATGAGGGAATGAAATCATCATCATCAATATCTCATTTTTCTCTCTCATCCTCCTCCATTTTGGCTGAACAAGCTAAGGAAAGAGAAAGAGAAAAGCTTGAGTTTTGGTAAGTTAATGCCTTCATATGCTCAAGTGTCTTTCATTAATGTTGAACAAGAAGTCAGGAGCTTTGTTTCCATGTTTTCAGACTTTTGATTTGTGGTGTGTGGCAAATTGAGGGAATTTGAAAGTTGAGGAATCAAAGTTCTGATTTCAGCAAGTTTAAGATGTGCTTTTTTGATGAAGTTTGATGCAAATGCTATGACTTTTGGTTTAGTTTCGCAAATTCTGGATTTATGCCCTGATTTCTTGAGATGTTAGAAGATATGAATTGGGTAGAGTTTGATGGTAGGATAGATGTTAAATAGTGTATAAGTGTCAATGGTTTTGATTTGGGTTTGAGAAGAGGAAGTTTGTTAAATTGTGGTTTTGATGAATTTGTGGTCTAGAGATGAGATTTTGTTGTTTGGGTAGGAATTGGTTGTTTTGGGTTTACCAATGGGTTCTTGATGTTAAAACAAGTAAGAAGGAGTTGTGGTATGAGTTATAGAACCATTGGAGTTCAATTGGTTAATTTTGGGAAAAACCATATCAGTTCTGCGTTTTGACATATGATACACATCAGTCGAGTGAGGGAGGAACTCACTCAAGCATGATGTGAAATTCTAGGTAGTTGGGAAGGTCTTCAGGCAGAAACCACGAGCATGCTTCTTGACTTGCGAGCACTAGGGTTGTGCTCGAGTGCACCTGTGGTTGGAAGGATGGGTCACTCTCGGGTGTCACTCGCAGGGTCTCACCTCCTTGGTGCTCGAGTGCTCCTGAGGTCGCTGCTCGAGTGGAGCCTCTTGGGCTCGAGTGAGGGTGTGTGATATATCAGGGTTTGCTCTCGGGCAAACACTTTCTGGGGTTCACTCGCTTGTGCTCGAGTGCTGGCGAGGGGTGTCACTCGAGTGAGACTCCTTTCACTCGAGTGAGCCAGCCCAAAATTCAGAGATTCTTTTAAGAAGGAGGGTCTTCAGGGTAGTTTCTCCTAACCCCTTAGGCATACATTTAGACCCATAATAGTCACCTAAAGAGTTCAAATGATAACCAACTTAAAGTATTATAGAGATAAGAATTTGGAAAAGAGATTGACGGGTTGTCCCTAACTTGGTTACAGGATTTGACATTTGCTATCCTCGTGAGCCCGCAGTGCCGAAGAGTTTCAGGAAAGGATCAGGTAGTGACTCTTTCTCTTATACATTGTGTAATGCTTTGTATGTGTGTGTTATCACTGTTCTGTGATGATTCTTTGATGCTGCTGCCATTACAGCTGGTGATAGCTATCGTTTACAGCGTAAGTTGTCGTTTACAGTGCAAGCTGTCGTTATTGTGATTACAGCGTAAGCTGTCGTGATTATGATTACAGCGAGAGCTGCCATTTGTGGTGAAAACCATGTATCTTTGAGATTGCTGCTGCTGTTGCTGGTTGTGATTTATATACATGCTTTGTACTTATGCATTGTGTGAGTAGTTTGTTACTACTGAGATTCTCTTGAATCTCATTCTTTCCTATGACTAAACATTTTAGACAGGGCGTGTGGCTCAAAAGAGAAGAGGCCAACCCTGAGCACTTAGGACCCTTGGGGGTATATGATTGAATTGGGAACGTTGGTTATTCATTTTGAACACGGGATTACTGTATATTTTGAATTAGGAATCTTATATTCGATTTTGGTTGTGTAATCCCCTAGTGGATACTTATAAACCCTCAGTTATATATGTATAGAACCCGGGGGTTGTCGGGGATTTGATTATACACTCTGATATGATTGAATGTATATTAACTGCACATGTAATTATATTCGAACATTGGAAATTAAGACCAGGACAGGAAAAAGGATTTTAAAGATTTTGCGAAAATCACGCTGTGAGACAGTAATTAAAAATGAGTTTAAATCATCCGATAGTCTCTAATCCGATTTAATTATGCGTTATCGAATTATAATTACGTGGCTAAAGTCAGGGGGTTACATTTACTGTTAGTAACACCAGAGGAAGATGTAAGCCATAATCAAAACTACTATTCAAAATCATGTGTTTGTATAATATGTCTTATCTTTTTAGTAACTTTTGACTTTCTTTATTCATTTTGCTTAATTTCTTCAAGCAACATTAGACCTGTCGTTCGTGTTGGTAATTTTTTCAAACTTCTTTGAAAAAGGCATGATTTGCATGCTCTTATTGTTGCTGTTTTAGTAGTAGAAATATGCACTCTTTTACTTGTAAACACACAAAATGTCTGATAGTGAAGAAGAGAAAAAGGGTATCACATTAAAATGTAGATATAAATCTATTTTCATTTTTAGTAAAACTGAATTAGGAAAGGATGGGGAGTTCCTAACTGTAGCTAAAGAACTTGGAAATGCATTAGCTGCTAGAAATATCAACTTTGTATACAGGGGAGCTCTAGGGCCTAAGGGGAAGTGTGGCCATTTCTGCAACCATTAATGGAAGCAAGCGTTTGAGTGTAAGTGTGAAGGAGTTGGATGGCCACATCTTTTCCTTAGAGAAAGAGTTACAGATCTCAAGCTTTCCTGAAAAAATGGGACACATGTTCTACCATGCAGAAGCTTTTATCACTCTACCCAGTAGGTTAGAAACGTTTGAAAGAATTTCTAACGTTCTATATTGGGCTAAACAAAACTTTCACAAAAAGCCATTATGATTATTAAATATTTATAGTTTTTATGATGATCTGTTGTCTTTTATTGATCATTCTGTGGAAATGGGATTCATACCTTAAGCGACTCACCATAGTATAATTTCCATACCAACTGCTGATCTGCTGATTGGTCAACTGCAAATTTATGAACCCAAACCAGATCTATTAGTCAAGCAAATCGGTGGGCAATCTTCAGACAACAGTCAGAAGCAGAATCCAAATACCACTCTTTGGTTGTAACTTTCCTTAATCTTTTGGTTTTACTCTTAGCATTTACTTTTACATTATTGTGTATTTAGTTTTTTTAAAAAAAAATTTCTCTAAGCTCTAGAAGATGTAATGCCCCAAATTTTGTATAAGGGCTAATGGCTTCAAATGAGAATGTAAAGAATGTTCAATGAATACTTTTGGGAAATAAAGTATGAGTTATGACAGAATTAGTGGTAGAAAGTGCCTAAACCCTTTATTTTACTTTAATTATGTGGCAAAGTTATTATTGGACTAAAATAGAAGGGGAATGGCACATGAAAAAGGGAAAAGAAGTTAAATCATGTGTTAAGTGGCAATTCAAGTAAATTTGCCATAGTTAGGGACAAAACAGGGAAAATGAAATTTATTGGTCAATTAGTCAGCAACTGATTAAGAAATTAATTACTAGCTAAAAGAAATGAGAAGTATGACTAAATGGCTAATAGAATTAGTTAGTGTAATTATATGGTTACATGTCTTAAGAGGAGGCATAGGATTTGGACAAGTGGTATGACATGGACCAAGTTAAGAGTGTTGAAAAGTCAAATTCCATTTTAAATTCATTTTCTCTCCCTCTCTCCTCTCAAGTCAGTTAAGTGGGTGTGAGGGGACTAAAAATTGGATCCATCATCATCTTTTCTCTCTCTCCTCAAGCTCCAAGTCGTCCAAGAATGGTGGAGGAAGAAAGAGAAAGAAGCAAAGGCAAGGTGAGCCATTTTGACCTTAATATGACTTCAAATGCTCTAAACCTCTTCTTTAATCTTGTTTCTCTTGATGAAAGCTTCATTTTTATGGTTTTAGATTTTCAAGAGAAGGTGTTTTGTGAATCCAAGAAAAACTAAAGGTTGGAGACACAAAGAACCAACTAGGGAAAGAGGAAGAGGTGAGCAAAAGCCATCTTTTGACATATGTATTGTGATGTTTGGTTAAGTGCTTTAGTTTGTGGAATTTGCCCTAACTTTTGTGTAATTAGGGTGTTAGAGGGTTTATGGTGTTTTGTTGATGATATTGGTGTCTTGTGATGTCCTTTGGCTAAATGGAATTGATTTAAGACTTAAATGTGAAGTTGGGCGAAGTGTGGGATTTTGTGTTAAATTCTTCCCAAAACAGAACATGGGGAAGGACTGTGAATTTGGTTGTTTTGGTATTTCCATTGTAATCCATGTGAAAAATTGTGTGGGAGTAGGCTTCATTGAAAATTTTGGACCTTTGGAAATATTTATTGAAAAACTAGAAAGTTTATCAATGAAAACTCTATGTAGGGCAGTCAGGTTGCAGGGTAGTTTGGAATGAGTAAATGGTCTCTAGAAAACTTTCCAATCTAATAGTGTACATGTCAAGC
The DNA here is from genome assembly GCA_963855925.1 of Inga laurina. Classification (NCBI taxonomy): domain Eukaryota; kingdom Viridiplantae; phylum Streptophyta; class Magnoliopsida; order Fabales; family Fabaceae; genus Inga; species Inga laurina. Next base: position 29,444,076 of record OY979710.1, read on the forward strand.
TTTAAATTGATACATTATGAGGGTTATTTTGATCCGTGTGTTGGAAGTTATGTATTTCCAAAGTTTGAGGTTGAAACTAGACTTAATTCTAGAGCAGTATAGGAATTCATTGGATTCTATATTTTTGTGATTGTAAATGGCAGTGGTTCATATTTTTCCTGTATAGAGGACTTAAATAGCTTTACATAGAACTTGGAATCACCTAATTTCGAGTTTTGTACAATTAGTTATGATTTTTGGAATTTCAGCCAAGAAACAGGATTTTCTTGCCCGCGGCCCAAATGTTTCTTACCTATTTTTGGCCGTGGGCAATGGTTTTTGGCCATAGCCAAAATATTTTTGACCACTTCTTAGCCGCGGCCAAGGGGTTTGTGGTCGTGGCCAACCCTCAATTTCAACATTTTGAACTTTTGAAAGGTGGTTTCTAGTTTAGCTCTTCTCAAACCCTTTAAGCTTTTGTTTAGGCTTCTAATAGCCACCTAAAGGTCTCAACTGATAATCAACCATAAGTATTTTGTAGTTGTTTGAAAAGTGGAATAGTGAATAACTCATCATCCTTGATTATGATTTATAGGACTTGGTATTTGCCCTGACTGTGTGAAACTATGCCCGAGCATGAATGGAAAGAACAAGATAGTGACTCTTTCTCTTTTGTCATGTATAATACTTGCATGTTTGTGGTTATCATAGAATTGTGATGAACATGAATGTTGTTGTTATGTCATTGTGAAATTGTGATGAAAGTAAATGTTGTTGTTTATGTCGTTGTGAACACAGTGAAAGTTGTCGTGATGACATGGAAGTGAATACGGTGAAAGCTGTTGTTGTATATGCTGTTATGAATATAGAAAAAGTTGTTGTAATGTCGAAGAAGTGAATACAGTGAAAGCTATTGTTGTTTATGCCATTATGAACATAGCAAAAGCTATTGTGATGCAGTGGAAGAGAATACTGTTAGAGCAAGCATTTCACCCAAGAAGGGGGGGGGAATTGGGTGATATTAAAAATTTCGTTGCAAATATAAAATTTGACGTTGAAATTAAAACATAAAGAGTAAGGAGAAATATCACCGAAGTGTACACCGGGAGTTATACTGGTTTGGCCACAACCACTTTGACCTACGTCCAGTCCTCAGAGCTTCTCTGAGTGTTTCACTATAACTTCCAAGATTCAGTGGGTTCTTGGCACCTCAGTACAAGCAAGTTCCTACACCTGGACACTCGCTCCCCCTTACAAGTTGTAATTCAATCCCAACTCAAGGTTCCACAACCTTAAGTTACCTTAACAACAAATATTGAGTTTGAATGAAATATCTCTCTTACAGAGTAAATAAGAATCACTGAAGCATAGAATCACAAGTATAATGAAAACAGAGTAATGAACTTGATGATACGTTCGTGAGTGTGTTCTTGTGTATTTCTCTGTTCAGATGTTCACATATATATAGATACCTTGGTAATGATTGCTAGAACATATTTCTTCATGTCCGTTGGAGCGTGCGCAGCCATTATTGACTTTTCCAGCTTTTTTGAAAAAACATACATTGCGGTAGGCGACGGTCGGTGACATTTGAGCGTTTCATTTGACTTCCATTACTTGATATGATTTCTTCATGGTTCCTCTGTAAATAGGCTAAGAATACTAACACAATGAATGATTAATCATATAGAAAACAAAATAATCAACGTTTGAAAGATTTCTGGATTTCTGGGTTTGCTTACTCGAGTAGCTACTCGAGTATCACATGAAGTTTACTCGAGTACTTACTCAAGTATCATCGGGAAATCTTTGATCCACTGCAAGTCAATGAATAAATACAAGATTACTCGAGTAGTGCATGGAATAACCAATTCTTAATCCTTTGAAAATATATGTTTACTCGGGTACTTACTCGAGTAATGCACTCACAACTTTATGAGTTACTCGGGTACCCACTTGAGTAAATCCTTACAAAAACTTTTGGTTACTCGATGCTTTACTCCAGTAATGTTGCAGGATTTCAAGGCCGAGAGCACTTACCTTGTTACTCGGATACGAACTCGAGTAATGCATTCATTTTTGCATAGGTTACTCGGGTACCACCTCGAGTAATAGTACTTTTTGTGCATGACTTACCCTGGTACTGACTTGAAGTTTACCTTGAAAATATTTCTTCATACTCGGGTACTTACTCGAGGAATCAACTTAAAATAGAGCATTAAATGCTTGTATACTAGAGTAAGGACTCGAGGAAAATGAGATAAAAAGAAATCAAGTTAATCGGGTACCACCTTCAAGTTTTCACTTACTTTAGTGCGTTACTCGAGTACCTACTCGAGTAACATTAGCAGTGGTACAAAATGCCGAGAGCATCATTTTTCAGAAACAGAGTTACTCGAGTACCTACTCGAGTATCTTTGGAAACTTGAAAGCAACTGGAAGATTTTCACATGGTTACTCGAGTAGCTCCTCGAGTAACATTGGCAGGCCGAGAGCAACTCCAAGTTCTTTACCTGGTTACTTGAGTAGCTCCTCGAGTAATATTGGCAGGCCGAGAGCAACTTAAAAATACTTACACTATTACTCGAGTACCTACTCGAGTAACGTTGGCAGGTTACTGGAAGGTGCCTCTGGTTACTTCAAGTTTTGACTCATTACTCGAGTACCGCCTCGAGTAATGCCTTAGAAAACTTGCTTCTGATCAAGTTTCTCAGCTTTTTCTCTTAGCCTTTCTTCATTACTCCAATGCTTACTTCAAGTGAGGTTTATCCTTGTTATTCCTTTGCTCAAACTTATTTATTAATCATTTCCTTTTGAAACCATTCTTTTGTTATCATCAAAACATGAGATCTTAACATTCTCCCCCTTTTTGATGATGACAAAACTTGGTGATTTTGGATATGGTTTTTCAAATTGAATTTTCAAAAAAAAATCTTATTTAGTTTGGATTCAAAGCATACACCTTGCATACACAACAATTTCATTAGTCCAATAACAATTTATCATAATTCAAAGCTTCAATGAACTTAAAATGCAATCATAACATACACAACAATTTCATTAGTCCAATAACAATTTATCATAATTCAAAGCTTCAATGAACTTAAAATGCAATCATAACATAAACACACTTGTATTAAACTTTAAAACACATTACAAGCTAATAAGTTCAAGAAGACTAATAAAAAGAACTATCAATTTTCAAAATGCTCCCTAGAACCCGTATACAACCAAATATCCCAAAATAAGTTCCGACACTTCCACAAAATCACACTCAAGCTCTTCTCCCCCTTTTTGGCTTCATCAATCAAGTGGAGGGCTAGGAGGCTTGACCACGGAAATGGGTGTCACTGGAAGAACCGGAGAATCATCTGAGCCCAAGGATTCAAAGGAGCTAGAGGGGACAGGTTCAGGCAGATGAACTGGAGGGATATGGATGTCATCGCCTGGAGAAGAAGGTTAGAAGACAACCATAGTAGAAGTTTCTCCTTTTGGAGTGGTCTGAATCTCAGGGTTGGTCTCAACCTCTGGTGTATGATGTTCAGAGGATGAGGAAGGAGAGATTTCCTCTGTGGGGGCAGGTGATGGAGTTGGTTTAGGAGCGGTGTCTGGCTGAGGTTTTGGAGGAGAATCATCAATGACAATGTGAACAGTCTCATTGGTATCTGGGTTGTCCACTGTATACAGAATTTCTTTGGCTTGAGTCTCAGGTGGACTAGATACCAGAGGGGTAGATGGTTCATCCTCAGGGATAGGAGTGTCAGAAGGAGGGTTCACTGGAGGTGGTGGTGGTGCAGAAGAAGATGGACCGGCAGAAGGTTCGAGACCTAAGGAGTCCAGTCGTGCCAAAATCATTCTCAGAGTCTCACCCTGGGCACGTTGCTCAGCTAGCAACTCCTCATGCCTTCTGTCCATTCTCTCAACCAATTCCTCATGCCTCTTGTCGATTTTCTCAACCAACTCCCCCATCTTGAAGTTAGTGTTGGTAATCAACTCGGCGTTTGTGTTGGGGATATCCACATGGAATCCTCTGAGTATGTTTTCCATGAAGTGCTGGAGAGTGGCATTGAGGAAAGATGGCGATGATGTGGTAGCAACTGGAGCCGATGACTGAGTGTCATCCATCTTGCTGGTCTCTGCCTCAGTTGTCTTCCTCTTCTTCTTGGACCCAGACTCCAAAGGGCCTTTGAGAGGGATTTCAATGTTTAATTTCCCAATTTGGTTTCTCCCAACCAGAGTCAACCTCTCAATGGGCTCCTTGCTATCCAAATACCATATCTTGTTTTCTTTCAAGATCAGTGACACGATCTGAGGATATGGCATTGGTGTTGTAGCCTTCCCATCCACCTTATACCTTTTCATCTCTGAGAAAATATATTCCCCTAGATCCTTCTGTTCCTTCAAAAGCAGTGAAGCAAACCACCTAAAGTCCCTATCGGAGAAGTGGGTATAGTTGTTGGCTTTGTTCACTAGGGACCTAGAGTATATGTACCAAAGGACCCTATGATGATCACACATATCACTGGGCTTGAAATTTAGAGGGCCAACTAACTCTCCGGGTTTGAGAATAGTGAAGATTTGGTTTGGTTCAAGTTCAGAATAGATATCATCTGGGGGGTTTTCAATTCATAACCACAGGTTAATCCTAGAGGGAGATATAAGAATCTTTTGGCCTCTAACTGTGGTGGTCATCTCTTCCTCAACTGAGGTTCGGTTAGGCTCATCTATGATTTCTAAGTTGCAATAAAAATGGGTGATCACTTTAGTACAGAATGGTAATCTAATAGATAGCCAAGGCATAAAGGGATCTAAATAAGGACTTAGGTCATACTTCACTACCTCTTGAAGTAACCTCAGATCAACATAGTGTGTCTTACACACCTTCCTTCTGGAGAATTGAGTCAAGTACTTCGGAGACTCCACCAATTTGCTAACATTGAATCCCTTTGGTGGATTGGTGATCTCTGCTTCCGGTATTTTGGACTTCTTGGAAGATTGACCCTTCTCCATTTGATCAATGATTCCAGCCATCGCATTAGCCACATTCTTGTCATACTTTGGCTTTTTGATAGGCTTTGGTGTGAAAGAGGGGGTAGAGGAATCAGAGGGAGGAGGTGAGGGAGATTTGACACTCTTCCCTCTTCCGGTTGAGGTACTCTTCTTGGATTGAGCCCTTGTAGCAATAGGCTCTTTAATCACCACACCTTTGGCTTTCGGTTGTGATTGAGGTTGAAGAGGAATTTTGGCTTTTGATATCGGGGTTAACTTTCTTCTCTTTTTGGGAGGAGAAGAAAGAGGATCAGAATGTTGTTGGGATTCAGAGGATTCTATAGGAGTAAGATTTTTGGTTCTCATCTTTCTGAGGGATTGAAAAACTGAAATTCTCAGAAAAACAGAGACTCAGTCGCGTTTTTAGGGCACAGAGATTTTGAGCAAGATAGGAGGTTTCTAGGGATGAAAATGGTTGGGTTTTTACGGAAATGAAGCAAGGAATCACTTGTGAAAAATTTTTGTGAGAGAGAATAGTGATTTACTCGGGGAGATTTTATGGAAATGACCGAGTTTGCGACAGATAAAGACCTAGAACCTAACGTTACTCGAGGCGTTACTCGAGTAACCTTCAAGTTTACTCGAGGCCCTCCTCGAGTGTTCATACAGAAAAATTTTAAAATGAATTATTTAAAGTGCGTACCTGGCATGAATAATATTGTAATTATCCATGGATGTTCCCTCGATCATTTATAACCCATTCTGAGTAGATTTGAGTCATTATTCATCAATTTTGAAAATCTGGACTTGCAGTTCCTCGAGGCCTTACTCGAGTATGGTTCAAGTTTACTCGAGGCCTTCCTCGGGTAACCTGAGTTTTCAACTTGTGACTCTTCATTTCTTTGTAACTGGACCGTTAGATTTAAAAAATCAAGTAACTTGATCCGTTACTTCTAGTTTTGAAGTCCATTACTCGAGTACATACTCGAGTAAAGTGCTTCTTTACTTCAAGTTGTTCCTCGGGTAATGCTTCTCTGTTAGTGATAACTTCAAGTTGGCACTCCAGTAAATGTGTCCTCTGATCACCTCTGTTTTTGTTTCTCAAAATAGAGTTTCAACCTTCCTGCAAAACAAATTTCTATATACTCCGATGCTTAAGTTAGTAATCATCAAAACTTTAACAAATGACTTCATCTAATATTATGAGAAACTGAAATAACTTACAATTCATTGGGATTTACCATTCCCAATTCCCTTCTAATGTATAGAAATTGATCTTTTGCATGGGGTTTTGTAAAGATATCAGCTAGTTGAAGATGAGTAGGAATGAATATCACTTTTACATCTTTCTTTTGAACATGATCTCTGATGAAGTGATGTCTGACATCGATATGCTTGGTTCTAGAGTGTTGAACTGGATTCTTTGCCAAGCTTATCGTACTTGTATTATCACAATAGATTGGTATTTCTTTGAGATAAATACCAAGATCTTGTAGTTGTTGTTTTAACCATATCACTTGTGCACAACAACTTGAGACTGCAACATATTAGGCTTCCGTTGACGAAAGAGACACTGTATTTTGTTTCTTGCTGAACCATGATACAAGAGATCCTCCAAGAAATTGTCCTTGTCCAATGGTGCTTTTTCTGTCTGTCTTGTATCCTCCATGATCTGAATCTGAATATGCAACAAGATATTCACTTCTTCCTTTGGGATACCATAGACCCAATTCAGGTGTGTCAGCAAGATATCTAAAAATTCGTTTGACCGTTTCAGCATGTGATTCTTTTGGTGCCGATTGATATCTAGCACATATGCCAACACTAAATTGGATGTCTGGTCTACTTGCCGTGAGATAGAGTAACGATCCAATCATTCCTCTATACTTTGTTATGTTGTAGTCTTTCGCTTTGACATCAGCATCAAGCAACGTAGTTGAGGTCATAGGCATATCCGTGCCATTTGCTTCATCCATTCCATACTTCTTCAATAGCTCTTTTAAATACTTTGTTTGAGATATAAAGATTCCATTCTTTCTTTGTTTGATTTGTAAACCAAGAAAGAAATTCAATTCTACCATCATTGACATCTCAAATTCTCCCTGCATTATCTCAGAAAATTCCTTACACAGAGATTCATTAGTAGCACCAAAAACAATGTCATCAACATATATTTGAACAATTAAAATATCAATGTGTTTTCGTTTTATAAAGAGTGTTGTATCAACTTTTCCCGGTACAAAACCTTGATCAATGAGAAACTTACTGAGCCTTTTATACCAGGCTCTAAGAGCTTGTTTTAAACCATATAAAGCCTTTTTAAGTTTGAAAACATGGTCAGGTTTGGTAACATCCTCAAAACCTGGAGGTTGTTCTACATACACTTCTTCCATAATGTAACCATTTAGAAACGCACTCTTTACATCCATTTGATAGAGTTTGAATCCTTTGATGCATGCAAAGGCTAAGAGTACACGTATAGCTTCCAATCTAGCCACTGGAGCATACGTTTCCTCATAATCAATCCCTTCTTCCTGATTATAGCCTTTGGCCACCAATCTTGCCTTATTTCTGACAATAATTGCTGATTGATCGAGTTTGTTCTTGAATACCCATTTAGTACCAATGATCGGATGATCTTTAGGTCAGGGCACCAAATCCCAAACTTGATTTCTCTCAAATTGATTTAGTTCTTCTTGCATTGCTATAACCCAATCATTGTCTGATAGGGCATCATCAATGTTAGAAGGTTCAATATCAGAAATAAATGCAGAAAAAATTACTTCATTGAAAATTCTATTTCTAGTTTTGATCCCTTCATTCACATCTCCTATGACTTGATCTAAGGGATGACTTTTATTGTATTTCCAAGCTCTAGGTTGACCTAAGGATTGTTCTTCTTCCTTAGTTTCATCAACCTCTGGAATAAGAGATTTAGAAATAGATTGACCATTCTCTTGATCTAAAACAACTTCCTGTTCTTCATCATTGGTTTTGTCAGAGGATTCAAATTCATCAAATACAATATGAATTGATTCTTCAATAATACAGGTTCTTTTATTGTAAACTCTATATGCTTTACTTCGGTTAGAATATCCTAGGAAAATTCCTTCATCTGTTTTAGAATCAAATTTTCCTAATTTATCTTTACCATTATTATGAATGAAACACTTATAACCGAAGATGTGTAGATGAGCAATGTTTGGCTTTCGTCCTTTGTACAACTCGTATAGTGTCTTTCCAAGTTTTGTTCTGATATATGCTCTATTTGAAATATAGCATGTTGTACTCATAGCATCAGCCCAGAACACTTGAGATACATTCTTTTCATTCAACATTGCTCTAGCCATTTCTGTGAGCACTCTATTCTTTCGTTCCACGACCCCTTTTTGTTGAGGCGTTCTTGGAGCAGAAAAATTGTGATCAATACCATTAGTATCACAATATTCTTCAAAGGCTTGATTTTCAAATTCTCCACCATGATCGGTCCTAATTCCTGCAATGGACATACCTTTCTCATTTTGCACCTTCTTGGCAAAAACAATAAATTCTTCAAAGGTCTCATCCTTTGATGATAGAAAAATAACCCATGTAAATCTAGAGAAATCATCAACAATGACCAATGAATATAGATTGCCACCAAGACTCTTTACTCTTGCTGGACCAACTAAATCCATATGAAGTAATTGTAATAGTCTATTTGTTGAAATCTCATTTTTCAATTTGAAAGATGATTTAGTTTGCTTACCCTTTTGACATGCATCACAAATCAAGTCATTTTTGAAATTAACGTTGGGTAATCCAAGGACTAGATCATTTTTGAGTAATTTGCCTAGTTGATGCATATTGACATGAGCCAATCTCTTATGCCATAACCAACTTTCATCGGCATTACTCAGAAAACAGTTTTCAGATTCATTTCTACTAATATCTAGAGTATAGCAGTTACCTTCCCTTTTTGCTCTGAGCTTAGCCTTGATATTCTTCTTATCAAGCTGTAAGTCATTCTTGTTGATGATTAAACATTCTTCTGAGTCAAATATTACCTAGTTTTTTTTATCTGCATTTTGACTTACGCTCAGCAAATTGTGACACAAGCCTTCAACATAATATACATCTTTGACTTGTATTCCTTTGTCATTTTTGATTTCACCAATTCCTGCTATCCTTCCAGATTGATTTCCTCCAAATTTTACTTTTCCACCTTCCTTAGGTTGCAATGTGGTAAAACTTTCGAAATCTCCGGTCATATGTCTAGAGCATCCACTATCTATGTACCACTTGCTATTTTTGGATGCTTTGAGACATACCTACAATCAAATGACTAGGTCTTAGGTACCCACATCTTTTTGGGTCCTGTTGGGTTAGTACAAATAATTTTCTGAAGATATGAACCTTTAGGTACCCATTTGTAGGTTCCTATTGTTCCTTCCTTCTTATGAATGCATGAAGATGTATAATGACCTTTTCTATTACAGTAATTACAAAATGCAAAAGGATTTGATGTATGCACAGAATGCTGGAAATAATTCAAATATGACTTACCTCCTGCTTTCTTTCTACCTTTCCTTTTATCTGACTTTGGGTCATATCCAATTCCAGATCGGTCATTTACAAATCGTTGAGCTTTTAAAATAACATTTAGCATCTCACTTTGTAGCGCCCGGAATTTAGAAAAACATGGAGCCGCCACCAAAATTTTAGAAAAAAAGGATAATTTTGGAAACCTTTTTAAAAATGGAAACTGATCTACAAAAACCATTTAGGGTTCGGGAGTCGATTGTGTGTGGGGAAGGTGTTAGGCACCCCACAACACCCATTCATGAGAATGGTTACCCTAAGTTAATTATTTAAAAATACTATGGCCTTTAACTTTATTATAATTACCCAAATAAAGACAAAAATAAATGAAAAACTAAAGGAAAAAAAAAGGAACATTTATTTACAAAAAGAAAATAAGAAAAAATATATTTATTTTAAAAAAAAAGAACATTTATTTACAACAAGAAAATAGAAAAAATATATTTATTTACAAAATTGGACTTGACCTAGGATGAAAACCTAGGGCCTACGTACCCTTTAGAGGGATCAAAGCCCACGTAGTTCGAGGGGGTAGAAAAGCGTGTCACTTGGTTGGTGATTTTTAGAAAAAATGTTCATTTAATTTATTTGAGAAAAATAAGTTTTTATTTGGTTTGTATTTTTTTATTATTTTTTTTAAAAACGTTTTTTTTTATTTATGAAAGAACTCCTTTTATTTTCATGAAAGAAAGTTTTGCCATTTTATTTTCATTTATAAAAATGTGTTAAAATATTTTTTTTGAAAGAGGACCTAAGAAAGGAATAAAGAAAAAAGAAGAAAGAGTAACACAAGTTAAACAAAAAGGAAGTCAAAGGTGAGGAGATTTATGCGTACCTTTTTCCTTTTGAACCCCGCTACAACAAGAGATAGGGTGATAGAACCACATAATAAACAAGAGGCAAGTACAATTATATTGTCTATATTTATTAAGCATAACACCTAATATCATAAGAAAATAAGACATCACATACCTCTTGCCTATGTATGAGATAATTCAGTTGGGCAATAAAATGAAAATCCACAAGACCACAATGAGCTAAAACACGTCCAGCAACATCATAATACAAAGTAAAGCAATGTAATGCATATTGGCTAAAGTCATAGTGCATGAATGATGAAGTAAGCATGAACCAAGGGATATTAGATGGAAGAGAGAAAAACGAGATGTAAAAGTGAAATCAAAGAAAAGGATGAAAACTCAACCACTGACCTTATCTCCTTGCTCTCCCAAAATTCTTTTTTTTTTTTTTTGCTTCAACCCTTGCACTCTTATTTATAGTCTCAAGGTAGGGTTTTCTTCATAAATGGGCCCGGACAAAATAGGGTGTTCACAGTTGCCCCTCTTTACTTGTTTCGTAGCTGAGAAAAGTGAGATTCTCATCTATGAAGCAAGTAAAGATAAGAACACGTATTTTGTCCGGCTAGAGAACAAGGTGCCCCCTTGGAACCAAAGAGGGTTTGGACAAAATACAGTGTCCATGCCCCTCTTTACTTGGTTCATAGGGGAGAAGAACGAAAGTGGAGATAGATGATTACCTGGAATGGAAGTGAAGAGCCTAGTAGCATAGGACTTTGGTGGGGCGTAAAAGAATTGTGCCAGCCGGTACTGGGCTTTGAGAGTGCCTGCTGATACAGGGCTTTGAAAGAATAGTGCCTGCCGTTACAGGGCTTTAAAAGAATTGTGCCAGCCGTTACTGGGCTTTGAAGGTGCCTGCTGATACAGGGCTTTGAAAGAATAGTGCCTGCCGTTACAGGGCTTTAAAAGAATTGTGCCAGCCGTTACTGGGCTTTGAGGGTGCCTGCCGTTACAGGCTTTGAAAAAGGTGCCAGCCGTTACTGGGCTTTGATGGTGCCTGCCGGTACAGGGCTTTGAAAGGGTGCCAGCCGTTACTGGGCTTTGAGGGTGCCTGCCGGTACAGGGCTTTGAAAGGGTGCCAGCCGTTACTGGGCTTTGAGGGTGCCTGCCGGTACAGGGCTTTGAAAGGGTGCCTGCCGTTACAGGGCTTTGAAAGGGTGCTAGTCGTTACTGGGCTTTGAGGGTGCCTGCCGGTACAGGGCTTTGAAAGGGTGCCAGCCGTTACTGGGCTTTGAGGGTGCCTACCGTTACAGGGCTTTGAAAGGGTGCCAGCCGTTACTGGGCTTTGAGGGTGCCTGCCGGTACAGGGCTTTGAAAGGGTGCCAGCCGTTACTGGGCTTTAAGGGTGCCTGCCGTTACAGGGTTTTGAAAGGGTGCCAGCCGTTACTGGGCTTTGAGGGTGCCTGCAGGTACAGGGCTTTGAAAAAGGTGCCAGCCGTTACTGGGCTTTGAGGGTACCTGCCGGTACAGGGCTTTGAAAGGGTGCCAGCCGTTACTGGGCTTTGAGGGTGCCTGCCGGTACAGGGCTTTGAAAGGGTGCCAACCGTTACTGGGCTTTGTGGGTGCCTGCCGGTACAGGGCTTTGAAAGGGTGCCAGCTGTTATTGGGCTTTGAAGGTGCCTGCCGGTACAGGGCTTTGAAAGGGTGCCATGAACATGTGATGCCCCTTGGAGTAATGCTTATGAAGATGATGACATTGATAATAATGATGATAGTGATGATGATAATGATGATGATGAAGAGGATGATAATGGTCATGATAATGAAGGGAATATCAGAATAGTGATGTCATGATGCAGGTGATGACACTAATAATGGTGAGGACTGTGATGATGGAATCTTAATGAGGATGATGAATACAATGATAATGCTAATGATGATGATGATGATAGTAGTGATGATGATGATGTTAATGGTGATGTTGATAATGGAGGTGATGATATGTTAATGAGAATGAGTGCAATAATTGTGGTGTTAAAGAATATCCTGGCAGGTGATATTGCTCCTTCTTCGTCCCAGTGCCTAACCAGTATCCCGTTACTTGCGCAGTCTTGTCGGAGGTATGAAGATGTGTATAATGAGATTCACATAGATGCCACAGCCTAGAACCCTCAATTTAGATTGTGTCCCTTTATCAACTGTTTGACCCCCACAACAAAAATTCCAGTTGGGACCTTCGCTAATGATCCTGAAATTACACAAGTTAAATGGGAGTAGAGGACACCATGTATATCAACGTGAGTGTTTATTCAGACAAAAGTTGTGCTTTCATTAAAAAGAGTTACCCTTATACAAATCATGGCACAAAGTTTGACATGCGATTTAATAGAAGGGAAAGAGATACTAAGGATGAAGATTCATTTAAAAGAAACGATCTTCCAATAGTCAAGTGGATGCATTATGATAAGCACATATTGGTGTAGGCGTGATGTTATTAGGAGGTCCTTCGCTTTTAGTTCCGTGTAGTCCCCCTGATGGTGCCATGCTTAATTGCCAGAGATATGCACTTTTCGATGAATGATTATGGAGTCTTCCAAATAGACAAGTAGAGAGAGTCATGGGGCTAGGACTGATAACCTTGCCTTTCCAGGTTTTTGACTTAACAGCTCCCTTTTTTTTTTTGCTCTAACTTTTGCCTAAGCCGCTCTTTCGAGTTTTCAACTTAGCGAGCCCCTTTTTTTTTGTTTTGCTCTTGCTCTAACTTTTGCCTAAGCCGCCCTTTCGGGTTTTCAACTTAGCGAGTTTTTTTTTTCTTGCTCTAACTTTTACCTAAGCCGCCCTTTCGGGTTTTCAACTTAGCGAGCCTCTTTTTTTTTTTTTTGCTCTAACTTTTGCCTAAGCCGCCCTTTCGGGTTTTCAACTTAGCGAGCCTCTTTTTTTTTTTTTTGCTCTAACTTTTGCCTAAGCCGCCCTTTCGAGTTTTCAACTTAGCGAGCCCCTTTTTTTTTCTTTTGCTCAAACTTTTGCCTAAGCTACCCTTTCGGGTTTTCAACTTAGCATGCTTTTTTTTTCTTTACGCATAGTATTTCTTTACAACATCTGAATTGATTGGCCTTGGTAAATCTTGGCCATTCATGTTTGTCGATATCAATGCCCCTACAGAGAAAGCTTGCTTAGCAACATATGGGCCTTCATAACTTGGAGCCCATGTCATCTTCTTGATTTGGCAGAATCTTCTTGAGGACTAGGTCTCCTACTTTAAACCACCTGGGTCGTAGTTTCTTATTAAAGGCCCTTGCCACTCATGACTGATATAACTGCCCATGACATATTGTTGTGAACCTCTTTCAATCATATTTAATTGTTCAAATCGAGAACGTATCCATTCACTTTCATCTAGGTCTGATTCAGCCAAGATTCTCAGGGATGGTATTTCCACCTCAATTGGAGTAACAGCCTCCATGCCATAAACTAAAGAGTAAGGGGTTGCCCCAGTTGAAGTACGCATTATAGTACGGTATCCGTGTAATGCATATGAAAGCATTTCGTGCCAGTCTTTATAGGTCACTGTCATTTTGCCGATGATCTTCTTAATGTTTTTATTGGCTGCCTCAACTGCACCATTCATCTGTGGCTTGTACGGTGCAAAATTATGATGTTTGATTTTGAACTGATCACATAATTCTTTAATTGCTGCCCCGTTAAGGTTTGGTGCATTGTCAGTTATAATCCTCTCTTGTAACCCATATCTACAGATGATATTGGCCTTTAAGAACTTGATGAAGGCCTTTTGAGTAATACTAGCAAAGGAATTGGCTTCTACCCACTTAGTGAAATAGTCAATAGCAACGAGGATGCAACGATGACCATTCGAAGCTTTTGGGTTAATCGGCCCAATGACATCTATTCCCCATATGGAGAATGGCCATGGAGATACGAGACTATGCATTATAGTCGGAGGGGCGTTAGCTTTGTTGGCATATATCTGGCACTTATGACACTTTCTAACATAATTGATACAATCCTTCTCCATAGTTATCCAGTAGTAACCAGATCTTTGAGCTTGTTTAGTTAATGAGTGGCCATTTGCATGTGTACCGCATACGCCTTCATGGATCTCTGCCATAATCTTGTGTGCCTCCCTCATGTCTACACAGCGTAGCAATGTCCCATCAAAGCTTCTCTTATATAGGACGTTATTACTAATAAAAAAGCCCATGGCCAATCACCGGATGGTCTTCTTTTCATTATGTGTCGCGTCTGGAGGGTAAGTACCATGCTCCATATACATCTTAATACTATGGTACCAAGGTTGCTCGTCGTGCTCTCTTCCAATATTGAAGCAAAATGCTGGCGATCTTCTAGTCTCAATCTGTATTGGTTGAACTTGGACCCCACAATCAAGTTGGATCATAGCTGCTAAAGTAGTTAACGCATCAGCGAAGCGATTCTTTTCTCTAGCCATGTGATGAAAATTGATTACTTCAAAGTTTTTGATCAACTCTATCAAATACTCTTGATAAGGGATCAACTTTGGGTCTTTAGTACGCCATTCACCAGTCACCTGATAAATTATGAGAGCTGAGTCACCATAGACTTTTAGGTTTTTTATCCCAAGATCTATGGCAGCCTGGAGACCATTAATACAAGCTTCATATTATGTCATGTTATTGGTGCAGTCAAATCCTAACTTTATAGCAATCGGAAATTGCTTTCCGTCCGGGGATATGATTACTGCCCCTACACCATTGCCATGCATGTTTGCTGCCCCATCAAAATACATTTCCCACCCTTTCGATTTGCTTTCCTCAATCGGGTCTTCTGTAGCACATATGTCTTCATCTGGAAATTTGAAATCTAGTGGCTGGCATTCATCTATAGGGTTTTCCGCTAAGTGATCTACTATCGTACCACCCTTGACAGATTTTTGAACGACGTATCTTATATCATATTCAGACAATATTACTTGCCACTTAGAGACTCTTCCAGCCACATGCGGGCTTTCAAAGATGTACTTGAGTGGGTCTACTCTTGAAATTAACCAAGTAGTGTAGTAAAGCATGTATTGCCTCAACCTCCTTGTAGCCCAGACTAAACCACAACAAGTTCGCTCGATCATCTGGTAACGTGACTCACAATCATTAAACTTCTTGCTCAAGTAATAGATCGCTTGTTCTCTTCGCTTAGATGCGTCTTGTTGCCCCAGCATGGCTCCCATGGAATTTGGTCGTATTGTTAAATACAAAATTAAAGGTCGTCCTGGTACAGGAGGAACCAAAATTGGGGGATTTAACAAATAATCCTTGATTCTATCAAATGCCTGTTGGCAATCTTCATCCCACTTCCTGGTGCAGTTCTTCTTTAAAAGCTTGAATATCGGCTCACAAGTTGCAGTCAGGTTGGCAATGAATTGTGCAATGTAATTCAGTCGCCCCAAAAAGCTTCGAACTTCCTTTTCTGTTTGAGGAGGGGGCATTTCCCGTATTGCTTTTACTTTGTCTGGATCTACTGTAATCCCTTTTTGGCTTACAATAAAGCCCAACAATTTTCCAGATAAAGCTCTAAAGACGCATTTGTTAGGATTTAGTCGTAGCTTGTACTTGTGTAGCCTTTCAAACAGCTTTCTTAACACCACAACATGGCTTTCTCCCTTAGAAGATTTAGCTGCCATATCATCCACGTATACTTCAAGTTCTTTATGCATCATATCATGGAAGAGTGCCACCATGGCACGCTGATAAGTTGGCCCAGCATTCTTTAGCCCGAATGGCATGACGCGATAATAATAAGTGCCCCATTGTGTAATAAATGTGGTTTTTTCTTTGTCCTCCCTATTCATAGGGATTTAGTTATACCCTGAGTACCCGTCCATGAACGAGTACCTATAGCTACGGGCTGTATTATCAACTAGGACATCAGTATGAGGCAATGGAAAATCATCTTTTGGGCTAGCTTTGTTCAGATCTCGATAATCCACGCACATTCAAATTATGCCATCCTTCTTTGGGACAAGAACGACATTTGCTATCCATTGTGGGTATTTAGCTACTTTTAGGAAACCAGCTTGTAATTGTTTCATCACCTCCTCTCGAACCACTAAGGACATATCGGAAGTGAGCCTCCTCAATTTCTGATTTTTAGCCTTAGTGTCTAGGAATAAGGGGATCTTGTGAGAAGCAATCCCTAAATCAAGGCCTGACATGTCTTGATAAGACCATGCGAACACATCTATGAATTCTTTGAAGAGTTCAACCATTTGCTCTCTTTCGGGGTTATCTACTATCTTTAGTTATCTCTTTTCTTCCTCTTCATGTGGGCACATCCTATTGTCGTCGGATTCGAGGATTTTTTTGTATACTTGAATGATCTCATCATCATCATACTCATAATCATGCATATCAATGGCAACAAGCGTATCATCATTCAGGGATTCAGGAACCTCTGCGTTGGACAAGAGTTCCGAGGAAATCGATTTCCTGGAGGGCGAAAAATGAACAATGAATGAATAGAAGGAAAAAAAGAAGGAATGGATATAAATAAGTGAATTTTATTCGCATATCATTCTTTATTCATGGTTCATATAGGAGCTCGCCTAAAGGCGTATACAAAGCATAAAAAGACAACTTTTAGCTAGGCATGTTACTCTAAAATGATAGAATTGAAGGTGTCCTCGAACTCCCAATTTTCCAGAGCCCTTCCAGAATCATCAGCTGAAATCCATGTGCAGGTCTTTTTGCCTATTGTTGAAACCATTGCAACAGTCAGCTTGTTTAGCACTTCAGAGAACATCAGGAATTTCTTCCTTATATGGGAATTTTCAGAGTGCTAATATTCCCTTCATATTCAATGATTCATATTAGATTCGGCTTCATTTGCACTACTGGCTGCCATCTGACTACTACGTGAGTGTGTGTTGTTTGAATGCGTAGGGGGTAACTGGCTAGGACATTTAGATGGAGCAATATTGTGTCACCTACTTATAAAGGAACAAAATATCATTAGCTTATTTGAACTCACAATTTCAAGCGGGCATAGCGAGTTATCCATGGTGTATTGGCATAAAGGTATTCCGGCACAAGCATCCTCTAACTTCCTCAGGGAATCTGTTATTCCACAGGGAGAACTAGAGTTGATCATTAGATAGGAGGGACCTTGAATCCTATCCTAGCCAAGATCTCGTCATTGACCATAGTGATAAGAATGTAATACACCTTTCCTATAGGAACTTAATTTAAACCTGGTTCTTGTGTCGTTTAACCTTTGTGCCAAATTTTTGGTTGCTAGCTAACTTGCTTGTCCTTTATTAAAGAAAATAGCAGGAAGAGTTAGAAAGT
Organism: Inga laurina; assembly: GCA_963855925.1. Taxonomy (NCBI): domain Eukaryota; kingdom Viridiplantae; phylum Streptophyta; class Magnoliopsida; order Fabales; family Fabaceae; genus Inga; species Inga laurina. Next base: position 29,461,756 of record OY979710.1, read on the forward strand.
ATTTCTGAATGCATGCTATGCAGATGATTACATGTGCTTTCTAGCCTTGATATGGGTGATGGACATTGAGAAAAAGAACTTCACCTCCTTAAGAGATCTAATACCCCATAGGGAGGATGAACGGGCCAAGCTATTACGCGGCTAAGGGTTTTGTTAAATGTTTATTATGTCTAAGGCCCATATCAAATGAAGCTAAATGCCAATGGATGATACAAGGATATCCCATGAGATATGAAAGAGTGATGACTTATACTTCAAGTTTTGATATGGGTGATGGAATTAAGAAAAAGAACTTCACCTCCTCAAGAGATCTATTACCTCATAGGGAGAATGAAGTGCCCATTAACCTACGAATGGCCCAAGCCATCACGCAGCTAAGGGTTTTAAAAAATGATGATTATGTCCAAGGCCCATATCAAATGAAGCTAAATGTCAATAGATGATGCAAGGATACCTCATGAGACATAAAATATTGATGACTTATATTCCAAGTTTTGATATGGGTGATGGACATTAAGAAAAAGAACTTCACCTCCTCAAGAGATCCAATACCCCATAGGGAGGATGGAGTGCCCATTAACCTGCGAATGGCCCAAGCTATTACGCGGCTAAGGGTTTTGTTAAATGTTTATTATGTCCAAGGCCCATATCAAATGAAGCTAAATGCCAATGGATGATACAAGGATATCTCATGAGATATGAAAGAGTGATGACTTATACTTCAAGTTTTGATATGGGTGATGGACATTAAGAAAAAGAACTTCACCTCCTCAAGAGATCTATTACCTCATAGGGAGAATGAAGTGCCCATTAACCTGCGAATGGCCCAAGCCATCACGCGGCTAAGGGTTTTAAAAAATGATGATTATGTCCAAGGCCCATATCAAATGAAGCTAAATGTCAATAGATGATGCAAGGATACCTCATGAGACATAAAAGAGTGATGACTTATACTCCAAGTTTTGATATGGGTGATGGACATTAAGAAAAAGAACTTTACCTCCTCAAAAGATCCAATACCCCATAGGGAGGATGAAGTGCCCATTAACCTGCGAACGGCCCAAGCTATTACGCGGCTAAGGGTTTTGTTAAATGTTTATTATGTCTAAGGCCCATATCAAATGAAGCTAAATTCCAATGGATGATACAAGGATATCTTATGAGATATGAAAGAGTGATGACTTATACTTTAAGTTTTGATATGGGTGATGGACATTAAGAAAAAGAGCTTCACCTCCTCAAGAGATCTATTACCTCATAGGGAGAATGAAGTGCCCATTAACCTGCAAATGGCCCAAGCCATCACGCGGCTAAGGGTTTTAAAAAATGATGATTATATCCAAGGCCCATATCAAATGAACCTAAAATACTAATGAATGATATAATGACACCTCAAGAGTCCTAAAGGATTATATCTCATTGAGATGTTTTCTTAAATGATTGATGGTCTTTTAGGGTCACGGACCCTTAGACTAAGGTTGGCTATCTAATTCATACATCGTCCTTGTGATGTATCTTTATGTGAAGTGATGCTAGATACATACTCAAGTGGAGCGACAGTTAGTCACTTGATCCTAGGGGTTTCATTGATAATGCATGGATGACAATAATGATTATCAACAATAAGTAAATATATGCCCTCCAGTGTCCTATTTTAGGAATGACCCTAGGTTAGTAGTATCTATCCTAAGAAAGGTAGGTACTAATTAATTAGGTAGGTCTATAATTTCTACTAATAGGTGCAGTGGTTTCAAGGTGGTTTTAATTCTCACAGATAAAGGTCTCCTAACTGCCCCCATCGTAAAGATGAAGACCCCATTTGATGAAATTGACCTTCAGGGGGTTCTAAAAACCCCACAGGGATCAATCTCACCAAATGAGTAACAGCTAGGATGAAGTTTTCACAGTAACCTCAGGGGGTTCTTAAAACCCCACAGGGAGACCGCTAGAAACTTCCACTCACCTAAGAAACTTACGGACCCGGGTATAGGGCCCAAAATTTGTGTGAGGAGAATAGTGTATGCGTTCAATGTGTGTGGAGAGCATACCAACCTATGGGCCTAGGTTCTACCCAACCCTCATCTGCTAACCAGATCACAAGATAGATAGAAAAATAAAAAAAACAAACAAATAGATGAATAAGGAATTTAATAAATAAAAAGAACTATTCACAAAAAAAAAACAAATAAGAAAAAGGGTAATTAAAATAAAATTAGGGCCAAATTATTTTTAAACACTTAACTTAGACGGGCTTGACTCTCAAACTATCCCCAGTGGAGTCGCCAACCTGTAGCGCCCGGACTTTAGAAAAACATGGAGCCGCCACCAAAATTTTAGAAAAAAAGGATAATTTTGGAAACCTTTTTAAAAATGGAAACTGATCTACAAAAACCATTTAGGGTTCGGGAGTCGATTGTGTGTGGGGAAGGTGTTAGGCACCCCACAACACCCATTCATGAGAATGGTTACCCTAAGTTAATTATTTAAAAATACTATGGCCTTTAACTTTATTATAATTACCCAAATAAAGACAAAAATAAAAGAAAAACTAAAGGAAAAAAAAAGGAACATTTATTTACAAAAAGAAAATAAGAAAAAATATATTTATTTTTTTAAAAAAAAGAACATTTATTTACAACAAGAAAATAGAAAAAATATATTTATTTACAAAATTGGACTTGACCTAGGATGAAAACCTAGGGCCTACGTACCCTTTAGAGGGATCAAAGCCCACGTAGTTCGAGGGGGTAGAAAAGCGTGTCACTTGGTTGGTGATTTTTAGAAAAAATGTTCATTTAATTTATTTGAGAAAAATAAGTTTTTATTTGGTTTGTATTTTTTTATTATTTTTTTTAAAAACGTTTTTTTTTTATTTATGAAAGAACTCCTTTTATTTTCATGAAAGAAAGTTTTGCCATTTTATTTTCATTTATAAATATGTGTTAAAATATTTTTTTTGAAAGAGGACCTAAGAAAGGAATAAAGAAAAAAGAAGAAAGAGTAACACAAGTTAAACAAAAAGGAAGTCAAAGGTGAGGAGATTTATGCGTACCTTTTTACTTTTGAACCCCGCTACAACAAGAGATAGGGTGATAGAACCACATAATAAACAAGAGGCAAGTACAATTATATTGTCTATATTTATTAAGCATAACACCTAATATCATAAGAAAATAAGACATCACATGCCTCTTGCCTATGTATGAGATAATTCAGTTGGACAATAAAATGCAAATCCACAAGACCACAATGAGCTAAAACACGTCCAGCAACATCATAATACAAAGTAAAGCAATGTAATGCATATTGGCTAAAGTCATAGTGCATGAATGATGAAGTAAGCATGAACCAAGGGATATTAGATGGAAGAGAGAAAAACGAGATGTAAAAGTGAAATCAAAGAAAAGGATGAAAACTCAACCACTGACCTTATCTCCTTGCTCTCCCAAAATTCTTTTTTTTTTTTTTTTTTGCTTCAACCCTTGCACTCTTATTTATAGTCTCAAGGTAGGGTTTTCTTCATAAATGCTCCCTTTTTTATTTTTTTTATTTTATTTTTCGTTTTTTGATTTTTTTGTATTTTATGTTAAGAACTACCTAACTTAACCCAATCACCATCAATGGAGATTTTTTTTTATTTTAGTTTTTTTTATTTTTTTGTATTTTCTATTGATAAAACTTCCTAACTTGACCTAATTACCATTAGTGGAGATTTTTTCGTTTTTAATCTTTTTTCATTATTCTCCCCACAAGTAACTTCCTAATTTAAACCTATCAACATAAATGAGATTTTTTTTTTATTTTTCGTTTTTTTTTATTTATTATTTTCCCTTAATGAATGACAATGCCAATCATATCAATTAAGGGATTTATTTTAATTTTCGTTTTTTTTAAAAATTTTTCCCTTTCAATGATGATTGCCTATTTAGACACCGATCATCATCAATAGGAGGATTTCCTTATTTTTTCTTATTTTCGTTTTTTTTTATTTTTTCTTTCAATGATGATTGTCAATTTGGACACCAATCATTATTAATTTTTTTGTATTTTTTTTTAGTTGGGCCCGGACAAAATAGGGTGTTCACACACTTCCTTGTGTAAATTTTTCAAGAGTTTTTGTGAGATCAATGTTTTTCTTTCTCAAAGATGAACAATTTTCACAATCCTTTTCTTTAAGTTCAGTTTCAAGAACTTTGTTCTTCTTCTTGAAAACAATCAATTCTTTATCTACTTTGATAATTCAGAATGTAAAGCATTATATTCGGAAAGTAATTCATCATAGGTAGGTTCAGAATCATTTACCTCCTCTTTTGTTTCTTCTTGAGCGACGAGGCATATATTAGCTACTTCCTCCTCATCACTTTCTTCTTCAGAGGAACTATTACCCCATATAGCAGATACGAAGGCCTTCTTTTTGTTGAAGAATTTGCCTTTTCTCTTTTCTTTGCTCTTTTGATTCAGTTCTGGACATTCTGATTTGATATGTCCTGGTTTTCCACATTCATAGCAAATGATATGATCTTTGTTGCTAGTTCCACCTTTTTGAAAGTGTTTGAATCCTTGTCCTTTCTTGTAGAACTTTCTGAATTGTTTTATAATTAGGCCCATTTCATCATCGTCAAACTCCTCATCCTCATCTTGATTCTCTTCTTTTACCTTTAGTGCAAAACCTTTCTTTTTCTTGTCACCAATGTCATCTAGTTCTCGTTTGAACTTTAGTTTGCTTTCATATTCAGAAAGACTTCCAAATAGAGAAGCAACTGATATCATTGATTCTCCTTTTGCTTCTTCTATCGCAGTGACTTTGGCCTCCCATTCTTTAGAAAGAATATTTAAAATCTTTCGTACTTGGGTATGTTGATCATAAGATTTCCCAAGTGTTGCAAGTTGATTAACAAGATGAGTATATCTAAGTTCAAATTCAAAAATTGATTCACCTGATTTCATTCGAAGTAAATCGAATTCAGTGACTAAGGTGTTGATCCGATTCTCCTTTATTCCCGAAGTTCCTTCATGAGCTATTTCCAGAGCTTCCCACATTTCCTTTGCTGTTGGAAGTGTGCAAATTCTGAAATACTCACTTTGACTCAAGGCACTTTGTAACATTAGAATTGCCTTGCTGTTGAGAGTGATAAGCTTCTTGTCATTCTCATCATATTCCGCTGGCGTCTTGGGAATTTTCTGAGAATCTACAGTCTTTGTAGGTTGATAGTTTCCACTCTCAATCACATCCCATAGCCCATATTCAGTAGCCATTATGAATACTCTGAACTTTGCTTTCCAGAAAGAAAAGTGTTCACCACTGAAACCTGGAGGTCTAGTGATGGATGCACCGTCGGGAAGAATTCCTTCACCCATGCTTGCCATTGGATCCTTCTTAGGCTGTTATACCTTTACAAGAAGACCTACGCTCTGATACCAAATGTTAGAGCAAGCGTTTCACCCAAGAGGGGGGTGAATTGGGTGATATTAAAAATTTCGTTGCAAATATAAAATTTGACGTTGAAATTAAAACATATAGAGTAAGGAGAAATATCACCGAAGTGTACACCGGGAGTTATACTGGTTTGGCCACAACCACTTTGACCTACGTCCAGTCCTCAGAGCTTTTCTGAGTGTTTCACTATAACTTCCAAGATTCAGTGGGTTCTTGGCACCTCAGTACAAGCAAGTTCCTACACCTGGACACTCGCTCCCCCTTACAAGTTGTAATTCAATCCCAACTCAAGGTTCCACAACCTTAAGTTACCTCAACAACAAATATTGAGTTTGAATGAAATATCTCTCTTACAGAGTAAATAAGAATCACTGAAGCATAGAATCACAAGTATAATGAAAACAGAGTAATGAACTTGATGATACGTTCGTGAGTGTGTTCTTGTGTATTTCTCTGTTCAGATGTTCACATATATATAGATACGTTGGTAATGATTGCTAGAACATATTTCTTCATGTCCGTTGGAGCGTGCGCAGCCATTATTGACTTTTCCAGCTTTTTTGAAAAAACATACATTGCGGTAGGTGACGGTCGGTGACATTTGAGCGTTTCATTTGACTTCCATTACTTGATATGATTTCTTCATGGTTCCTCTGTAAATAGGCTAAGAATACTAACACAATGAATGATTAATCATATAGAAAACAAAATAATCAACGTTTGAAAGATTTCTGGATTTCTGGGTTTGCTTACTCGAGTAGCTACTCGAGTATCACATGAAGTTTACTCGAGTACTTACTCGAGTATCATCGGGAAATCTTTGATCCACTGCAAGTCAATGAATAAGTACAAGATTACTCGAGTAGTGCATGGAATAACCAATTCTTAATCCTTTGAAAATATATGTTTACTCGGGTACTTACTCGAGTAATGCACTCACAACTTTATGAGTTACTCGGGTACCCACTCGAGTAAATCCTTACAAAAACTTTTGGTTACTCGATGCTTTACTCCAGTAATGTTGCAGGATTTCAAGGCCGAGAGCACTTACCTTGTTACTCAGATACAGACTCGAGCAATGCATTCATTTTTGCATAGGTTACTCGGGTACCACCTCGAGTAATAGTACTTTTTGTGCAGGACTTACCCTGGTACTGACTTGAAGTTTACCTTGAAAATATTTCTTCATACTCGGGTACTTACTCGAGGAATCAACTTAAAATAGAGCATTAAATGCTTGTATACTAGAGTAAGGACTCGAGGAAAATGAGATAAAAAGAAATCAAGTTAATCGGGTACCACCTTCAAGTTTTCACTTACTTTAGTGCGTTACTCGAGTACCTACTCGAGTAACATTAGCAGTGGTACACAATGCCGAGAGCATCATTTTTCAGAAACAGAGTTACTCGAGTACCTACTCGAGTATCTTTGGAAACTTGAAAGCAACTGGAAGTTTTTCACATGGTTACTCGAGTAGCTCCTCGAGTAACATTGGCAGGCCGAGAGCAACTCCAAGTTCTTTACCTGGTTACTCGAGTAGCTCCTCGAGTAACATTGGCAGGCCAAGAGCAACTTAAAAATACTTACACTATTACTCGAGTACCTACTCGAGTAACGTTGGCAGGTTACTGGAAGGTGCCTCTGGTTACTTCAAGTTTTGGCTCATTACTCGAGTACCGCCTTGAGTAATGCCTTAGAAAACTTGCTTCTGATCAAGTTTCTCAGCTTTTTCTCTTGGCCTTTCTTCATTACTCCAATGCTTACTTCAAGTGAGGTTTATCCTTGTTATTCCTTTGCTCAAACTTATTTATTAATCATTTCCTTTTGAAACCATTCTTTTGTTATCATCAAAACATGAGATCTTAACAAATATTGCAAAAGCTATTGTTATTTATGCCATTGTGAATACCGTAAAAGCTGTCATTTTGTAAGTTGAGAGTCACACGTCAAAGTGGTAGCTGAATATAGCGAAAGCTGTTGTAACACTCGTTACGTATCAATGTGGAAACTATTGTTAATGCTATTGAGAATTTGTCGCTGAGAATGTTATCGTTACTGTGAATGCTATTGTGTTATTGCTTTGTGATAATTGCTTACATTCCTTCTTTATTATATATCATATGATTGAAATTGTTACTAATGAGATTCCTATAAATCTCATTCTTTCCATTACCAACCTACAGCTATGGCAGACAGATAAAAGGAGAAGCTGGTATACAAGGACAGTTAGAGTTCATGGCTAGGAGATTAGTTTTGTGAGGGTTATCAAATGTTGGGATAATTGTATATGTAAATATAGATTGATGTAGTAGACTTATGTAGATATCTAAAATCCCTGTTTGAAAATGGTTGATGATGCCTTGTAGGCTCTTATAGTTAAAGATTGAAATCGAGTGTCGCCTGGAATTTCGTTGAGTACTCTGATATGAACAAAAGGATCAGTACCGAACAAGCCAAGTAGTTTTTAGATATTGGCATGAGACCGAATTAAAACATATTGTGAAAAAGTTTGAAAAAAAAATGCTCTTCACCATAGGCCCAAGTCCTGTCTTCAACGGCTGTGAAGGAAAATTGTCTCTTATTTATCTTTTGGTCTCTTATTTATTTTATGACACGTTTTTGAACCATTTTAACGCCTGTGAAGGAAAATTGTCACACCCTCATCTTATTTTCACCTATTCCAGAGTATTTGTGAAAAATGATACACAATTCGGTGGGCAACACAAGAATAGCATAAATACACTGATATCATATGCACGAGTACAAAAATTCTCCATAGGGGTTTGTACTTGGTAATTACAATTAACGTAGTCTCACAGTGCTACGTGGGTGTCTACACCCATCCCAGTGAAATGGAGACATCTTCTAGTCTTCATTCCACCACTGCAATCCCCTCTTACGGTCCTCTTCTTTTTCTCAGCATACGTCCTGTCTTCTCTTATCTAAATTGTTGGTACGGGAGAGTGAGATTCTGGGGAATCTTAGTAGGAAAGCAATACCAATATGCATGCAAGATAAGTGCTTAATGCATGACATACTTGCATTACATAACTCATGCTCACACAATGACATATCTGCATGCTCAATGTTTGAAACAACATATGTATGGCCATAGCATAAACAGAAACAGAGCTTCAGTTATTCATATAGGTTCACAAAATCAAGCAAAGCAATAATATGCATCAATACACCAGTACAAATATCAAATATATGCAGGAGAGGTAAGTTCCCTACCTAAATCGCCCTTCCCTGATCCTCAAAATAACATGCCTCGATTTGTGTGCCAATCCCTCAGGCTCTCTACTTGATCCTAGAACATCAAATGTACGGTTTAGACACTTCTATAGTGTTTCTAGTGGTTATATTAATCTATGATTAAAATTTACCAAAATGCTCTCGGGACCCAGGCCAGCCCTGTAGTACCCGGCCCAAAGGCACGTTTTCCCAAATATTTGATTAAGTCTAATATAACGTATTTTTGCCCAAAAAATCCATTTCTAAGCTCAAAATTACCATATTCAGTGTCAAATTATAAAAATACCCTTGACAACTCCGATTTGGGGTTTTAGAGGCGTTTTCGTAATTATGCTTTTTCGGCTTTTTCTGAAAAAGTTACCAACTGTAACCCCACCTATTTTTGCCCAATAAATCCAATGGAACCATCTATTTCATGAAAATCCAGCTCTTACCACTTAAAACAATGCTGGCCAAAATATTCAAGGAAAATGGAAAAATGTAGTTTTGTGTTCTAGCTTCCAAAACTTGTACTTTTGCACTTCCAATCTCTTATTAACTTATTTAAACATATCTTAACCATGATTCAAAGAAATTTGGGCAGCATAACCCTTAGGTTTATAGCTTTTCCAATTTTACAAACTTGACAAAAATCACCAAAACCAAACACAAACCTCTACACAACACCATACTGTTTAGATCTAAGGTTTATGAGGTTATCTCTTGAGATCTTGAATCCTCTCTCTCTAGACATCTCCTCTCTTTCTTCTTGAGCTAAGAATAGTGTCTTCAAGATCATGGATGCATGAAGAATCAAGGCTTAGATAATGATCTAGGACAAAATCACAAGAAACCTTAAGAATTTAGCTTCTTGCCTTAAGATTTCTTCTTCCTCTTCTCTCTAGCTCTCAAAGTCTCCAAGGCAATTACTCTCTCTCTCTCTCTCTCTTGTGTCTTGGACAAAATGAATGAAGGGAAGGGAAGAGAAAAGCTTTATAAAAATGCTCCCTTAATCCTACACCATTGATCTCATCAAGGATTGTAATGGTGACACATATTTCTCACCATACCGCCCTTCCTACCTTCACCCATACTTTGACTCACTTTATGCCTTACTTGCTCCATACTTCCCTAATAATGTGACTTACTTGCTCCCTTACCATCACCCTATGATGATCATCATGTCCATACTTCATGTCATACCCACCTTCCAATTGTCATCATTATTCTTTTCTTGTAGCATTTTGGACATGTGCTCATGAAATTAATCGTCATTTAATCTCTTCATATGATAATGGTGCTTAGCATGTTAAATTTCATTAAATCAATTTTCCCCCCATGCATTTCATGGTAGGCGAAATTATTGAAGAGAAGGGAAGAAAAATGGTTTCAACATTTCCATAATTCCCTTAATTGATTTATGCCCAAGTTCCTTTAATTTTATAAATTCTTGATTTATACCATTAAGTATAATCCTCTTTATACATTTTCTTTTATTTTCCTTGATTAATTAAAATTAAATCAATTAATTGGAAAATAATTAATCTTGGGCTAAATTGGCAAAATTATGATTTTGCTATCACCTTTGTAAATTAATTCAATTCTTGAATTAATTTGTCCATTTCCTTATGAATATGAATATTTCAAAATTCATAAGTTCCAAATTTCATGAATATCCACCATTTTATTGAATTTCTCAATTAATTATAATATATTTTTGGTGAATATAAAATTTGGGGTGTTACAAAAATTTAGTTAGTTAGTAAAACCATTAGATTTATGGGATGTGCAAAAATGGTAGAGTAAAGAGTTATTCTTAACTCTTGAGACACATTTTATTAGTTGCATGTTTTTTTTCTTCTTATGTAAAACAAATTTAAAAAAAATATATCCTGTTTAGGTACTTTTTAATGATCTTAAGAAGTATATAAGTTTTAAGCATGGATCAATTGAATTTAGAGATTTAATAGCTTGATTGAACAACTAATTGTTAGGATTGGTGATGAATTTTGAAATTGAATGAGTTGAGTTTGAAAACCTTTGACCATGAGCTTTTGAGTCTATTCGATCAATAATGTTTATTTTTCTTGTGTTTGATACTCACCTATTAAGTTGCCACTTTAGAACTTGTTTTAAATTTGGTTAAGATTACATTTCACATGCACATTCAAAAATGATAAAGGCATTCATTTTCTTTCTTAAGCAAGAGCCAAATAGCCAACCTTGCAATTATATCATTGATAAACCCCTTTTAGCCTAATTGATTGTTTCTTTGTTCTCAACCTATTAACATGTATTTTAATGATGTATCAAGTGCTTTTACCTAATTCAAAAGGTTAGCAAAGCATTTAAACTTTTTGTGGAATGGGCTTTTGACAAGTGTGGGGGTATATATATCATCAACTTTAAAGTTGCAAAGTTATACAAAAAAAAAATAAAACAAAAAGAAAAGAAAAGAAAGAGATATTGAGTATTTGAATTAAAATTATGGGTTGTTGTGATAAGATAAATTTATTCATGAGTTGGCCCATTTTTTAATTGCTCTATTAAACTCTTAAATATAGCCCTTCATATCAAGTTTTACATTCATTTTACTTTAACCCCATTCCAACCCTCAATCAGTCCTTTTAATTTGAATCATGCATGTGAATTAGGCAATGGAGATTGAGATTTTTAGCAAACTTATGGTAGTGTAATTTTTTTGGTTGAATTTGAGCAAAACACTTATCCTTAAACACTAGAGACATTGAGAGAATGACTCGCAATTACAAATTCGGTTCATTCATTTTCAAATAAAGTCACCAGTTTATATTTTCATTGATTCAAGAACACTATGATGTCTTTATTCTTCAATTGTGTTCTTGCTTATGACTTAACACTTATGAGTTTGTTTGAAGCATAGTAAGAATTTATCTCCTTGTTGTACAAAAATATCTAAGAGCTAAATGTGGGGGAATTTGATAAGTAAAATATTTACATATTAATTTTCCCTTATATGATGATTTTGTAGATGATATTTGACCTTAATGTAATGAATTTGGGCGGAATTGATAAATAAAAATGATCTTGGCATAAAATAGAATTTATCAAAAAATAATAAATTTTGACCGTGTTTCAGTTTTCAAGCAATATCTGATGTTGGATTGAAATGTTCTTTATATGGATAGAAAGCTAACAAAAAGCCTTACAACTTTTATGTTGAGACCAAAACTCAGTTCTATCTTCAAGGATTTCAAGTTTTGCTTAGCAGCGGAGAACGTGAATTTGTCCAGATCTGATCTTTGCCCACTTATTTTAACCAGAACTTGAGTTGTAAATGTTGCAATAAGGTGCTCTGACTTGTGTTTTCAAGCTAAGATCCAAACCTACAACTTTCTTGAAGACAAATATATGAAACTCCACCGTTTTGAATGTCAAAATTAGGTAGCAATCAAGAAGCATGGTTGCCATAAGGTCAGGTCAACATTGGTGGCTTAAGGTCAAGATTCATGCCTAACAAGTTGAAATCTTTGCACCCCATTTAATTTTTCCTTCATGGTTGAGTTTTGATTATTGTTCTTAATGCTTTCGATTGATTGGCCATTTTTTGAATGTTTTCAATATGCATGTTAAGATCGAAAGGAGATGCATATGTGTAGATCTTATAATTAAAACCATAACCTACATATGAAATAGGAATATATTCATATGGGTTGTGTAGTCTTAACAAGTTCTATAAATATTAATGCATGATTAATTTCTTTGATCATATAGGGATATATTGGATTAGTAATTAATTATAGAATTGCTTGAACTTAAAGGAGGCTAGTAATTAATTAAAGGAAACTCGGCTATCAATCATGTGGAATAAATGGCACTAGAATAGATAGGTGATTAAATCCAAAATTTGCTAAGTGAAATCTAATCCTTAAGGTATTTTCTCTTAGTTGTTTTCATATTAATTGCATTCATATTTAATTATTTTTATTTTGTACTCTCAATCACCAACTAATCGATCGACGAAATAGAATTAAGATTACTAATTTTGGTACTTATGATCAATCCTTAATGGAACAACACTCTACTCACCTCTGTGTGACTTGTTTACAACAGCGAACACTTGCACTTTTTAAGAAATCATTTACACGTATAAAAAGTTGTTGTCATATGTGGAAACACAAGACAAAAAAAAGAAAAACAAATGTAACATGAAGACCGAATTAGTATTAAAATTACTTGGTGTTGATATTAATGACCATCCCCAACAATGGTGCCAAAAACTTGTTACGAGTGTAAATGATTTATTAAAAAGTGTAAGTGTACACTATCGTAAACAAGTAATATAGAAGTGAATAGAGTATTATTCCCATAAGGATTAATTACTAAGTACCAAAATTAGTAATCTTAATTCTATTGAAACGAAATTACATCATGTTGTCTATGTTGATTTCGGGACTTAAACAACCCAGAAATGACATAGATGTTTACCTTGAACCCTTGATCGAAGACTTGAAAAATTTTTGGGATGAAGGTGTCGATGTTTTTATCGTGAACAAGAACTAGAATTTAAAATGCGAGCCATGATCTTTTGTTCTATAAATGACTTCCTTGTATAAGGAAACTTGTCAGGATATAGTGTTAAAGGCCATAAAATGTATCCAATTTGTGAAGAAGGCACATGCTACCATCAACTTCAACAAGGAAGAAAGAGGTTTATCTTGGCCCTAGGAGATTTCTTAGATGGGGCCACCTATATCATATATTAAAGAAAGCTTTTTTTAGTGGCCAAGAGTTTGAAGATACTCTGGAGGCATTAACTGGGGAGCAAGTTTACGAAAAGATGAAAAATTTCAATGTAATCTTTTGGTAAGACTGCAAATAGTAGAAATTGAAAAAACATAGAAAAAAGGTCTGTCTTCTTCTATCTTCCATATTGGCACAATCTTGATGTGAGACACTATATTGATTTTATACATGTGGAGAAAAACGTATGTGATAATATTGTTGGAACACTGCTCAACATACAAGGTAGTTTTAAGGATGGTGTGAAGGCAAGATTAGATTTGCAAGAAATGGGAATACGAGAAGACTTACATCTAAGGCCATATGGTAAGAGAACTTTTTGTCCTCTAGCTTCTCATACTCTGTCTAAGGATAAGGAAAGTTTTTTTGAGTGTTTACATGGCATCAAAGTTCCCTCAAGGTCTTCTTCATATTTTAAGGAGCTCGTGTCGATAAAAGATTTAAAATTAGTAGGGCTAAAGTCTCATGATTGTCATGCCTTAATGCAACAACTACTCCTAATAGCTATTCAAGGCATTACCGAATATGATCTTCAACAAATTTTGACTAGACTTTGTTTCTTCTTCAATGCTATTTGTAGTAAAGTCGTTGAGACAGAAATTGGATGAATTCGAAAATGAAGGATATCTGATCTTGTACCAGCTTGAAAAGCTTTTTCTTCCTTCTTTTTCTCACATCATGGTACATCTAATTATTCATCTAGTAAGGGAGATAAAGTTGTATGGCCCTATCTATTACGATGGATGTACCCAATTGAAAAAACTATGAAAATCCTAAAATGGTACGTGAAGAACCCTAATCGGCCTGAAGCATCTATTGTTCAAAAATATGTTTTCGAAGAAACCATAGAATTTTGTCAACATTATTTGTCAAATGCAAGATATATTGGGCTTCCTACACGTCATGATGAAGAAGGGGGTAGACGCAAGGTTACAGTAAAGAGTGTAAATCCTGATGAATTGCAACAAGTTCACTTGTACATCTTGAATAGTGTTGATGTAGTTCAATATTACATTAATACTCATAAAAAAATTGTATAGAAAGAAAATAGTTGAATGATTGAATAAAGGTTAATTAGGGATCATAACTGAAATTTTGCGTATTAGTTCAAGCAAAAGGTTGATGGAGAAGAATGTGTTTTTGATACAATTAAATGGTTAGCACAGGTCCTGAGGATGATGTCATAAGTTGGACTTCATTTGTGATCAATGGTTATACCTTTTACATGAAGTCCCTAGATGATAAGAGCACTATCCAGAATATGGGGTTATGTTAACGGCTGAATCTCTGCACTTCTTTAGTTCAAAAGATAAGAACCCTAAATTGACAGTCATATCTTATTATAGGATTATTGAAGAGATTTGGGTGGTTGACTATGTAAAATTAACTTTCCCATTTTCAAATGCAAGTAGGTTGATGTCAATAATAATGTTCTAATCGATCAGTTAGGATTTACAATAGTACATTTAAAGAGTAGAAGTTTTGGAGATGAACCTTTTATTATGATAGATCAAGCGAAATAAGTGTTCTATATTACTAATCAGGCAAATAAAATGTGATATATAGCTCTCTAAGGAAAAATGGCCATTGATGTTGCTGAGGAAAGTCATTCAAATTATGATTTTCTTAAGACTTCTTATTTTTCTAGGGGTCTACCAAAATTTAACGAAAAAGATAAAGCAGATAATGAACACGGCAAAAGAAGCAATCATCTTAAAGGGATATGGGAGGATATCCCTTTACAAACTTACTTTAAAAGTTAGCTAGCTAAAGTAATTATCATTATAAATTATATTTGAATTATGTATATAGTAATTTTATATATAAAACTACATATTTTTGTTACAAGAAAATGAGGTATCTGAGGCATCCTAGTGAGGATACGCTGGAGCCAACTAGTGTTAATTAAAGCAAGCCTAGCAATGCTTTAAGCCAGAATCAAAGTGAGCCCAGTAACCAGTCTATACGAAGGGGTAGAAAAGGCACCCAATTGAGAGATATTCCCCTTAATCGGAATAGCAGGCAAAAGATTCTGATTCAATTTGATAGGTATTGGAAACCAATCAGGCCTAATGTAACCTAGTATAGGAGTTATGTCGGCCTTCTAGTATACAACAAGCCTAACATCTTGATATAAGAGTAGAGAAATGTGATGAATGTGTGAAGCAACATATTTGGAACACTATCCAGGTATAGAATGGTCATTTGTATGGTTTAATTATCAAATTTCTTACTAACTATCCAATACGTGCATTACATCTCACTTAGGACGTTCCTTAAAGTTACACCTTGTGTAAAAAGACAATGACGTATTGTGATGAACACTGGAGGAAGCTTAAGACAAATCTAGCCAATAATTACGTGCATATCAAGGTGAAAGATAGTGAGCCTCATCCTAATTTGTACAGCAAGTATTCATATATTGATGAACATACTTGGCAAGAATTTAGACAGTTCTGGACTACTCCAGAAGCTTTGGTGAGTTGACTTATTTTGCATTTTATTTACTTATGAACTCTCTTATTGATTGTAACCTTTATTTTTATTTCTTATTTGCAAGCAAAAAGGCAAAAAACACAAGAGAGTGGTAGAAAGAATGATTGCTTTCATACAATATCTTGTGGGGGTTATGTGAAGGATCAAAAAGACTTGTTGGAGGCCAAACGGAAGAGATTGAAAGAAGAAGCTTAATATGATCCTTCTATTCTTCTTTCTCTACTATCTTCGATAAGTCATAAAGAAAATGGTTATTCGCTCACCAAAAGTGGAGCGGGTCTTATATGAGTGAACAATCTCATATAGTTAGTAAAAAAATTATAAGTATCGTTGTTGTTATTAATTATTTAGTAAACAAATTTTATTACTTATGTTTATAATCTGTGTCTTACAGGAGGAGCTTGAAAAAAACAAGCCGAGGGATCTTTTAGGTTGAATGGTTGGAATGATATCCTGACCATTGCTACAGGAAAACATGAGCATTCCAGCCATGTGAGGGGAGTTGGAGGAAGGGTAAGCATAAGGGATTACCTTGGAGCACCCCCATACCATGTGGTGATTAGGGAGTATATGGAGATATGTTGGTCACTGTGAGAGTGGAAGGGTGAAAGCAAGGGGCCAAAGTAGAAGCATCATTTGATACATAATTAGAAGCCCAGTTGAGCAAAATGAGGGAGGAAATGATGATCATGGTAAGCACAAGACAAGACACCAGTGCTCCCTAGGCACATTTGCTTGCACTTATGCAGAGCACTAAAAGGAGTTGTTGTAATATTGGTCAGTCAATAGAGAATCTTGGAAAAGAAATTGGTGAGCCTTGTGACCTCTTTGTAGAGGATCCCCTGAGACATTTAATTGCATGGGGGAGCGTGTACAACTTGAGATCAACTATCCACCACTATCAAATAATGGATGATTAAGTCAAAGTAGCAGCTAAAAAGGTGATCATTGCATATGCACCTCTCCCTATCCCCACTGATGACTTAAAAATTGTGAGTGATATCCTCAATTCTTTCATCTTGAGACCAAAGAACCTTGTTTCTGATTAAACTAAGGAAAACTCAATCACAGACCCAACTACACCTCCCTCCACTCAAGAAGTTTCACAACATCCATTGAATGTCATACAACAAGTGATTCTTTTGGCATATGATGCATCCTTTCAAACAAGAGATTGGCTATGGATTCAGCTATTGGCATGTCAGGGGTGTAATGATATCTTAAGAGGGAGGATTTAATGTCCCTGGTAGCTCCTAGACAACAAGTTACAGTTGTGATTATCCATGTATTTTTCATGTAACTATCTTCTTCAATTGGAAGTAAATATTTTACAAATTATGCATTAAACTTTGATTTGTATGCTTGCATTATTATAGGTACATGAATCGTAGGTTAGTTTCCCTTGGTAAAAGCAATAAATTTGGTTTCATATGCCTAGTTCAAATCCTCGACAAAAGGATCACTGTTGCTATCAGACATATATACTTATCGGAGAGGCTTAGTGCAATTTCCTAAATTTTGGGCCTAGGACTTTCAGGATAAGCCTATATCAGGCAGACGACTAAGCCTAATTTAGGAAGAGTTCCAAGAATGATGAGAGATAGAAAGACACTCAAGGACTATGTGATCCAATCCTACCAGGCAAAGGGCCCAGTATGCTCAGGCAGTAGGATTAAAGTGTCAGTACAGATGTGCACATGACTATATACGGTACCATTGGGCTAATAGAAAGACGCTACCTAGATATGTCAAGAGGTAAGGGACAGATTACTCAGGCAAAGTAGATCGGTATAGATGTGCACATGGCATTTTCAGTATAGACATGTGCACCCTGCGTTTTTGAAGTAGACATCGGTATGTGGCGCCATGTGAGGCCCACACACATATACTCTAACCTGGTGTCATCTTTTGTGCTTCATTATGTGTGCCACAATCCTAATAGAATCCCGAGTATGCACTTCTAAAGTAACTTTAATAAAGTAAGTAATGATGCACACCTTTTGTGTTGGCCAAGTAAGAAAATGACAAGTGTCCCATAATCTTTACAAAGTACAAGGCTACTTTTGTGTTGCCAAATGAGGAGGTGACAAGTGTCCCTTATCATTACTCCCATTTTATGCCTTTTGTGTTGGCATCTCCGGAGTGTGCCACCTAGTAGCTGTGTTTGAGAAATCAACCAATCTCCTTCTAGGTCACATACTTGACTTTCTCAAACACTGAACTCGGGAGCCAGGGGAAAACCATCAGACCCTCACTATCCCTGACAAGTTGGATGGCTAAAGGCCCGAGGAAAAAGGCGAGACCCACTTTATAAAGCACGTGACATGTGTTACTGAACTAGTGGACCATTGGACAAATGGCACCATAGGAATTTGACATGTGGTTGAATTTTTCATGACTCCCTCCTAACCTATAATTTCATCCAGTTGCCAAAACTAATCAGAAAAATTGCCAAGAAATTGAGAGAAATTGGAAAAGGAAGGAGAAAGGCTGAATAGTAATGGTTCTTGATCTCTGGAGCCAATATCACCTTCGAATCGGCATTTTCTCTCGAAATACCCTTCACAAACCTTCTTCTGCTCATCCCAAACTTCATTTCTACAATTTTGGATTTTCATTTGGAGGTTTTTGCTGGCACCTCGTTGGCCGGAGTATTGCCGGATTTCCAAATCGATTGCAGAAACACGTAGAGGTAAGTATAGCCTTCATTTTGAACCGATCGGTTTGTTATTTGGATGAGTTTTTATAAGGGTAGGGTACTGTTCAAGTTTCGATCAGGGGGTAGTTTTGAGATTTAATCATGTGTTTATGGTTAAATGATGACATTAGGCCAAATTGTTGGACAAAATTCTATTTTGGTGATTTTGGCAAAAAATAAGATCTATTTGGTTTTATATAGAATCTGGGGAAGGAGTTAGATTTTGATGTTTTTGAATATTCCAATGGATTCTACACAAATAATTAGGCGGAATCACATCTGGTTGAGATTTTTGGATGATTATACATAGTTCCGGAACTTTTAGAAGTTTGAGTTGTTGCCGCCCAAATTCGTTTTAGGAAACCAGTATCGTTGTGGCGGGTTTTTCAATAGCCAAACCTAATCAAAATTGCGTGAAATTTTACAGGATGAAAGTAGACATCCTGGGCTTTAATGTGCTAGATATTATGTATCATTTCGATTTTTGGATTGAGAGATATGATTTTTCAAAGTTTGATGTTGATTCTGGAATAAAATCTGTGGCAGACTGGGTTGACAAATTTTCTGGGAAATGTGTGGCTGTAATTGGGACTCTGTGATATTTTTCCCTTAAATTATACTCAAAGAGCTTTAAGTAGGAATTTGAACCACCCCAATTAGAGTTCTATAGAATTAGTTATGAATTTTCAAAGTTTGGTCAAATGCTGGCAGCTTTTAGCTACCATGCGAATTTAAGAAGGAAAGGGTCAAATGTAATTTCTTTGAACTCTAAGGGTTAAGTTGAAAAATTGGGTCTAGTGTAGCCATACTAGAGGTTTATTGATCATGGCTCTAATAATGTCATTATTTATCTAGGGCTATGAGGTAACAAAGAAGAAGCAATTTCAATAATTGGAAAAAGGTACAAGAAGCGAACTCAAGAAAAGAGGTAGTGAACTTACTTGCATATATGTGATGTTTATGTTGTGTATTGATTTTCTATATTGCTTTACTTGATTATGTTAAGCATGTATGAATGAATAAAGCTCTGTTTCTATTTTTGTTATGGCCATAAGTATGTTGAACGAAATATTGAGCATGTAGAATATCATTATGTGAACATAAGCCTATATAAGGCAAGCATATCATGCACTAGTATTCATCTTACATGTATTATCTGTAATGTTTGCTACTGAGATTCCCCCGATTCTCACCCTCCCCCACCAACTATTTAGGCAACTGAGCTCAGAAGAGGAGTGCAAGACACTATCCTAAGAAAGAGGTTGCAATGAAGAAGAGATGAAATATTCGCGCACTAGTCCATTGTGTAAATTAATATATTTACAATGGATTACAATATAACATGTATGACGAATGACTTAATTATCAAAACGCGATAATTGGATTAGAAGTGGGTAATCGCATGGTACAAGCCTATTAGTTAAGAAACTTTCTACACATAAAAATGACCAAAGAATGACTCTGATTAAGATAATAAAGATAATTAAGGAAAGATGAGTCACAATAAGTAGGGAGCCACAGTGAATAATTATCAAAAAATTTTAAGTTATTAAGAAAACCCCCTTCAAGTGCAGGTTCAAATCCTGTCTTTGGAGTTGGGATTTGAAATTATTTACCAAGAAATATCATTTAGTGGTTCAGATTCACTTCTAAAGACTCATCTGATTGATAATGTAACTAGGGTGTTTCACTTAGTGAAACCGCAACTGAGTGTTTCATGGCTCTATATGTGCATAGGTAACAAATATATGTTTCATAATATATATAATACTTTATATTTGCTTAATAGTCATCCGTTTTATTAGGG
Organism: Inga laurina; assembly: GCA_963855925.1. Lineage (NCBI taxonomy): Eukaryota > Viridiplantae > Streptophyta > Magnoliopsida > Fabales > Fabaceae > Inga > Inga laurina. The sequence goes on from OY979710.1 coordinate 29,482,210, forward strand.
ATCATTGGCAATTGATTCTTTTATGCAAGAAGATTTATATTGTCATCCTCTTGTGCTCCCTCCACTATAAACCAGAGAATGAATTGAAGAAGACCATGAACTAGTAAGTTTTCTTATATTACCTATTGTTGGCAATTCATGGAATTTGTACAAAATAAGTAACCATTGTGATTTTAATGATTAGGGCTATTAGGACATTCTGACACACTGCTTGTAGTAAGTATGTTCATTAGGGCAAATACTCTAAATGGATCATCCCAAAGGTTAATACATATTTGTTTGCTTTAACAATGTGTTTAATAAGCTATACTTAGCTTTATACATGCTTTAATGATGCCATGTTCTTTTTCAGAGCCGTAAGCAACCACTAGGATCCAACTTATATGGGTTGTATGTTTTAAGACACATTTATAATATTATCACCATAGGCATGACAAATTTACTCAAGAGGTAAATGTATATTTCAAAAAACTTGTATTACTTTTATTCTTTTTTAAGTTAGCAAGTTAATGTTTTGTCTGGCTTTGGTGTTACAGATGTTTAATCTTGCTTACCCCTTTCCTAAAGAACATATTGATATCATCCACAATTGTTGTGCTGATTTCATGTATGAGCTTTTACAACATAGTGAAATTTTGAATCCAATGTTGTACTAATACATGTTGATGATCATTTACATAGGACAACTTGTGGTTTTCATGTCTATTGGATTTATGTCTCTATGTAGGACAATTTCTGGGAGATGGGTGATACAGACATGGGATTTAAAAGATTGACCTATGTACTTTTCCTTCCCTATGAGTTTCTATAAAACTGAGGAATTTTCTGTACGTACTGAGAAATTTTTCTTCCCTTTGCTTTTTTTTGTAAAACTTATTGGTTACATGAATTGACATGTTTGTTGTTTTTGTGATTATGTGAAATCATGCATTTATACATGTGAACTTGTTTGAGACATGTCATAGGCCTATATGTTTTACAGTTAATGTATGATAGTTTTAAACAACACATTACATGATGAAGGTGTATGTTATGTTACAAGTTTCCAATGAGAAAGCTAAATAAAAAGGCAATGGTAAGTGGAAGGACAAATGAACAACTTATGGCAACATTTATTTTGTTATAAGTTGTTGATTGCATGGCAAATTCCATATATGAGTTGTATTAATTGAATATAGGTACTTGGCCTATATATTTGGATATATAAGTATTAGTGATAAGTAATTACAAGTATGGTAAACTTATCACTTAAATCGCAACTTTACACTTAATAAGTATGACCTTGGATGCAGCTTCTAGGATGTGTAAACATTACTCTCGGGTATACTAACATAATCAAAGACAAGCAAAAGAATGATACTTTTAAGACCATTTGTCTAGACGATAGGTCTTAAAACATTCTTTTTAGACCAGTTTTCTGGATAACCAATCTTAAAAGACACACTTTTAAGACCGGTTGTTCGGATAACTGGTCTCAAAAGTGTTTCTTTTAAGATAGGTTTCTTAACCGGTCTAAAAAGTATCAAACTTTTTAGATCGGCTGTATCAAGACCTCATCCAGGACCAGTTCAAAAAGTCATTTATGCACCAGTACGTGTAGAGACAAATGTAAGCTTTAATTTGAACTTTTTACTTTGAGGTTTTGATGAATTTTCATGAGTTTTGTAGGTACTAGCGTTTTAGGCCAACATGGGTTCTTGGAGGATTGATGATGCTTTATCATGTATATGTTGTTAGATAATGATTTATGAAGATATTAGGCTGGTTTAATGGTTAAAATATCATTTTGGTTTATTGATGTTAGAGCCCTATTATGGTCAAAACAAAAAAGTGAGGGAAGGAGTTTGATTTTGGTATTTTGGAGGCTTCTATTGTGCTCTACATGAAAAATTGTGTAGGAATAGGCTCTGATTATAAACTTCAATTGGTAGGAATGAAAAACCAAAATTTAGGTTTAAATTATTTGTTGTTAGTTGCTACCAGTCTGGAACTAGATTGCTTAGGAGATGGATTTGATTAGTCAAATGATATCTTATAACTGTGTTATTTTCTAAAATAATAATAGACATTATAAGTTTTAATTTGACATAATATGCTCAATTTAGATATGTATATTAGGAGATATTAATTGTTAAAGTTTGAGGTTTGAAATTGGAATTGGTTCTAGAATAGTGTGACAATGCATTGAATTCTACATTTTTGTAGTTTTAGGTGGTAGTGGTTAATATTTTTCCTGGATAGAGGACTTATAAAGCTTCGATTAGCACTTTGAACCACTCTATTTGGATTTTTTAAGATTAAGTTATGATTTACCAAAGTTAACTAACAAAAACTGGCATATTAGGCTTAACTTGCGAAATTGCAGAAGTTAGTCTAAGTTAAGATAATAGTGATTATAGAGAGTTATGGGATAACCTAGGGAACCATAGGATCACCTTAGATACTCAAGTCTTAGGAGTCAAGAGACACATAATCTGTCTTATAATAGACATTGTGTGGTACAATACAGGAGTCGTCTAAATAACCAACAACACTAAATTAAGGACAATATTAACTATGGGTCAGAAACAATATATAGTACATTAGACTGGTAACTCTGAACTGAGTAATAACCCCATCTTTGTCATCTCTACATTATAGGATTCAATAGCTATTCGGGATCTAAGACCAACCCAAGCTCATAGAAATCCTGGGATACCCCATAGCAAAGGCGACCAAGTAATAACTCTTTCTTTCTTATGTTATGAGATACATTGCATGTTTATGGTATCATCATGAGTTTTGGAAGCATTTACATTTTACGAGGTGGTCGTTCAAGGCCTATTGCTTAGGTGGACGCTTGGGACATGAAAATTATTATTATGCATGAGTGGAATCCTAGGACCTATTGTGCAGGTGAACACTCGGGGCCACGTGATTAATATACCTAACGCTGTGGAAATGTGATATGCTGTATGTTGTGTTTTGAATGATGATTGATATTTCCATGTTATATGATGACTGTGTGGCATGCTCTGTGTTCTTGTATATATGTGATTGAATGCCTGTTATTACTAAGATTCTTTTGAATCTCACTCTTTTCCTATAACCAATCTACAACACACGCTAGTGGCTCAAGGGGCAAGAAGGTAAACATGGACTACTAAAGGATGAAGGAGAGAGATTTTATTTCTTGTTGGTTGTCTGTTTTGGTTCTACATATTTATACAGTATATTTTGGTACTGTATATGATATATATAACTTGGTAGACCTAACAATAGTATAGTAGAAAAACTAGTAGTAACTTAGTTAAACAACACTTCCGAACGATAAGGGAATATTAAGTGAAATATGGAAACTAAAAGCCAATGAGACTTAGCAAAGCAATGAACCATTGTGAAAATGTTTTGAAAAGTTTTAATTTCTTCTGAAAAACCCACGCAAACCTGGGTTTACACCTGGTGTTTGAAGTTGGAACTGGCAAACATTTTTGAAAATTTGTCTATTCCAGACTACTCCTGGTTTAATAGTTCAATTCACTACGCTTTACACTCATTCGAGCTTATAAAGTACACGGTATTACATATGGTGCCTTACTGAAGTATGGGTCCTACACGGATACCCAAAGTTTATTGAGGCATATTGGTACAAAAACTCGGCAATTCCTGAAGACACAGGGTAGATGACACCAACTCATGGCCTCCAGAGACACATGGCATCTTCCGGGTAGCCTCCAAGACACTTGGCAAAATCAGGCTAAAGGGTGACAGATGCCACAAAACCAAGTAGCCTTGTATCAAAAAGTAGCTTTACTAAAGCAACTTTATTAAAGTAACTTTTAACTTTCTCTCTTGATTAACCAATCATACGATGAAATTTATAGTTATCTATCTTATATGATGAAAAGTTAATACAATCTATTGGTCTCTGGTCTGGGTAGATACCTGATTTCCCCAAATAATGCATCGAAAGCCGAATGAATTCATCATACTTCCTTTCCCCTGACCAATGAAGCCAACCAAGTATGACATAAGGGAAGGGGGATAGATTTTAAGAAGGTGCATTGGGCACCCTGTAATGTCAAAAAAAGATCATTCGGGTACCCTGGTATAACCCCCTTACTTCAAAGCCTTGAAAATAGTTCAAAAACGTATCGTAAAGTTAATCTGAAGTCAGAAAAATAATTTATGACTTATTTTAGGTCTCGACTTCAAGACAGGGTTCGGACCTATACTAAAGTTGGGTTTCAAAAACTTTTCAAAACTCGTTGGTTGAGGTTTCATTCTTTCTTTTCAAAACTGTTTAGCTTGTTCGGTTCTATTCCATTCAATAATATCAGAGTTCTTAACAAAATTTCCCAATGAACTCTTGGGTTACATTCATTAACTAATAAGGTATATAAGGCCTGATCTCTTATCTTTAGTTCCCTCACCGAGCTTACATACGAATATTCAAGTCTATACTCGGTGCAATTACCTTTACTACATTATACTTGTATTTACATCAAGTACATTATATACATTTTTCCAGAAGTTTGATAACCAACAAAATCCTAATCTTCTAGCAGCCTATACTAGCCACCCGTATTTACTTGCTTGTCCTTTAAGATGCTTGCCCTAGTTGTAGGTTAGTCATTGGAAGGAGTGAGATTCATATGAATATCAGTAGTAACAATTTACTTATATGATATACAATTTCACAGAGTATGTCAACAATCATCATATAGCAGCATTCATAGCAATAAATCATTCTTGATGTAACCCCTTTACTGAGAAGCCTTAAAAATAATTTGAAACGTGTCATAAAGTTAAACTAGAGATCCAAGAATAATACACAACCCATTTGAGGTCTTGACCTCGGCACAGGGTTTAATCCTATACTAAAGTGGGTTTTCAAAACTTTTTAAATCATGTTTCATGTGGTTTCATTTCCGCTTTTCAAATTTGTTTGCTTTGTTTGGTGCGGTTCCATCTATTAATATCAAAGTGCTTAACAGAGTTTCCCGACGATCATCCATTCTTAGTTCCCTCATGGGGTTACATACGATATTCAGGTCTATACTTGGTATGTCTACCTTTACTACATTATACCTACATTTACGTCTAGTACAACATATACAAATTCTTCAAAAGTATGATAACCAACAAACAAAACCCTAATCTACTATCGGTGTGCCTTATCTGCCCTTGTTTACCAGCTGGTCCTTTGATCCGCTTGCCCTTGCTATAGATTGGTCATTAGAAAGAGTGATATTCATATAAATCTCAATAGTAACATTTCACTTATATAACATACAATTTCACAAAGCATGTAAGCAATCATCATATAACAGCATTCACATTAGCATCACGTTCTTGACATTCATAACATTTGTAACAATTCTTGACATTCATAACAATTGATAATATGCACATACTTACAAAGTATTATACATGATATAAGAGAAAGAGTCACTACCGTATTCTTTCCGGTCTTGTTCTTGCATTGATCTCTTACACTCAGGGCAAATATCAAATCCTATAAATTAGCATTTACGGACAGTGAGTTATTACCTATTCCAATTCTTTGATAACTCATAATACTTGGATTGGTTATCATTAGGGACATTTAATCAAATCAAATAAGGAGTTAAAGGGGTCAATTAACCTAAAAGACTAATTTTCTAACCTTAGAGTTCATAGTTGTTACCATGTGCCATTACTATTGAATTTTCGCACAAGAGACCAAATCAGCCATAATTTTTCATCAACTTTGAAAAATTACATCTTTATGTAAAAAAATTGAATTACAGTGATTCTAAAGGCTATATGAACCTTATTTAGTCTATTTTCAAGGAAAATTATCACCTACTGCCACTTGGATGCACAACCTTCCCAGAATTGTCATGTATTGTACACTGCCATAATTCAACCCAATTTTCATGACCTAACTGTAAAAATTCATAACTCCCAAATTAAAGACTTATATGTCTACTTTTATTCTAGAAAGTTTCACTTTCATTGAACATCATTTGGTTATCCAAACACACCACAAAATCAGGGTACCTCATTGAAATCCTGTTTGGGAAAAAAATCCAGTTTTGCATTCTGAGTTTCAATGACCCGAAATTCACAACCTAGGGCTATTTCTACACCATTTTGTATATAGAACACAATGATAACATCAAAACGAACAAATTCTCACTCGTTCCCTATGTCCTATTTTGGCAAAAAAATCAAAATAAATTCCAATAATTATGAAACTTCCAATTTCAGCATCAAACTTGTGTCATATAGTTTCTAATCATCATAAAACACCAATAACATAACTAAAACACCATGAATTATCCAAACCCTTGTTTGGCCAAAATTAGGGACCATATATATTTGCCAAAATACTCATTCAACCAACACAACCAATAGCTCAAATTGAAGCCAATACTTACCTCTTGCTTCTCCTTAACTCCTTTCTTTGGTTTTTTAGCTTTTGTTCTTGGATGATGGCTCAAAACACCCCCTCTTCAAATTCTAAAACCATAGAAATAAAGCTCTCATCAAGAGAAACAATGTTTATGAAGAGTATTTGAGTCATAATGGTGATCTACTAGGTCAAAATCAAAGAAGAAGATCTCACCTTAACTTTGTTCTTTATTTTATCTTTCTTCTTCCTTGCTAGCCGACTTGAGAGAGAGCTTGGAGAGAGAGCATAGTGTGATGAAATGATTCAACTTTATCCCTTCACATCGCTTTAGCCAACTTGGAGAGAAGAGAGGGAGGGAATTGAAAGTTTGACTTCATTTAATTATAATTGCTTAATTCATATTGTGTCATGTGTTATCTTCTTATGGCTCCTCCAAAAGTATGTAACCATTTAATTACTCTAACCAATTCCATTAGCTATTTAGTCACACATCATACGGTTTTAGTTAATAGTAAATTTCTTCTTCCAGTACTAACTAATTGCTTGATAAATTTCTTCCTTCTCAATTTGCTTATGACTATGGTGATTTAAGTTAGATTGCCACTTGTTGCATTATCTAATTCCATGCACCCTTCCCTTCACTTTAATTCAATTTATGCTTTGTCACTATAATTGAGCTAAAATACTAGGTTTAAGCACTTTCTATTACTAATCCGGGTCATAATTCACACTTTATTCCCTAAAAGTATTCATCTAAAATTCATTATATTCTCATTTAGAGTCATGAGCCCTTATACACATTTTGTGGCATTACTATTCTCCCCCCGTTCAATAAATTTCGTGCTTGAAATTTATTACACCTCTTAAGACATAAACTCTAGATATCGTTTCCTCATGTCTGCTTCTGCTTCCTAAGTTGCTTCCCTCAGAGATAGACCTTTCCAGACCACCTTTATAAATGGTATACTTTGGTATCTGAGATGTCTTTCTTGTTGTTCAACAATTCGCTCCAGCTCCACCATATAAGTGAAATCATCTTGTATGTCAACATCTTCTTACTCGATAATATGTGTAGGGTCTGGTTGGTACTTCCTTAATTGCAAGACATGAAACACACTATGGAATATGCTTAAGTTTGAGTGTAGGGCTATTATGTATACTACTAGTCTGCTTCTTACAAGAATCTTAAATAGACCAATGTACTGTGGGCTCAGCTTCTTTCTCTTAATCGCTCTACCAATTCTCGTGACTAGAGACACCCTCAAGAATACGTGATCTTCGACTTCAAATTCTATAGGTCTTCTCCTTTTATCAGTGTAGCTTTTCTGTCGACCTTGTGCTGCTAGGAGCCTCTTTCTGATAATCTTGATATGCTCTATTGCCTGATTAACCAAATTTGGTCCATATAGCTTTCTTTCAAACAACGCTATCCAAGACAAAGGTGATTGGCACTTTCTCCCATATATCGCTTCATACAGAGCTACCTAAATGCTCGTATGATAGCTATTGTTGTACACAAAATTAGCAAGTGGAAGGAAGCGATCCCAATTCCCTATAAAGTCTTAAACACAAACTCTTAACATATCTTCTAGTGTTTGTTTGGTTCTTTCTGACTGTCCATCTATTATGGATAGTAGGTTGTACTAAATCTCAATTTTGTTTCCAGAGCTTTATGTAAAGCTTTCCAAAACCTTAAATTATAACAAAGATCTCTGTCAAAAATAATGCTCTTCGTGTACCATGGAGTCTAACTATCTCTCTAATGTATATATCTGCCAGTTTGTCAGGAGAGTAGCAGGCATTAATCAGTATGAAATGTGTCGAATTTGTGAGTCGATCAACAATCACTCAGATCGCATCACAGTTTCAAATCCTGGGTAATCCCACCACCAAATCTATGGTCACCCTTTCCCACTTCTACTTTGCAATGTCATGGCTTTAAAGTAATCATAGCGGCCATTGATATTCAATCTTTACCTTCTGACAGGTAAGACATCATGCCATGTATTTCATCACATCACTCTTCAATCGTAGCCACCAGTACTTACACTTCAAACTATGGTACATCTTGGTCATCTAGGATTTTCTACCTCAGGCGAGCCTTTAGTAGAACATAGATTCTCTTCTTGTATTGAACTAGTCCACTAGGCGATAGATCATAGTCTCGAGTCCTTCCCTATTCAATGATGGTTCGGATAGACTACACTTGTTTATCTTGCCTTTGAGGCCCTTCAATCTCAACCCTCATATCACTTTCCCCTTGGATAACACCATAGTTGGTACACAAAATTTGGTTTGACAAATTTAAATCTCAAAAATCTTATATTAATTTCCCTTCTTGTATCATCATTGCTGCCACTAGCACCACCTTTTGACTGAGCACATCTGCAACAATATTAGCTTTTCCTGAATAATACTTGATCTCCAAGGTATAATCTTTTAGCAACTCCATCTACCTACACTGTCTTATATTCAATTCTTTCTGATCATACAAGTACTTGAGACTCTTGTGGTTGTAGTACAATTCCACTGTCACACCATATAGGTAGTGTTGCCATATCTTTAATGTAAACACAATTGCTGCAAGCTCCAGATCATGAGTGGTATAGTTCATCTCATGAAACTTCAGTTGTTGGGAGGTGTAAGCCACCACTCTACCCTACTGCATAAGGACACATCCCAATCTCTACTTATTAGTATTACTGTAAACAACATACATCAAATTGGGATCGAGTATAATCAACAATGGTGCCATCGTCAACCTCTCCTTCAGCTTAGTGAGACTTTTCTCATATCGGTCATCCCACTTAAAAGGTTAATCCTTTAATGTGAGCTTGGTCATTAGCAACACGATATGGGAGAAATTCTGAATGAACCTCCAGTAGTAACCAGTAAGACCCAGAAAATTACGTATCCCAGCAATAGTTTCTAGACTCTTCCAGTCAAGTACTGTTTCCACTTTACTGGGATCCACTAAAACCCCTTCTTGCAAGATGACATGGCCTAGAAACTTCACTTCTGAAAGCTATAACTCATACTTTCTTAGTTTGGCATAGAGTTACTTCTCACATAAGATTCCTAGCACGATTCTCAAATTATGCTCGTGCTCTTTGTTACTCTTGGAGTATATCAAAATGGCGTCAATAAAAATCACTACAAGTTGATATAGATACTAATGAAAAATATGATTCATATAGTCTATGAATACGACAAGTGCATTAGTTAGTCTGAAGGGCATTACTATGAATTCATAGTTCCCATATTTATTCCTGAAAGCAGCCTTCGATATGTCTTCTGCTTTCACTCGCAGCTGATGATAACCTAACCTTATATCTATCTTCAAAAATATACAAGAACAAGACAGTTGATCTAAAAGGTCGTTAATTCTCGAAAGTAGACATTTGTTCTTGATGGTTACCTTGTTCAGCTTTCTGTAATCTATACATAGCCTTAGGCTTCCATCTTTCTTCTTAACAAACAATACCGGAGCTCCCCACGGAGAAATACTGGGTCAAACGAACCCTTTCTCAAGAGACTCTTCAATTTGCTTTTTTAACTCCACCATCTTTTTTGGAGCCATTCTATATAGGGCTTTTGATATAGATCCAACACCAAGCGTAATCTCGATGGTAAATTCTACTTCCCTTGCTGAAGGTAATCTAATGAGATCATCTAGAAGTAACTCAGGAATTCCCTTACAATGGGTATATTCTCCAAAGCTACTTTTGTCTCTACCTGAACAGAAAAAAATAGTAGATACCCCTTGCACCCTTTCTTTAAGCATTTTTTAGCTTCAGCCATTGAGAGGAAACTCAGGCTAGCATTTATGTTATCATCTTTCCGCGGAATAGAATAGACTATCCTTTTGTTTATGTAATCCAGTAATACATTATTTGCTGTCAATAATCAAAACCCAATATAACTTCTAGCTGATGGAGTGGCAAACAATCAAATCAACCATAGACTCATTCCCCTTAACATTGATCACACAATTAAAACAAGCATCAGCAGTCACAGTTTTGACACCCAGCAGCGTTGACACAACCAATTCAAATAGCAGTTTATGAACATGTAATCCCAGGCACTTCACACAGTCCTAAGCAATAAAGAAATTACTAGCACCTGAATCAAATAAAACTTGTAGCAAACTACCATTGAGAAGGATTTTACCTTGAATCAGGTTGGGGGACTTCTTTGCCTCTTCGTGCATCATAGTAAACACCCTACCCTGATTCCTAGGTCTTGGATCAACTAGCCGCTGCTTGCAGTCACTGGAGATATGTCCCGTTTACTGGCAGTTATAGCAAATTATTTGTTACACATATGTCCTACCCATATATATGTTGCCATATTAAGGGTATAGTCGTGGCACTGGGGTCTTCGATTATCGCGATCCTCAGGCCGAAATGGTTTCTTACTGTCACCCTTAGATGAGGAACCTTGACCTTTTCATTTCTGCAAAGAGTTTCCCTTACCAGGTTCACTGTGGCTACTGGTATTGTTAACCGAATACAAATTCTTCAGGTCATTCTCTATAATTCTACATTCTTCCAAGGCTCTATTGAATTATGTAAATTATTAGGAGACTAACCTTTTTCTTCATTGTATGCCGTAATCCTTAAATCAACATGTCAGAGCTCCATTCCTCATCATCCATGCGTCATAGGTAAGAGGAGTAATAGGCTAGTTAGATAAATTGAGACAGGTAGTCATTAAAAGCCTCCTCATCGTCCTATTGTATAGGCAAGAATTCTGATTCTTTTCCGAGCCTAAACGACTTGGGAAAATACTTGTCATTAAATTTTTCCTGAAACAACTCCCAAGTCACAAGCATATTATAGGTCCACAATGGCAAAATAATGTTCCGCCACCACCTGTTAGCATCTCCCTATATCTTATAAATAGCCATTCGCACCCTCACCTCAGTCAGGTATTCTAACATTTTGAATATCATCTTTAGTCAAACCAGTCAGTCTTCTACTACTGGGGGTCAAATCTTCCCCTAAACACTAGAGGCAGATGATTACAAAACAAGGAGACCTAGAACTATAGATGTCTTTCATTTCAAGCTAGCACCCCATGCGATTCCTAATTTAGTTCAGTATGTTGTGACTCCTCGGCTTGAGTCACCCCTTCTACTGTTTCCTTATTATTCATCTTATCACGTACCGATTGTTCTTTATCCTCATTCTATTTTGCTTTCATTTCTTAAAACTCTTTCGTTAGTTTAAAGATCATGGATCACTACTCAGTCAGCATGCCAAACGTCTGTTGTATGGGATCAGGTAGGTTGTGATTTATCTCTTCCACCTTTGGATCTGCACGTCTAACTTTCGGTCAAACCATTATTTCTTTTCACTATTACAAAGAAACCATAACATCAATATCATACTAAATATATTCCTTAAAACTTTTACATTAACAAACAACAGGAACATATATATATATATATATATATATATTACTGCAACCAATCATATTTGCAATTGGAGGATCGACATTTATACTAAAAGAGCCTATACCAATTTATCTTCTACCACCATCCATAATTCCTAACACAAAGTCACAAGTCAAGGTTTAGCACCTATCCATTAAAACCAAGAACTCTAGCAACATCCTAACATCACCAAGAATTATGCTCTGATATCAAAAATGTAACCCCCCTTACTAAGAATCCTTTAAAACAGTTCAAAAACGTGTCACAAAGTTAAACTACAGATTCGAGAATAATTCACAACCCATTCGAGGTCCCAACCTCAAAACAGGGTTCAGTCCTATACTAAAGTAGGTTTCGAAACTTTTCAAACATGTTTCATGTGGTCTCATTTCAGCTTTTCAAATTTGTTTGGCTTGTTTGGTGTAGTTCCATTCATTAATATCAGAGTACTTAATAGAGTTTCCCGATGAACTCTTGAGTTACATTCATTAACTAATAGGGTCAATGGGGCCTGATCACGCATTCTTAGTTCCCTCACGGGTTTACATACAATATTCATGTCTATACTTGGTATGTCCACCTTTACTACATTGTACCAACATTTAGGTCAATTACAACATATACAAATTCTTTAAAATCGGTGTGCCCTAGCTAGGGTTGTTCGGGATCAGGATTGGATCAAGAAATGCCATTCCTGATCTCGATCCTGAGACGGGTTTGGGATTGATTTTCATTCCTGATCATGATCCTGATCCTAAAAATTTCCCATCCTGACATGACGGGAAATGTTTAGGATCGAGATCAGGAATTTCCTGATCTCGGATTTCTTTTTGTTAAAAAAATCCCTATATTAATTTTTTGTTGTGCTTTCTTTAGTTTAGTACAAATATATAATTTGTCTAATATCACATTCTACCAAATTAGTCCAATACAACTATATCATTAGTCCAATACATACTTAAAGTTATCGATTTAGCTATAAAAAGCACAAAGACAAGAACAAAAAATTAGAATTATTTAATAAATAATAAATAAAATTAACTAAATTAACTAAAAGAATAGATTTTACCTTGAGGGTGTTAGAGATTTTCACGCTTTATTTTGTATTTGGTCTTACTTCCTTAAATATTTTATAAAATTGTACATAATATATATATATATTTGGGATCGGGAAAAAGTAAGGATCAGGAAGTCCCATTCCCGATCCCGATCCTAAAAAAAATTTCCCGATCCTGAATTTTTCCGGTACCAAAATTTTTTTCCCATCTCGATTTGCTCGGGTTCGAGACAGGAACACCGGGACTGGAAAAAGTTGCACACCCCTAGCCCTAGCCGCCCTTGTTTACGTGCTTGTCCTTTAATCCACTTGCCCTGGCTATAGATTGCTCATTGGAAAGAGTGAGATTCATATGAATCTCAGTGTAACATTTCCCTTATATGACATACAATTTCACAAAGCATGTAAGCAATTATCACATAACAGCATTCACATTAGCAGCGTATTCTTGACATTCATAACATTTGTAACAATTCTTGTCATTCATAACAATTGATGATATACACATACATTCAAAGCATTATACATGATATAAGAGAAAGAGTCACTACCTTGTTCTTTCCGTCTTGTTCTTGCATTGATCTCTTGTGCTCAGGGCAGATATCAAATCCTATAAATTAGAAATTAAGAATGGCTAGTTATTACCAATTCTAATTCTTGGATAACTCATAATACTTGGGTTGGTTATCATTAAGGAAATTTAATCAAATCAACTAAGGAGTTAAAGGGTTCAATTAAACTAAAGACTAATGTTCTAACCTTAGAGTTCATAGTTATTACCATGTGCCATTACCTTTGAATTTTTGCACAAGTGACCAAATCAGCCTTAATTTTTCATCAACTTTGAAAAATTATATCTTTATGTAAAAAAATTGAATTGCAGTGATTCCAAAGGCTATATGACCCTTATTTAGTATATTTCCAAGAAAGATGATCACCCATTACCAGTTGGATGCACAGCATTCCCCGAATTGTCATTTATTGTACACTGCCAAAAATCAACCCAGTTTTCATGACCTAACTTCAAAAATTCATAACTCCCAAATTAAAGCCTGATATGCCTACTTTTATTCTAGAAAGTTTCACTTTCAATGAACATCATTTGTTTATCCAAAATAAACCAAATAATCAGGGTACCTTGCTGGAATCCTGTACAGGTAGAAAATCCAGTTTTGCATTTTGAGTTTCAATTACCCAAAATTCACAACCCGGGGCTATTTCCACACCATTTTTTGTGTAGAACACAATGGTTACATCAAAATGAAAAAATTCTCACTCAATCCCCACATCCTATTTTAGCAGAAAAATCAAAATAAATTCCAACAATCACCAAACTTCCAATTTCAGCATCAAACTTGTGTCATATAGTTTCTAATCATCATAAAACACCAATAACATAACCAAAACACAATGAATTATCCAAACTCTTGTTTGGCTAAAATCAAGGTGGATATATATTTGCCAAAATATCATGCAACCAACATAAACAATAGCTCAAATTGAAGTCAATACTCACCTCTTGCTTCTCATTAGCTCCTTTCTTTGGTTTTTCATCTTTTGTTCTTGGATGATGGCTAAAAACACCCCTTCTTCAAATTCTAAAACTATAGATATAAAGCTCTTACAAGAGGAACAATGTTTATGAAGAGTATTTGAGTCATAGTGGTGATCTACTAGGTCAAAATCAAAGAAGAAGATCTCACCTTAGCTTTGTTCTTTCTTTTCTCTTTCTTCTTCCTTGCTAGCCGACTTGAGAAAGAGCTTGGAGAGAGAGCATGGTGTGATGAAATTATTCAACTTCATCCCTTCACATCGCTTTAGCCAACTTGGAGAGCAGAGAGGGAGGGAATTGAAAGTTTGACTTCATTTAATTATAATTGCTTAATTCATATTGTGCCATGTGTCATCTCCTTATGGCTCCTCCAAAAGTATGTAATCTTTTAGTTACTCTAACCAATTCCATTAGCTATTTAGTCACATATCATACTCTTTTTGTTAATAGTAAATTTCTTCTTCCAGTACTAACTATGGTAATTTTAGTTAGATTGCCACTTATTGCATTATCTAATTCTATTTCCTCTTGACATGCATCTTTCCCTTCACTTTTAATTCAATTTAGGCTTTGTCAGCATAATTGAGCTAAAATACTAGGTTTATGCACTTTCTATTGCTAATTCGTATCATAATTCACACTTTATTCCCGTAAAGTATCCATCTAACATTCATTATATTCTCATTTAGAGTCATGAGCCCTTATACACATTTTGGGGTATTACACTTGACATTCTTGTCAATCATAACATTCATGACAATTCTTGACATGCTTGACATTTGTAAAATTTGTAACAATTCGTGACATTCTTGACATTGGTAATAGGTGATGATGTGAACATACATACAAAGAATTATACATGATATAAGAGAAAGAGTCACTACCTTGGTCTTTCTGATCTTGTTCTAGCACTGATTTCTTGTGCTCAGGGTAGATATCAAATCTTATAAATTGAATTAAGGATGATGAGTTATTACTTATTCTATACTTTAATAACTCCAAAATACTTGGAGTTGGTTATCATTTGAGTCCTTTAAGTGGATGTGGGAAGCTCAAAAAAAGCCTAAAAGGGCTAGGGAGAGTTAGACCAAAAACCACCTTTCAAAAATTTAAAGTGCTTAAATTGGGAGTTGGCCGTGGCCAAGGAATTATTTGGTTGCAACCAAAAATAGGTCAAAAGCTTTTTGGCCGCGGGCAAGAAAATTCTGGCTGTGGCTAAAAGAAGGTCAGACCCTTTTTTGTTGCAACTAAGAACTTATGATCTTTTTTTTACCTGGAAAGTATTGCATTTTATATATAACAAAAAACAAAATGTAGAAATAAGACAGTCTAGCATATTACAAAGTCAAATGGAAATAGAAAAGCGAAAACTAAGACAAAAGCCTCATGGGCTAAACAGAATTCAGGTCCCATCTCTTAGCCAATCCCTTCCTTGTCGTGGTCGATAATGTCTCTTTCATTTCTTCGTGGAGAGACTCCTTCATCAGTATTATCATGCGATAGGAAAAGTGACAAAGAGGGTGATGGTGATGCCACCCACCCTGAAGGGCACACCTTCTTTCTAATGCATCCTGCTAAATGGTCAGCAGCTGAGTTTCCTTCCAAAAGAGTGAAGGAAAAAAGGAGAGACAAACGTGACTTTGCTAATTCAATAGTTTCTTCCATAAAGTGTAGGCTATCCCATTCACCTGTTGAGAGATTTCCAGAGGATAAACATCAGAATAAATTTTGGTTATCAGTCTCAATATAGACTTTGGTAATATTCAACTCAATACACATGTGGATAGCTTTCCTAACAGCAAGTGTTTCAGTTAAAAAAGCAGAACGAGCTAGAACCTGTTCACCAAAGCCCCACTAGAAGTTCCCAAGATAATCTCGACAGATTAATCCAATAGTTACAGAGTCATCCTTAGCCTGGAAAGAGCTATCGCAATTAATCTTTACCCAAGAGTTAGGTGGAATTTACCACCCATTTGAAGCTGTGTCATTGTCCCCTAACGTCACATAAGAAGGATCAGGCTTGCCGATTGGAATTTGCTGACCTGTCACCTTACAACTTCTAGAACAGCAATTGGGTTTGGTTCTTTGCAATGAAAAACTGTTGTGTTCCTTTCCTTCCATATATTCCATAACAGACTAGCAATCAGTGTATAATCGAATGCTTGCAAGTCTTCCATTTTACATATGAGATTTATGATCCATTTGATGAAGGAAATAGCCACCGAGTTGTCAATTCTTATAGTCAATACACTCCTAAACCAGACACTGCGTACCCACAGACAAGTAAAGAACAAGTGTTTGATCGTCTCTGGTTTACTTAGGCATATTGGGCAAAGGGGGTTGACTGACCTATGTCAAAAGAATAGGGTGCTTTTTGTTGCAATAGCATTTGAACAGCATCGCCATAAGAAGTGGATGATTCTGGGAAGGGCCTGAATCTTCCATAGCTTTGTCCAGAAATCCCTTGGGATTGTTACTTATGCACTCGGCTGGTTCTCCACACATCTTCATTTCAGCAACTGACTCTTATATCCAAGCTTGACCGTATACACTTCATTCTTAGCAAAGGTCCACACCAGTTTGTCCTGTTGAGAGAGGTAATCAATTCTAATATCATAAATTTGATCTAATATCACAGAGGGTACCACATCAACAAGGAGAGATAAATTCCACTGCCCTTCTATGATCAGAGCGTTAACATGAAGGTCAGGTACGGTGTTGAGGTTGAGGTGAGCTTCCAAAGTACTACCCGATAGCCCCGGTATCCAGCGATCCTTCCATACATTAATTGATTTTCCATTGCCAATGAGCCAAAGACTTTGTTGTTATAACTCATCTCGGCCCGAAAGAATGCTCGTCCAAATCCAAGATGCCCTATGGCCTTTTTCCGCTGTCAAGAATGTGCTGCTGGGAAAATAGATGCCTTTCAATACTTTAAACCACAAGGTGTTCTCTTCTTAGGTTAATCTCCAGGTTGTCTTGGCTAGTAAAGCCTCATTGATAGTGATAAAATCCCTGAATCCCATTCCCCCTTTCAGATTTTGGGTTCTTCATATGATTCCAAGATCTCCAATGAATGTTTCCACTACCCCCAGTCTCTCCCCACCAATAATTAGATATTTGTCTATCCAAGTCTTTACAGGTGTTAATGGGAAACATGAAGCATGACATTGGGTAAATTGGGATTGCATTCACAACGCCCTTAATCATTACTTCTCAGCCAGCATAGGACAATAGATTTTTTTTCTAGCCCTGAATCTTTTTTGCTACTTTTTCTCTCACATAGGCAAGTGCCTACTACTTAGTTTTGTTAGGATCGGTAAGCACAGTGGAAGAATTTTAAAAATTTTCACCGATCATAATCGAAGATCTATCAACGGCGTTTAAACCAAGTTGGAAGGATTCATACCTTTTTGATGATTCAGAGTTTTCACGATCTCTAGGAGCCAACACGTCAGGTCTGCTCCCTCTACTGGTATCCACACGAATGCTGTCCAACTGAGACTGCGTGCTAGCGCCTCTAATGTCTCCTAGGGTTTCCCTTTACGGCTCTCAATTCTCATGTGCGTATAAATATATCTGCTCTATCAAGTTTATAACCTATGAGGGCTATTTTCAAATTTCAAAATTAATCATCATTAATTTTGAAATTAATTAACAATTAATTATCTTGATGAGCTAATTAAATAAATTCAGTTTGAATTAAATATGTCCAACAGTTTTAATTTAACCTATTTATTTAATCCAAATAAAGAGTCATTAGATTTAATTTATCTTCATAAATTAAATCTGAGATACTATATCTCTATCATGTTAGTTATTAAATTTAATATATCTTAATAAATTAAATTTAAAACTAGCACAATATAATAATATCATATAATATGTATATACATATATATATATATATAAGATATATATATTTCGAAAATATATATATCTATATAATATTATTAAATATAATAATATCATACAATATATATATAGACATATATATATATATAAGATATATATTTCGAAAATATATATATCTATATAATATTATTAATGAATTTTATATTATATATATATAAATATAAAATTCATCCACCCTAAATTAAACATTATCTCATGTTGGGTCATTCTTGTGTGCAACCCTGTAGGCCTAATGAAGTTGGCAGTAGGCCAATAACTATACTAACCCAAAAGTCGAAAGCGGCCTCTAGCAAGACATTACGACTACCCGATTCATATGAGGATCATTATCACGATGCAACCTGTCATAGAACCATGTCACATCCCTTTTGTCACACGATATATCGATCAAGGATAAGGCATGGATAATGTCATCCTATTGTTCCTGACCATTACTTTCTCGATTCCTGAGTAGCCTGATAACAGAGACAGAAACTTCTTTCATCATAGTATGGCCATACATTTCTCAGACTCACTCATCAAGGGGCCCAGTAATATCTCTCTACTAATATGAGGGACAAATTCCATCTTGATCATTCATATTCCTCTGCATGAAAAACCACCAAGCCCGATCGTAGCCTTTATCATCACCCGGTCAAAAGTGACTTTTGACTAGTTCAAAGCTTAGCAACTCTTATGTAGGAATCCATGATGACCTCAGGTCTAAGGGTATTGTGACGTGGTTATACATGAGAAAAGCTTATGACTTGATCCATGTAGCTTTCTCATAGTGGGTCGGTCCAGCACCTTGTACTCTTACAAGTGCCTAAGACTTTGATTCGTATCTCCACATCTTATCAAAGTCATACAGGTCTTGTTTCATCTCTGCTCCCACATAGATGACCGACCAGGGATATTTTAGGACAATCTTTATGAATTATCCAAGGATACAATTATCACAGTAACATACAGATAATATGATAACAAAATGGAGAAATTTCATTAAAATAATAATGTTCAAAGTACAATGATTGGCCCTTAGGGCACAATTTCCATCAAGTTTTCCCCCATACACTAGGAATTCCCAGATACTTTCCTTGGTCCTCTGAAATAGGAATGTTGAGAATTTGGCTCACTTGTTCCTTAACTGCATTTGGAGCATTTTGGGAGAAGACTAGCCTTGATTTAGACATATTTTCCTGCTGTCCAGAAGCTACACAATATCTATTCAGCAAATAAGCTAGCCTTTCATAGTTAGTCAATCCTGCATTCATAAAAAATAAAGCGTCATCTGTAAAAAAAGTGTGGGACATAATTGGGCCTTGATTCGAGAGTTTGATACCTTTCAAGCGTTTGCAATCGATTTCCTTGGTGAGCATGGATGATAGTACTTCTGCCACTATAATGAACAAGTATGGAGACAATGGATCACCTTGTCTCAAGCCCCATCTTGGATTAAGAGAGCTAACTGTACGACCAGATAAGCAGATATTTAAGTGGACTGATGACACGCAAGCCATAACTAAATTAACCCATCACTCACAGAATCCTAATTGTAACATTACAGCTCGAAGAAAGTCCCATTCAATGCGATCGTATGCCTTACTCATGTCCATCTTTAGTGCAAATTCAACCTTATTCCCTGTCTTTTTCCTCCAAAGGTAATGAAAAACTTCAAGGACAAAAGCACCTTGTGTATTCGAAATGCACTTACTCAGCAACGTTTTAAGTCTGTTTGCAAGCAGCTTGGAAATGATTTTGTATAGAAGTTGCATAGTCCTATAGGCCATAATTGTGTTACTGATTCAACTTTCTCAACTTTTGGGATCAATACCAAGTTTGTGTCATTAATTTTGCTGAGATCACCCGCTCCATTAAAAAAATCCTGCACCATCCCAATCATGCTATTTCCCACCTCCGCCTAAGAGTGTTGATAAAATTTACCATGGAAGCCATCGGGACCAGGTACTTTAGTTCCCCCTAGCTGGTATGTCGCCAGTCGAACTTTTTCATCAGTTATTGGAGCTAGTAACATAGTGTTATCCATCTCAGTTAGTTTACTGTCAACATAACTCAAAACATCTGAAAAGTCTCGGGGGTTAGAGGCTGTGAATAAGGACATGAAGTAATCAGTAATACAATCTGCTATACCTGCTTCATCTTCTACCCACACTCCATCATCCTTCCTTAGTCTTAGGATAGTGTTTTTTTGGCGTCATTGAACAGTAGAGATGTGGAAAAACCTAGAATTTCAATCCCTTGTTCTCAGCCATGCTATTCGATTTAGTAGATGTCTCAAATCTATTCTTTAATGTTCTTTATATCTTTCAGTTATTAAAGAAAATAAAATAGTTAATTTTGAACGAAGTGACTATGCTTACGGTGAAATCGCCTATGAGGCAGTAAGTTTGTCATATGATCTTGTAAAACTGAATGATGATAACAATTTATGAAATTTTATAGGGTGAAAGTCGACATCTTAAGCTTTAATTTGATAGGTCATATGACTCAACTAGAGTTATATACAAAAAGATATGAATTTTTGAAATCAGCAAAGAAAAATTGTGAAGTTTTTGGAACAGCATGAAAAGATTGAAATTTTGGGACTTTTGTGATTCCATCTAGCGAAATTCTATATTTTTCCTTGACACTAGACTCTATAAGGGTTCTATAGGCTTGGGAATCACTCTAATTTGATTTTTCTAGAATTAGTTATGATTTTTCAAAGTTTGGGCAGAAATCTTCCAAAACTTTGTAAAAATCCGAAATTGGAAAAAATAATTAATTAAAAAAGGATATGATATAAAGTGATCATCTCCTTCATGATCCCCAAAACGGATGCCATTTCAGATGTGAAGAGAGAGGAAAAGAAAAATTGTAGAGAGAGAAAAGGAGGAGGAAAAACTTACAACAGTAAGTGATTTCTTCGGTAAATCGGTTCCTAATGCGTATAACTCTGTTCCTAAGCTTCCTTTTCATATAATTTAAGGTTTGGAGACTCAAATGTGGATGTTGAGAACCTAGGGTTCAGCCATATCAAGGGAGAGCCAGTGGGAGCTTGAGGTAACTTCCAAACCTTTGTATATTGGCTATTTTGGCTTCTGTAAACAATTTAATCAGTGAAATTTCACCAGATTGTCCTTTGTTTCAATTTATGGAAATGGGTTGGCATAGGTGTTATGCTGCCCAAATTGATACTAAATGGTAGTTGTAATCTGATAGAATAGTCAATAAAGTGGTTAGGAGTAGAAAAGAACACGTTTAAGGAACCGAAATCGCAAAACCCCAATTTTCCCCAGAAAACCCATATATTTTGGTTAGGGATGTAAATGGGCCTTAGAGTTGGATTTTCAATGATTTGATGGTTCCATTGAGTTCAGGAGGGAAAATTAGGTGTGGTTACAGTTGGGCACTTTTTCAGAAAAGGTTAAAAAAGCATAATTACGAAAACGCCCCTAAAACCCCTAAAGCTGGGCTATCAAGGGTATTTTTGTAATTTGAAAATTAATTTGGTAATTCTGAATCCATAAATGGATTCTTTAGGCAAAAATATGTCAGGATAGCCCAAGTTAGAATTTCAAGAAAAGTACTATCAGACTGGGTATGGCAGGGTGGGGTAGAGTCCTCGGGGGTATTTTAGTAATTTTTCAAGATAGGCTCATAGAACCCCCAGAAATACTTTAGAAGTGTCTAAATAGTACATTTGACATTGTAGGATCGAATATGGAGTCTCGAGCTATTTGCACATAGATCGAGCGCACATTTCGAAGCGGAAAAGGGTTAAAGTAGGGGACTTACCTTATTTGCATGTATTTGATATCTCTGCTTGTGTAGTGATGTATGTGATTGCTTTACTTGATTGTGTAGACCATACATGAGTAAATGAAGCTCTGTTTCTGTTTTGTTATGGCCATAGTTTTGTTATATGAAATATTAAGCATGCAGAAATGTCATTATGGGTCATACATCTAGTTAAAGCTAACATGTCATACACATAGCATCTATCATGCATGCATTATAGTATCTATTTTCTATTGAGATTCTCTTGAATCCCACCCTCCCCTACCAACAATTTAGATAGGGCAAGTGGCTCTTGGAGGAAGCTGCTAGGACTCCTTTGAGATGAGAGTTGGTAGTTGGTTATCAATATGAGTTGGGATGACTGTATATGATTCAGTTGAATGAATTTTTTGAGATGAGATTTTGTAATCCCCTAAATTAGATTTTGTATACCCTTTTAATAAAGGTATGAACCTGGGGTTTTCCGGTAATTATGTTGTGCACTCTGATATATAATGAATGTGATTTATCTGTGAAGTAATTGTATTCGAAGTGTGAATCTGAGACCAGGGGAATAGGATTTTGAAAGGTATTTGTGAAAACCCTATCAAGAAGATGGGATTTTAAATGAGTTTTGAATACCATTGGTCTCTAATTCATTTTAATCGCGTATTTTGGATATAATTACGGAGGGGGGTTACAACTACCATATACAACCACAAAAATACAGAATTCAACGAATTTCCATACTTTTCCAAAATAAATTCTAGCTTAAACCTCAAACTTTAGAAATGCATAACTTCTAGCACACACATCCAAATGACACCTATTTTATATCAGTTTAAAGCTTGAAGTGTCTACAATGATATTGAAAAGTTTCACAATTTTTGGATATCATTTACTTATTTAAAAATGTCATGTAAACTGACTGCCTTGCATAAAACCTTCATTAACTGTACTTTCAGTTTTGTAAAATGTGTTTCCAATGGTCCAGAATTTACAACCAAGGATACTCCACACATAGTTTTTCATGTAAAACACAGTGAAAACCTCAAAACAACTAAATTCCCACTTCTTTAAAATGTCCTATTTTGGGCATAAATTGAACACAAAATCCCAAAATTTCTAAAACTTCCCATTCAAGTGTCAAACTAGTTTCATATGTTCAAGATACCCCACAAGAAACCATTAATACCAACAAAACACTATGAACTCTCAAAACCCTAATATACTCAAAATTAGGTCAAAATTACATAAGCCAAAGTTCACAACCAATCATCACAATATACACATCAAAGGATTGCTCTTGCTCACCTCTAGCACTTCTTCTAGGTTACTCTTTGATTTTCAGCCTTTAGCTCTTCTTGAAACACATAAACCTCCTCCACTCAAGAAACTTGAACCATAGAAATGAAGCTCTAATCAAGAGAAACAAGATTAGGGAAGAGGTTTTTAGCATTAGAGGTGATCTACAAGGTCAAACCCAAGGAAAAGAGCTCACCTTCAACCTTAGCTTCCTTCTCTTTCCTCCTCCTTGCTAGCTGACTTTGAGAGAGCTTGGGGGAGAGAGTGAAGTGAAATAAATGCCATAACTTCAGCTCTTTCTATTCTTTTAGCCGACTTTAAGAGGGGAGAGGGAGAGTTTGAATTGTTGACTTAATCCCATGGTGCCAAGTGTCTTCATCTTGTGACTTCTCCAAAAGTATGTAACCATGTAGTTACTTAAACTAATTGAATCAGCCATTTAGTCTCTCTACTTTAGCCACATTTATCCGAATTAAAGGAAAAATAGATGGCCGCTTGCTTTATTGGTCAAATGACCATTTTGTCCTTACATTTATTTCCATTTTCACACTTGCTGGATTAGTCTCATTCTCATACAGGTTTTAGAGTCAATTGCATTAGTGTATTTAGTTAGTTTAATTGCATTTAGGTAGTAGTGTCTTGCATTTTAGTTTAGGTTCATTCCATTGCATTTTTTGTCACCTAAATTCAACCTAAAAAACTGATAAATTACATTAGTAGGTTGTCCTATTTATTAATTGATTGCTTTAGTGACAAAAGCACACATCATTAAGTATCTGTAAAAAAATTGAATTTTAAACTAACCAATACACCTGCTATTTTCATGAATTGTATGAACTGAATTGTGAATAGAATTTTTCAAGAAATAAATTTTTTAACAGAATTTTTTACCAATTTGTAGTGGTCATTTTTGAACTTTGTTGTCTCAAAAGAAGGGATCCTCAAAGGAAGCCAGAATAGTAGGAGCAGTACATAACTGAAAGAGGCCAGAAACTGTTGTAAAAATACTCAATTTGCTTGGTCTTACTAGATAAATTCAGAATTTTTCTTGAATCGCTTTACCACTCACTTGAAAGAAAGAATTGCAAAAAGAATTTCTTAAGTGGGATGATGCCTACGAGGGGATTTCAAATGGCTGGAGTAAAGGTTGAAACTCACACCAATATTGAATAATCCTAATCCTAAAATGCAACTTGTGTATGGTTTGGAAAGAATGAATAAGGCAACCTGTGTGGTCTGTAAAGAACTGCGACCTATATGATTTGCACTAAAGTGACTAATATGGTCTACTGTAGAATGAGAAAGAAAGAAAGGATTGGAATATGTCCTAGTGAAGCAGGCCGGAATGGTGGTGTGTGCCTCTCAACAGTTGAAACCTCACTAGATGAATTACTTTACTTGTGAATTGAGTTGGCAGCAATTATTTGCTTTGAACATGTAGCAGTACTATTTTGTATAGTGAGGTTGTGAAAATGTAGTACAACCACAAAAATTTTAAATATTTGAAACTTAGAAAAGTATAATATGAGATAGCATAGATGAACAAAAAAGCAAAGACGCAACTATTCGCTGATGCTTTGAATTGAGAAGCGGTACAGTTGATGGTCATAATGATATGGGAACAAAAATTGATAGAAAGGCTTAGAAATCTAAACTTGTAAAGTTACATAATACTTGCTAGCTACAGTGTTAGATAGGAGAAAAGAAGTCTGACAACTTGAATTGAAGAAGTTCAGACACAAGATAGATAGGAAAGGTCTATTAGAATAGAATAGAAATAGAAATTGAATTGAATGAGGAAACCTCAAGAATTTGAGGTATTGGGAATTTGGAGTGTCCTCTAGAACTTGAGATGATCTCTAGAATTTGAAGTGCCGATAGACCTCAAGAATTTATGGTGTCAGAAAGGAGTAGAAGTAAAGAAATGAAACCCTCGCTACAATGGTCCTTTTCAAGTATTATTAAGAATCAGACCAGTAGCAAATTTTGAAGATGAAATTTATTGAACAGGGGGAGAATTGTAATAACCCAAATTTTAGGCCTAAGACTTTAAGAATAAGCTTATGTCAAGCAGACTACTAAGCCTAGTTCGAGAAGAGTCCCAAGAATGTCAAGAAAAGAAAGACTCTAGAGTACTATGTGATCTGGCCCTGCCGAGCAGAAGGTGTAATATCCCAATTTTTGATTAAGGGAAAATCATGATTATTGTGGATAATTATGAATTTAATTTGAATTATTATGTGTTTTATGGCAATATTAATTAATATGTCATAATTAGTGAAAAATTGGAAGAATGGAATTATGGGCCATAATTAGTAATTAATGGAGAAATTAATTACTAACTATGGGAGAAATGAAAAATGTAATCAAAATGGCTAATGGAGAGATTAAGGTGATTAATTGGTAACTTATTTGGGTAGGACCAATAAAGAAATGACATGTGTCAAGCTTGCTTGTGGAGAGGAGATAGGGAAAAGTCAAATGCATATTTTAAAATGTTTTTTTCTCTCTCCCTCTCCCTTCTATTTTCGCTGACACAAGAGAGGCATGGGGGGAGTAGAGCATCATCATTTTCTTCATCTCTCCACTCCATCTCTTACTCTTATCTCTCTCGTTCTCTCTCTCCTCCTCTCTCTTGGCACCATTATTGCAGAAATAAGGGGGGAAAAGCTTGCAAAAAGGTAAGGGAAATGATCCCAAATGCTCAACCTCATTGTATTAATGTTGTTCCTTGCATTAAGAGCTTCATTTTGATGTTTATAGTGTGCCCATTGGTGTTGGTTTGTGGCCACATGAAATTTTGGGAAGTGATAAATCAAGAACTCCCTTTGAGAAAGTTGATAAGGTGAGTGAAACCTATCTATCTATCTATATTTTGTGCCAAATGGATTAGCTTGGAAATTCTAGAAATTTGGCTTGAAATTTCAAAAATTAGGGTCTTGTGGTGTTTGAATTGTTGTTGTCATGGATATGATGCTTTGAGATGTATCTTGGGTAGATAGAATTTGATTGAAGCTTAAATGTAAGGTTTGACACATTTGTGTTGGTTTTGTGCATTGGGCAAAAACAGGGCATGTAATTGGGTTGTGATTTTGGTCATTTTGAGGTTGTCATTGTGTTCTTTGTGAAAATTTATGTGGGAATAGGCTTGATTGTTAATTTTGGAGCCATTGGACACTTTGGTAGAAAATTGGAAAATCTGTCTTGTGTGAACTCTGTCTGGGTAGTCAGTTTGCACGAGCGTTTTGAAATACCAATGGTGTTGGAAAATTATGAAACATTCCAGTCTTAAGGTTCACATCCCAAGCTTCAAAATGGATATATCTTTTAGGTCATTTCATTTAGTATTCTAGGAGATATGATTGTCCAAAGTTTGGGATGGAAACAGAACTCTGTTTTGGAGTAGTGTTAAGTTTTTAGTGATTCTGTATTTGTGTGATGATTTGAAGTAATGATCCATATTTTTCCTAGAAATAGGACTTAAATACCTTTCATTTGGCTTTGGAATCGCCTCGTTTCAAATTTTCTAGAATTAGTTATGAATTTTGGAAGTTCAGCCAAGAATCAGGAAATTTCTTGACCGCGGCCCAAACCTTTCTGACCTGATTATGGCCGCGGCTAGTGACCTTCTGACCATATTTTGGCCGCGGCCTAAAGAAGGGCTGGCCGTGGCCAACCTTTATGTTCCAGCACTTTGAGTTTTCGAAAGGAGGTCTCTAGCCTATTGTTTCCCAACCTTTTAGGGCCTTTGTTAGAGGCATTTGTGGCCTCCTAAGGATCAATTATGATAACCAAATTTAAGTGTTATGAAGTAAATTAAGTCTTGGAATAGAGTATAACTCTTCATCCCTAATCACGATTCTAGGATACGACATTTGCCCTAGGCAGGAGAGACCGGTGCCAGAGTACGGCCGGAAGGATAAAGGTAGTGACTTTTATCTCATATTGTGTATGATGTTTTGGTATGCATAACTTATCATTGAACTTTGTGAACTGTGTGGCATGGTCAATTA
Source organism: Inga laurina (assembly GCA_963855925.1). Classification (NCBI taxonomy): domain Eukaryota; kingdom Viridiplantae; phylum Streptophyta; class Magnoliopsida; order Fabales; family Fabaceae; genus Inga; species Inga laurina. Next base: position 29,509,627 of record OY979710.1, read on the forward strand.
CGACGTGAGCACTTCAACATGAGCCGTATAGGGATTGATGTTGGTCATCTCTACGTCGGCCATTGAACTGCCATCGTAATCGATATGGATCTTTGTGTATCTGACCCATGGGGCGGTGTTTGTGAATCCAGCCGTGGGCTGTGTGTTGATCTTGCCTGTATGGCTTGTGTTATAAAATTCTTTATATGAATCCCAGCAGTGGTGAAATATATTGTGTGGATTGTTGTGATGCAATGCAGCGAGAGCAATCATAAGGGATGACATGTGTCATACTAACGATTGCCGTTGTAGTTGCTTTGTATGGATAATGATTTGATTTCATGCCTTATTGTTGTACATACTATGATTGATTTGAAACTACGGGGATTCCTTAGAATCTCACTCTCCCAAAAACCATGTTTTAGACAGGGCAGAAGGATTAAAGGGAAAGCGGACGATGAATAGCAGATAGAGCTCCGGTTTAGAAGTATATTTTGGGTTATTGGTTATCATGTATATCATTTGGATGTTTTTGGGAAACAATTGTATATAATGGGATTAGTGGTATAGTTTTGTGTAATCCCTAAGTCAAGGGTAATGAATTGTGGGCTTTGTGCCTTTGTAAAATCCTTATTAATGAATGGGACCCGAGTGTGTCGGGAATTTGCTTTATACTCTAATATTTGTGAATGAAATCAACCTATACTGGCCATTTAGTATTGAAATATGAATATAAGACCGTCATGAACAGGTTTTGTAAAAGTTTTTGTAAGCCATGATTTTGGGAAGTTTGATTTTGTTTAAGTCCCAAAATCATCTAAAGTCTCTAATTCTACATCAATTACGTGTTTATGAACTAAATCTCGGCCTTAATCGTGAAGGGGGTTACAGAAGGCCTAGTATGCATAGGTAATAGGATCAAAGTGTCACGTAGATATGCATAGGACACATATATGACACCATAGGGTTGGTAAAAAGATGTCACCCAGCTTTGTCATGAGGTATGGGACTGATTAGTTAAGCGAAATATGCCGATATAAGTGTACACATGGCATTTTCAAGGTAGATATGTGTACCCTGCGTTTTTGAAGTAGACAACAGTATGTGGTGCCATGTGGGGCCCACACACATGCACTTTGACTTGGTATCATTTGGCATGCCTCAATATGCATGATGTAATCCTGAGTAAGTCCCAAGTGAAACCTAGTAGACACCAATAAAGTAAGTTTATTAAAGTAGCTTTAATAAAGTAAGTCATTATAGTTAATGATGACACAACTTTTGTGTTGGAAGAAAAGGTACAAAAAGGGGAATCGAAGATAAAAGGTAGTGGACTTACCCTACTTATATGTACTTGATATTTATGCTTATGTATTGATGTGAGTCATTGCTTTGCTTGACTATCTTATGCATATATGACTAATTGAATCTCTGTTTCTATATATGCTATAGCCATGACTATGATGTATGATACATGAGCATGCATATATGTCATTGTGTTGGCATAAATTCATGTAAGGCAAGCATGTCATGCGTTAAGAAATTTTCTTGCATCTTAAGTGGTATTTTTTGCTATTGAGATTCCCCCAAAAATTGCCCTCTCTCAACCAACTATATAGGCAGCTGAGCACAGAATAGGAGTGCAAGACGTTGTACCATGAAAGAAGTTGCAATAAAGAAGAGAAGAATTATTCACACACTAGTCCATTATGTAAATTAATAAATTTACAATGGTTAAATGTATAACCAGCATGATAAATTAATTAATTATCCAAGTGAGATAATTGAACTAGGAATAGGTAATCGCGCGGCACAAGCCCATTATTTAAGAAACCTTTCGCACATAAAAATGAGAAAAAAAAATCACTCTGATTAAGATAATAAAGAGAATTAAGTAAAGATAAGTCACAATGAGTATGTAACCATGGTGAAAAATCTTCAAAAAGTTTTAAGTTATTCAGAAAACCCCCAATTCAAGCATTTCGTATTTTTCCGAGAAACGTCGACTTGTTTAGGCTTTACAACTTCTTGGACATTGATATACACTTCCAATGACTTACTATCATGGCTCTGACTATGTAAATGGGTATCTAGGGCCATGAGAGGTCAAGGAAGAGGAAATGGAAGGCTTCTCAAGCAACTACAATGGTTAGATGAAAAGGGAACGAGAGGAGGACATAAAGGCTAAACATAGTGAAACTTTCCTGACTTGCATTCACATTATAAGTATGCTTATGTATTGATATGTTTAATTTCTTTGATAAATGGTATGAAGCATGTATGAATGATTGAAGCTCCATTTTTACTTATGTTATGGTCATAGGTGTAATGTGTAAAGCATTGAGCATGCAAGTATGTCATTATGCTAGCATGAATTTATTTAAGCAAGCATGTCATACATTAAGCTTGTATCTTGTACGCATAGTTAGCAAAGTTTTCTACTGAGATTCTCTCAAATCTCACTCTCCCTCTCCCAACCATATAGCTATGATGAGTATAAGAGAAAAAAGCATGAAGATACGCAATAGGGAATACAAAGGAGAATCGAAGATTTAAGTATAATGCACTGTTTATGTACTTTGATTAGATTTGTGTATTTTTGAATAATGAATGTATTAAGAATGAGCAGAGGAATGAGCTGAGATATGCTCTGATGTTAATAAAAGGAATTAAGAATCGATAAGTAATAACAAAGTTGCGAACCACTAGAATCGCTTCGAGAAGATTTTGAACTATTCAGGAAAACCCATTCAACTACAAGTTCGAATCCTAACTTGAGGTTGGGAATTGAAAGAGTTTTGAAAAAGAATATACTTAGCAGTTTGAATTCACTATGTAAAACTCATCAAAATGATAACAAAAACAAGGTGTTACAATGCTCACTTTTTAGACCAAGTAATTTCATACCAAGTCTAAAAAGAGGGCATTTTTTAAAACAATGTACACTTTATTTTGTTTCCCAGAAGCCCTGTTGAATATTATTATATCTAAAAGCTAATTATGCAATATAAATTCTACATATAGAGATAGCCCTAAAAAAATGCAATCAACATAATAGATAAATATAACTAATAACTATGAATCTAAAGCCCTATAATATTAGATAATTGGTTAATCTTAATTCTGACATTTGCTTTTTTAAGGTTTACTTTTTTCGCTTGTATTTTCCCCACCTCTAAAGGAGTTAGAAGATTTTTTAGTGTTGAATTTAGTGGATGCAATTTTAGGCCCAGTATCTACATGTTATTGATGCATGATTTATAGTATGAACATCCTTACAGCTGAATATGGCTACCCATGGATTTGCTGCAAGGTGATAAAGCAACCTTATAGGTGAATGCGGCATCCCTACATTCTCATACTTATGAATTTTGATTCTTCTGGACCTCCAATATGAAATGGCTCTGCCCAACCACAGTCACAGGTGATAAAGGAGAATATTCTTATGTAATGAACCTGAGTATAATAGATTTAACATACAAGTATGAGAACTAAATTTTACATGTCTGAATATGATCTCATGGGGAGGTCTTGGTTGAGAAGGAAACCAAACTAAAGGTCAATAAAAAGGATGTAATAATCAAGTAGGTGGAAATACTAGTGACTGAGTAGGATTAATAACTCTAAACTGGAGGATGAAAAACATAGGGCTAGTGATCTAGACTTGGAAGGACAAATTTGTTGGCTTAAATGACTTGGCATTGATTGTAGCAATTCATTCATTTAAAAAGTTGACTTGCCAAATCATCACTAGGTCATCCAGTTCAAAGAATTTTTCCTTCCAAGACTAGATTACCGGCACTATATTTTTCATCATCTAATTTAGACGTCTTAATCATCAACTTGTTACTAGTAACTCCACCTAGTCGAGTAGCTCCTTATTATTGGTCTTCACTTTGATTTCCATCTCAACCAAGACCTCATCACATGACCAAATTCAACCATACAAAATAAAACTCTCAAGTTTGTATATCAACCATGTTAGACTGACCTTCATTAAATAAGATACTCCACATTTATCACCTAAAACTAAGGCAGGCCAGAGCCATATTCTATCTGAAATCTCAAAAGAACCAAAATAACTAAGATTAGTAAACTTAGCACCCAATCCAAGGGTTGCTGTAATTGACTCTAAGGATGACTCGTGATACAAACCATGCATCAATAGCTCCCACATGTTGAGGTTACAATTACAATCAATACTCCCACCCAACACTCACTAATAATCATCTAAGACCTTTCAAGGAGGGTGCATCCAAGCAAAAAAAAACTTGAAATGAATAGGGCAAACAGGTTCAATTAACATGCATGTACACAAACTTTTGTCCATAGAATTCATAAATATTGGATTTATGAAACTTGCCATTTTGAGAATGATCCAATGAAATTGCATCATTGTTCTAGTTGTATATTCTTTGTGGTTATTGTAGTTATTATATGCGATCTTTGTCCATGGAATTTGTAATGACTAGAGTTGTGAAACTTGTCATTATGCCAATGACACAATTTTCATTGTATCATTCTCAAAATGGCAAGTTTCACAACTACAGTCATTACAATTCTATGGACAAAGATCACATATAATAACTACAACAACCACAACGAATATATAGCCAGCAGAAAAAATCAAAACCAATGAATTCACAACTAACATACCTGTGAAAGGAAGGCTTTTTTTCATTTTCCAAGTCTTACAAGAATGGCTTGTGATATATGTCCATTTGACCTCTTTGCCAACTGTGTTCATTTGATCTCATGTTAACAATTACATGGAGTTACATATTAGATCATATTATTTAATACTCTTTACATGTGTACAAAATTATAAGTGATAGCTACAAAAGAACAATCAACTTAAAGCTATTCACATGTCTTCTTAGCACTCTTCATACTCCTCTCTGCACTCAGCTACTATAACCCCTTGTGTCCAATAAACCCACATGAGTGCAAAAGAGTAGTGAAATCAATTATGGAACCAAAGTTCAATCCTGGATTAAAACTTACTTTGGAAACACATTCACAACTTCCGAACCTATCTAAGGAAGTGAACCTAGGATTGGTAAGGAATTTTGAGTGTAATAAAATTTTTCGAAACAATTTCATAAACATTCACTATCTCACTAAATCCTATTGGTACTTGAATCCATTTTATCATAGTGTACGAGCATATTTCTGCTTACGTCTCATAATATGTTCCTCAGTTAATGTTTCTTAGTCAAACAAAAGCGTAATCAATATACATAGTCACCGTTCTTTTATAGCTATCAACACTACTGGTTCTACTACTATACTATCATCAGGTTTACATAGTTATGTACATCATATGCAATTCCAAAAATAACTAAAATACTTAAAACAGACAACCAACAACAAATCAAGTCCTTCCACTTCATCCTCTAGATGTCCGTATTTACCTTCTTGCTTTGCAAACCCCTAGCCTAAGCTATAGATTTTTTTAGAAAAAGAGTGAGATTCAAAAAAAATCTTAGTAATAACAAGTAATCAATCATACAGATAAAACATCACAAAGCATGCCACATAGTCATCATACAGCAAAGTTATCTACAAAATATGTTGTTCATATATCACCAAAATGCTAGGTATATCATATGGCCCTGAGTGTAACACATGCAATAGGCCCCGGGCATCCACTCGTGCATCACAGAACATTACATTAGCCTAAGCATCCACTCGTGCAATAAACCCCGGGCGACCAACCCGCATAATCAGAATGTGCCAAACAATTCATGATGAATGCATAAAACATGCAGTGTATCTTATAAACATATGAAAGACAAGTTACAACCTATTCACTTCCCTTGACCAATATCTAACTGTTTCCCAGAGCTTGGGCAAGTCTTATATTTCAGACAACAATCAGGTCCTATAATTAGAATTTCGGACAACAAATTATTATTTGGTCCAATTTTCTTACAATCCAAGCACTTATGTTGTTTGTCATTAAAGTTAGAATGCTAAATCAAAAGTAAAGTCAAGGTAGCCCAACTACCCCAAGTTAGTTAACTTTTCCCTTAAAGTTCTACCTAATTACCTAGTGCCATTACATTTTCATTTTATCCCTTGTTCTTAATTCTGCAAGCTTTGCTTATCAACTTCAAAAATTCACCATTAATTCTATAGAACTCCAAATTGGTTGGTTTCGAAATTCTATGTAAAGCACTTTCACTATACTTTCACACAAAAATACTTAATTCTAGCTATTACAGCCACCAAATTCCCAGAACTAGGCCAAACCCAACCTGTTCCAAATTCCATCCCAGAAACAGGACCTAAATTTGAAAAATCATATTTAATTGTATAGATGTCAAATTGTGATGATTCCAAAGGCTATGTGACCCTTAATAAGTCAAGTCTCAGGTAAAAATATAGCCATTACACTTTTAGTTGCATGCCAATACAGCATTTCACTTAATTGACCTCTACCCCCAGAATTCGCCTGTTTTCCAGACCAAACTTTGAAAATGCATAACTTCTAGCATACACATCCAAATGATGCAAAATATATATCAATTTAAAGCTTGACATGTCTACTATTATACTAAGAAGTTTTACAATATTTTGAAATCATTTACTTATTTAAAAATGTCATACAAACAAACTACCTTACACAGGACACACATTGGCAATAGTGTAAGTTTTGCAATATGTGGTTCCAATTATCCAAAATTACAACCAGAGCTATTCCCCACACATGTTTGCATTATAAACACAATGGTAATGTCAAAATCATCAAAATCACAAAGCTTCAACCCCCTAAAGTCTTGACCAAACAGACCCTATTTTCACCAAAATTTCTAAAATTGAATTTTGTCCAACAACTTAGTCCAAGATCATCATAAATCATCATCTAACCACCAGTACAAGATTAAATCATGGTTAAACCTCTAAAAATAACCCTAGTCAAAATCATGAATAGTACCCACCCCCAAGAATACTCATCCAAAGAACAATCAAATGGGTTCAAAATGAAGCATACTCTTACCTCTACGCGTTTCCGCAAGTTGTTTGGTATTCAGGTGGCACTCTAATTGAAACATATTTTTATAGGATTTTTCATGACTAAATTGGGATTTTTGATGCATTTTCTGGGACATTATTGTATGATTAAACATTAATTTTACTTAGGGACAATAGTATTAGATTAATTGCAATTAGGGGCAAAATGGTCATAATTTGTTAAATATTTTGTGCAATTTTTTTGTGGACTTTTAAAGTTACCTTGTGCTTAATCTTGCATGGTAGGTATTTTAGAAGAAAATTTTAGATTTTAGAGGTCAGAATTAATATTTAGATGATTGGGGAAAATTACAGAAAAGGCCCTAAAATTTCTGAAAATTGCAAATTTGTTAAGAAAGGGGATCAGTGAAAATCATAGACGAGGACCCACAAATTCAAGAAATTACAGTGGAGCCATAAAACATTTCAAAACCTTTCAAATCATTCCCTCCAGAAAACTTTATGAAAAGCTTCATTGAAGTCCCTGGTCAAAACTTGCATTTTAACTAGGGAATTAGGTCACTATTTATTGCCTGCATCTGCAGCTAAAAGAGACAGACTCGATATGCCTGACAGACCTGATATGGGGTGCTGAGAGTTTGGGAGGCAACGAAATCTGGAAGGTGAGCTAAGAGCTTTGGTGTAGAGTGCCCAGGGGAGAGACCAGAGAAGGAGACCAGACTAGTACCACCGTTAGTAAGCCTTCACAGTGAGACAGAATAGAGACAGAGTTGAGAAATTGAGGAGAGCGGCAGACTGAAGTTTAAGGAAGCGGCACCGATAGAGGAAGCAAGGACAAAGACAAGGGAGATGAGGGTGGATGAGACATTGAACTAAAACCATCGTCATCACCACCTCCAACTTATCCCAGACCACCATCGTAGCTTCACACACCACCAACACCTTCAGAGTTCTTCCTCTTAATTTACCAGCACTTTTCAAAGTTACAGAGTTGTGAGTTCTAGAGTCTAGAGCTGACTTCAAAAGCTCATATCATCATTCGTCATTTACTTGAGGTTTCCAGCAAGCTACTTCCAGTTCTCGGTAAAGAATTCCATAATCTGGTGAAAAACCACCATCCGTTCCTCTGTTTTTCCTCTGCATTTTGTAACCCCCGCCACTACCAAGGTTGTGATTAATGTTTAAAAACACTTTATATTTGAATAAGAGATCTAAAGTACTTAAAAACTTTTACAAAACCTGTACAAGTAGATTTCCATTCTTTCATTCATAAAAAAATCAGCCTGTTCATTCTGTTACATGTACAATATCAGAGTATAAGCACAATTTCTGACATTCACCCAAGATACTAACATTAATCTAAAGTATTATTTAGGGCATTATTGCACATCTCAAATCCCATACCAGGTATTACACAAAACTATAACTCTATAATCTATTCAATATATACATTTGCCAAAATGATATCCAATCAAAACCAAAAGTATCTATCTAAGACTACCACCGGCAGTCCTAGTCGTCCTTGCTCACTTGTTTGTTTCTTGATCCACTTGCCCACTCTAAAAATGTTATTTGGAAAGAGTGAGATTCTAAAGAATCCTAGTAGCAATAGTTTACATATATGATGTATAATTAAACAAAGCAAGTAAACATATATCACAATGTAGCAATCAATATTCAAGGCCGAGCACACTGCCACATCCCCTAAACTGTATCTGTATTCAAGGCCAGACTTTCGCCACATCCCCTTACTATATCTGTATTCAATGAATAATACAAACAAGCAATGAAATATACATTATATAGGATAAAGTGTTACTACCTTGGTCTTTCCGTTCTTGAGCAGGAACAGGCCTTCTACGCTCTGGCAAAATATAAAATCCTAAAGTCATAATTAAGGATGATGCGTTATCACTTAGTCCAATACTCAATACCTTTACAATCTTAAATTGGTTATCCTTATTGTCTCTTAAGTACCCTTAAACGCCTCTAATAAAAGCCCTAAAGGGGTAGAGGAACTACCCTAAATATCCCCTTTTGGAAGCACAAACACTGATATTTTTCACTATTTCACTCGATTGAAGACGGCCTTACTTGAGTAATGGTATGGTCTGTACTCGGGTATTAGAGAGTGAAGGACAGCGAGTGAATACCTTAGAGCACAAGAAACTTTCAGAGATCAAGAACACTCAAGCATAGAAGACAATACTCGAGTGATAGCAAATACTCACTCAAGTTCTAGGAAGTGAGGTATAGAAAGTGAGAACCCGAGAGCAAATGGAAATTTCAAAGAAGAAGAGCACTCGAGCACAGGCCTTTGGACTCGAGTGAAGGCTGAATACCCGCGAGTGCTAAAACACCCTCTTGTACTTTAACAATGAGTGGCAACTTGAGAGGTGAGTTCTGGGTGTTAAATACACCAGCACTCGAGTGAGAGGAAGCTTGGTCGAGTGAGAACCCACCACACTCACAAGTGAGGTAACACTCTTACCCTCTTTGCAGAAGTGAAACACCGAAACTGAAGGGAAAATGAGAAATTACACTGCCTCACTTGAGTGGAACCCAACCTCACCCGAGTGATATACATCCCTCACTCGAGTGAACCCCAGATCACTCGAGTTACCTTATCAGAACCCAGAAAATGCAAAAACACTGACAGTAATTTCCAAGATTTCCCCAAGAGTTCCCAATGGACCTAAAACCTCAACCAAAGCTACTCCTACACAAAATCACTCAAGGAATCCAATCAAATCATCAGAACAACCAAATTTCTACTCCATTATCATGCTTTAGTTTTGGACAACATTAAACACTAAATTTCCAAAATCAATAAACTCAACAATTTTAAACCCAATCAATTCTATCTATCCAAAATACATTTCAATATACCATTTTCATAGCAATAACATGCCAAATACCCAATGATCATCATTTTTTTGAAAATGGGCAATAATTGCCAAAAATTCAAAGCTAATACATTTGGCACAAAACCAAGATAGATAGATTGATTTCACTTACCTCTTCAACTTTTCTAAAAACACTTCTTGATTCTCAAACTTCCAAAATTCCTTGAGAGCTCAATTCAACACCAAATGACAAACTATAACCATCAAAGTGAAGCTCTCAAGGCAAGGAATAACTTTAATGAAAGAGGTTTGACCATTTGAGATCATTTTCCTTACCTTTTTCAAGCTTTTCTTCTTGTTGTTTTCCTCAATAATGGCACCGAACTCAAGAGAGAGAGAGAGAGAAGAGAGAGGTTCAGTGTGAAGGAGATCAAGAATGATGATGATACTCCCTTCGCCATGCTACACAGCAAAAAATTAGAGGGAAGAGAAGAGAGAGAAAATGAATAAAATACTCCATGTTGACCTTCACACACACACACACACTCTCATACCCACTTTTGCCACATGTCATCTTCCCATTAGCTCTCATAAATTAAAACACTAGTTTGCTACTCTAATCCCTCTATTAGCCATTCAATCACACTTCACATTTTTCTCTTAGTAATTAATTAATTTCTCCCTTAATCACTAACTTATGGCCAATAATTCCATTCTTTCAATTTCTTACTAATTATGGCGTATTAGATAAAATGGCCACAAAACACATAATAATTCCGACTATAATTCAATAATTATCCTCAATAATTATCATTAGCCCTTAATCAAAATTTGGGATGTTACACATTTCACCACCAATGAAATGCCACTATCATCACTTACTTCCTCTTTTATTCTCTGCTTCTCAACACCACCACTGTTAACATCCTACTCTCACCAAACTCGACAGACCCATTTTCAGCTTTAACCAGATTCAGTCCTTCAATTTATATCGGTTTTTGGTGTTTGGATCAAGCTATAGTTGCAATTAACATTATGAGTTGCTAGCTTCCATTAAGTCTTGCTAGTAAAAGAAGTGGCTAAAGCTTCAAGGTGCTATAAAGGAGAGTTCATTAATTTCCATTAGCTCAATATTAGCATTATGTTCTGTTTGGATTAATTTCACATTGGGATATGTGTGTTTTGAGACTTAGATGAGTGATTATTTATCTATGATGGATTATCTTTGTGTTGAATTTTGTATTAGTGAACTTGAATTTTATTGGACTTATTTCCTTGTGGATTAATGAAGTTATACATTCTATGTGATTGATAGTGTGTGTAATGGATTTAATTTAATTTGCATGTCATGATTGTGCTTTCAATTAAGAGGAAGCAAGTGCATTAAGAAATTTTCAACACACATCAGGTGGGTTTTAACAATTTGTCTAAGAGGTAACTATGAATGCGATTCTAGGACTAGTCAATAATTAGGTAGATTGGACCTAATATAATTGCTTAGGGTTTTTAAATTGACTTGATGTAAAAGTAACTCCCAAAATATTTTAAAAAGCTAGGAAAGCCACCAAATTTGCCACCAAAGTTCATTTCATCATATAGTCCCTTTTTAATCCAAATCATTTCTTTATTATTTTCCAAAAATACAAAAAAAAATTAGGAATAGCTTTATTTTTCATGAATTTTGATTTAAAGAAAACTACTCTCAAAACCCCATTTCTAACCATGTTTTTAGCATTTAGTCTAACCTAGGGAATCAAAATAAAAGGCTCCTTGATAAGAAGATGATCCTGAGTTGTATGCACTATATTGCATTTAATTTGTGGTAAATTATGATTTGTCCCCGAGGTGGTTAAGGTAAGGTTAAATCACACTTCGGCTAGCTAACTGACACAAAACACCTCAGATCAGAAATCTGAGACTATAGAATTGGAGCTTATAGTGAGTAGAAAAAGTTTTATACCAAACTTATCGGATGATAATAGTGTTACGGGGTCAAAATCGACTCTAGTACTTAGGATTTTTGCTATTTTCCCTATTTTTTATTATGGCTGGCCGAAATTATAGGGCTAGAGGGAGTCTTGGAAGGTTTACCACGTGTCAGAATCTTAAACCGCCACTTGTCCAATGACCTAATCAAATGGTGACATGTGACACTTGCTTTAATCAAGTAGGTCCCACCTCTTTTTCTTGGGTTTTATCAATCCTTTTTGTCAGGGAAAGTGAGGGTCTGATGATTTTCCTCAGCTTTCAAGTTTGGTGTTTGGGAAAGTTAGTTGAGTGGCCGGGTTAGAGACCTATGGATTTCCCCAGCTTGGGGCGAGGTGGCATCCTCTGGTGATGACAACTAAAGAGGTAAAGTCACTTCACCATCATTAGGGGACAAGTGTCATGCTTCCATTTAGCCAACAAATAAAGTAAAAAGTAACTCATCATTAGGGGACAAGTGTCACTTGGAGATTGCACCAACACAAAAGTCAAAAAGCACTTTTTGTCCTTCTACCATAATATGGTTCCATGTGTCCACTTTTTCAGGAGAAGGAAAGTCAGGGGATTTCCTTAGGTCTACCTATGATGTGTCATTTTTTGTGTTCCCCACATATAGTAAGATTAATTTATTTAATTATTTACTTATTACTTTATGAATTTGACTAATAGAATTTTGCCAAATGTCTATTTTATTGGAAAATGGCGCCACACACACATATATACTTGGCACCAATGGGCTTCGTCTGACTAATTATATTTACAAGCAATACCGGGTGTTCACATTTATGTTATAGGTACTATATGTGCTATGTCTGGTGGTGTTGATTGACCAGAATTATCACTACTTACTTCAAATTCAATATATTACATACAAACCATATGGTCACAAGCTACATTGAACTTGAAGCAAGCATGAATATACTGGCCCACCCACACCACCATATATATCACATATTGAAAAATTCTCAACTCATGAATATATGGTCTATTTGGCGCTCATCCAGACTTGTGCTATATATGCATGTCTTGTGCAGATTTCCATTACAGGCTGAACATTGTGATATATGTGGTGGTGTTGGTAAGCCTAAATTAACCACAATCAATTGATTAGGGCATATGCCCCAATTGACACTTCCACATATATCACAAAGTTACCTGCCATACAAAACTGCAAATATTTTTCACAACCAACTAAAGAGAATATCAATCAAGCACACTTTGTACGTCCATTTAGCCTCTTTTCAATATACAGATACCTTGTATGTCTATTTTCATTGCAAGTTCAACCTTGTGATATATGTGGTGGTCAAAAGACACAAGGTGTTTGTACATTGCTAAGAGGATAAAAGGCGAAAGCATCACTATTTTTGAAAAGAAAGAAAAGAAGCAAGCATCATTGTTTCTATAACTACAACAACCATAAAGAATATGTAGCTAGCAGAAACAATGTAAACTTTCATGTAAAATTGTAAATATTTTTCACAATGACATAGAGAGAATATCGATCAAGTATAACACTTTCATTTACGTAGATGTAAGAAAAAAAAACAAACTTTCATTCAGGGTTTCAATGAAGAAGGGTAAGGAGTATCGAGGGTTTTTGAAAGACAATGATTAAAACTTCTATGTAAGCAAAGACAACGAAAGAGAACACTAACAAAATGTGACAATAAAACATCTATCAAAGGTTTGTTAAAAGCAACAATCTGTACCAAACACAAGATCAAAATGGTGATAACAAAGAGGGAGAGCCCAATTGAACAAAATACCAAGCCATCTCGGCGATGGAAGGAGAGACATCATGGTGACTAAGGGAACCAGAGAAAGGAAAAGAGCACATGCGACACTAAGAAAGGGTATAGATAAAGACTGAGTGTAAAAGTAAATATATATTGTAACACCCCAAATTTTGAATAAGGCCTAATGATAATTATTGTGAATGATATTATAAATCAAAATAGATTTGAGATCCAAATTATTATTGGAAATACCCAACATCTTGTATTTTAGCATAATTATGTGGCAAAGTAATTACTTGGGCTAAATATAGGGGTAAATGGCGCATAGAAGAAGGAAAAGAATTTGATTATGTATTATCTGGCAATTTTAATTAATATGCATAATCAATGAGAAATTGAAAGAATGGCCATAAGTTAGTGATTAATAGAAAGATTAATTACTAACTAAGGAGAAATGAGATATGTAACTAAATGGCTAATGGAATGGGTAGAGTAACCAAGTGGTTACTTACTTTATGAGAATGCATAAGATGTGGATAAGTGTCACTTGATGGATAAAGAGAGAAGTGAGGAAAAGTCAAAGTACCATATTTTATCATTTCTCTCTCTCTCTTTCCCAATTGAAGAAGTACCAACCGGATCCGTCTCACATCGTTGAGTATGAGGATGTAGAGTTGCGAGACAATTTCACTTATGCGGTGGAGCCTGAGCAGATCATTGAACGAGAAGAACGACGACTCAGACACCGAAGTATCCCTTATGTGAAAGTGATCTGGAAGGGAATGACCCAAAGAGAAGCAACCTGGGAAGCGGAAGAGGATATGCGAAGGCGATATCTGGAGTTTATTGCTCATGTTGTGTGACAAATTTTGAGGGCAAAATTTATTTGACGGGGGGAGAATTGTAATATCCCAATTTATGATTAAGGGCTAATGGCATTGAGATTGATTATAAAATTGTGTAATTAAATATTTTGGAAGTAATATGATGTAAATTTGAGATGAATGTATGTGGTATTTGAGATTAATGGTTGAGATTCATTATTGATGGGTCGGAATCCTATACATTGTGTTTATGTGAGCTTATAGTGGAAGTGGATGAGATGGTGACATGTGGCATAGTGGAGGCCTTTGGATGAGGCACTAGAGGACAAAATACTACTTCCTCTCTTTTCTCTCTCTCTTCATCGGTAGAGTGTGTGTGTACAAGGGGAGGAAAATCTCATTTCATCATCATCCCTTCCATCTCACTATTTTTCTCTCTCCTTCCTCCATTTTTCTGGCGCAAGCTTGGGAAAGAGAAGAAGAAAGCTTAGATTTTTGGGTAAGTAAATGCCTTCCTTTGCTCAAACTCCCTTCATTAAAGTTGATCCTTGAGTTAAGAGCAACATTTCTATGGTTGTAGCTTGTCCATTGGTGGTGGTTTGTGGCCACACGAAATTCTGGACTTGGGTGAATCAAGAACTCCCTTTGAGAAAGTTGTTAAGGTGAGTTTAAGAAACCTTTCTATATAAGTTTTGTGTGCCAAATGATTTAACTTGGAATTTCTGGAATTTTGGACCCATTTTCGAATGTGGTGTTTGAATTGTTGTTGACATGGAATTAGTGCCTTGTTAAGTGTTTTGAATGAATGGTATTGAATTGAAGCTTAGAGGTGAAGTTTGAGAACTCTATATTGGTTTTGTGCATTGGGCAAAAATAGGGCATGTAATTGGGTTGTGACTTTGGTCATTTTGAAGTCACCATTGTGTTCCTTGAGTGATTTTGTGTGGGAATGAGCTTGGTTATTGATTTTGGGTTCATTAAAATCACTTGGGGAAAAGTTGGAAAGTTGTCTAGTTGAGCTCTGTTTTGTGCAGTAAGTTTGTATGAGCGTTTTGAATGACCAAATGGTATTGGAAAATTATGAAACTTTTCAGCCTTAAATTTCACACCCAAAGCTTCAAAATGGACATATATTTTATGTCATTTCGTTTAGTATTCTGTGAGATATGGTTGTCCAAAGTTTGGGATGAAATCAGAACTCTGTTTTGGAGTAGTGTGTAGTTTTTGGTGATTCTGTATTTGTGTAGTGATTTCCAGTGAGGGGCTATATTTTTCCTTGAAATAGGACTCATATACCTTTCATTTGGCTTTGGAATCACCTCGTTTCGATTTTTCTAGAATTAGTTATGGTTTTTCGAAGTTCAGCCCAGAGTCAGGAAATTTTTGGGCCGCGGCCCAAACCTTTCTGGCCTGTTTTGGGCCGCGGCCCAAACCTTTCTGGCCACAGCCCAAGGAAGGGCGGGCCAAGGCCCAACCCTGTGTTCCAGCACTTCGTGTTTTCGAAAAGTGACCTTCAACCTTTTGTTTCCCAACCTTTTAGGGCTTTCATTAGAGACATTTGTGGCCTCTTAAGAGTCCTAAATGATAACCAACTTAGTGTATTATGGGATTAAGCAATTGGAAAAGAGATTGATCAATTGTCCCTAATTTGGTATAGGATTTAATATCTGCCGAACGCGTGAGCCCACTGTTCCAAAGATTGTCAGGAAAGATACAGGTAGCGACTCCTCTCTTATACTTTGTGTAAATGTATTGTATGTTTGCTTGTCATTCATTGTGTGGATGCTACTGCTACTGCTTTGAGATACCTTGTGGAGTTTTGTGATACATTGTGCTTTGAGATGCTTTGTGGTGCTTTTTGCTTCGTGTTGCTGCTACATAGTGTTCACCGCGAAAGCGGGCGTTGTGCATAGTGAATACAGCGAAAGCTGGCATAGTGTTCACCACGAAAGTGGGCGTAGTGCATTGTGATTACAGCCGTGAGTGCTGTCGTATGTGGCGTGAGCCAAAGATCATTGTGAAGCTGCTGAATATGATGAACATACATGCTTTATGTTTATATATTGTATGAGTGACTTGTTGCTACTGGGATTCTTTAGAATCTCACTCTTTCCATATGACTAACCTTTTCAGACAGGGCGAGTGGCTCGAAAGAGAAGCGACCAACCAGGAGTGGTTAGGGCTTAGGGACATTTTATATTGGATGTTGGTTATCCTTGTTTTGGTTTTGGGATTACTAAGTGTATATGAAATGCAAATGAACATTTTGGATATGTAATCCCCATTTTTGGGAACTCGCAACACATGATATATATGTAGATGAACCCGGGGTTTGTCGGGATTTTAGTTTCCGCGCTCTGATATTTCTTATGTAATTTGTTTTCTCAAGTAGTTATATCCGCATGTGAATGTGAGACCCGGAATTAATACGTTTTGAATTGATTTTGAAATACCTCATCCCGAGTTGAGGGATTATAAATTGTTGATTTGATTTTATTGGTCTCTATTTCACTTAAACTTTGAAATCCGGATGTAATTATCGTGAGGGGGTTACATTTATCATGCATTGTATTGTTACTGCTGCTTTGTGTTGCCTTGTGACACCTTGTGAAGCTTTGTGATGCTTTATGCCTTGTGATACTGTTGCATAGTATTTACCGCAAAAGCAGGTATAGTGATTACAGTGAAAGCTGGCATAGTGTTTACCTCGAAAGTGGGCACAGTGATATAGCGAAAGCTGTCACATTATGACTACAGCTGTGAGTGCTATTGTGTATGGCGTGAGCCATGCATCATTGTGTTGCTGCTGAACATGATCTTACATGCTATGTGTTTAAACATTGTATGAGTGATTTGTTACTACTGGGATTCTTTTGAATCTCATTCTTTCCTTTGACTAACCATCAGACAGGGCAAGTGGCTCCAAGGAGAAGCAGGCAACTAGGAGCAGTTAGAACCTTGTAGAGATGTTTTTACATTTTGGACTGTTGGTTATCTATTTTAGCTTGGGATTATTGTATATATTTTGGAATGTAAATATTATTTTTTGGATAAGTAATCCCCTATTTTGGGAAACTATACAACCATTTTATATATACATGTAACCCAGGGTTGCCTGGATTTTTGTTGGGGACTTTGATATTTACGAATGTGATTTCATTACACAGGTAATTGTGTTCGAATGTGAATGTGAGACCAGATTAATTACATTTTGAAACTACTTTTCTGGATACCCCAACTTGAAGATGAGGGATTATAAATGTTGTTTTTGTCTTATTGGTCTTTATTTCACTTAAATTACATAACTCGGATATAATTACGGTAAAACGGCTTATAGGCCATGGCCAACCCCCAAAAATGACATTTTGGGCTTCCGAAGATGGTCTTTTGGTCAAGTGTTTTCCATGCCTTTAGGCATGTGTTTAAAACTTTGATTAGCCACCTAAAGGTTGTGAACGATTGTAACCCCCTGACTTTAAACACGTAATTATAATTCGATAACACATATTTAAATCAGATTAGAGGACCATTGGATGATTCAAACTCATTTCAAACTTCCTGCTTCACAGTAGGATTTTCACAAAATCTTTCAAAAATCTTTTTTCCCATCCAGGTCTCAATTTCAATATTCGAATATAATTACCTGTGCAGTTAATATATATTCATTAATATCAGAGAGTATACCTAAATTCCCGGCAACTCCCGGAATCTATACATATGTAACCTGAAGGTTTATAAGTATCCTCTAGGGGATTACATGATCAAAATTGAATACAACACTCCTATTTCAAAATATACAGTAATCCTGAGTTTAAAATAGATAACCAACATCTCAATAATCCTTAGTATCACTAAAAGTCCCTAATTGCTCCGGGTTGGCCGCTTCTCTTTTGAGCCACACGGCCCTGTCTGAAATCTTAGTCATAGGAAAGAATGAGATTCGAGAGAATCTTAATAGTAACAAACCACTCACACAATGCATAAATACAAAGCATGTATATAAATCACAACCAGCAGCAACATCACATAAATACATGGTTTTCACCACAAAACGACAGCACTCACGGCTGTATACACAATAACGACAGCTCTCGCTGTAATCATAATCAGGACAACTTACGCTGTAATCACAATAACGACAGCTTACGCTGTAAACGACAGCTATCAACAGCTGTAACCGCAGCAGCATCAAAGAATCATCACAAAACAGTGATAACACACACATACAGAGCATTACACATAGTATAAGGGAGAGAGTCACTACCTGATCCTTTCCTGACGCTCTTCAGCACTGCGGGCTCACGAGGGTAACAAATATCAAATCCTGTAATCAAGTTAGGGACAACCCATCAATCTCTTTTCCAAGTTCCTTATCTCTATTAATACTTTAGGTTGGTTATCATTTGAACTCTTTAGGTGACTATTATAGGTCCTCAACATATGCCTAAAGGGTTAGGAGAAAACTACCCCAAAGACCCTTCTTCTTGAAAGAATTTCTGAATTTTGGGCTGGCTCACTCGAGTGAAAGGAGTCTCACTCGAGTGACACCCCCTGCCAGCACTCGAGCACAAGCGAGTGAACTTCAGAAAGTGTTTGGCCCGAGAGCAAACTCTGTTATATCATACACCCTCACTCGAGCCCAAGAGGCTCCACTCGAGCAGCGACCTCAGGTGCACTCGAGCACCAAGAAGTGAGACCCCGCAAGTGACTACCCGAGAGTGACCCATCCTTCCAACAACAAGTGCACTCGAGCACCAGCCCTAGTGCTCGAGTGACCTCCCAATGCTCGCGAGTGTCCACGCGCACTCTTGGACAATCCACCCACGAGTGATTACTTGAGACACTCACCCATAGCAGAAAATCCACTCACACTCGAGCACGGCCCATGCTCACTCGAGCAGGTTCATATTTCACTAGCAAGTCAGGAAGCATGCCTGTGGTTTCTGCCTAAAAAACCTTCCCAAACTACCCAGAATTTCGCACCGTGCTCGAGTGAGTTCCTCCCTCACTCGAGTGATGCCTATTAGATGCCAAAACGCAGCAACTGATATGA
The DNA here is from genome assembly GCA_963855925.1 of Inga laurina. Classification (NCBI taxonomy): domain Eukaryota; kingdom Viridiplantae; phylum Streptophyta; class Magnoliopsida; order Fabales; family Fabaceae; genus Inga; species Inga laurina. Next base: position 29,529,032 of record OY979710.1, read on the forward strand.
TTTTTTCCAGAATTGGACCAATTGGCTTCCAATAGTCCTATAACTCATACCACAACTCCTTCTTACTTGTTTTAACACCAAGAACCAATTGGTAAACCCAAATCAACCAATTCCTACTCAAACAACAAAATCTCATCTCTAAACCACAAATTCACCAAAACCACAATTTAACAAACTTCCTCTTCTCAAATTCAAACCAAAAACCATTGACATTCATACACTATTTGACATCTATTCCACCATCAAACTCTACCCAATTCATATCTTCTAACATCACAAGAAATCAGGGCATAAATCCAGAGTTTGCAAAACTAAACCAAAAGTTATAGCATTTGCATCAAACTTCATCAAAAACTCACCTCTTAAACTTGCTAGAATCAGAACTTTGATTCCTCAACTTTCAAATTCCATCAATTTGCCACACACCACAAATCAAAAGTTTGAAAACATGGAAATAAAGCTCTTGACTTCTTGTTCAACATTAATGAAAGACACTTGAGCATATGAAGGCATTAACTTTACCAAAACTCAAGCTTTCCTCTTTCTCTTTCCTTAGCTTGTTCAGCGAAAATAGAGGAGGGATGAGAGAGAAAAATGAGATATTGATGATGATGATTTCATTCCCTCACACATACACACATAAACCAACTAGGGAGAGAAAGGGAAGAGGAAATGGTTTGAAAGTTTGACTTTAATCCAAGGGTCCTTATTTTGCCACTTGGCACCATCTTGTTCTCCCTTCTATGATTTCACATACATTTGCATGCATAAGATTCCACCTCTTGGTCTTTCAATCCTAGCCATTGATCTTGATTACTAAGAAGTGTTCTCATCGGTAACTAACCAGTTGGTCGGTAAATTTACCGTTTTGCCCCTGATTATCACAATGCACAATATATACTTCAAAAGTGTTTCAATTAATATTAATCACATCACTTTGAAGTTGCTAATCATTGGTTACAATCCAGGATATTACAACGATAACCAACAATAAGTGTTATTCAAGTAAGGATTTGGAATAGTGAATAACCCTATGTCCTTAATTTGGTTATAGAGTTGGGTATTTTCCCTGATCATGGTTCGATATCCCCTCAGATCACAAGTAACCGATGTTGGAGCATACGTGGAAAGAATAAGTGTAGGGAAACTTATCTCTCCTACATGGATTGATATTTGTGTTTGTGTATTGATGCATATTATTGCTTTGCTTGATAATGTGAAACATATATGAATGATTGAAGCTCTGTTTCTATTTATACTATGGCCATAAGTATGTTGTTGAAATATTGAGCACTCAGATATATCATTGTGTGATCATGAGTTAATGTAATGCAATCATGTCATATATTAAACACTTATCTTGCATGCATATTGGAATTGTTTTCCTGCTAGGATTCTCTCGAATCTCACCCTCCCCTACCAATATTTTAGACAGGACAGGTGGCTCGAGGAAGGAGTAAGTGGCCTAGGGGCAGAGAGAATTCCTTATGGGCATTTGGATTTGGTAGTTGGTTATCGTCATATGTTGGGATAACTGTATATGTTTGGATGTATATGTTCGGATGATAGATTGGAATGTGTATTTGGAATGAGTATTGTGTAATCCCCATTTGAGAAATTGTAAAGGGCGTATGTGCCCTATGAATCTTTAGTAAAGGTATGAACTTGGGATTGCCGAGATTATTATTGTGCACTCTGATATTTATATGAATGTGATTTATCTTCATGAAATAATTGTATTCGAAATATGATTGTGAGACCAGGTTAAAGTGTTTGTAAAAGAAACTTTGTGAAAACCCTATCTTAAGGATAGGAATGTAAATGAGTTTTTTATTATTATTGGTCTCTATTTCATGTTAATCACGTATTTCGGATAATAATTATAGAGGGGGTTACATATATACTTAGGGCAACCCCTTTCTAGACCAGTTTTCATTAAAGACTGGTACAACATTTTCTAAATTGGTTCTCATTAGACACCTGTGTCAATATGTTAGAAACATTTTTAATTCATAACGATATCGTCTTTCAAATCATCTAGTTTAAAATGTAAATTTTAGAATAGATAAAATTTTAGAAATAAGAACTTTCACCTAAATGTTGAAACTTTTTCATCAAAAACAAATTAACACGAGACAAATGATTATCATCAACAAGAACTATCAAAAGACATAAACGATAGAAACTTTTTCATTAATCATCACCTAAAGGCGGCAGTATACATGCATGAAATCAAAATTACATCAAAATATTGTATATGATGATGATCAGCCAAAAAACTAACAACTAAATCAAAATATTATAACAATAATGGGGGTTCATGAAATCCAATCCTTTAGAAGATCATCATCATTCCAAGAGACTCACTACGCCTAGTCCAAATTGTCGGCGATGTTGTTCAACACCGCCACTAACTCCTCTAGTCATTCGGAGAAGTGATCTTGCCTCACAATTATCTCTAAAATGGTGGACCTGGAGGTAAAAAGATGGCCTCGGTGATTTCCTCCAACATCAAAGATGGAGGGGCTATGAAGAGGAACAGCCAGTGGCTTTCGCCAAAGGAGGAGAAGGGGAAACATTGCCTATTTGATCTTGCCATCATAATGGAAGTATTGCTGCTCAAATAAGAAATAGAGAAGTAAAAAGGAACTTTCAAATTTTGAACTTTGAAACTAAA